>OV656811.1:21929038-22554807 GCA_927399485.1 Calamotropha paludella | reverse complement strand
TGCCATTGCACACAATGAATTGCCGGACTTGTCGCCAGAATTTAATATGTAAATTCATAAGATGGAAAAATTAAGACGTATTTAAATACGCATTACGTTAAGAGATTTTGTAACACCGAGTTAGATAAAAAGTTCCCTTCTTATTGAGTTAACTTTTTGTGTTTTATTTAAATTCATGTGTGTATACGAGTGTGTGTGAAAACGTTATTGGTAAATGTAAAAATAGTTGAGCAAAATGGAGTGGACAATATTAAAAAAATATCAATAATGAAATATTAGAAAATATTTCACAACACTATATCCATTGTTTTGTTTAAAAATATGTCATTATACAGCAGGATTTGTGCAAATTGAATGAGCCTTTGCTCAAAACACATAAGGTAATTAATTTCTAGAATGCCCAAATTTTTTAGTCCCATTCCAAAGTGAGTTTCACATTAAACGGAGTCTCTTTAAGATACATAAATAGAGAGTTCAGAACTATTTGCTTGAAACTTATCGTGTTGCATACTCGTCGAGAACGTTCGGTCGCCCGATGTCTGGTCGGCTACGAACGGCCTTCGTCAAATGAGATAGGGTGACGTTGGCTACGTCACGTAAAGTGAGCAATCAACTGAAAGGAAATAATTTATCATTTAATTTCCTATAGAAAATATCGTGAACGTCACAATATGCTTGATAGGTGCGGTCAACTATCGCTGCCGCACCGATTCTCCGTTTAGTGCGAATCATACTTTAGATCTTTACAATTCACTGCTGGGATTAAAACACCCAAATCTACAAATAGTTTTGATATTTGCCGAACGCAATATGGGCTATATATACAGCAGTTTGAATCGTTCGACTATCCTGGTGATGTTATGATCTTTGCTGGTAAATAGACGTGGCCGCTATATAAACTTTATTTCAGATCGGAATAGCATCGGGTGTACTGGAGCTGTCGTAAACGTAGGTCGTCGTGGTGGGGCGCGATGGTGGGGGTGTGGCGAGAGGTGGAAGGGTTAGCGCGCGCGCGCGCGGTGCGGGGTCGCGCGTCATTCCCACTGGTGCGGCGACGGCGGCAACTCGGACGGGTGCGCCACGGTGGAGCTGCAAATGCGCCGCGTTAGTACCCGACGCCGGACGCGATAGCACCGCGCACCGGGGACGGGCCGTGGGACGGTAGCTCTACCGACCGACGCTCAGTTTTGCAAATGCTTATTCAACAATTTCTCGCATATAATTGTGTTATGAAATAGCAACGTTTAATCTTTCGTGTTTTGAGAAGACTGCGCGAGTTTTAATATATTTGTAATGCCGTAAGGTGTGAAGTGATTTCGAAGGTATAGATAAATATATCGCATTTATACGATAACTGTAAATACAAACTTATGATTATTCTAATAAACAAATTTAAAACATAACATATAATTCGCTTACATTTATTAAAATTCGCCAAAATGATTAAGTTTGAAATCAAAATATAGCATTAAATGCTGTTTTGTTAAGCAAGAGCAATAGTTGCAATTCTGAACTGCAAGAAATGCAGACGACTTGATGATGAATGAGAACTACACAATCAAATACTTATGTAATATGACGTTCTACGGTATGTAGATATCAATTCATGTACACTGAATAAGTTAAATAATAATAATATAAGAGAAGATATATTTTGTATGAAAACATACCAACTACTGTAGCATTAAATATATTGCTAACTTGTTATGCGATAAGAATTTTTTCATAGCATAACAATAAATTCCTGAGCACTTCACAAATCTCGGGCATCCGATCTCAATATACCATTTCAACGTCTTTGTTACTAAAACTATTATCTAACATATGGTTCGTAATTGAAGTTACTGCAAAACTGAAAGCGTTAATCGGTCGCACTGCGCGTACCCCGTTACCGTTAACATTTGAGCCCAAAAAACAATCTGGTCATGCATGACTCATAAAAAAATTGGAAACTTTTTTATATATTTATTTGATCCAAACTGTCTATGATAATAAAAGAGAACTTGTATAGCAAAACTGCATCACAAATCAAACTACTTTTAACTACTAAATATGTAAATAATCAAAAAACCACCACAACCAAGTGCTCGGCACTGAGCTCGCTTCTCTCTACGCATGCACTACGGAACCATCCCAAAAACAACAACATAACAAGTAAGATGTTTTCCATAGACAAATTGCACATTCGCTTCGGGTGACAAGACTGCTACGAAATTGACAAAAATTAGACCCCTACATTTAAAATATAAATTTACTAAAAATATTACCGATTTCGAGGCTTAGCTTTGAACATTTATGTATACTTATACATATTCATTGTACATATTTTTTTTAAATTTTCTCATATAAAAAAATTACTGACAAACATTACCATGAAGTTCACCAAGTAAAAATTATCATTTAAATGCAAAAAAATATTACAAATGAATAGTAGTAATTTATGATTAGTAGTACCTAAGTAGTCATTAAATGTAGGGGTCAATTAAACTCATGCAACCGCACCGAAAAAAGAAACGGAGCAAACAATCTAACGATCAACCCTTTTGAAATTACGAAACGACAACCGCTCGCGAAGGCAACTAGAGAACACCATTCAATCAAAGCTTACGGAATAGCGACGTTATTAAATGGGGTTTATGGATATTTTTGCCTTGTTTAAAGAATTTTGAAGGATCCATTGCCTTGACGAGCGGCGTCCGCGTCGAACGGGCGGACAACACAGATAATATCGTGCTATAGAGTGCCAGTGCGCTTACTGGGAGGAGGCTCGCGCTACGCGGCGCACAGAAATATCACGGGCGATAGCAGTAGTATTTTTGCCGCCGTCTTGAAAGGGGAACAAACCTTTGCTTTCGAACCTGAGCCCGTTCTCGAGCTGTCGCAAAAACACAGAAAAAAAAGCACAATTACACTACTGTCGGGTAAAAGATGCGTGGAAGACACCACCATTTCAAGAGGGTTGATGTGGCTTGAAAACAGCGGCTGTCGTAGACATACAGAACTATCGCTCGGAAGCGTGGAAAGTATTATAAAAAATAAAAACGTATAAATAAATAAAAAACCCATGCACAAGTCGGGTTCTGGCTGTAGTTACTGTACAAAAAAGGCAAAGTCTGAAACTGCAAAAACACTACGATTGGCGGGAGCGGGTTGCGGGAGTGACATAGGTTCTTTACTTCTAGCCTACTTCTGCGACCACCGAGCTCTCACGTCGCGTGCCTGGAGACACGTCACAATTATGGCGTTTCGGTGAACGGACCGCAAAACACACACAGAGACTACCAATGTTTTTTATATATCAGCTATTTTATTACAAAAAAAATGGTAAAACTAGACATATTCTTAAGAAAATCTGTGAGGTATGTTTGAATAAATGAAAAATATATTAAAACATATTACAATTATTCAATCACAAATAATTAAATAAAAAAACTGTGATATTTAATTATATTCTCAAATATTTAACGAATCTGAATAGCTACTGTTAGTCAAATCTCTCTTCTCATGTATAATTTTGAGTACAGAACCTCAAATAATGTTAAGTTATGAAATCTAGAAATTCAGTCATCTGATAAAAAAGTGTTCGACGGCCCATCCACAGAGTCTAACAACGACGAAAATTAATTGAGATAGTGACACAGATCGTGCACTATTTAGATAGCACGGTGCCACACTTAGTTGTGATGTCCGTTTGCTTCGTCTGATTTATTATCTTTATTCATCAAATTTACTGACGTAGAGACAACATGTTGAAATCACAAAGAATATAGCATATAAGTACTTGTAATATAAGTTACTAGTAATTAAACTAGCGTAGAACAACAAATATTATCAATTAACTTTGAACTCTATCTGTAAATTTGTGAGTTGAAAATTGATTGAGGATATTTGTTATTTTTAGATAAATTTAGGTGTGGAGTATTACAATTGGAGTTAAAATCGTAACTTGTTATTGTCATATTATATGTTGTCATTACGTCAGATGGGAATAGAACGGCGTGGCCCAAAGTCGGGTGCGGGTGGTCGCTAATTGGCGGAAGACGCGCCTGCGAACCGCATCGGCCGCGGCTGGGCGAACATCCGGCCGCTAAATATCTTAAAAGCGACTGCTTTCAACAGACACAACGGCCTATAGAATTAAAATATTTCTCAGTCTAAATAGGTTATACTATTTAAAAAAAAAGTTATAACGTGATATTATATTGTAATATACTGACAAATTCAAACATGTTGGCAGTTACAATTGCACTTATGCTGCGAATGGTATTTCTCTTTTATTAGGTAAAAATATTTTTAATTGATAAGCTGCATCCAAATGGGAAAAAAAATAAAATTTGTCGAATATACACTATTGTAACATAATGTAGATTTAGACATTTTCAAATACATTTTTTAAAAATATCAATATTTATAATACATTTTTAATAATAGCAAATCTCAAAAAAAAATAGTGTCATAAGGAGCTACGAAATTTCTCTATTACCCATATTATCATAAGATCAAGTCCTGATTGGAGAGTATCATATAGTGAAAGTATATATATTTAATTGAAGTATATTTACAAATAACAGTCAAACTGTCATCGTCTGTTGAAAGCGCGCTGATGTGTCCAATAGTCGGCCAAGCGGGCGCGGGCGCGTCCCAAAGTACGTATCGCAAATAAATCACCTAGTGTCGGTTGGTTGCGGTTGTAGCCGGCTGCGGCTTACCTTGCGAAGCTCTTGAACGCGGCAGACTGCGGATTGATGCATAGAGGCACGCGCGATGTCTGCAGCTGCTCCGCTATGAATTTATGGATTTCCTCTGCGGACATAATGAATTGGATAGGTTAGCGGTACCCCGTGCCATCCAAACGGGCTTCACAATACAAACCAATACGTTTTTAGTAATTTATTGTCACCTTTGGAAGTAAAATGTATCGTAAAATTTCGTACGATATAAATTTAAGTATAAATAGTGAGGTGCCTTTCGACTCGATTCAAAATGGTGGTGGGACCATCTTGAAACGGGGAGTGCGTCCAAACCCCACATATTTTATATTTCTTTGACCAGACTTTCCAAAGGTACCTTAGTTTTATGTCCCAGCTGTCGTCAGAGTATTTTTCTCCCAGCTATTTGTCCACGATTGTATTCCACTTTTTTAGCCGTTCACAGGGTGCCATGGCGTCTCATATGCTCAGAGTATAAGCAAATAATAAGCTTTAAAAACCCTTATATCCAGGTATAATTGGTCTAAGAATGATGACGGAGAGAGAATGATGATGACGGAAGTGCATATCCTCGCTCCGGCACATAGGGTACAAAATCGTCACAGAGAACTCTTTGGCTTATCAGTCAAATAAGTTTTAACATAAAAGCCACGAGGTGAGTGGCTTATTCTATTACTTGTGGAATAGCTACATCTTTATTTTAGAAACGGTTGAGTTGAAACGTCTACCAGAGTAGCGTTCATTTGTTATATTACCTTTGACCTGGTGCACAGAAGTGAGTTTCCTCTCCCAGCCGTCGTGGAAGGGGTGCGGCGCCTGTGGCTCCAGGTCTGGCGAATAGTGGCGAGCTGCGGGCGGAGCACTGTAGCAGCACTTGCACATGCACGAGTGGTAGCGGAGTCGACCTTCTTCTAGGTACGGGTGCGCTAAAGCGTCCACCACGGAGATGCGCTTCGCCGGATCGAATACCAGCATCTGTAATTCCATATCGAAACCTGATTAACCAACCAAATTATAAAGTCACTTTATTTATATTCGTTCAGAATTTGTAACTTTATTTTTACGGGATTTCGGTTTGCACTCTGTGCCACTAGTAACTGAATAGAAAATAGGCAAGTATTATTTTTAATTTTTTGTTGAAATTAATTACTTAAGTTGACATTGTATTATGCCACAACTTCTTATTATTAGCAATTGAAAGTAAACCTAGTTTTAGATCACTAATAGTAGTAGTAATAATAAATAAATATAATAAATAGTAGGAAGAAATCAATATTTTTTGCACTGTCAGCACCGTTCGTGGATCGTAACATATATACATAAACTAACTAACTAGTATAGTGACATACATAAATGACGTTTTGAATGTGAGTAGGAATTTAATAGGCGCAAGAAATAATGAATAATGGAAAAATAATTATGTTTAAATTAATTTTATTTACAAATGTCACGTAATTTATGAGTTGATGTTAATGTCCGCCAGCGGAGCGATAATGTTTGATATAAATACTAATGATCTAACTTTCAAGTAATGTAATGTACATTTGATAAAAATCAAATGATATAAAATAATATTTGTATAACGTATTAATACCTATAAAATAATATTCAAACATTATAACAAACATTTTATATAGGTATGATAATACTCTTTTTACCACGTTTTACTTAACTTCACTTGTCTGTCTGTTGGATTGTCTGTTGGTTTGTCGTCAAAATTTGAGATCCTTATTTCGACCTCTTCCTCTTATCCGATTTGGCTGAAATTTTGTATACAGGCTTGTTTCGCCTAACAATTTCATATTTAATCAGTTTTACATCCTAAAACCATTTAATTAGGCTTTAATTAAATTAACCTCCACGTGGTGTGTCTGGATATTTGATATATATATTACATGTATATATTGAAGAACTAAGTAGGCACAATTCAGATAATTTAAAACTAAAAAGAGTTAAATAAATACTTTATAAAAAAAAACTTTTAAAAAACCACGTTTTACTACGGGTTATAGATGTACTAAAAAGGAGAAAATAAATTTTTACAAATGGACTAAAAAGATAAAAATAAATTTTTGGTAATAATGAAAATTTACGATACAAATATTCTAAAATTTGTTGAATATTATGTATTGTTCTGAACATTCATACGCAGAATTTGAAAATATTCCATAAAATTAAAACGTGGTGCGCATTATACTTGAAAAACTATTCAATGCCATCCACAGCATTACTATTGCATTGGTTTAGTTAGGAAGGGATTTAGGAAAGATAATGAAAATATTAATATAATATCAATAACGCTGTTGATCTAAATTACGCACCACGTTTTAATTTTTTGGAATATTTTCAAATTCTGCGTATGAATGTTCAGAACAATACATAATATTCAACAAATTTTAGAATATTTTTATCGTAAATTTTAATTATTACCAAAAATTTATTTTTATCTTTTTAGTCCATTTGTAAAAATTTATTTTCTCCTTTTTAGTACATCTATAACCCGTAGTAAAACGTGGTTTTTTAAAAGTTTTTTTTTTATAAAGTATTTTTATATAATATAAATGTGATGCAAGCAAACAAAAGCTTCGCTCGGTCCGCTTTGTGTGGTCACAAGTCTAACCAGAATTAACCGTCAGCTTTATTTTAGTGTTCGTGATTTTTCTTTTGAGCGGAGGGGACTCGTTTTTCCATCTGCACCCCCGACAAGCATATGTTATGAAGTGAATTTTAAAATATAACACTAAATACAATGTTGTTGTAAGACCAAGAAGCGTTGTATTTAGAGTTGTATTAAATTATATACAATGAATGTCTATCCTTTGAAAGCAGTCAAATTGTAATTATATGAAATGAAACGCACCCATCTACTCGTCACCGATTGAGAGGTCAGTATTGAACAAATTGAACAGAGTGTAAACTTCATCCATGTACTAGGCATGTAAACCGAAGCATTTATCTCAATCTTGGAGTGGATTTAAGTCAAAAGAAAACACATTAAAAAATTAGGTGCAGTTTCTGCGAATCTTTTTATCGTTGCTCGAAAAGTTCAGTTCATATTCATAGTTCAAACTGATTGCCTATCAAACGTCTCGATCAATCAAGTATGCTAAACTAGTAACCTGTGCAAGCAGGTGCACTGCCTCGTGCGTGGCCTGCACGGAGAGCGTGTAGAGTGCGGCGAGCGCGGGCGGGCGTGGTGCGCGCCTCATCATATGCGCACGCGCACCTGCGCAAGCGTGCCGCATATCTTCCAGAGACGGGGTGCCTAACAGCTCAGTTATCAGCTCCAGCTGAAAGACAATTAGGGGACCTCAAAAAAAGAACACAAACTAAATTGGGAACATTGCATTTTTTTAGCATTGGTTTTTATAGATTAAATCAAAAATATGTACAAATAACAATAATATTTTTTCAATAATTACAAGAACACTGAGCAGAAAGGTAATCCATTCGCCTTCCTGAGGAAAATTTCACGAGACGTTTAATATTAATGAAAAAGAAGCAGGTTCAATAGCGGTGCAATGTCACGCTCAAGAAAACTCGCAAGTTTGTCTCTTTCACCGTGAACTAATGTTTGTGTCGATTGTTAATTGAAATCTCAGAACCGATTTTCTATCACCGCGGAGCTCAAAGATGTGAAGGAAACACACCTAGCGTTTGCGTAATTCCTAGAATTTATATAGGTACTGTTAATTACAGCTTATTTTAAATTGGCTTAATTTTTATTTAAAAAAAGCTCTCCAGTCAAGGATCGATATATTATAATCAATATACATTTTAAATATTTTGTCTATAAAAACTGTAATACCTCGCTCAATTTTCGTTTTCAACCATACCTGCTGTACAGGGCTCTGTGCTTGGAAGAGAATGCGCCGACCCAGCAATTCGCCGAAGATGCAGCCCACCGACCACACGTCTACAGCCGCTGTGTAATGGTTCGCACCCATAAGGATCTCCGGCGCTCTGAAAAATATATATAAAACGATTATCCATATGAACCTGACTTTTTGAGCAAGGCAATCCGATATCGATATAAAAAGACCACCACCATTCGTTATCAAACATGTTGAGCCACACATAATTATTATACAAGTAGCTCGTTGAGAATAAACTAACAATTATTTTACCATAATCTAAACTTCGATCACTATACATCTATACTTTGTCCAATGTAGAGTGATACTTTTGACAGTTGACACCTATATAGAGGGTATAATGTTGCTATTGCAATATCAAGCCAAACATAAGGAAACAAACGCAACCTTAGTACGTAGCAATAAGGAAGTGACACCTGTCAAAAGTATCATCCTACATTGGACAAAATATAAGGGCAATGTTGTTATCCTTACACAACTATTGACAAAAAGTTTCTGAAGGCAGTGCCTCACATGCATATTTTTAACATTGCGTACATACATATGTCTACATTGACAAATACAAGACGGAAAAACAAAAGACAGTAAAAAACTAACAGCATATTTAAAACAATACAAAGGCAAAAAGACAACTATTGTTTTTTATTTGCGCTTATTCCATGTATGCCATAATATTTGCGCGAATTTAAGTTTCCATATAATAACTACACACATAAAAATAGCGAGAGGAATGTAACACGATTAGACGATTGACACGACGGAAATATTCGGCAAACAGATATTCTCGGTTTAAGTCCCTTACTTATGGGAGATATTACCAGAGCTCCTAGATTCAGATAGAAGAATAGCCTACTAAATACTATAGTTTATTAATTACTATATATTAATGTAATCTTGTGTTTCCTTGTTAGCATATTTTAGGCAGGACAATGACGATGGACTAAGCTAAAAAGCTTTAAAACCAGCAGCCTTATCGTTAACATCATATATCATAACAGCTTCAGGAGAGTTAGGCGTAAGCAGCGGGCGTATCCTAATTTCGAAGCCGCAGCGAGCAAAGGTCACCCGTAGCTCGTGGCTCATTTACCGCCCACGTCACCGTAATATCTCGTTCTCTACGTAAATCTCTTCAATATTTCGCTTACGATACCTTCATATAAAAGGTGTGATTGAGTAAAGATACGAAAATTAACTCAATGATTTACACCTTTGAAAAATTAAACTTAAAAAGCAATAGCGCATTTGTCATTATAGGAAAACGGGCACTTTTCGTATAGATCTTCCTTGAGGAGTGAATCAAGCGCCACTTAGCGGAAATCCATATCCATCTATTGAAAATATATCTAGCTTACATTCGCATAAACAGCAAAATGACCAGAAAGCACGCCGGCAAATAAATACCCGCAGACACAGCAGTTGCACCTTCACCAAGTACTCTACAATATATATGAGAATCTTCCTAGATTGCTATAACACCCAAGAATATTACAGAATCTCAACAAGTCTACGTCTGAAAACTGCTTATTCGCTTTATAAAACAATTTACCCCAAATAACAAGATCCAAAACACCCACAACACAAAAACGCAAGCAAGGATATGCGAACCAGGTGTCCTTTGGAATTCCGATACAAATGATGCAATATATTTCGAAATACGAGTACCGGGAGAAATCCGCATCATTACCACTATTTTAACTTTTGCTCACAAAGAAGGTCACGGGTTAGCAAACAAAAGCTTTATAGATGTCCATTATCAATATTGAGATGATATGTACACAGAAGAAACTTGTCATATTTAATTGACCGAAAGCCAAAAAGTAACCCTATAGAGGCTAATAAATTATGTACTGTTATAAACATCTACAAACTGCTTTTTGCGATGAAGCACCATTCAAGACGAGTATTTATTTATAGCTGGTTTGCAGGAGTCAAGCGTGGTCATGTCAATCTTAATAGCTAAATTCGTGATTGTCGACCGTTTACCACTTCGAAGAACAGAAACATCGATGCTGTGTTCATCCTACACCATCATTTGGGTGGTAAAAAGCTGCACTCTTGGTACAATGCTCTGCTTAATATATTAAGCATCAACAAGGGGACGAAATATGGATTTATTGCTTCGACTTCAAAACGAAGCAACAATCGAAAGTATGGGTCTTCCAAAATAAGGCGAAACCAACCAAAGTGGAGCACGTGCAAAGTGCCTCTCAACGGATGATCACTTCTTTTTTTATTAAAACTGGAGACGTGGCTACTATTGCTTTGGAGAATCGTCGTACCGTGAATAGTAATCGGTAGGCGACCATTTCTTTGCCGGAAGTTATTGACGAATAGCCGTAAACGCCATATTGTTTTGCACTATGACAATACCACTTCTCTTTCTCTACCACGAATTTTTGAAAGTGAAAAACGAAGGACTTATGAATCTTCCTGCATACAGCCCCGAATTGGCTGTTTCCTGCTTACAGCCAATATTTGGTCAATGATTTTCATCACAAAAAGAGCCTGTCAAAGAATTTTTATTCTTTTTTCGCTTATGTTTCCAAAGTCAACACAGAAAAGTGGTATAAATATTTTTATAATTAACTAGCTGAACCGGTAACGCGTTGCTATGGTAACGCGTATACAATGGAAAAAAGCGGACAGACAAACACATAAACAACAAATTTGTGTTGTTAGAGTATATATTTACTCTTATGACAAAGTGCACTTACGCAAACGGAGAATAATATTTCGAGAAAAATAATTACGACTTACCATTCAAAGGATTTGCTTATTGTTAAATCCGGAAATTATGAGTGCGCCCCACGTCTATATTCGGTATATACATATAATAAAGGTGTTCAGACTACAGCCTGAATATGGGGCCATTCATTTATTACGTAAGACGATTTAGGGGGGGAGGGGGGTCGACCTTGTCTTATTTTTTCTTACAAGGGGGTGGGAGGGGGTCTCAATAGTTCTTACGTAAGATCACAAAAATGCGCAAAGATAAAATTATACTTTAAAAAAGCGCGGCCAACCGCGCAAGTGCCGAGGTTCGCTCGGAGGCGTATAGGTAATAACTTCGGAATCTCTTTCGTTAACATTATGTATTTATTTCTAAAATAGTTTTGCATAACGAGTTTGGCATATTTCTTTTTGCATAATATTACTTTTTCATAATTGATTTTCAGCAACATATGTACTGTGGCATAATTATAATTAGGTCTTATATATTTATGCATAATTATAATTTGCACAATGTTTTTAGGCACAGTGTATAGTCGCATAATAGTATTTTATAATAAACTTTTATTTTATAAAGGTTCTTTGAATCTAAAAAATAAAAAAGGTACTTTAACCAGTATTTCCTATATTATATACTTAGTGTCAAAGTAGTTTTAGGTATGGTTCGGTGCGGCCAATCCTTAGGGAATGGTGTGGGAGAAAGAACGGGTCGGTGACTTACCGGCTGGCGCAGGTATTTTTCGGGCACGGATGCTTTAAAAAGTACCTGCACCGCATTCAGAGGGAGCCGACCCCATCCTGCCACGAGTGCAGCGCTGCGGAAGACACCGCGCAGCACACCTTGGAGGTGTGCCCAGCGTGGATCCTGCAGCGCGGCACTCTGGTGTCGGTGATTGGAAGGGACCTGTTGCTCGCCGGCGTGGCTAAGGCCATGCTGGCGACCGAGAGGTCATGGGAGGCAATAGTCTCCTTCTGCGAGAACATCATCTCGCAGAAGGAGGCTGCAGAAAGGATCCGGGAGGAAGCCCAAAATGCAGTCCTAATGAGGAGGAAGAGAGTCGGTAGACGGCGGCGGGTTTATGCCGCGCAAATCCTGATATAACTGGGAGAAGGCAGTGGGGTTGCCATCAGCGGACCGGGTATCCGTTGGTGGCATTACACACACCTAGCTGGCCTATGGTGATGCCTGACTGTACTCGGGCATCACCGATTCCTGGAGGAGTCCAAAGAGACTAATCACCGGGCTGTAGTGGTGATTCCTAAAAAGGGTCCCACAGGGCCCACCGGTGATGTGAAGTACAGCGGGGGGTTTTAGTGGGTAGGACTGTCAGCCTTTTACTAACGGGTGAGTAACCCCACCGTCAACAGTCCAAGCATTTCCCCCCGGAAAAAAAGGTTTTGGTAAGGTTAGAGTAATATTTATGTAAAAAGTTATTGATGTGTGTCTATAATCTTAGGAGTTACTTAGTAAGATGATTATGATTATATTCATTACGGTTTGATACCATTATGCCTTTATAAAGAAATGGTTGTGAATTTTATGCTTAAATATGATTGTGCTCATTGTATTTATGATTAAAACAATTATGCTTAATTTGTTATGAATAATAATATTATGCGTTAATATCATTAGTATGAATTACCATATGCCAACATATTTTATGGTTTAAATTTTTATGCAAATGGATAGTGAACCAAAAACTTCGTGGCCGTATTTTAAATATTTAAAAAAACTTTAGCCATATATTCAAGATGAGGAGACGTTTTGTGCCGCATAGGAGCTGATGTGGAATGGGTGAACGTTGACGAGGTCACAATCCTGAATAACCAAATAGAAGCAACACCCATTATTAGAGATGTTCCAGTGTCAGATCCACTTTCCGAGTGGGTTTTGAGCCCCTGGACTGAAAATCTTATGTAGGTAAAGATGAATAATTAAAATCAAAGTTTATTCCCCCAAAAAAATAAAAATTATTGGTACCTTTGTAAGTAAAACTAAACATTTCTAAAAAATTATTACTTTGAAAAATAAACATTAAAAGAAACCAAACGTGTATTCATTTTTGCCTTTAGATTCTTACGTAATAAATATTAAACAGGGGGGGAGGGGGTCGGCCTAATCTTATTTATTCTTACAATAGGGGGGAGGGGGTAAAAAACTAGCGAAAATAGTCTTACGTAATAAATGAATGGCCCCTATGCTTGCGAAGGGCGCTTCTGGGTTCTAACCTTGATATGGTTCTATTCCTTGCATTGTTTATCTTTGTCAGTATTCCATAATAACATTTAACCATTAGTATACCTTTTTGTGAATGTGTGATACCTTACTTGGGGTAGTAACATTTGAAGTAACTATTTCAGACAAGTGTTTCAATCCAACATTTTACTCACCTATAATACTGAGTAACAACTTCTTGTGTCATGTTCTTGCTGGCGTCTGGTTCCTCCACTCGTGCTAGTCCGAAGTCGCATATCTTGAGCACGCAGTTGCTATTCACCAACAAATTTCCGGGTTTGATGTCCCGATGTAAAATACGCGCGGAATGAAGATACTTCAGACCTGATGAAGATAAAAAAAATAGTATTAATATATGAGCATTGGTTGTTAAAGCTAAGCTATATTCGGGAACTAACGTCTCACCGCAAACGTGCTAACTAATAACGACTTAATCGTCAAAATAGTTGGATTAAAATTTGGTATCTACATCAAAAAGCTTAGTTTAGGTCAAAACGCAATGAAGCATCGATACAGCACAAAACATGATAAAAGTAACTTTTATCCCTAAGCTTTCGTTAGCTTCAAACCTTTAGATTGTTAAGAAGCTTTTGAATTTGTATAAACAAGTTCTTAATATTAAGCCTTTACCTTTGAAATCACCAATTTTGCCCTACAAGTTTTATACAAATTGTCAGGTTACGTAAATATTAAATTTCGGTCGTTTTTGTTTTTCTACAAAAAGGGTCCAGTTATTTCAAATTATTTGATATTGAAAAAGACATTTTTAAGGCTTCTTTTGGTTCCCTATAATTGACAACAAATCGTAACGCAGGATCATGTATTAACTATTGAAAAATAGAATGAAAATAAAACTTTTAGAATGTATTTATGTAAGTCGGTTATTTAAACACCTTATTCATTAATCATGGCGCGTCGGTAAGTACACTTTCTATTGAAGTTACAGTCAAATAAAAGAGAAAACAAACTTTATTCACTTTAAGCGAGTTCTTTTGAAGTGATCATATTTTAAAAAGTTCAAATGTTTGATCTTAAACATTTAAACTTTTGGAGCTATACAATTTACGAATTTAACATCTGACTGTTGCAAGCAATGGTATACGTACATACAAGGTTTACAATGTACAACGTACAGTTTATAAAGCGGAAAGACATTTCTATCATTGTCCTTATGTATTCTTTATTTATTGTACTAACAACATACTTAGCTAAGCAGTTTTTTTGCCGTATATGGGTTTTCCTACTTTTGTGCTAACTTTATTGCTCATCTAATCACCTGTGATACGTGAGATTTATCGCTTTCAATGTATCTACCAACGTCAACATACCAGGTTATTAATAAGTTCGCAGTATTCATTTATTTAGTCGTACGGCTGATATGATGATGATGATGATTCATTTATTTATCGTTCGTTGTTCCAAGGGAAAGCTACCACATCTGCCAGAAACTACTTCCAGGTCGCCTAAAGTTGGCTACCATTAAATGTTATTCGGTTATATAAAAGTTCAGTTTTGTCCAATCCATGGAATTTTTATATAAGCACTCGATAGCTTTTGATTTAATGTTTCTAATAATAATACACCTACCGATTTTCAAAAACGTGGTTACAGAATATGTTATTATTAATGTTATCTACAAATCTCGCTGTATAAAATACATAATCTATTATAGATTTATAATTCATGCAAATGTCAATGCTTATCATCTGATAAACTTAATAAATATAAGTAATTCAAATCCAAAAATAAAAAAGAACATACCAATTTAGGAAATGCCAAAGTAATTTATGAGCAACTAAAATCATACTATCAAATAAAATTAACAATCCAAATAAAGTAATATCTGAGTACAGAAATAAACATCAAATACGTATTTGCTACAAAAATATCATGTTTCAAATCACTGTTCACAATTCTTGTTCATTAAAAAAGTATATAGTCATGTTTTGATTACTAAGTTTTTTAATATGATAAGATAGCTTTAGTTCTTATTGATTCTATGTATTTTAATAGTTAAAGCAGGACTATTACTTAATGGCAGGAGCTCTGAACTATGATACTCATAAAGGTGATTGCTCAAAGTCATATGATATTGCCGTTATAACTGAGCACGCAATCGCAATAAAGAGGAAATATTATCCAAAAATATCCACAAAACGGCCTTTGACCTACTGTGCATATCGATGTGCTTGTAAAATGAGAAAATAGTTTGGACGCATAATACATATTTTGTTACTTAGTCCGTCGCGTTAAGGTGATCTTTAAATTGGCGTTGATTAAGCACTTTTGTATCCCATGGAGGAGCTGCTCGTAATAGAAATATAGCAATCAAGAACGATTGATTCCTTTAAATTGAATCCAACATGAATTAACAAAAAAAAAACGTAACAAACAAGCCACTTACAGAAAAAGTAAATCCGAAAAAAAATGTAGGCATTTTGCTTCTTGCCCAAAATCCACGTAATCAGACTTTCGTTCTCTTAAATTACTTAATACTAGACTTCTTATAACTTGCGGTTACAGATAGCAAGGACAGATCTTAGATTACGCGTGAAGTCCTAAATATGATCTTAAGTTCATAAATAAATATATATGATTGTAATTCCAACTAACGATGTAAGAAAAAAGTGTTCATTTTACAACAGGATGATAAACTAGCAACTATACCTTATTAGAGAAATATTGTCTGTGTAGAGAACACTTTATATACACAAACACATAAAACACATCTGAACTTCTTCAATTTGAGTAGTTATTTCTACTTTTTGTCCGTAAAGATGAACCCACTAGAACTAACACTTTATTATTTAAACGGCTTAGTAATTTATATTACGCTTCTATCTTAAATTCTTCACTCCCAGTCTCAATCCAATACACGTTGGATTTACAAATAGAAATTCTAAGCGATGTCGTAATCTTGGTACCTACTCTAGAAATCAAAGCGAATAAGGACGAAGGCTTTAATAAACACTGCGTTGAATTTATACACCTTTCAAGAAGTACAGTTGTGTGGGGGAGCAATGTATTCTGAAGGATGTAGGGTTACACTTTGCAAGTCAGTTGTGAACTCGTAAAGTCATTTCTTAACTTACGTTATATCTTTACAATTCCGTCACGGCTTATGGGACACGATCGTGTCGTGTCGTGTGGTAGCCGAAGAGACACGACGCATGACGTCACAACAAATTAACAACGCAACACAACCCGCCCCGCGAACTGTTTAATTTCCCAGCGGGTGCGCCAGTTTTCCTCCAACTCACGAGTGTTATGATAAAATGTACGTTTGCTTAACTGATGAGTTGGTCATGAGAGAAAAATCTTTTTCTCAATTTAGTTACCGTTTTAAATAGATAATAAATAAACTTCTACTAGTAGCTACTAACTGGTGTGATTTGGGTTTGATTACTACTTACAACCTTTTAACCCTAGTAGGAAAAGGCGACTACAATAATTAACATTCCGGAGTAAAAAGTAAGGCCTAGCTGATCATGTTAAATTACCAACTAAATATCAAATATGGTTACTCTTGTTGCTGTTAAATACAAGTTATTTTAATGAGTAACCCTAGTCATTTTCTCTTAGCGCAAGCGTAAGAAATTCTTAATAGTAAAAAATAGTCAGAATGGAGTGTATCAAATAGCTACGTATAGATTTGCGATAAGTGGGAAAAAATATAGGGGGCTGAGCGTAAAAGTTGTTTAGTAAGAGGATCCATTAACGACGGGTCGTCGGCCGGGGCGCGCGCGCAGCCGACCACGACGACGCGGCAGCGGCGATCCTGCTCCTTACCCGACCGCGGACCGTGAGCGGACAATGCACCGACCGATGTAAAACCTTCACTATACAGAACGCTTTTTCTGAATATGGAATACGGCTAGCACTTCTTTATAAGTACCTTTGTAGTATCTAGTATTTAAAATAACGAAAATTTAATATTTATTGTGATCTCAATTGAAGGACATACTTAATACACACAATTTCCAAACTTCTACATATTTTAAGACGGATTTATCCAGCCTCTAAAACATACATATTTTATTGATACAAACAAACTAGTAAAAATATACGTATAAAACGTACAATAGGTACAATTGAAATCAGTGTTCTGAAACATACGCGACACGCGCATCGATTCGCGTCGCCACCCGGTGTCGTCCGTCATCCGCGTCTCAGGTCGTGACGCTTTAATACTGTGCACTGCCCATAACCCGTTTAATTGCCTTCCATAACATTGAATGTGACGTTCCGTATAAACTAGCGCATTGCTTTGAAATCTGGTTAGTTTTCACGGCAGGAAGTTGACCTTAGCACTCAAGGTTACCGTGATCTATAAACCTGGAATATAATATGGCCGGATTGCCTTGGTGAAGTCGGAGCGCGTATATCAGTTTACACAACTGTGATCCCTAACTATTATTGAGGATGGTGAACGAGCAGAAACTACACTGTTTAGTAAAAACCGAGCTTTATCTGGCACCGAGCAGTTATGCGACCCACACAACAGATAAAATATATAAGAAATTGTGTGGAATGCTAAACAATTCTGCAAAGTCCTGTTAAATGACTTGAATAGGGACAAAAGTTAAAACCCTAGCTTTACTTGGCATACCAGAATAATGAGAAAATATAATCTGCTGTTTGTAAATTCCTAGCAGTTTTCTATAATAACAAGTAGGTACACATTTGTCTCTGTAAGTATATTTACATTATTAATTGCTTAACAATATCACAGCATAATATATATTAAAGCAAAACTAAGAGGTCTATATATATACGAACAATAAGTTCTTTGTTCCAAATCAATACTACAGTTACGACCAATGAGATCTGATGTATCTACCAAGAAATATTGTACCGTTTCGTTATTCTTGAAGTTTGTAAAGCTGCCCCGGTCGTATGGCAAACAAACATTACATTGCTCTTGCGTAACTGTATGACACAAGTTAAGCAATTACCAAAACTGTAAATATTCAATTTTTCAAAATAGCTTCGGTGGCAATTGAAGTTAGAGCTACTCGAAAGTGAGATGAAAACATCACACGCTCGGATTCCCGGTATTCAGATGAGCATCAAACATCACTGTTGTGGGAACATTTAAGTAGTCTGAGATGGTATTTTTATGGAGATCCAAGCAGATTAGTCATCCTCTCAAGTCAGTGAGTCGATGACTTCAAATACGTTACGTGTACATGTTAAACTGTTACAATGCTGTGACTGTGTTTAAGTGGTTCACAGTTTGACTTAGTGTGTCGAAAAACAAACTATAAACTATTTCACAAATTATATTTTATACAGAAATATTGTTATTATTATTATTTGCTTAAAAGATGAATTGTATGATATTTATAGTATTGCAAAAAAACGCAACAAAAACGGCAGTTTTTTATTTTTATTTTTTCTGGTTCGCTATTTAAATAGATTGATTATTGCGTTTTCACTTATTCAAGAGCTTTTTACTATAAAATATTAAAATAACAATAAATGAATAAACATCAGAATTAATTCAGTTGTCGTATTACAGTGCTGTAGCTGCTGAAATCGCATATAATGAACTCAAAGTTTCGGATATTTCATAGGTATTTTCTAAGCTAAAACATTCTCTTTCAAACTTCATTACCGCCGGGTCTATATGTGGAGGCTTCATGTATTACAGGGCCCTTATTAGAACGGAGTTCTGAAGTAAATTCCATTAGTGGTAGAGAGGTGGATGGGGCGAGGCTCACCACTTAGAAATTTTTTCGTCGAACCCATGTCGCCATTCTCCCACTTTTGACAATACGACACTTGAGTATGTCAAGATGTAGGTGATTTAAAGCCAAATTACCACTTAAATATGTTAACAAGTAAGTTTAGTGGTTTAAAACCAAATCGTATTAAAGTAGAAACAAAAGTTTTCTCAGTTACGGGTAGGATTGCTTATCACTATTTTGAGCAAATAATATTCATTTTTGTTTCCATTAAAGAAAGGACACAGTTTAACCACCACTTTAGTCATATAACATAGTTAGAAAATTTAATGTATCTGCTATATGCTCAATGAAGAGCTCCCTAACATAATGTAGCATTAATAATTTGTGACCAGCGATGTTGGGTTTGCAATAGACAATTAATATATGTTACAACTTATTTAGATTATATATTGTAAACTTATTTATGGTCCATATTAATAAATAAAAAACTATATATTCATAAAAAAAATTACAAAAAATGTCATAACTTTATATCGTGTTTTACAGCAAATAAATAAATTTGAAATACCTTTAACTTGCTGTTTAAATTGAGAGATTATAATAGGGTCGTAGGGTAACCTCTTAATTAAATGCCAATTTGAATTTGCAATCAAAGTATTTGATTAAAGGTAAAAAATAAGGTGCGTTTGTTCTTCATCAACTTGATACTGTATTATGTAGTATGTATGGATAAGTATTGTACAGCCTTGGCCAAAAGTATTAGGCACCCTACAGTTTACTTCAAATAATGGAAAGAAACAACTTCCTCTTTTTAAATTAATTTATTACTATTCAAAGACACAACAAAGAATGAAAAAATCTTAAAATCTAGTCGATCCACCTTTGAATTTAATTACTGCGCTAATTCTATCTGGGATGCTGCGTACAAGCTCAATACAATCCTCCCTTGTAATGGCATGCCATTCTTGTACCAATGCATTATTCATGCCTTTTTCGATGTAATACTGTGCTTTTAATCCTTTTCTTCAAAATGCTCAATGGGGTTCAGATCTGGGGACTGTACAGGCCAATCTGTCAAGTCAATGTTGTTTTCAGTAAACCAGCGCATCGTAGTCGCTAACATATGACAAGGTGCATTGTCTTGTTGGAATATGACTCCGTCCAAGTTGGTGTCGCCGAAAATACTTGTTAACGGAGGCATAAGTGCAGTTTCAAGTACTTCTATGTACTTTTCGCTGTTCATATGACCTTCGCAAACAAACATTTCGCCAACCCCATCAGTAGCCATACAGCCCCAGATCATTATGTTGCCTCCTCCGTGCTTGACAGTCGGTACGACGCAATCTGGATGGCATTCTTCACCCACACGTCGCCTCACGAAGGTCATACCTGGTGTTCTAAATAGCTATAAAATAAATAAAAATAAGGTTTTCTAAAAAATCGCCAAAAATTTTGTGATTCAAGTGAAATAAATATGTAAGTGATCATTCTTGTTAACTATGAAACCAGTAAAATCAACTTACATCAAAGTAAGATTCGTCCGACCACACAGCGTTGGACCAATCTTCTTCTGTATAATGTTTCTGTCATAGAGCCCTCTAAACATTTTATTGTGTTGGCTTCTGAAAGCCAAGGCTTCTTCTTGGCTTTGCATTCTATTAGATCTGCTTCTCTAAGTCTTCTTCTGACCGTTCGAGCACTTATTGACTTCCCAGCCTCTTCGGTCAAGGTAGCAGCAAGCTTTTATGAAGTTTTCTTCCGATTTTTAATGGATTCGCGTATTAATTTTCTATCCGAGCGCTTCGTCATTACACGTTTTCTGCCTGTTCTTGGTTTATTAGCATTTGTGCAAGTCTGATTAAACCGTTTGATGGCAGATTGCACGGCACAACGTGAAAATTTCACCAACTTAGCAATTTCTATTTGAAACCTCCCTTTTCCTGTAAAAGTTGTATTTTTACTCGGTTTTCCAGACTAATTTCACTTTTTTTCGGCATTTTTAAATAAATTAGATGTCAATTTAGTTGGTTCACCACAAAAGAAAAGCTTGTTTAGTCGTTAGAGTCTTGAACTGAAGTGACCAAACATTGACTGATAAAACTGAAAGTAAACTAAATCCTTTGGTTTCGGTTACCAGGTATTTTATTACCTTAACAATGTGCCGCTTACTATTCTAGGTAATTATTTATGACCCTCGTATGTCATCTAAGATAAGCATTTGTTTATTGTTCAATCAGTAAACACGTTTTGTACATTTTTGTAGGGTGCCTAATACTTTTGGCCAAGGCTGTATATGTTCCATTTAATTCGTTAAAGGTTAAGGGTTCGTAAAGGTTGCTAATTAGAATACGGGGCAAATAAGCAGTAATAGTAAACAATAGACACAATAAGTGTTGCATATAATACAAAGAAATATTACTAACTATACCATCATCCTTTTTTTTCACATAAATCTCTCCTATCAACCTTATAAAGATCAACACTTTATTAAAAACTATTTCTTTAAAGCTGATCAATTTAAGTCTTAATATAATGGTATAAATAAATGATAAGTTTTCGCTTATAATAAAGATATTACATAGTCATTAATCATCTTTGTATCAGATACAGGTAGAACAGGAAAGTTGCCCAATGAAAATGGCCACAAATAAATAATATAGTCGGGTGTTGGCGGCGAGAGACGCCTCTCATTACCATAATTCCGCTCTCGTTACTGCCAGACTGCTGGAAGCTGTCTGTGATACCAATACAATACGCTACTGTTATAATACAAATTATATAACGTTATACCTATTACGAAACGATACTTGTATTTGACAGTACACTTAGCCATTCATAGTCTTAATGACAAAGACGTTTATGTAAACACCGGAAAATTTAATACAGTATATTAGAAATGCGTAGGTATAAAAAAATGTTAAGAAAAATTAACAGTGACGCAACATGATTGGATTTAACAAAATCTCCACAAGTGCAAGTTAATATATTATTGTTTGCGGACATTCATTACCCAGTAGGATTCTGCCTCGTGCAGTCGCATCAATTATGGGCATGCCATGTGCACGACGCGCATTCTCCAAATTCCATGCACTATCGGTTTATGGAGAAGACAGCACGAACCGTCGCGACCATTTCCTGGATTGTTCATGCGAATGCGATACAATCGGTCAACAGCATTTAATATGTATAACTAAAACCTTTGTGTGCAAAGTAATATCGAGTAAGGTTATCCTCCTTTATCAAATATCCATTAATCGTAAATATAAAGCAAACCTTATGAAACCAGTTAGAAAAAAATGTGAAGAAAATTGAATTTTTCCGGAAAATACTTTTTAATAGATCCTACCCCACATTACCATGAATAAGAACCTTATCTATAATGAGGCTCGTTATGGAAACATGAGATTATACAAAATACTATTTACAGATCAAATTAACGCATAGACCGCCAAATTTGGTGATCAAGAAAATACTCGATACTTCTTCCCTATATTGAAGTATAATTTTTATACACTCCACTTTCTTGCAAAAAATATTGGTGGATCCTAATATATTTCACGGTTTTCTACTTTCATATCTGTCACTCAAGATTTATTTATCCGAATCTGAAAGCAACGAGCTATCATCGTGGTGCAACTATGAAGTTTTTAATTAAACAGCGAACTTGGAGCTTAACGAGCACATTTTTCTAGATCCCCTTCCCGCTTCACTCCCGGGAAATCTGTAGGAAAGTGCACGAATAATTGAGAAAATTAATAAGATGAAATCGGGGGAAGCGACAGCTGTGACGCAGATTCTTCTAAAGTGAATTGCATTAGCATATGTATCTCTAGTTTTCAATGAATAGAATGAAAGCAAATAGTAGTTTTAACGAGTTACAGCATAAGGTATTTAGGCAGGTTTGCTTCGGATTTGTGGCGGAGAAACTCCAAGCTGTGAGTTTTAATTGATTTACGGCAGGTAGCCGAGTATGGAGGCTTTGAAAAGCGGTTGGCGGAAAAACTAACAGCAGTCTCCGAGGGAGCTGTTTATACTAAACTTAAATCATCACCGAAATCCGAACTTAACTGCATCCAAATGTTTTCGGTGCTGACCTTGTCTCGGATTTAAGACGGCAGAATGCCGTCCGTTTCGCTTCAATTGGTAAACATGATTCTTTAAAAGTTCTTCTGTGAAGGTAGAGTCCTTGGTAACTCAAGCACAATGCTTTTTTACATTGTTTTCATCATTACATATAAAATACATAAAAAATCTATGTGGGAAAACGAAAATAACTAACTGTCTAGGGAATTAAAATAAGCAAGTTATACTAATGGCAAGAAAGAGCACTCAAGTTCCTCTTCCAAATCCTACGTCGTGAGTCAAAGGAAACTAAATTTACATATAAAACAAAATCTGAAAGTATCCCGCGTAGTATAAACAAGATAAGTATGTATCCAAGCTTAAGTAGAAAAAGTTGCTTGCTATAATCAAATTGCCCGTAAATAACTATTGTTATTGGTCATAAAACTGCCTCTATTTGTAAAAATCCTGAGAATATATATAAAGCTTTAAAAATATAAATACGTCAATGTATAGGAGATTATATATGGTTTGTAACAATGGTCTGAGGGTTCAAATTGGAACTTAAGTTACTTACGTTCAAGTGATTAACAATATTTTATGACATGTTGTAAACCAGTAAGCCATTTCGGATTTATTATTCGTCAAGGTAATATATAAAAAATCTATTCGCGAGTATCACATGTTCAAAAAGATAATTATTTTCGTAACCATGTATTAATTTATCATCATCCATCAACAAACATGTCTACTATTGCTGCGTAAAATCTTACAAAAAAATATTTGGAACACTATCTAATGTCCAATAATATAGTCGGATCAAATTAAGTTTATGTGATTAATATTTACGATAATATTTTGTATTTAATATACATAATTTGGATCAAGATTCTTTTGTAAGCTTTTTTAGTCTCTTATCTATCTCTTGACCGGCAGTTAGCTTATAAACTAAGTAAAAATATTAGCCCATTCATAAAACCCTTACGAATGAATGTTTAGGTGATCAAGCTTTATTATACCCAAATGTTAAAACGGTTGTTTTAGCACTTCTCTTGCGGCCGTGGCCCGATTTGAATTTAAATCTAATACATTTTATGTATGCTTAGAACATTATCCTTTTTGGATTAGTTATTTAATAGCATCCCCTATAGGTACTCAAGCTAATTGAAATATTTTTTTGTTCTTAAAAATAGCTCTTTCATAAGTAATAACAAGCGGGCGATAAGAAAATATATAGATAATAAAATGTTATAATATTATATGCTTGCAGCGTCTAAACCCTGAAATTCATATTGTTGCCAAAAGTCTACAAACCAATTTTTGTCATTTTAAAAAGTGACAGCTGTGACAAGTGTTTCAGAACGTATTTTTATATCATAGCTAATATCATAATGAAAAAAAAACGTGGAAGAGGGTCGTCAGAAAAAAAAATTGGCGGGTAATTTGACATAAGCATTGTGAAGTGGAAAAAGTTGGTTGTATGATAATTTGTGACTTTTGAATTAAGATTTAGTAAGAATTAATTGCCGAAAGAGTTAAAAAAATAACAAATATATTAGACGTAAGGTAAGAAATCAATATTATAACGTGTTTAGCCAAATGTCTACATCATGCGTTTATAGTTTAAAATATTTTTTTTATTGAAACCAAGATTTTTTAATTATTTTTCCCTTTATCTGTGACTCAAAACCTATACTGAAATATTTATTTCATAATTAAATAAAAAACCATGCATTTAAGGGTTAAATATTCCTCTTTTTCTTGTGAGGTATGTATTATTATAATCTTTTTTAACCAACGTTTAATAATTTGGGAAACGGTAAACGGTTCTGATGTGCTAACTTGGTTGATATAAGGGATATAATAAGTTGATAAATTCTACAATTAATGCCCAGAGCCACACTCAGTTATAAATGTAACAGACCGAACTAACTTGTTAAACACATTTTAGCTGCGAGCACACACCGCAGGGCCATTTAAAACGTCATACGTAAACTTGATGTTTTTAACAAGTTTCAATGGCATTTTATAAAAGGTTACAGGGCAGTCTTAATTGCAGTCGATTTCACTAACATGCAACGAGTTCCCGTTAATATTGATTTTGTTAGTGTGAATTTTTATATGAGCAGAATGAACGTATTGATATACGTGAACTTTTGTTTTGGTTTCTATAGTTACTGCACCATGGTTGGTAGTAGGAGATGTAACGATGGTTTTAAATTAAATTTGCATACTTTCTTATATAACGGAACAATAGAACCGATAAAAAAAATATCTATTCAAATATTTTCTTTGCTTAATACTTTCGAAAGTGTGTTCATAATGGTTTTCATTTTATAGTAAATAAGTATGAACAGATTAAAACTTAATGCATATTTGACTTAGAAATACACTTTAAAATTATTTTAATATAATATCGAACTGCCTTACCTGACTTATCAAAACTAAGAATTTCGTTATTTTAACATTCAATCATGAGAAACTAACGTATGACAGTACACTACGATTTTTTTACATGGCTGTACATTAAATTATTACATTTATCCCGGTAAATTTATTAAATATGCATATTCAGTAAAGAAACTATTCCTTCTTAAAAGGGGTGCTGTACTTTTTTTTACAAGTATCAATTACTATTAATATTTAAACATAGGCGATGGCGAACTGGCGTTGCGTTAAATCCCCACTGTTTTCGAAGGCAAGTCGATTTTTTTTTTAATTTCATAGATTAATGAAATAAAATGGTTTGTTAGTAAACCATTAAGTACCTATTGTATATATAAAAGAAATGCAATTGCGAAGACCTTCCAATTACAAGATCACAAGATATTAAATGTGATAACTAGAGTCGAATCAAAATTTACACATACCTAGTGTTTTTAGAATACGATAACGAATCGAATGTATTTTTCTATATATCAGTTACTTTGCATATAATTGCTTTGATTATTTTAATTACGCAAAACAGGTTATCAAAGCAATCATCACCAACACTTTTGAACATATAAACATATCAAGTGTTTGTATCGGAATATACGAAATATCAGAGTCACTAATATTCTGTTTAAAGAAATTAAGAGAAACATTTTATAGTGCGCAAAACGAATCAATCAAATTATTTTCCGAAAATTCCGAAATTGAAAGAAATTGTTAAAAGAAAGATTTTCGAGTAATGTAATTTTAAAGGGACTGTAGCCAATCGGGTGAAGTATCAGCGTTAAGCCAAGCAAACCGAGTTTCATACGCGCCGATGTACTAAGAACGTAGACTCGTAACACAAACATTTAGCTTAGGATCACGCTAAGCTAAATACTTGTTATCAACGAGGCTAGAGGGAATGTTTATCATATTAAATGCTATTTTGAAAATGTCTTGCTTATACTAAGATCTAAAAATATAATTGAATACTATTACTGGTTGACATTTAAGTGCCGTTTATACCCACTATGTACACTACATAATTTACATTTTTTTGTTGTCGTGGTCTCAATAGACTATGAAATATAACTAGTACTCACCTCTTAATATCTGATAAAGGAAGACTTTGATGTGATCGGCGGAGAGGTGTTGCGGTGACACGATGATCTTGTGAAGGTCGCTTTGCAGAAGCTCTGTGATGACGTAACTGTAGGACTGTTGTTAAGGAATTATTGTGGACACAGATAATCGTTGTAGACACAGTTGATAATCATTGCAAACAGATATATACTCTTATTTTTAGATTTCTGGTGGTAATCAGTGACTTATGCTTATGACCGTTTGAATCGACGAAAGAGTTTCCTCTATTTTCTCGAGTCACACCAGGGAGTTATTTAATAGCATGAATTAGCTACTTCCTGGAAAAAGACATGTCAAGGTGTTTATTGAACGTCCACAACTATCTCGAGACTTGGCAAGATAACTTGCCATGGAAACCACGTGAAACTTGGCAAGAGCTATTTTTCCACCCTTTATTGAGACACAGAGCATTAAACTTGATCAAGTGGCTTTATCGTGCTCAAGAAATCTTATCGAGATAGTGTGTAGATGTCTAACTGATAAATTGCTAGCCGGTATCCAGCTGAACTACCTCAGATGTGGCGAAGTGTTTCATACATCAAGAGTCGGACGCTAGAGTGATATGAGACTAAACGTAAACTCTATTTAGGAGACCCAGTTTTTTACCGCAATCGAGCTTAATCAAAATCATAGTTTCACTTGGTGAAACCCATGATATAAAACCGTTAAAGATACACATGTTAAAAAGGTTATAAATCAAATTAGCTTGTAATTAGTAGTGAAAGAATGTTACAAATTTGTCTACGATTAAAGCCTAGATCTTCTTATCTTTCAGATTCTTCTCACCTTCAGTCAACTATACATAAACGCATACCTTATTTATTACTAACGTACCACTACGACCCTGGCCTTCAACATACGTATTCGCCAAAGCGAAGTATTACTGACATATAACACACTACTGAAACTAATTTGTGGTTATCTTGTGGTTACGACATCATTAGACAGTCTCTATTCGCAACCAAATGAGAAAGTAAGGAGATATTCAACGATAATAATGTTATAGAAGAACCAATCAGTCCCTATTTATAATTTGTGAATAGGTTACGAATTTCAGTAGACTTATTTCATTTGCTAAATAAATAAAAACTGGTTTTTCTAACGAGGTATTTCAAGAGAAATCTTTTGAAAAGTCGCTATTTCAATACATAGAATTGCTTATTATAATATATCAATTATTTGAGAAAAAATATCTAAGCCAAGCCCTATCAGATTCAGAAAGAACACTGAGACCATCTAATTTATTTAACCCTATCAGCTTTGATTGTATAATATTTTTTATACTTATATTTATCTCACTTATAATGGTAAAATTAATACTTTACGAGTTGTGTCAAAAACCTACACATACTTTCTACTTTCATGTTGAGACATTCAGGCTAATAAAGAAAAATACACGTGTAAGAAAGGGTATATTAGCTAGTTCATGAGGAGGGCAACGCCCAAACGTTGGAGGGACCGAGAGGCCCGGACGAGCTCAACACGAAATATCCCGCCCTAACTTTCCGCCAGGACTTTCATCGAATCTAAAATTTGTTATCGGCTACTAGGAAATAGATCCTAACTACGTCTCATAATGGAAACATTTATAATACAAGATTAAACCAAAGCGTAATCTTTTTTTAAATTTACAAACGTTACAATTGTGTTTGCGTTAAGATTTTAAATTGAGAACTTATTTTCGTAGTATTATCTATCATACAAATATTAACTCTAGCGGAAGTAACACTTGCATATTAAAAACTTAGACTTGGTTCCCAGTACTGGAAAGTTTTTGTATATTCTATGTAATAGTTGGTATGGGATATCAGAACATTGCGTTGATCCTATGACAGCTAATCTTATAATGGAAATACCCTCAGTAAACCAAAAGTTCATATTTCTAAATTAAACCGACCCAGAATTAAACGAAAATAGACAAAAGCTCCTAAATAAATAAACATTAAAAAAGTATGTACACCGTAACTCTATGGAGTCAGTTGAGTATAAAAATGAAATGATACTTTCAGTTATCTGATATCTCTTAATAATCAATAGGTGCCTAACGAGTAAAATTTCAGATACACCAATACGATTTTGATTGTTCACAAATCTTTTAATCTGTAACAGCTATGTTTTAAATAAAGAAGAGTTAATCCCGCAATTAATACAGCTGTCTGAGGGCATCCTTTCAGGCCGAACGTTTCTGAGTAGCTTTGCGCTTATTTATAGTCGATCTGACAGTTCGATTTGCGGACCGTATGCTAGAGGACCTCTAATTTCGCCGATTCTATTATAAATAGTCTTAATCTGACACCTTGTAAAGTATAATGTTTGATGCAATGGTGGCTATCCTGCCTTTCACACCGACGGGCCTGGGTTCGATTCCCGAAAGGGGCAGATGTTTGTGTGATGAATACGAGCATTTTTACCCGAGTCATGGAATATATATTAATATTACATATCTATGTATCATATATGTATGTCTATCCTTTACACTAGTATCCATAACACAAGCCTTATAGTACTTACTTTAGGGCTAGGCTAATTAGTGTGAATATAAGAAATATTATTATTATATATTATAAAATTTTGATAAATAGTTGGTCTATGCATAGTGCATTAAATATTACTGTTGTTTTTGTAATAACCGTAATAATGAGTTGAGATTCACTTTATTGACGTTATTTTGCGAACCTCAAACACTCCCTATCTCACATCCCTCCGATAAAAATATTGATTTTAAATATCATTACCAATATTTATATTGGACAGTGGAAAATAGTGTTTAACTTTAATCATCATACAATAAACAAAAAATAGCTAAGAAACACGTTTTAGTTACAGTAATTCGGTGGTCCATTCAATCCATTATCAATCACTAAGAATTGATATTTTATGTAAATACATCTTAACGACAATATTATCAAAAGTGTATTGTAAATAACATGTGATATCCAAGTCACACATGCCTAAAGCATTTGAACAATAAAACATATGTAGAGGAATACATATCTTTTCATACAGACCTACAGGAACAAAATCAAAATTTACCGAATAGGGAGAGCGCTCAGTTTTCACCAGGCACAAAAACGCATTCATTGACCAGCTTTTAATTAAAAAATGCATAAGATCGCGTCAGATCAGAATATTAAAAAAAAGCAATCGTAAAAGAACCTATGAAATGGACTTATTCCTTAAAAAGCATAACGAAGAAGGACACAGGTGAATTTTGTTCCATCGTTTTTCTTTATTAATGAACACGTGATCGACCAATCGAAAATCATAGTGCTCGTCAAGCAAAAGTAATTTAAATGTTACAGAATTTAATATATAGTGTTTCTTCAAAAATAAAACAATTTTAAACACATATAATCCACCAGTACGTGAGTCACGTTAAACGTTGTCGTAGATAAGCAGACAAGTAATTACTAAAAGAGAAGGGCCGAAAGTTGATGGGTCCCGAACATTCGGCACGCAACTAATTCAAAGTTAAACTGAACTTGGGTTATATTTATAACAATTTTCCTAGAACTGTAAACATTAAATGTAATATAGAAATTGGGTAAAATTGAATGATCTGATGAAAAGAAGTTCGGATACTTTCTAGTACTTATTTTTTCTAGTACCTACTTAGAAACGACACTTTTTTTCTTTCGATTCAAATTACATTTTTATTCAAAATTAAATGCTCATTCTTGAATAACTCAATTTAATTTAACTTCTTCCACGTGGTAGACACTAAAAAGGGATAGTAAGTGGATATAGTTGCAGACGAATCTATTTCTGTTAGAAGTAGTCCGCCCATCTGTCACCTTGACCTTGCAGCTGTCGGAACAGTAATCAGTTGTCACCTCGTTTACTTTTTGTTTTTTCAGTATGATTCATATGAGTGAGGGCGCTCTGAATAAGTTTAATTGTTCATTGTAGACGATAGTGCTTTTTCTTTCGCGAGGAACTGTTCTTACCCCCAGTCTGCTGCAGCCAGGTGGTAAAAACGTAGTCTTTAGTAAGTAAGTTTTTATTGAAACCTGTATCCCAGTTAAACGGGAAATGAATGAGCCAATAATGATAACGATGATAGATATGATAGCACATCTACCAACTTACTACACTTGTACTTACAAATACCAAAATTACTCTTATTTAATTCCAACAAATAAATTTAATGTCTACAAAATACACTTGCGATAAATCCAAGAGGAAAATACACTCTGCCTGACTTGTTTTTAAATGAATTTGCTACAGGTATTTTATAATTAGTGCAGAGGTATTTTTCTTATTGTAATTTCAGCATTAACTGCTAGATTTTTTTTCTAAAGAAAATCTACCTCTCTTAGACGTCCAACCGGACTCGAACCCACAAACTCTCACTATTCTGGCGAGTGCTCTTTCAATAGAGCTCACCTTTATAGAGTCGTTGAACTTTGCAGTGTTTTTCAAGATTACCTTTTTTTCCTTACTTTTATTACCTTTCCAAATTCAGTCATATTACGTAAAATCTTTGTAGTCTTTGTAGGTCTACAATAATTTTAACGACCTCTTAAATACGTTCAGCTAACTGTACATAACTATTGTTGTGGTTTGTTACCTACAACATACCATCGGTGCACCACAGGGTCAAGTTACAAGCAATCACAAATCTGCAACAGTCATAATTAACTTTACTGCACCCATATATGTATCTTCTTACAAATCCTATTACCGACATTGTTTAAGAATAAATGATTTTCAGAAATTAAATGTTAAAGATTTACGATTGTACTGTACGGCTTGTCACTACGTTAAAGCAAAGATCTAAATTGGTAATTGCTCACAGTTAGCTACAATAACCATTATTAACTCATGAAATAAATGTATTCTATTGGAACCGTTTCTTCTTCCACCTGGGAACCTTCTCATACATCTGTCAGTGATCTGAGTGATGACAGCCTTCTTTATACTTCAGTTCTAATAATAGCTTCATCCCAAATGATTTATCATTCAATAGCGTTTTCATAAACCGTAATTGGTTAATTAAATTTTTTGTATTTATATAATCTATACTTAACTGTCTATACAGACAATTCTGTTTATTTCTCCTATTAGTATAATATTAATTACTTTTATTATTTAGTTATTTAGTTGTTGGCCGTAGGATAAGTTTAAGTGTGTAACATTAAGTATCACAAAGCTTTGGCTGAATACACTCCGATTCCAAAAATAACAAAACTAAAAGTAAAAAATAAATATATATACAAATACTGAAAATAATTTAACGTCAAGTTAAAACATAACCACATTTCGCTGAATCCCTTGAGGTACTCAAAAAGATACCCGGCAAATGCATTTACGGCCAGCGGCTGTCACTCTTGGTGGGAATTTTGCCTTACCTAGGGCTGCGCCCCGCAATCGCTACAGTTATTTACGGAGGGCTGAGATTCACCCCTCCAGACCCCTCCCTCCCTCTTGCGTGTAGCAGTCGGCTGCCTGTAGCGGCAACTCGTATATTTGATTTATACATTTTTATTACAACACATCTCATTTAGTAATTAGGGAGCATGGGAACGAACACCTTTTTCATTAAATCTTATCAAATGTATAAAGCGATGTGTAACAATGAGTATTGATCAATTTATCAATTGTTTTATTAAAATAGTTTCGAATAGTAACTAAGTATAGCCGTTTTTTTTAAAGCAGACCAACGAGTCAGGTGCACAGTTCAGTTAACAAAACGCACAATGGTGTTCTTTTGAATTCTTCACATACTTTGTTAGGTAAAACACTTGGTGTTTGTAACACAGACAGCCAAATAGGCGCACTGAGTGTGTGTGCGAGCGATAGTATAATGCCGGATGTAGTGCAGCTGTGCACCCAAATGACTGTCAAAACACCACGTAAACCAGAACGAAGCTAGATTATATAAGCAGGTACCGATTTTATACATAAGGAGTTTTGAGATTTTGACTTCAATAATTCGGACATAATTATTTTTCGGCTCTATTACGGGCCTATTTTATGAAGAATTCTCATTTCACTCTTTATCGCAATGTAGTTTCGGTACATGTATTGTGATCTACAATAATAATTTCTAAGAATATTGATAGTATTTTTTCTAGACTAAATTTAAAATTATATTGGTACGTTAAGTATATACTTATGGGAATTGAGTCAATGAATAACCTATAATGAAAATTTTATACACAACAGCATGATACAACTATTATATTATTTGCAATAATGTTGGCTGTAATTTTAAAATACTTCATAAAACCTTTTGTTTAGCATGTACACAAAATGCGACATTTGTTTAATAAAAGCGATTTCATAAGTTACACCAAATTAAAAGTAGTTGAATACAATCCAGCAAGAGGATGAACGAAGGTCATAATTTGAATATAAGTAGAATAAAATTCTTACAGATAAAATACAGAGTCGACTTTTTTTATACTAGTTAAATATCAAACATTCAAACGATATAATGATAACCGTTTACTCAAATAACATATTTCTCAAGAGCAACAAGTTTTAGCATTGTCAACTCTATAGAAACTTCATGAAATCCATGCTGTAAGTAGGTACATCTTAACAACTGACAAGTCCAAATTATTTACCAAAAATCTCTTGCAACTTCACCGTTACTGAAACAAATCGTAATCCTAAAAATGAAACGGTCAAAGACCGCTATTCACTTCGTAAAAATGGTGATATTTTACTGGTTGTCATGTCATATACATATGCAATTGGACATAACCTTTGAAAAGACGAGACGGTGACATTGACGAATTATCGGCACCGACGCCGTACAAAGGTGTTACTACTGTGAACGCGCTCATAGAAAACGTGGAAGCATTTGTTATAATGTGTATGATTTATTATACACAATTTACAAACACTGCGTCAAGTGATAAGAAAAAACTCATGCGTACGGATGTGCGCTCTTAATACGTGACCTGCTCAAAATTTATTCATTAAGTGATTTAAACAGAAATCTAGAAAAGAACTAGCCTATCGCTGACAATGTAATAGACAGTAACATCAACAAGGTACACATCCTTTCATTGTAGACAGAAAAATCATAAGACGACACTAAACTCGATAACATCCCTTAATCGAACAGGAAGAGAACTTTTAGGTACATAAATTCGAAAAAAGGTTTGATATTGGGGTTTAACAATCTCCTAGGTAATAACTAGCCTACCTTAAACTAATTTAGGTACCATAAATTATAAAATTAGTGTAGAAACGTGCGAAGGTCTGTCATAATAAGAAGCATAAAATACAAAAACGTACCGATACTTTTATTAAATTCATCAAACAGGCGGCGTGATGTACAGCAGGAGACTGCGGGTTTATTGGAAATTTTATTTCATCAATTTATTCGAACTTGATTAGTTTGAAAGTATTTTCTTTTTATTGACTTCCGAGTCTAAAACTGGATCTTTAAAATGCTGAGCACTTTGATAGACTGCAGTTTTAACAGTAATCATATTTCGAAGACCTATCTATCTACATGGTTCATTTTGAAAAATAAGCTAGAAAACTAATCATAATTACTTCAATTATGTTTCTGTACTTATAAGGTGTGTTAACGGACATAGTAAATGACAATGTCAGAAGAATCGTGGAAATGAAAGTAACTATTAGGGATAGAGTAAAAACAGGCATACGTAAGGTGGCAGACGTCGACAACCGTGACGTTGACAGATCGCAACGGGAGACCAAAGGCGGAACGTTACGAGATAAGAGGGACATTACTAGATATAAAAGTATCGTAGACACATGAGCAAAACATAACGGTTTACAGCGAATGCGGCAATGTGTTAATAAGGCGTACCATTTCTAGAAGGTATTTTTGTGTAGTAGCATGGGATATTAACATCAGTTATCAAAGCTTTTGAAATTCGTTGCAGCGAACATCTGACAAAAATTTCATCATAACAAAATGGTCAAACGAGAAGTCATACTTTTAATACGATTTCATATTTTCTATGAACGTTGGCCAATGGTTATGCGTGACACGGCACTGCAAAAATGTTGATTTGATGAAGTAAACCGTCATCTTGAGAACTCCATGGTTATGTGGCTCGCTTATGGTAACACCACTCCGAGGGTTTGACCCCGCCCGGATCAATGTAAAAAATGGACTTTTCTCGAAAAAAAAATGGACTTGGCTCGGGCTCTGGATGTGTGGTACCGACGTTGTTTCTGAATTCCATAACACAAGTGCTTTAGCTACTTAACTTGGGTTCAGAACAATATGTATATGTGATGTTGTAAATTTTTCTTTTTAATAGCCAGGTAATACTATACTTTATATACAACAAGAATTTAATATACAGGTTTTCGTTTACGCGCCGAGTGTCTTATTTTTATTACACGGCATTATATACTTCTTGGAAAATTAAAAGAGAAACTTCTTAATTAAAGTTCTAGGAATAATCTAATGGCAAACAACTTGAGTTAGATTTAGCCTTTTGCATAGTCAAAATTGACACCGTATACTAAACGCAGCAATGCCGCGAGGTCTTATTCACATTCATAGTTTAATACGACTAATCCCATTTAACGTGTCATCTGTCTGTTCCTTTATAAATTCAGATTATGGATGGTACGTACAGTAGGTATGTTACAGTGAACGGAGTTACGCGATGTTCCTGCTCATATCGGCGCGGGCAGCTTTAGTAATCCCGCTCAATGGGTGTCATCTGTCGACTCTTTTCTCGGTGCGATCCATCAACGTCGACCCGATTGGCCCCTGGAATTCGGGACTTAGATACGTCGTTAGCCACGTCGTACATCGAATATTATGTAAAAACTCTTGTTTACATGTTTGATTAGTTGAATCATATTTCTTCTTTTTTTATTCTTAAAATAAAAACCTGTTATGTGAACACGTGTATTTAAACGGTGAGGAATCATATCTTGCAGGTTCAGAATTGTTATTATATAAAAATTGATCATGGAATTCACTTAGTAATAAGTTATATTTTCAGCTAGAGTGTAAATTAAGAACAAACAAAAAAGGTTTAAGCGCATTAAAATCAACGCCCTAATTTTAATGAATATTAAAATTATGTCGACTAACTTTCACAAACACGACAACCTAAAATAACGTACAAAGTTATGAATATTCTTATAAATTTTACCACTGACATTCCATATTTTTTACTCTTACTTGTTCGACCACTTTTTTCGGAATATTATAACCAATAATGGAAATCTGCAATTTCATATCTCCTGAAAATGGGAAAAAAATACTTTTTTCGCTAATGTGAATCGATGAAGCTGAAGGTGTAGGGCGTATTTGGTTCTATAAGGCGGTTGTTGTCGAGGGGTGTATGGTGTACGGAGGTTGGACGTTGACGAATGGCGGTGGCTTAGCACAGGACACATTGCGCTTGGATTATATCAACCATTATTAGAACGCGGCGTGCCGCGTGCTGACAATTTGTTTGTGAATTTAATAAATGTCGAGTTGACTCATAGATTATAAAATGAGAAAAAAATGTTAGATAATTTTGAAAATTACTGTTTTGCAAACACTCAAAAGACTATACCTTTTTGAAAAGCCCATGAGACCAACATTTTTAAAGCCTCTTAATACCCGAGACTTACAAATTTCAAACGAGTTCGCAATCACAAAAATTACAAAACTTAAAATCCATATGATAACGTTTAAATTATAAAAAACCAAGTAATAAAAATGGAAGGTGGAAAATGTAGAAAATTCACCCGTACTGCTGAAAATTCTTTGAAACCGCATGTATAGTTTATTCATACTTAGTATGCCATAATTCATTGATTGATTTATATTTTAATATTAAACTTGAATATTATAATAACTTTAATGACGTGATCATTATTAATAATGATGCAGACAGACAAAAAATTGGAATAAACAAATTATGAAATCAAGTCGAACATACATAAAGTAGTCTCATACAATCAAGAAACGAACGACGCGAAGCTTTTACCCGCCGGGTGGTGGCGCCGCCGCTATACTAGGGTAGCAACGAATTTCCGCCCGGCGGCAGCGTCTCCGCAGAGAATTATCTGCACGATGCTAATCTAGACAATGGGAAACCCAGTTTAGGAAAAACGAACCAGCACCACAACACATTGCCTTTGATAAAAGTTATTAACCCAAGAAAACAGTTAACGAATCTCTTAAGATGCAAAATATGAAATGTTTTAATTTAATGACGCGGTATAAAATAGAAATTGAAGAATGTTTTACACTATATTGGATTAAAGTGAAACCACGATCAAAAAGCAGAGCAGTATATTTTGAAGAATATTTAAATTTTTGTAATACGAGCTCGACCGACTAGAAATTTAGTTAAATTTTTCTAACAATCCTCTTTCCTATAAGAGCGAGGACACACGGTGCGGCGCCGCACCGCACCGCGGTGAACACCGCACCGTTAACGCATCGTGTGGTCTCGCTCTAAGGGAATTTACAAATTTTAAATAGTACAAAAAGAGCTGTAAAACTTTCCCCTTAAAAGTATTGACAAGAAAAATAAACATTAATAAATAGTATTTTCAACTAATCAGTAGGTACATTATATTATGATAATACTTTGTGTGTATGTTACCATACTTACCATACGCCTAAGAATAACAGTTTTTATAATCAATTAACGTTACGTTACGTCAGCTAGTTAACAATAGTATTTGTATTTTCTTGATCATTGTAAACTATTCCAAAATATCTCCCCAAGACTGGTCTAAAGGCAGTCTCCTTAAACTTTTCTTGTTAGTAATGTAAATACTGTTAGTGCTTCGTTGTAAAGTTCAACACGTAAATAACATCTAAATATATCGTCTGAAGAAGTACCGTATAAAATAATAACAGTCATAAATAACACAGGCTATTGAATGAAAACTGTCGACGATGACGAAGCGAAAATTGATTTTGGCTCACTTTTTCATTGACCAATTCACGGCGTACTAACAACTTTTTTTTCGTTTTAACAGCCTCTCAAAACACCGGCGTGAATCGGTCATCGGCAAAAAAATTTGTACCTGAGAGAACTTTTTAGTAATATGTCGACCGACCGCAATAATTCTGAATAACAACGTTTCGTTTAAACACCGCCCGGTCACGGGTGAAATATTCTGGCCAATAATTTGAAATCTAACGCTGGGAAAAAAAATAACACGTAAGTGATTCATTGGTTAACATATAACGAATGAATATGACAGGTGGAGATTTAATGCAAATCGAAATAGTATCGAGAGCGTGTTATTAGAATTTTGCTGCTAAATTACCTGGAATATCTTTAAAAACAGATTTTAAATTAAATTGTTGCTGTGATTTAGCAGGGAAAATGGTAGAAACCTATGTGTTTCAGAACGACACAAAGGGTTAGCGTTTCATGAGGTAAATATTAATATTTAATAACTCTAAATATACTTAATAAATTATTTAATAAGATACACTTATAAGTTGGGAACTATAAGTTGATTTTAAACCTGCCCTCAAAACTGCTCAACGTAAATTTGATAGTACTGGCTTTAATAACTATTAAAGAGAATTCGCTTGTGTGATTGCTTTGCCGCTTGATTGGATTTGTTAAAGTGATTTAGTTATTGTACTCGATTTATTGACGTGGTATAATAATAATAAAAAAAAAAACAATTGCCATGAAATGATAATTCTAGGCTAACGCCACCAGCATGACGTAATTGTGGTCATTGATATGTACATACGACACACCAATGCAACACTCGTATACACGATACAAAGATGATACACGGTACACTCTACACTGTAAACGAAAAAAGCGTTTTGGTGTCGCAAAATTACCGGACATATTGTCGTTATATTGTAGAAAAAAAAGAATAAACAAATATTTTTTTGTAATTGTTATTCGTAACTTCTATAAGACCAGGAAATTAAATATCTAATTACCTTTAAATTACACAAAACCCGATTTTGAAGCGTTAAGTATTTTTTAATCAAAATACGTGGTTCCCAATTCGCCATTCTCCTTTGTATATAATTAATTATAAAATCCAATTCAAGAAATGATGTAATATCTGTTATAGTATTGAATTATCTTTTTTCTGTTAATAAGTTAGCTTAATCCGCAGTACGGCTGCATTTATCGCAAGCGATGCGGGCATATTTCCAAGGAACCATTTTGTGATAGACTAGAGACCACTCCCGCAGATCCCCACCTAGACCTGAAATTGCTGCCAGACTTATCAATAAGATAAAAAACTGTAATGGTGCGACTCTTACTAATCGGATAAAATCAATTATTGTCATAAACATGTTATACATATAATATAAAAGTAAATCTAACGAGTTTATTTCGTTATTGTTTTATTTGGCATCTTGTTTAGTTATTCTTATAATTACTAAGTAGGAAGCTATTAAGATTAGCCATGAATATTTGAAAGACTTCTTCAATAAAAAAACGGGAACGGATTGATCTCACCTAACAATAACATATTAATTGCAAAAACTATCGACATCTTTAGGTCTTGTATAGTGTATTTTTGTTAAAGATCTAATGATATAGCTATGATGATGATATAGTTAATGAAGAGAGGATGTTGAAGAAATTAAGAATGAATGTTGTCCCACTAACAAACATAACTGGTCCATAAAGTTTTAGATTATGGTTATATTCATCAGTAGCAATAACATGATAGCTCAAAAAAGTAGATAAAATCAAATAGCTTACAAGTCAAAGAAACCGAAATGATATTATTGCACTAAATACATGAAAGCATAGATTTGCTTCTGATATTTAGACAACTTTCTAAGATTTCACGAAAAGTAAGAATTTTGGTATTATGGTTACGCCGGTACGATTATAAAAGAAAAGTAATGATAAACAGAAGGGGTACAATTTAATCTAGGGCCAGAGCCAGGCTCCCAGAGGAGGTAGGTGGGGAGGGAATTGCTAGAATACATTAAGGGAAGGGTCGACCGCCCTATCTCAACAACGTGCACGATAAGCTACGAGTCAAACTCCCTGTAAATCGCAAATTAGTCACATTATGTACATTTTTACGGGAATCGGGCGAGTCGACAACGTTTATAATTACTAATTAACCGTTTCCTTGAACTTTATGCTTCAAATTTATTGATTACCACTCTTATTTCTCTACTTCATTAATTTACGCAAACGTGTTTTAAAATGATACGTACTTTATAGTTTTTTTATTATTATTTTAAGAGCTGGAATGTGATGTATTATTTTTATTAATAATAATTATTCAGTCAGAGACCGGTCTAGAAAAAAATATAATATACCTACATATTACGCTCGCTAAATTAACATTTGAATTAATTATTCTGCATTAAATTATAAAATCTGGTTGCTCTGCATTAGGACTCTTTATTGCTTACATATTCTTTTAATATGATCTTTAAAAACTAGAAGTTACTGTCTACAATGCGTGGCGTGGGCTTGTTTTTAATATTTCTGGTTTACGTTCCACCCGTTTACGACTCATAAGTGCTGCATTATACAATACATACGTTATTTTAACAACGGAAAGCAGTTCCGTCATAACTCTGCGGTCGTATTTGATAGAACTAATGAAAAGGTTCAAGGCATTAACGTGTTTTGTTTGTGATACGACTTTTTAAATAGTAACTAACATTTAATCCATTTATATGTATATGTCGTAGCATTTCATGTAAAAGAGTAAGGATGTATCTTATAACTCGAAAATGACAAAAAATACCAAAAAAAGGAATATTTTCAAAGTTTTCTTTCTAGACGTGTAAACATCGGACATATTCGTACGTAGTGGTCACTTTTGTTCAGATTTTACCAACATGAAAAACTGTATCGCACAGACGTTTTTCAGACCACACAGAATAAAGAAAAGTACCTACTATGTTCCATGGCTATACATGTTAAGATCAAATACCTAGCTTTTTAGCTAGAAGAGTAGAATAACATCAATCCTTCACATGTTTTGGGAAACGCTTTCACACATTTTAGAGGATGTGTTTCGGCTGTGATGATGATGACTTAGCTATCAGTTGCAAACAATCAGTCTGTCGTACATTTAACCGAAAACGATTGATGAGTTTTGTGTTGGAGCAAACTAACGACGGTAATTCTGCCGTACCCACATATCACAGTTTTCTTTTTGTAAATAAATTAATTTTGGACCACCGTTTATTTATTCCAAATCTAAGCAGGGCTATAGATACTTAATTAGAGACAGCAAAAATAGTTTAGTAAAACAACAATGTCTCGGCAACAAAACGCGCATGTTGATCACAAAAACATGATTCGAATTTAGGATATGATGGTGCAGTAGGCAAGATCGCTACCGTAAAAAAAAACCGATCGTCAATTCATAAATATAAAACCATCATATACGGATACGCCGTACTAACGATCTACATAGGATCTTTTTTTCCTTTATGTATGAGCTTACTCTGGATCCACTGACCCTTAGGTTAAAAAAGAGAGCGACATGAAGCAAGCTAGTTCATATGCAATGTTGCAAATGTAGGTACTAGTTTTCTATCTGTAGTTCACTGCAGCAACGTTAACTTAAATACATAAAAAGCTGATTATTACTGAAAAAAACAGTAAGTTTCGGATTTTACTATGGTGTTTACTTCGCAACTTATTTCATGTACCTAAAAGGTTTCAAGGTCTGTCACCTCAAGTCGTTGCAATGAGAGATGCCTTAAACATTCACATCGCTGACTCATCAAGCTCATATTCACAAATAAAATACAAGTAGAGGTCATCAAAGTTATATAAATAACTTTATGTGGATAGATCATAAAGCGATTTTATAATCCCTCAGAGCCCCGACCTGCGCTTCACCGTACAAACACCATTTCGTAGAGAAAACTTCCTTTTTATACGCTCTCTCGCAGTAATTCAAATATTCGTAAAATTATTTGATTTCCACCAACTGACCTACTTACGAAATGATGGTTTCCCAATGTTATAAGTTTTTTACCAACTCTCCAAATTAATATCGTTATTAAAATTCTTTATACATTTATTTTTCCATTCGTACAGAATTAAATTTGTTAGCAAAGACCTGTAATTAAGAAACATCAAAGAGTAACACACATTTTTTTGTTGTTGTTTCCAGACAATACAATTACCAGACCCTGGCGATAATGGCACACAGAGGTGATGTTTGCTTGGCCACGATATAGTGAAAACTCCAAAATACTGTCTGGCCTCGCAATATTTATGCGGTGGAAGACCTCCTTTACATAAACGTAGCGTACGTCTAGAAATAAGAATTGAAAACATAAATAGATTACCATAACTAAAAAATGTATTACAAGAAAAAAATTAAATGTGAGGCGGGATTCGAACTCACATTCCCTCGTTGTTATCTAGATCATACACCTAATGAGCTATTCCAACAGTATCGTCGAAAGATTTATAAAAAGTGATTTTTCTATAAGTTTTTAGCATTATAAATTACAGTGACACTATTAACATTTTCTAGGTTGTAAGCACAAAAGTAAGACTATTTATGTTATATGTTAAGAGTACTTTGTATTCGTCTCCCGCACATGTAATTAACCACAGATTCTTACAAGCCTTTGTCCTTACTCTCAAGCCATTAGCGAATAGCTAACGCAAGGGACTCCACGAATACTGCTATTACCGTTATCTGGATAAATAATGGCATGTACTGAATACTTGTAAATAAATACGTGCTATTTTATTTATTATGAGAGACCATATATAAACGTTAACTTAAGTTGTAGAGACCCTAAAAACCCAAAATCATAAATAAGATTCTTTATATCATCAGAGATCGCAAAAGCCTGCAGATGGGAAGTTTGTTCCTTAAGATGCCATGGTTGAGCAAACCAACCTTAAGTCTTATCTCCCAATGGCGTGACAACAGTTTGAAGTCCTGTTAATTCACCGCAAAAGGAGTCCTACTTTCGAAGGATCTTTCTGTATCGATTACTGACAATTTTGATTTCCTTGGTATGTAGTTGATTTCCCACCTAAACTTTAGCAACGCCATGCGTTATGCGCCAAGTGTAAGGCTCAAATTGAAGCCAAAGAACCCACCTTTTTGAGTCATTAATATGATTAAATGATATTTCACGCCGGGACAGCTTTTTACTCTATACAAAGCACGAGCCTGTTCATGCATGTCTCACCTTTAGGACGGTTCAACTTAATACCAACTTGCCGCACTTAACTCTGTGGAACTTAGAGCCAGGAAAAAATTGTAGACGATAAGCTGGAATAAACCAAGCTTCACAGCCTTGGCCACCGACGTAGAGTTGCTGGCTCGTCGGTGTTCTACAGACTACTTCGGCGAGCGTGCTCTTGGATTACTTGAGCTCATTCCGCCTTCGCCTTACTACCACCATTTAGGTGCATTGCGGGTTATCATCCCTTCTTGATTAATATTCCTCGATCCATCCTGAGCTTCTCGACATGTCCTTGTCACCAACTCTCAATTTGGCTATTTGATTGAGAGTAAGGCTCAATTAGCTTTTAAAAAAAAAGCATTCTGGCGAAGGCGAGAAGATACTTCACGCCGGAACAGTTGCTCAATCTTTACCAAGCGCAAGTTCGATCGTGTATCTCTATACACGATACTCTTACTGTTCTCATCTTTGAGATGGTTCCTCTCAAAACCAGCTCCAGACACATAAGTCCATTGAGAGGAGGGCCAAGAAGCTCATCGGCAATGACGATCTCTTTTATAAAAAGCTTATAAGCCTTGAGCATAGACTAGACGGAGGTAGCTAGCCTTTACTTTTTTATAAGATATATTTCGGAGTTTGCAACAGAATTGCACAACTTTGTTCCCAACAGACTTACAAATAGACGCCACCAGAATATGGTTGATATGCTTGTTAAACACCAATCTCGCATTCAGCGTTTTGATTCCAATTTTGTGATCCGTACCGCTGAAGAGTGGAATTCTTTGCCTGAGTCTGTATTTTCTGAGAAACACAATTAGAGGCGTTCAAGTCACGACTGAATAGGTACTTTCTAGGCAAGCGCATCACATTCTAGATCACATTGCATCGTCGCTTATCATCAGGCAAGATAGTGGTCAAGAGCCTACCTATTTACTATAAAGAAAACACCCTGCCACCGTCTGTTTCCCAGAGAGCATATAACACTAAGACATTTAAAGCTCGAATGAATAGGCTGCTTCTGCACATCTTCATCGTAGGCTTTGTCTTAACGTTTAAATTCACGGTATAGTTTTTATTTATGCGGGATATGGGTAGATAGGTCTAGAGTTATTCAGGTTTAAAATTGTGATATTTTTGACACCTTTTTGAAATCTAATTATAATGAAAATTCTAATTAATAACTACATAAACTTAAGTATTACACAGTATGTTGCTACAAAGATACATTTAATTTAAGAGTCGTTTGCTACCAATTATTTGAGATAATTTTACTTGGTTTCATATACAATGCACATAAAAAAATCCTGACTAACCTAAAGCCGAATCAAACCAAAATGTCCAAAATTATTGTCTTTTATATGATAATAAGTTTTAATCATCTATCCAAAAAATCCATTGTTTATACAATTTCCATAGTTTATATTTCTGCCGACATCTCTAAAATTATACTATATTTAGTTTCGCATTTTTAGCGGAAATATTACCTAAGTGCACTTTTCAAACGAAATGTTGAAAAAAAATTGAAGCCCTCCATAGGATCATATGAAACTTCACGATTAAAGAATAAAGTTGTTAAGGATTTGTCATTTCTAAGTATGTATAATATAAACATAAAGTACAGGTTTAAAACTAAATTCTACTTCAAAATCAAATCATTCGTTGAAAGTTAATTACCCTATAAGTCGTTATTTGCTTTAGTACAGAATACCCATCCATCCTATGGTTCCATTAGATGGACAGTGAAATTTATTTTATCTCCTATTCAACCATTATAAATAGTACACAAGTACAAATTCAGATAAGAGTTACTTCTCTAATAAACATGTCAAATATTAAATTCTTAAACAGTTAGATATCGTACATTTTATTGAATATATAAATACAAGCTTTATAAAAAAATATAAGGAATATTTTATTAACCCGGTATTCCCAAAGTGTTTTCACTAATAAAGCAAATAAAAGCTACGTAACCTTTAAAGGTACAATTTGCTCGCCAAGACTATAACATTTCTAAGTTGATTTTCTTTGACAAGTTTAGCGAATGGCTCCAGTTTTAACTAGAACAAAATAGGGCGTCAAATTCCAACTTAACGACATCAATTAATAAAGGTCAACGTGACAACTGTCCTAGAATCTAAAGTATACGGGTTAATGGTAAACAATATAGATATGAGACGGTCATCAATATTGAATATTTAAACGGCCAACTGATTACTAAAGAAAATGACTGATATGTACACCGAAAATGATAAAGAAATTGTCTGGCTTATGCTGAACCAACATCACACCAACTGTTATAATACAAAGCGGTGCGACAACATCCAGACCCGACACAACTACCTCTTACAGTAAACATATTTTTATTCCAGTACGGGAATCAAATCCGCGACCCTCATGCAAAATGCGGATCATATATACTGATGGATGACGTAGTCATCATATAATTTTGGAGTCGTCGAGTCAATGATAGTTTTGATTTATACAATGACACTACCAGTAGGCATACAAAACAGTTTCTCTTATTCAGCACGACCCGTTTTCCGGCTGTGGTAAACAATAAATGCATTTGTTGCTAGTTTTAAAAAATAATTGTTTGGAATGTACTTCCTCTTCAAAAGCCATTACTTTCGATCCTAGTTAATACAAGAGAAAACACGAGTGCTAAAAGCTTCCTATAACGAAATAAATTTTCGTGGTCTTCAGTAAGGCACTTACTGGTGCAAATTTACTTAGCAACCGATCGGTTGGTCATTTGACAAAACGACCATCGAATGACAAAGGTTTTTCAACTGATATTAGGGCACGGCAAAAACGCCGTATAACATAGTTTCGCCATTTTCGCCGTAGTTTGAAATGGATGGGCATCATATTAACACAGGGCAGAGTTAGGAACGAATATAGTTTAATTTAGGTGATAAATTTTCGTATAAGGGTAGAAAGGAGGTTAAATGTAACCTTGTAATATTATAGAACCAAGACAGTTACCAGCAACAGTAGCTATTGGCTGCCATGTACAATGGAAAAGCACAACGATGCACAGAGCGCACAGTCAGGCGTGACGCTGTGAGGCTAAATCGAGCTGTGCGCCCACGCAAAAACCGCTAATTAGGAAGCACGCGCAAGGGCGCTGCACCGCGAGCGATGCGCACGACGCGCGAACAAAGACGCGACAAAAGAAACAGTTGCCGAAACAAAAGAACCTACACCAGAACAAAAGAAATGACCAAGCGAGAAAACAATGCCACGGTAACAGCGTTGTTTAGATACAAAAGGGTGCTACGCAATATAGTATGTTTTGTTGAAAACTCAGAAGTGCTAAGGGATGCGAGAAGAATGTAGAATGTGAGAAGTAAACATGATTCATAATTTTATCGGGAAAGGAAACACAAAAAACAAAGGATGCGCGGAGGGCGACGCTTCAGTAATCGCTTTGAGAGTGAGCTTCGTGGCTTTTGATACCTAACCTTGATGGATGGATAAAGATTTATAAACTAGAATCGTGTACAAAGGTTCAAATTTGATATGATTTAAGATATCAAATTTGAACTTTATAAGGCTTTTTATTGTATGTTTCCCAAGAATTAATCTTAAGTTAAACGAATATTACTTATTCCTTTATTATACGAGATTCAGAAGTTCAATTTACATAAGGAAGATTACTCATGGTTGTTAATGCAACTATTTAAAAATATATACGTTATTATTCCCAACAGAAGAACCATTTTGGACCCAAATGTATCAGGATGTAATATTTTTGTTTAAAAACTTATTTCAGTGATGTTACATCTAAATCAATAAGCCTTAACTAAAATCGGGAAAAACAGTAACAATAAATCGAAACAACGTAAACTACCTAATATACCTAATCCTATTACACTGTTATATAGGTAGTTATAATGTTACTGAACACAGTTTTATTTTAATATAAATGAAATACTGTAATGTAATGGTTTTATATAACGAACCACTTAAATGCTTCCAATCAAACGAGAATTGATTATTCAATTATTGCTTGATTGTCTGGATTCCAGGAACATGAAAAAATTCAAGACATTGACACGTTGTAAAGAAATTTCACCCACATTCGCTTTATTTGTTTCGCAGGATTAAGCGATTGTTTGCTATTAGCCACTTATTAATTACTTCCTACGACCTCCAAGACTCTCAATAAAGTAAGTTGTGCATAACCTGTTTTTTATAATCTTTAATTTAATTGCCAAATTCATGAACATTTTCAGAAATAACTTATTATCTTACTACCTTAAAAACATTACTACTTTTATTATGTTACACCCCAGCCCCATAACTTTATATGAAAGTCGCTAGTCTCTTTCGGAAACGGGATAATAAAAATAAACGTATCATACGAATTTACAAAGCCAGACAAACAAATTCTTACGACAAAAATCGTGATTCGATGAAAAGTCCCCAGTAAGTAAGTTCAAATCATCGCTTCTCGGCACTTTTAGCTGCCAATTTTCCTCCCTTTGTTTCCAGACATTTGAGTTTTCACAAAAAGAGATGAGAGCGTTGTGATGAATATTTCTCGCCGGCTGACATTTCTTAAAATTCTGTTGCTGATGTCATATTTTGTTTACCTAATATGGATTTTTCATACATAAGATGCAAAACATAATGATTAATTGTTTGAGAAGCGGTAATACAGGTAAACTTTAGTTTTAAAAATGTGTGGAAATGGCTATCTTTGGAGTAGATCGAAATCCGCAATAAGATCAACAGAAAAAACAGAATTAAGTAAAAAAGGTCATATTCTTACCCTAAGGACGTTGGCGGACGTCACAAAGAAATTATACACAAAGAGACACTGTATTTTATTTAGCGGAAGCACTTGGTTCTATTTCGGGTTTGAGTCCGCGTCGGTTTTATGCCAATGGGAGAGCTGTGCAACTGTATCTGTGAACAACGATCGTATAAACAAGTCATCGTAACACTGAGACGCAGTTTTGTTTATGACTGACTAGCTTTCCAGTAAACGTTTCACTAATGCATGTGATATTGTGCTTTTGATGAGAGACCCGCTAACGGTCTTGTAAAGGGTCATCGGAAAAATAACGGTAATCAATGTATAGACACATTTGTAAAAGTGTATGTTTCATATGACTTAGTACATTTCTAAAACTTTTTAGAGAACCTCAAAAGTTGAACTTCTTGAATGTTTCAAGCGGTGTCATATTGTATGTAAGTTAAAGTACTTAAAGTAGTGATATCTAAAAAGTAATTTTAAATAAAACCACTTTACTGGGTCCATGATGCGTTTATTATTGTTTTCTTTGTAATATTTAATCTTGACATTGCGACTCTTTTACAGGGGAGCCGTGATCGGAGCTAACCAAAAGGTCGAAATATAAAAAAAAGATAAACTCGTCGTGGCTCCGGTAAAGGTGCAAGAACTAAATAAAATATGTAGTTAACATTTTTGGTTACATAATTACTGTTTCTTGCTTTTTGTAATATTTTTTCGAGGACTCTACAAGATACAAGATTCTAAATAATAACAATTCCATCAACTGGGACGAATCTCGTTTAACTTTTATAATTCATTGCGCTTACATTTTATGTGTCGAAGCAGAAACAATATTTAACTTTAATATGGTTTGCGACGAATGAAACTTCGCGTGGTTTGAAAAGTTCTTTTGTATGTTTAACGAGTGCCAACCGGTCCAGTGCTGAGACTTGGTTTCACAGATCTAATTTATTAGAAAATATTAAATTAGAGAACGTTACTTTTATGTTTAATGTCTTAGGTCATTGTTAAGGAAAATTAGCTGAAAGATGTCTAATTAGGTATGCCAACCAATTGGCAAGATTAAAAAGACCAAGCAATTGGCTGTCAAAGTACTCAAAATCTGGTAATATTTTAGCATCAATTTTGATGCAGTATCAAGTTCTGCGATGGCTGATTTACAAGGGTTTTATGACCCTCAGTAAAAAGAAATACGGTGTAAGTAAGAACGTTTTAAAAGCACTGACATTATTATAGCTAGCTATTATTTGGTAGCATAAAACAAACGTGCATTTGGTTCAATTGCCCGCTTCCGTGCAAGTGTTTTCTTTGCCTGCGGTGTTGTTTTACTGCGGGCCGACATTCGAATTTCAATAAAACTTTAAGGGGAATAAATTCCAATGCCGGCGAACATATTGTTTTTCTACAACAGCTGACATGGGAAAACGAGGCTCATCAATGTCGTAAAGTAAAAATGTTACCAAATTGTTCATTAATTGTGTATTATTATGCACACCTGAGAACAGTGCGAAGTTATTCAGTCTCCTTGGAATATTATAGCAAAGGGACATGTTTATTTTGCTGTGAGTACATTTAAAGTTTCGACAGCATTTTTTCATTTTGTAGTATTTTTTATCTAAGTCGTTTAAGTGAACATAAATTGAAATGACACATCAGTTTTATGACGTATAAAACTACCTCGGCATAAAAATGACAGTTACTCATAAAAAATCACCATGGTTTATATCATATAACATTAAATTTGAAATATAAAGCCTATTTGAATTTAACATTAAGAACATAAGTATATTTTTAACAAAAACGGTAATGGAACGTTACTGGGGTGAATATTAACATTTGTAATTTGAACTGACGAACTATTCTTATAAAACACATTGAATAATGAATTCCTGGGGGAATATTTAACAGTGGAAGCTAAAAATAGATTAGGTTACTCATAAAAGTTTAATGGATATCGAACCCTTGACAAACTGACGTCAATCCAAAAGTGACAGCGCAAAATTAAGACAGACCCTCAAATGATTAACTGAGAAACCGCCAATTTTAGTCAGTTGGTTTAAAAATATGACTTTTTTGCATAAAACAGACCTGAGGCCCTGTCGTCACCTCTTATGGCGATTCGTAACTTCGAAAGATCGATAAGATCGTAATTCGATAACAAGTTAATACTCTAGATAAGTTACAACGGTCATACTTTTCCAAATATCAAATATTTGATATAGGAAGGCTGTGGGTTCGAATACTATCCTACACCTAACACAATTTAAATTTTTGATAGAAAAAAGCTTTGAATACTTGAGTTTTTAAGTTATACACCCAATGATAAACTCGTCAAAAAATGACGAATTTGTTAAATAAACATTGCTGTCCTGTTATTCGTTTGACTTTCATTTACTTTATTATAAATTTATTTCATTACTAATATATTTATTTAGTCTTATAAGAAATTTTGAATTGTAATAAATAAAGATAAATGAGGCAGTGGAACTTATTAACTTTCAAGCTATCCAAATGAGATTCGTGAGAATCTAGCAACCTCGTCAAAGATTTAAATCTAGACAGCCGTTTCTCGTAATATTCCTTAGAGAGTCTGAGAACGTCTGCGGCGATAATCGAAATTCCACTCGAGCATGACCAACTTGAAGTTAAAAAAAATAGAATATCAAAATATTCTTACTGTAGTTTCATTTATAGTTAAGCAAAAAAGTGCAGGTGAAATAGCCCTGGGAGGAGTCGAAAACAACAAAGGAGCCTTAGTTAATTCATGCAATAAATGACCAAAAGGTAGTGGAGGTTAGTTCTCAAATCATGTAACACTTGAGGTTATGAAAAAAAAACTATTGTAGATATAAAAATTGCAAAGTTCAATGTTATATCAGATATTAAAAGATATTTACGAAACTACAGAAAAAAACTTGAAATTTATCATAAATCTGCCAACGATAATATAATGAGACATACACTCAGCTTCGTATGATATGTGGGACAGGAATCTATGACGTCAATTTGAGCTTTGAATTCTTAACTTTTGATGTTATAAATCTCCGTAAAGAATAGAAAATGCAACAAAGACAAAGAATGGGCGTCGAAGATAAAATGCTGACAGTTGAATACGATTATTTCAATAAAGTTCGAGTTCCTCAGACATGTCAAGGAAATATGGTAATAGAAAAGGTTTGCTCGTGCTATAACCTTGGTGGATAGCAACTAATGGATCCTTCATCTCCTGTACCTAACTTTACACTAAAAGCAACAATGCAATTATTTGAGCGCAGAACACTTGCGTACGGAAACTTCGCTGGACAACATAACGTTTTCGTCCATTTTAAATGCTAGTCGACACGGGAGGGTCAACGTACCTACTTAACGCACTAGTAACGTGAACGACACACCACATGAAGTGTTCACATATAAATGAAGTAGGATTAATGAGATTGATAAAAAGGATACATTTCCTGGAAAAAGTCGAGGCTTGGCGGCTGGAGGATATCTAACGCCGATAGTACCTGAAAAGATAAAATATCTTTTTAATTGGCGTGTTGACTTCGTAGAATATTGTATATTATTTCATCGAAACTTTTTCGGTAATGACATTTTCCTGTTTTCTGGCTCCTAGGAATTTAGATTGAGCGAATTATATAATGGAAAATGTTCAATTGCAACAAGATGACAAAGGCCGACTCTCATCAGCGTTCGATTGACAGGTTATTTGTTCAACAATACCAGTATATAGCATAATACACAACATCGGATCCAATTTTCCCGTTTGAATGCAAATCTATGTTTATACATGGCGACAAGAGTATACAAACCGCTAACAATGCGCGCTGATCGATAAAACACGTGAAAATGAATAAATTATGACGAACGCACACGGCGCATTATAATTATTTCGTGATAACGTCCGATCCGGCTGCATTATCATAATGGCAGCGTGGATATTTCAGAAACTGTTAATACTAAATGATAATACATGAACATTTCATTTAGACTGTAGGTTCCACTGCGTCGTTTCGGTAGTGGGTCCAAATGATTTTCTAGTATCGTGTAGCAAAGATATGAAATTTTATTTATTATATGCGAGTGTCATTGCAAAGCCTAGTAATTTATATAAGGTAATCTAACCTTGAAGGTGATTAGTATAAATATTAGGTTACATAATATTTGTTTTCCAATCTTTAGAATAACTGAAGGTATCTTCACTGTAATAATAATAGGGGTTAAAGTATGAAATTGCCGTTTTATTGCAATAGGTTCTTTGAATTGACATAGAATCTTCATGGTTTGAGGTTTTCGAATGAAACTTTTTTTAAATGGTTTCTATGATGTTCTTTTTTTAAAAAATGTAAAACATTTGAATATCGACTTTCAATTGTTTTTGTTATTCAATTTAGACAAGAAAGATGGATACTGCGAAAATTCGAGTTATTTTTGAATACGAGTTCCGACGCGGAACTAACGCGGCAGAAACAGCCCGCAATATCAATGCTGCGTTTGGAGAGGGGTCTACTAATGAACGCACCGTGCGATTTTGGTTTAAACGCTTTCGTGATGGAAATTTCGACTTAAAGAACGAGCCACGAGGAAGACCGCCCACACAGGTAAATAACGATGAATTAAGAGAGATAGTGGAAGCCGATCCTAGTCAAAGTACCCAGGAATTAGCGGCATGGTTTAACGTTACCTTACCCACAATATTGACTCACTTGCGTCAAATCAATAAAATAAAAAAATACGAAAAATGGGTGCCTCATGATTTGACTGATCTGCAGAAAGAAACGCGTGTTGAAACTTGTGTTGCCTTGTTGAACCGGTACAGAAATGAAGGAATATTGGATCGAATTGTAACATGTGATGAAAAGTGGATTCTTTATGATAACCGGAAAAGAAAAATGCAATGGCTGACCCCAGGTCAAATGCCACAACAGTGTCCTAAAGCAAAACTTACCAATAAAAAGGTAATGGTAACTGTTTGGTGGTCTCAGCATGGTGTTATTCACTATAGTTTTCTCCGATCTGGTCAAGCAATAACGGCAGATGTCTATTGTGCCGAACTCCGAACCATGTTGACAAAACTAGCAGTAAAACAGCCCCGACTCATGAATCGATCTTCACCATTATTGCTCCACGACAACGCGAGACCTCACACAGCACGAGAAACCATTTTGACCCTTCAGGAACTGCAGTTAGAAACCATTCGTCATCCTCCGTATTCACCAGACCTTGCTCCAACGGACTACCATTTTTTTCGTGATTTGGACAATTATCTACGTGACAAGAAGTTTTCTTCCCAGGAGGCAGTACAAAATGCTTTCACACAGTTTGTGCAGTCTAGATCGTCGGAATTCTATCGCAAAGGCATTAATGACCTTCCCATTAGATGGCAGCAATGTATAGATAATAATGGCAACTATTTTGATTAAATAAATTTGTTAAAAATTTAAAAAATAAACAATATAGATTTTCAGTACAAATCGGCAATTTCATACTTTAACCCCTAATATAAGAATAAGACGCTTCAAGTGTTCAAAAAGTACTATCAACAAACATTTTAATGAGCTTTAGATTTTCACGTGTACAGATCGCGACGCAATAGATGTTTTTATCATAGAATAGTGAAATTTAATGTTAATTGGTACTTACGTTTTCATGTTTGAAGAAGCAAAGCATCTTCAGCTCTCGGAAGACGCGTTTGGATGAGACGAGCGACTGAAAGACGTTTGGCAGTTTCTTTAGGGCGACGCGCCGGCCATCACGAGGGTCTGTTACTGCCCTGTAGACAAAAAAATATATTAGAAAACACCGTAGATAAGAATATTCTTTAGCTGTGAACTTTGATCATTGTAGATTAATGTTTAATATAAATAAATAAATCTTTCCCTGGTCTTAGGCAGAAAATTTCCGGATAATATATTCGCGTACACCTTCTTCCGACCAACAAATAAATTATTATGTCATAAGATTTCTGAAATTGTGGCGAAAAGAGAGACAAGGGTAAGGCCAGTAAACATTTTACCATGGTTTAAATTAAGTGCACTATAAACTAAAAGGTAACAATCGTGTTCATTCGATTAAGTTTAAGAAATTTCTGGATAACGACTGAAAATTGATTTTTCTTGCTTTTTATTCCTCATATACAAAGCCCAATACTCAGAAAGCATGAGTAACACAAAGAAAAACCACATTGTTATATATTATCACTTTACACCCGAGAAAGAAAAGGTGAAAATTCTTCAATAACTTCACTTGGGAGTTATCTTGGAGCTTAAATAAGATTAGAAAAATACTTTAATTTTTTTAATTTCTAGTTTTCCTGAAAAGTTGCCCTCACGATAGTGAGACTTCGGTATAACTTGCAAGTCTCACGATAGTGAGTGTTATACTCTCACGAACGTATATTGTCGGGTGTTAAGGGTTATAACTCAGGATTCTAGATCGAAAGTATACATTTAAGATTATTTAGACAAAATGCTAAACATCTGTCTTTCAATTAAACAAACCATTTGTGTATTTATTTTTTGTGCTTTATTATTTTTTAAATGTACATTTTTATTTTGACCATTAATAAAAACGATCATTCGCGTGTAAATTATTACTAGAAACCAACCTCCTTAATTTCAATCCACCACTAACAAATAATTTGGCAGAAAAGAATAAAATAATTTTAACTCCTCGTAATGCACAGAAAATCTGTCGAAGATAAATACATAAATAACTTAGAAATAACAATGGCTTTCAAATCCAACCAAAGCTAACATTACCATCACAATATGGGATAGCTGGCAACTTTAGGCAAGCGACGATGTGGGTTTGATCAGACCCTTGTGACAGACGTATAATGGGCCTAAAGTATAGAGAGTTACAAGCAGAAAAGCAAAATAATGATTTCGACATTATAAATTTTAAGGAGTATTCCTGTATTTGTGAATGAACAGATAATTAGAAAAAAGTAATGCATGATACACGTCGTATTATTTATATTATTACCAAGGCTTATTTAAAAAATGATATGATCTGTAACTTCCATTGACTGCGATCAAGAAGTGAGTTATTGATATTCAATAGATTCAATAATACTTTTGTAGTAAAAGATGAAATCAATTTTACCAATTTATAAAATATGTCTTACTCGTATGCGACAACCATGAAGCCGTATTTGTATTTTACCGTTTAGGTACTTATATTTATTCTGACTAATAACTATTCTTATAGCATTACCAAATGAATGAAACTACAACGAAAACGAAATATTAAGAAACCAAATCTATTTATCGACAATATCAGCCAAAGACTGCAACCCAGTCACACAGGCTCCGTGCTCGGCTCCGGAACAAAACGTACCCTCCCATTAAGGGACCGTTAGGCCTGCCCTTGCGATTATTATCACGGAGAGCGCGCGACGGTATCGCTACGCATCGCCGAGGGATGGCAGCGCGGGTACAATGACCTCGGGAGGTGCCCTGGACGCGTTACGTTTCAAATTAGGGATGCAGCCGATTTATTGGCGGAACGTGAGAACACCGATGAAACAAATTTGCTCTAGGGCTTAAACTTTTAAATCAAGATATTTCAATGAGAATAATCGCGCTAGCTGTGATTATGTGCTTAGACACGATGCTAACAGTAACCAGTGTGATCTTTTTAATTACATTCGCTCATTGGATTCATACACACTTTTATAAATTTTATTTTACATTTCTTTATGGCGCAATAATTGATGTGTTTGTGCCAATAATCACTACGAAAAATCGCAGAAGGTATATATCCCCGGTAATTTTGGTAGACCTAGTAATCCTTTAGCTATGGACTTCTGCTTGACGCTATTTTTTGGTACACGATATAACTAGCATTAAATAAAATGTTTAATCGAAATTAGTGTAAGTTCTATTCGGCTCATCACTAGTTTGTATACCAGCATATAAGCTTGAAATAGTTAATTAGTGTTTTGTTCTCGTTAAAGACATTTTTACACGTTGAGAATGATAAATTACCACACTAAGCTTACACCCTTTCTATGTAAGGTCAAAGCATTCTTACTGAACGAGCCTCATAAACGATGGTTCGTTTTCTTCTGCTGCGGTATTTCAGAGGTGTAATAACGAGCTTCCGTTCTAAAGGAAGCTATTCATTAATTAATTAACTCGCAGTAAATTTAAAATATAATCCAAACAATTAACTACAATTTAAAGTGTTCTTTTACACAAGTTATTAGTTATACGTCTGTGCATACACTAGTTATACGTCTGTACAAATTAAAATTGTCGATCGCACAATAGACTAAACAAATTCCTGTGAACGTTCTAAAAAAATTATCAAAAACAATAAATAAAATTGGTGTTGCTTGTGATTTAAAAGAAAACAGCTGTCTACAAAACGCAAATATAAACTGCGCTTTATACAATAGGTAAATCATTATCATTGCTGATTTTTTTCGTCAATCTTTCTAGTTAAAGGTTATTCTTAAATGATCACTGAAACAGCACGCCGGCTTTCGATGCACATCGTATAACGAAAATATCGGCTTATGAGTTACTGTCAAAAGATATTTTTGAAGTGAAAACTTCTTTAGCGGCGTTGTGCACTTTTTGGGATGCCAGGTCGCTCGCGTCAGGACACGTGATCTGATCGAAAATTGGTAAGACCGAGGGAGAGTAGAAAGCCGGCGCGGCGTAGGAGAGGAAGTAATTTTCTACCGCGCGGCGAGATGTATGCCTTCTGCTGTTTAGTTTAAGCGGCGCAGGGCGCTTGTGCGAGTGGGCGTTGTTGTCATGTTTATGTACAATAGCGCAAGAAATGAATATCGTATTTTACCACTTAAGTGATAGTACTTATATACTGATAACTAAAGCAATTCGTGCGAAATAATTCCCTAACCATTCCAAAATATCAAAAATGTACAACGTTAATGTTCATGTTTTCACTTCTCCGGGCACTCTCGGAGCGCAACCCGTTGTTTTTTCTACTCGAACTGTATACAGTGGACCCCCGATAATCCGGCCCCTGTCTAATCCGGCGCCCCCTGTAATCCGACATGACAGAATTATGTTTGACAATCTTTGCTAATATAGATCACGCAAGTTTGAACAGGTCACAACTCGTACGCGCCACGTATAATATATAGACTCTCGTCATTAGATATGTAATTTGGCGGATTACAAGGTACTCTTTCGTAAAAAAATCCGGACTATAGGGGTCTTAGGCAGGTGCTCTATAATCCGACAAATTCGATAGTCCGACACTGCCCTGCATAATGTTTGCCGGATTACCGGGGGTCCACAGTATTTTGAAACGTATCTTTTTTAGTTTACTCGGTCAAGTAAACGTGGCCATATACACTAATTTCCACAACATATGATACGCTCTCACTTGATTGTGATGATGATTAAAATTAAATAGTTTTCTAATCAGCATTCATTGTAGACAGTTAAATAAAAGATAGATAGTTAAACAATAGGCATAAAAAGACACCGTTATTACCAGGCATAAAGAAATGGCACGGAATGTGGAGTTATAAGATACATTGCTCTTATCCCACGATAAATAGCTAACAAATTTTGAGTTGATAAATAGCTTGTCCATCAAGAAAATTGCACCCTCTTCTTCTTGTATAATTCAAGTATAAATTAATACATAAATTTAATTTAAGTCTTAAAACTTGAGTATTGTTGGCATTTTGAATAAATTACTATGATCTGGTGTCAATTAATCCACCTCATTTAAACTTTTAAACTTTTCTTTATATATACCTATTGATCAGTATCACTAGTCTATTATCTAAGGGTTGTTTAGTAAATTATTTTTATAATAGAACATTCTACTTTAGCATTAGAAGTTAAGGGAAAATTTTAACGTAAAATCCTTCTTTTTACATGTCTAGCTGTGTAAATAATAGTCATTCATGCTTCTGGATTAGAGAGGTGCGTCATTTGCTTATTTACATCGAGTGCAGACTTTATCGATTTTACCCTCACCGTACAAATGGCTCTTAAAAACTTAAGTGTCGATTTATAAGTCGATAATGTCACAATTTACTTTACTCTCGTATTTGCCGACGAAGAGACATTAGGCACCTACTCCTGGAGTAGATGTCAAAGGCATTATCGTAGGTCGCCAGCTCAAAATGATCCAGGTAGGCAAAGGGAAGGGGGAATACTGTGCGAGGGTCGTGAACAAAGCGCCATCCCCATGTAATTTCAGTAATTAAGGCCGGGGTGGCAAGGTCGACATAATATCAGTATCACCCTGTACTGTAATCATTATTAGAAATTTTGTACTGATTTTTCATTTTTTCTGTTATAACATTTAGATGTAACAGTTGCAACTGCGTATTTTGAACAAAATATATGATAGATTATAATAATAGATCTTTTGTTACACATATTGTTCATCATTTAAGATATTTTAAAATATACACGTGCCAGTCGTAAATCTTAAAATGATATATTACCCATACCAAAAAATGAATCATACACAGATAACTTTAGAAAGGCAAAACATCACTTTTATGATAATTTATGTTCAATATACTCTAGCGTTTAATAAGCGAAGCATTTTATTTGCAAAGTATTTGATTTAAACAATGTAGCGAAACATAAAGCTGAAATACCAAGAAAAGTCGATTTCTTACTGTATTTTTTACTGGTTCGAGACATTTCTTTACTCTTCTTAAATGCAGCGAGAAATCTTTCGAATAAAAGAAGCACGTTTTCTACCTCTGCAAACAAGTAATGTATCTTAAAATTTTCAGAACAGAAATTTTATTTCGACGAAAGTTAAACTTGTTAAATTGGTCAAATTGTGACAGATTCATAAGTTTTTACACATTTTATATAATGGTACATATATATAATGGTATTATAGGTACGTATCGTTAGTAGAAATATAAACCATTTTCACAGTAACTCTTTCATACCGCTTAGTATATTGGCATTATACAGGAGAATACCTTAAATACTGCGAGATCCTATGGGAATTGCTATAGCCAGCCAAAAACTACATAATATGTCAAATTTGACGGAAACCAGTACTCTGAGACAATGAGTTGTACAGATAAAAAGGGATTCCTTTGATTAAAACAAATCGAGCCACCAATATTGATACAAATAATGTTCACAAACAAATACTGCCAATATAAACGAAAAAAATCGAGTGAAAGAATGAAAAAGAAAAATTGTGAAACAGGATAAAAGAATATACACAACGAAAAATAATAAAAAGGAGGATTAAAAAAGCGAACGGGCAGAAAAGTGCTTCGAAAGCGAGTTGAACGTAAAAAAAATAACTAAAACAAGTGAGGATTTCGGTGAGGGGGGCGAGGTAGGAAATCCACGAGCAGAACTGTGTCAATGTCAACGTATCGGATCAGACCTCTTTTTTGTTTTCCAAGCCCGCAATATACGAAACGATTTTACCATATGAATCACCATCTGAAATCTACAGTGCACAACACTAAAAATATTGTACATTGAGATTACTATAAAAATTGTTGCGATTTCGACATTGACCGCCGGTTGATCCAGAGGACAGTGACACTTTGTGCTAAGTTCCTGTCGTGGGTTAGAATCAAACACAGCTAAAACCTACGGTGCTGTCAGATTTTAAGTGTCTGTATATATATTTTAAGCACAGAAAAAAAGTGTATTTTATAAAATTATATCGAGTAAAGTGCACGGTTAGTATGTGTCAGTTTGAATACATAGTCACTTATAGAAATGAAAAAATATAAAATGTTAATCCGATTTAGTCAGGGGCAGACCGAAACCGGGCGCCTTCCGCCACCCGCTTCTATTGGTCATGCAAGTCATACATATTGCACGCTGGGTCTTAGAGACTACCCTTGCCCCTTCTTTTTTTATTTCGTAGCACACACGAAGTTCTGAAAGAACCACATAAATTGCACCTCCCCCAACTTATGAATATTTAAAAGTATATAATAAAAAATACGAAATAAAAATACATAAATTATACATAACAATAACACTACTACACTTTTACACTAACGTCTCTCAGCTTTTCTGAAGTTTTCGACAACCCTATGTCCGAGCGAGAATAGCTTATTATCTGTTGTGTGGGGCCGGAGTTTACTTACTTTTCTTTATTTACTTTGATATGACTCAACCTCTTGTAGCGACCAAAAGATTTCTCTGGTATTGAACGTGATAACTAATCGTTTTTACATTCTAGCCACATTCTTTTGGATTATACTTGATACCATCTGTAACGATAGCGTAAGACACCAAAAGCCAGCCAGTCAAATCATTTCAATGTTACAAAATCTTGATGTTATTTACTTGTTCATGAGTTCCAATTCAAAACAACTCCCTTTGAAGTTGTTAACGGCCTGCAACATTGCTTGGAACAGAACTTAAATACAGGCAATAGGTAAATTTTAAACAAATAGTTTTAACGTAAAATAACCGTACGATCCTGAGGGAGGTTAAAAAAGATTTTCCATTCAGGAAAGTTCACAAAATGGGGACAAGAAAATATTCGAGTAGCGTACGAATAAAGAAAACTGAAATGTCACACAACGCGGGCCCTTAGCGGACGGGTCTATTTTCGCCAGGTGTAACGAATGCACGTTTATATTTAGCTGAGCGGCACTCGAACCTGGTACCGCGGTAGTTAGAGTAGGTTCATGACCTATATTAAAACAAAAACCAAAAAACGGAAAACTATTCAACATTCAATAAATGAGTATATCACGAACTATGATGGTTTCAGACAGCCTTATGAATAGTATGAACTCGTTCGATGGTATACTGACATTTATGTATTACGTAAAACTAAAATTCTGTAGTAGGAAAATTTGGTAGGAGGAAAAATTTGGTTTGTATTTACAGTAATTAAGCTTACAATCCAAATCACAACTGGGAGTAATTAATTAACATTTTTAACATTTAAGCATTGGCAGGGTTTATTAGGCGGTTGTAATTTGTCTAATATTTCCTGATATATATGACTCCTGACTTCAAAATACCAAATATCTCGACATAGATTCTCGTAAAAGCTTTATTTTAGGAAATAAGATTAATTCCAAATTGCTGTACACTTTAACATTGATTTCGTTTCACGGTGAAATATTAACGGTTTACTAATATCTTAGGTACAGTCGGCATCCGATATAGGTATTGTTATTTTATATCTCATCTGCTTAAATATATTGCTCATTTAAAGAGAGAACGTGATATCTCGATATTCTTCAATTTAGAGAAATTGTAATGTAAATACGATAACTTTGTCTCTTTTTCGCACAGAGCCTTCATTTATTACTTTGTAAATACCATGTTTTTGTAGTATAAAGAACGCGTTGCGGTGAATAATTTGTGATACTATTTCCAAAATCGCTTTATGTCAAGATGTCACGTTGTTATTTTAAATGAGCGATAGGTATATCTGATGGCGTCTGCACGTACTAAACAACTAGGATGCCGATTTTTTATATCGTGAAAAGGAGTGACGATGCGACCTAAGATGTGATGCGTTTGCCTAGAAGACCCCTAAATTGTAAGTGTCAGGATATCCAGACTCAGGCAAAGAGTTCCAGTCTTTAGCGGCACAAATCACATAATTGGAACCGAACCTCTTAGTGAGGCTATTTGTAAGTCCGGTTGTCCGAACAAGGCTGTGCAATCCTGCTGCATACTATTAGAAATGTATCCTATAATAACGGATACGCTAGCTACCTTCCATCTATGCTCAAGGCTTTTGAGCTTTTTATAAAAAACGATCGTCATTACCGATGAGCCTCATGGCCCTCCTCTCAATGGACTCGAGCTGGTTCATTGTCATATCTAAAGCAGGACTTTAGAGATGGCAATGAACTAGCTGAAGTTAGATATCGGTTATCTCTTATTTTGTATTATGTTATTATATATTTTCTGTCCTTCCAGCTACCCTCCCAACAGAATACAAGGTATATCGTTATGTACTTAAGAAAGTAAGTTTCGGAAGACCTAAACAACATAATTTGTAGATAGTAGTAAGACGTTACAAACGCATTTCGTTTTTCTAAACATGTCGCCCAGGCGAACATTACTGGGAGAGTAATTGCGTGTGAAGATTTCTAACCGCATTTTTTCCTGATATTTGTACGACTCATAGCTCTTGCAAATCTCCGTTCACTTTAAAATAGTATAAACTATTAGCCACATTACTAATACCTATCTTATCACATTTATTCCCCCTATTTCCAACGTTTAGATATGCCTACTTTCAGCGCTGAAAATTAAGGACAATAGGAATTAAATAATTTTTTTGTAGGTAATTAATTTGGAAAGCTCTATTTTTTAGAGTTACGTATATTCTTACCTTTTTGTTCAACAATGTACCACTGGTATCCACAATACTGAAAATACCGACGGAAACATCCGAAATAATTTTTCTCTTAGAAATACTCACACTTCTAGAACGGAATGCAATCTATAAAATATTACAAATTACTGAAATGTGTGTGTCATAAAATAACATTTTAACTAAAATCGATATAAGAAGTACTTAACGTGATAAATTTCCCAAGAGCGTAATAAATTAACCTATTTTATTCTTTTTTACCTAATCAACCTCGCGATTATTTCACGGAACATTACGTGCTTAAACGTGCCACGAGTATGTTATGTACGGATGTATAGATCTAACGCTGCCTCTGTAACGCACGCGCCCTCATTCTGCCTTTACGTGGGGCTTCACAGTTCAAACTATATCATATGTTTCACATAACTTACACAGCACTGGGGCGTGTACGCTACACATGCGAAATGAGCGCAATTATAAAGCAAGATGTAGTTGAAAGACGTCATAAAGTTAATAGAACAGTTGCATAACCTAGTTTTATTTGGACAAACTATATGCAAAAATTTTGATATAAATTCTAAATTGCTTCTAAAAGAGTATTTTGTAGTTATCTCTTACTGTTTTGTCGTTTTTTTTTTATTAAACTAACACTAATTAAAAATGTTTCTACAACTTCACAGAGATTTACATACCAGCACATGAGGCTAACGTTTTGACAATGGTCAAGTCTGATATTGATATCACCTGAAATGCCTTTATTTACTCATTTATATGAAACACTCACGATAAAAACCTTTGCAAAGTGGCCTTTTTAAGACTAATCTTTGCTGACTAATTACTTTATTTACACACACACACGCACGCACGCACGCACGCACGCACGCACGCACGCACACACACACACACACACGCACACACACACACACACACACACATATATATATATAATCAAAAAACGAACATTATTAAAATAACTGTATTAAGTAAGTTATTTTTATATAGAGAAGTTATGTTTTTTGGGTAATGTGTATTATCACATATTACAGATACGTAATAGATAAGGTCAAAACCTATCTTAAGATAACATTACTAAGAATCCGAAAGAAGTGTTCAAGTAGAAATAACTAAGCACATACGTCAATGGCATTGAATATGAATTGAAATACTGGATATGTTTGATGTACCTCGAGTCAATTTGAGCATGTTAAGTCAATATACGAGGTTCTTGTGGAATTAGTATATCCTGTTACTTCCAAGAATCTATTTCCGGAAAAGCATAGAGCTGAGCCGAATCGTACCCATTATTTGAAGAAAGTTACGTAAAACTAATGATATTCATTTTTGTTTACAAAATGTGTAGTATTTAATATCAATGTTTATTCTGATTTAATACTAATGTTTAAACTTTCTCCGGTATAACATAATTTCATTATAACAAGCAAACGGATTTTTTATTAATACAATTAAAACCGCTAAAAACTCAGAACTCCTGTATTTTTGGTTTTCATGTTAACATATGTTTAAAATTAAATAAAGACATTTTAGACTGAACGGCGATTTTTACATATATCAACTTTGCGGTAGCAAAGATATATACACACTATAAGATATAAAGATATACTTATCAAAGCAACGTTTGAATTAAATTCGTCTTATCATAAAACTATCAGTTTCACCAAAGGAATGCCGAGTGGAACTCCCTCCTTGCGTCTGTATTTCCGAGAAATTATAACCCGTCCATTTTCAAAGCCAGGGTGAATAGGCACCTTCTGGGTTAGCTCGTTCTATCGTAGACCCGGGCTTGACTGGGATCAAAAGAATAAAAGATTAAAAAAGTTTAAGTTAGACTGGTAAAGTTTTCCATAGATTTCAATTTCATCATATATAATCAGCTGTAAAATCACAGATTGACATTTTTTTATTGACAAGGTGTAAATTTTACACCATTACCACATTAAAAACAAAACTTAGTTCCTTTAAAATAGGGCATTTTTATATAAACTTTTTTAGATATTATATTTACTAGAAAATGTTTTCGAATCTTATTGTCCTTTTAAAATTGAAACGTAAGATGTTTTGGTATTTCACATTATACATTTGTGACTAATTCAAAAGACATCTTTTAAATAAAATTGCAATACGGCGTTACTTTTAAGCGTTTCGTTTTTCGAAATAATTCCGATAGAATTCCATGGTTGACCAAAGCAACGGGCGTTGGTCACAACATATGTGGAAACTGTAAACGTGATATTGTTAATGCATACCCCACTTGTGAAAGTAATAAGTGTAAACGGCTCCTCATTTCAATGGTAATTATTCGCCACAAATATCCCACGGAGTGGTAAGGGATTAAGTGAGCACTGAACGTTCCGTACGTACCTGTTTCTCTTCTCTCATTTCGCATTCGGCTTACTTTGCAAATGTAAATAGGAGTTGACGAATTCTAAGAAATTCGAAGCTATGTATAGACATAGCTATAATAAATAACGTATTGCGTGTTCCTTTGTTTCATCTATATATAATTGATTCATAAAAGCAACTCAGAGTTAAACTGGTAGAAACATGAGATTTAATAATAGTTAAAGACTGTCTTTGGGTATTAAATGATAGTCTTATCGAATATATGTCAACGCAACCCAAGTAACTGAATAACAAAAAATACAGTTCCTTCATTTTAAGACGCTAAAGCTTACGTCCGTTTAAGCAACTTTTCAAACCTCACTTATAAAATGATAATGGACTATGTAGAGTTAGATAACAACGAGAACACCAACGGCAATACAAAAAAGAGAAAACCATCTGAACAAATAATAAAAAAGTATCTATTCATAAATAATTCATACTGTTTAACAAGAGGGAGCTTTTTTTGGAAGTACCTAACGATTTATACAGTAGAACGCGAGCCAGCGGATTAATGTAAATATCATAACTATTATCTAATTTGTGCAAATCCATGCGACAAACAATGAGATGTGGGCTGATAATGTACCCAATGTGCGGAGAGGCAATGGCTCGCTGCCAAAACGTACCGGTAGCGATAAGTTAACTTAAGCAATTTGTATTCGGTATAAAACAGCGGCAGTCGAGATTCAAAGCGAGCGGTAGACGATTGTTTCTAATCACCTAGCGCACACGTCACCAGCGCGGCCGCGGGCGACGCCGACGCGGCCGTGACGCGAGTGCACGCCTGTGGCGCGTCACGCGCTCAGCTGATTGCTACTACGGCGGGTAAACAAATCATAGTAGATAAAGCTCCCACGCCACCAGCGACTGGTTTGAACACTTCACACTAATGTTTATAGCGGATCATTCAAACACTTTCAGCCCAGTTGAGTGGAACAATTTGAAATTAGCTACCGAAATGTTTTATTATAAAGCGTGAGATTTAGGCGACACATTGAGTTTTCAAAATTATCGAATATTATACATAGATGTTATCAAAAGACCTTTTATTTCTTTAAGTTTTATCGAGAGGAAGGATCGATAAACCACAAATATGTGGTTTATCGATCCTTCCTCTTCGTTACAATAGTAACGGCCGGTTCATAGGAATCTTATCTTTTGAACTCACAATAAAGTTATAGTTAAAATCTAGTCAACCGGCAGGACAGGTATAGTTCGTGAGTGTTTCTTTATATAAATAATTATTTTATATACTTCATTTGATATATATTTATTTATATTTTTTTTTTGTTATGTCCGATGATGATTCCTACTACTCCGCCTGTGATGACAGTTTCTCTTCTATATCTAGCCTTCATTCCCAGTCTGTGCCTAATACATTAAATGCACGACTCGCCAGAGTCATTCATAATACACCCTATGGTTTTAATGTATGCCACATTAATGCTCAAAGCATACCCTCTCATTTCTCTGATCTCTTAGACACCTTTTCAGTTTCCTCTTTTCATGCCATTTTAGTCTCAGAGAGCTGGCTTAAGCCTTGTCTTTCCTCTTTTTCTTACTCACTTCCCGGTTATGTTCTGATTCGAAATGACCGTACTGGCAAACGTGGTGGTGGGGTGGCTATCTACCTGCGTGGTGGAATAGAGTACAAAATTCTAGCATCTTCTCCATCGCTTTACTGTGCTTCGGCTGAATATATTTTCCTAGAATTATCTTTGAAAGGAGCTAAAACGGTCCTTGGAGTTGTTTACTGTCCGCCCACGGTAGACTATTTCTCCCAACTTGAGTCTGTACTCGATCTGCTTTCTTCAGATTATAGACATCACATAATCATGGGTGATTTCAATACTGATCTTTTAAGTAATACTCCCCAAGCCCTTAAGTTATCCAACATTATCAAGTCTGTCAATCTCTCTATTCTGCCTTCGGGTCCTACGCATTGTAACCCTAGTTCGCATGACACTTGGCTTGATTTAATTGTAACTTCCCCCGAAAATGTTTTAAACCATGGGCAGATACCTGCTCCCGGTTTCTCAAGACACGACCTTATTTTTTTGCAATATCGATTGAGGCCACCTAAACCAAAACCCACTGTTGTCTGGATGCGTAATTTTACTCGGATCAATCTAAACATGCTGAAAGCGGATACGGAAAAACTCGATTTTGCTGCTATACTCGGGTCATCTACAATTGAAGAAAAAGTCTCTAATTTAAATCAATGTTTACTTAATTTGTACGATGTCCACGCTCCTTTAAAAGCAGTTCGTGTAAAACGACCACCTGCTCCGTGGATCAGTAAAGGTGTTCGTGTGGCAATGAGCCGACGGGATCGCGCGTTTCGTGCCTATAAGCGTGATAGAACGGAGACGAAGTGGGGTCAATACAAAATTGTACGTAATCAATGCAATCGATTGGTAAGGGCTGCCAAGCGCCAATATTTTCACGAAAACGTAACTGATTGTTCCTCGGCTAATATTTGGAAGTTTCTTCGATCCCTTGGCTTGGGTAAATGTTCTCCCGACGCGTCTTCACACTCGTTTTCTCTTGATGACTTTAATAATCATTTTTCTTCCACTTCGTCTTTAAACCCTTTTACTAAAGCCAACACCATCAGTAACATCACCTCCAGGGCCCCGATACTCTCGGAATCCTTCTCATTTACTCCAGTTACACTTGATGAAATTAGTAAGATAATTTTAGCAATAAATTCCAAAGCAGTTGGTTGTGATAATGTGAGTAGGGTCATGATTGTCACTATTTTAGATCAAATCCTTCCTGTCTTAGTGCACATTATTAATTTCTCTTTTGAGAAAGGTGTCTTTCCCGACACCTGGCGTAGAGCATATGTCACTCCTTTACCAAAAAACTCTTCTCCTCAACATTTAAATGACTTTAGACCGATATCTATCCTCCCTTTCCTTTCCAAAATTTTGGAAGCAGTGGCTCACAAGCAAATATCGTCTTTCATTTACTCCAAACATCTTTTAACTCCTTTTCAATCTGGTTTTCGCCCTGGACACAGTACAACAACTGCTCTTCTTAAGGTTACTGAAGATATAAGATTGGGCATGGAGAATCAGTTGGTCACTATCATCGTTCTCATCGACTTCTCCAACGCTTTCAACATGGTAGACCACGATATCTTACTTGCTACTCTAAAGTATCTTAATTTCTCCCCACTGGTATTGGACTGGCTCTTTAATTATCTTAACGGCCGTCAACAGGCGGTGCGTCTTGGCCGCGAGGTATCACTTTGGAGGGATTTATCGATTGGTGTTCCTCAAGGAGGTATACTTTCTCCTCTCTTATTTTCCATTTTTATTAATTTCCTTACCTTATCGCTTGGCTGCTCTTACCATTTGTACGCTGACGATCTACAGATTTATGCTCAATCAAGTGCAGAGGAGGTAAATTCCGCTATCTTAAAGTTAAATGCAGACCTTGATAGCATCAGTAAGTGGTCAGCAGACTTCGGTGTTGTGGTCAATCCGGCAAAATGTCAGGCTATTGTTGTGGGCGGCTCGAAACAACTTGCTAAGATTGACAACAGTTCCCTTCGCCCTATCATGTACGAAAACTCTGCCATCCCTGTCAATCTTAGTGTCAAAAATCTCGGCTTACACATCGACTGCTCCCTTAGCTGGACTACTCAAGTCGCTGAGGTGAGCCGTTCAGTTACATCTTCTTTGCGTTACTTAAACCGTTTCAAAAATTTTCTACCCATCAAAACTAAGACTGCACTAGTTATTTCCCTCATTTTCCCACTCATTGATTATGCTGATGTCTGTTATCCTGACTTAAATGAAGAGCTTCTTAATAAACTGGACCGCCTTATCAACAATGCTATCCGTTTTATTTTCTGCCTGCGAAAATATGATCATATTTCTGCTTACCGATCGCAACTCAATTGGCTACCAATTCGTCAGCGCAGGCAGTCGAGACTACTTTGTTCACTGTACTCTATAGTTAATAATCCCCACTACCCAGAATACTTGAAATGCAAATTTAATTATTTGTGTAATTCTCATAAGCGCCAACTTCGCTCTGCTGATTCTCTTGCTCTGTCTATTCCTCTCTACCGTTCTGGTTTTATGTCAAATTCTTTCACACTCCAAGCTATACGTCTCTGGAATGGCCTCCCAGACTCTATTCGTTGCTCTCCCAGTAGGATTACGTTTAAAAAGAAAGTTCACGTTTTCCTCACTGAAGGTTTATAGTAATAGTAAAATTGCTATAAACCTTGAGTGAGTGATGGAATCATCATATTTTTGTAACTTATTTAATGTATTTAGTTGTATGTATATATATATATATATATATATTTGGTTTATATATGTAGTGTAATATAGTTATATACGTAATGTATGTTTTGTATATAATTTAATATGTATGTTAAACTGATAAGTTTAAGTATATATCTCTATTGTATCCGCATTTAAGTTTCTTTTTCCCAAAGGTTGACTGGGAGAGAATGCAATTAGCATTAAGTCCGCCTTTTGTACCATTTTATATTTATGGTCAATAAAGATTTTTAAATAAATAAAAAATAAAATAAAGTCGTATAAACTAAAAGGTTTACACTGTTACCCATAATGATACCGTTGCAACATTGCAATATATGTATAAGTACGGGACTGAACGTTATAAGGGTATAGTTTCCATTCGCACCAACATAGCGTAGTATTTAATCAAATGGATCCATTTTAATTGTTTCTCGACAAAAATAGAGCCATAAAAATTGTAACGAGGTCAACTGCACCACACCCGACGAAAGGTATCTTCTATATGGACGACAAGGGCTGCCAATCAGTTTTGCCTCATCATAAATTTCAGGCATATACGACGCTTGAATTAATACATAAGAGCTCGAATACTAAAAAATATTTAAATATATAAATGCTGGATAGTACTTTGAATTTCAAGGAATAGCAACTTCGCTATAATAAGATGCTGTCGATCTATTTATTGATTACGATGTTGCTAAAGCACAACCCTGTCGCAAACACTCTATAGTTAGCCATCCGGGTCGGACAGTTGTTCTGCATATGGCAGCAAGTCTCACATGGCCTAAACGCTGCCGAACGGTATAAAACAAGGCTCCCATTTCACAGGACTTTTGAAAAAGAATTGTTTTTGATAATAATTTCAAGGTACTTATTCAGTTGTGTTGGGTACATCACAATATTAAATTGTCTCGGGTTACTACTTTTAATTTTACACGACTAGTACGGGTACAAAAGTTACAATTGTATGAAAACGAAATTTGTTTTGCTCTTTCGCTTCAGTCTTACATTGTAAAGCTAAAAGTTAAAAGTTGTTGGGAGTGTTATGAAGCCACGTGACATTTGACCTTGACCCCGAACGTGACCGTACAAAAGAAATGAGTTATTTAAAAATGCTCATTCGGGTAATATTGCTGTACGGGAATATATGTGGCGCAGTCATTTTATTTGTATTTTATGCCTAGAAGCCAAGTCTTCGTATTCTGTATGCTGTACAGAACTCTTCTGGAAATAAATTTCGACAAAAAATATGAATAAATGCGATAAGATAAAGAACCATACCACCAATTGTTTTATGACATAATTTGAAAGCAATTCCAGGATTCAGTTGTACATTATATGTATTTAATTTGTTAATTTCTTAGTGGGGATAGTTTTATTTGGTCTAATTTTTTATTCCTTATTTATTTTGGATAATAATATTATTATGACAAAAAATGTACCTTACTAATAAAACAAATATTTGTATTTGGCATGCTATTGATACATACTAGCCAAATTATTGGTCGAATTTTGATTCACATAACAATGTTTATTTGTCGAATAGTCATATATATTCGACGTATTATTTTTGAAGGTTATTTGAATCTGAAAAATAAAAAATAGATACTATATCCAATACATCTGGGGTACTACAGCGTAACAAAGTTAAAGTTTACCTTTTTTTTAAGTGCGTTTGTTTCATGATTGTGGCTCTATATTTTTGGATAAGTTCATGTTCATGGCTATTGTTCACACTTTTGGAGTTAATATTTTGGCATATAATTTTATGCCTATAAGAATTATGCTCTAATTCTATTATGTATGACTATGTAAAATTATCCTTTAAAATTATTATGGTTACGGCACTTATGCTTAGTTTAAATATACCTAATCAGATATTTAATTTTATTTATTTAGGATGTTAACCACAACTCATACTTCATTTAAAATACAGTGTTAAATATTATACATCCAGCATTATTATATTATTTCTCATATCGAAATCAGTTCAAGAAACAGATAAGTATCGACAAAAGCGTAGGAAACAAACATCAATCAGCAACAAACGAATCAACAAATACATTTCAGTTTGAACTCTAATATTCAAGCTTATTTTTTGTTTTTATTAACTGCTGTGCAAAAGTATGTTTTTTATAAGGCGATTATGAATTAGCTTTCATTTGTTGCTTGTTTTGATTAGTTATACCGAATTAATATTATGCGCAACGGATAATAGGATAAATAAAAGTATACCATGACAAGTAATGACATTGGAAACTGTGTTGGCTAATGCATTGTCACTGTTACATGTAAATTATGTTAAGTAGCTGTTTGTTTCCTTAATAATAAATAAATAAATAAAAAATAAATAAAAATAAAATTTTATGCGAATAAAAGAGAAACACTTTAAGGGCCCTTTTCCTGTCATGCGTTTTTTCGTCCGCACGCGGATCTGGTCCGCATGCGGGTGATAGCACGCTACTGGCCACACGCAGGACAAAGATTTACCGTTTCGCTGCAGTCTCGTGCGTGTCGCCAGTGAGTACACTCGTGTCCAAAAATGAACGTTAAAAAGTGATTACCGCTTATATCATTTAAAAAAAACAAATATAAAAAACAATTCAGAGTAGATCCATATCTTGAAACCAGACAATTTACTGGTATGTTTAATGTAAATTATCAATATATATATATATATATATATATATATATATATACACATATATATATATATATATATATATATATATATAGGCAAATTTCTAGCCAAGCAGCTGCTCCTGCATAGCGATTTTTATACAAAGCATTTTGCTTATCCCACAATGCAGGACGAAAGTGCACTTCAACTATCACTCTCTCCATATCAATTTTCATTTTTGTTGGCGTCTATAACCATGCGTGCGTTCCGCGTCACAGTAAAAACAACACTGAGAGTAGAAGAACGCCGCCCGCGTCCGAGTAGAACGCACGCGGGCTGCGCGCCCGCAGCCGATCCGCGTACCGCTCGCGGGCTGCCCGCATGATAGTAAAAACATGTATGAAATGATAGATGCACGCATGCGGCACGCATGCGGACCAGATCCGCGTACGGATGGAAAAACGCATGACAGGAAAAGGGCCTTTAGTGTTTATCGAATAAAAAAACAAAGCGATCTCAAACTTGTTTTAATTATTATTTGGAAAATTGCGAGCTTTAACTAGGTTTTGCCACTATATAAGGGGTTAACTATGTCTTGATATTCTCTCATATAAATAACAATAGGTTCTGGAAGATGTTCACAGATGCTTGCACTCTTGAATCGTAAGTGGTTTGCGTCTGATAATAACACGAAACTTCTGTATCTTTTTTCCACACGCCTTTATCCAAAACTAACATTGGCTAAGATTTACTTATCCAAAATAGTTGTAGAAATAACAATGAATTAATATTTGCTGTGATGCGGATTTTTCCACAGATTTACTGTGTTCAGAGTAGAAATCGCTATAGTAAAATTTACACTGGAAAATATATCTGGAAAATATATAAAAAAACGGGAAAAACGTTTTAGTAAAAAGTCATGTAATCGGTAATATCGTAAAATACCGTGTTTTCTATTACAGATCAGAATATTACAGTCTTTACTGTAGCTGATCAAAATACAAACTAACACTCAATTTGTCTAAATTCAAATCTTAAACCTAATAAAAATACTAGTACAGTATCATGGTGGGTTATAAAAGCGGTCGAATTGAAAATAAACGGGTCAAGCTAGCGTGAAGGCACCTGCCGTGTTCGCACCTGCGCTTCTCGTTTCTGCTACTGGCTGTAACCATGGAAGCATAGCGATACCAATCCATCCTCTGAACTACTCGTTCTATTATTAATTACCTAGACTCGGCATTTTAAATTCGCTTGCGGTGCACGATCTCAATAAGATGTTGCTAACAATATACAATAATATACTAGATAATTAACGTACATACTGAATACAAGATTTTAACAAGCAACAGCAGGCACTTATGTGGTAGTATTAATTATTTTTGATGAAACAATTTTAAGACCAAGTTTAAGCATAGCTAGCGAACAAATTGTGTGACGCGCCTAACCGAAGAATTTCTATCGTCATATTTCATAATCAAAACCATATTTCAGTCGAGGAAGGCAGTCTAGTGGCGTGGAGACTCCAGGAAGAAATATTGCGAGCGAACTACGCGAGATATCTGCCATCTCCACGCTGGGCGAGGCCTTGTGCGGTTTATCTCTTGCCCGGCATTACGCCGCTCTTTGGGAAATTGCGTACACAGCAAACAAAGAAATTGCTCGTTGCGATAACGAACCGGAGCGTGTCGCGCTTATGTACGCTTCTCCGTGTCGTGCGGCCTTCCACTATAATAAACTGACAAACGGCGACCGTTACACCCCTCTACAGTGCTTTTTATCACGTAAACAAGCAATCGATAAACAAAGATTGTTACAGCATCGGGAAAAAAGAATTTTTTAAACCTAATTACCAAAACGAAATGAACATAAGCCATACGAAGTTACGATAGTTCGGGCAAAGTGCGATTTAAGTTTGATAATCCGCAAGCCGCTGCCTGTCAGAGATACGACCCGTTTACGAGGGTTTGCGACTTCGGCTCAACGCTTCTAGGTATTCGACGGCTTAAGCCTGTCATCAGACGAATAAAAAGTTCAACGACTTATTGAAAGTAGTTTATTTACAAAACTTTAAAAATGCAGCAGTCGCACAGCTTACACTTACACCATTTATAGCAACATTTTATCGTTCGTGCACGTTAACGTGCCTATCTCTCCATTGTGTGTAAATATAGTCATGCACAACGATCAAACTGATTAATTTCGAACGTGATGCTTAAAATCAATAAGTTGACATTAACATCGAAATTAATAAAAGAAATGCCATAGAGACACCCCAGGGCAACCCGGGGCTATGAACTGTATTTCCCAAGGGTGAGAATAGTCAATAAAACAAACCTAGCCAAGACATCTTTCAAGGCGGGCCCTTTTTCGGAAATATCACGGAGCGCTTGGAATGTCGGGGAAACGGGGGCTTCGAGTGACATTCCCGATTCGATCGCTTTTAGGAAAATAATGCGTAGATATTATTACACATAAATAAGTAGTTTGAAAAAATTCATCGTTAATGAAGAATTATTTATTTGCTGAATAAAATCGTTTTCATACATCATGAGGTCGTAACTTTGGCACTAATCTAGCACTGCTTTCATTGTGACGGCCGCAGAGAGGGCCAAAGTTTGCGACACGCTTCATACAAAGTGAGCGCGACTCAAACGGAATCAAGTTACTATCAGAGCAGGCGGCTGTCGTGTCACGGGTGAGATAGGGGAGCGTTTCAGTCAACCGCCTAAATATAATAAAATATATCTTCCATTTTTATACAAAACGCTTTATTAGCGAGAAGACGTTGGCTAGTTTCGTGCGCTTGGAGATGATGGTTATACACAATCTTGATTAAGGAACAATTATGATAGTACTGTATATTTTGGACGTTTTTTTTAAATAAATTAAACATTATAACATTATATTTTGACGACCGTTTGGTGCAACGGTGGCAGTCCTGCCTTTCGCACCGACGGTCCTGGGTTCGAGTCCCGGAAGGGGCAGATGTTTGTATGATGAATACGAGCGTTTGTACCTGAGTCATGGGTGTTTTTATATATTTCTATGAATATTACATATTTATGTATCATGTATGTATGTCTATCCGTTACCCTAGTATCCATAACACAAGCCTTACAGTGCTTACTTTGGGCTAGGCTAATTGGTGTGAATGTAAGAAATATTTTTTTTATTTTTTTTTTTATTTATTATACGGTTAATTTGCATTCAGTGAAACTGGTGGTTAAGTATCTATTAATCTTAATCATATCAAAAACTACCTTTCGATCGCCAAAATCACATGGTGGGTTCTCTCTATGGTTGGGAAAATTCAAATGGAAGAAATACAAAAAGGCCCAAGTATCATACTCGTTAGTCGCTAGGCGAATATTTCTTATTCTTATTGATTCAGATAAATATAAATCAAAATTCCTACAAGTTTTTTAATTAACCGGTTACATACAGACAACGGACAGAAATACGAACACTATGAATAGGAAAATTATTTTGATAATGTACGTAAAAGGGTGGATGGCACTAGTAAAATAGCAAAATCATTGCCGCGCTGCCGCTCAATTTCCGCCGCTGCCGCCACAGAACAGGGAAAATCGATGAATAAATTTGGCGATGCGAATCTACGAGCTCCAAAATTTTCTGTACTAAGGTAATATATTAGGTGAAGTCTTAAAAAGCCGTTGCCTTTATCTAAACCAATTTCTAATCGCATGAAAATTACGTCGTGTTTACTAAGCAAAAGCTAATATGTTCCTGGTATAGTTTTCTTAATATTTAATAAATAAGCCTTGAATTTTTTTTTATCTATTTGCTTCCTGTTAATTTTTCTTCTTACCTTGATACTTCCAATTATTTGTTATTGCCAGTGAAAACCCAGGAACATTATCAGACGAGAACAATAATGTTTAATATAATTGATGCTAAGTAAATGTCATTTGCTTTCAATTAAATCGAGCAAGATGTTTTTGTTGTCTGATTTATTGCGACTTGTATCGGTCACAAACAAGCAATTCAAAATTACAAAAGGAGTTTCAAACAATACATAAATAAAACTATACATAAGGTCAAAGTCACAACCCTGGTTGACAACGATTATAATTAAGGAAATGAATAAGGTCGACCTCCATGGCCACACGTAGTATTTTGTTATTCCAAGCCGGTCGCCTGAAATTTCGGAGGTACCTACATGCTGAGAAATCATAATTATAGAAAGTAGCCCAGTGAACCAATTGATCCAGTAGTAGCGAATATTAAACATTAAATGATTGAAAAGCACATGAAACGTGAAAGACTATTCAAAGTGTTATGTCCCACATGTTATGAATGTAAAGTCATTAATAAGTTACGTCACTGAATAATGGAGACGCCAGTAAATTACGAATTTTCATAATTTAATATATGAGGTTCCTTAACAAGTAACAAAAATACATTGAATGGAATTGACTTGAGCAAATCAATATAAATAGTTAAGACAGAAATACCAAATAAATAAATGGAAATTTCAAGCCACAGTTTGATAGTACATGCTCTCTTCCGAGTGAAAAAAAAGCCAATCAACATTGATATTAGCAAGAAGTTGTAACATAATTTGAAATGTCCACGATAGGGATGTGAAGCAGGATAAAATTCCGGACTCATTACCGAGTAACACAATTAACGATAATGAAAGGACACTCTCGACTTCAGATAAACCCAAGAAAATTGTATTTAGGTGGATAAGAGTACAACTTAACACTAAATATAGAGGAGTGCCACAAGGTGTTAGCATTGCATGCAATTTATTCCATTCAATAATATGATAAAGATGTAAGAATGATTTTATGATTAAAATCCAGTACCTATTACTGGAGTCATGGATGATTAAATACTTATCAGACCTAACTGATCTTCTCGTGCCCCATACAGAGCACAATAATGGCTAGTGTAAATGTACCTGACAATGTGTAAGTAAACTGACAAACTTTTTTTAAAATCACTATTGTTATTATATGCAATGACACGCACGTAGCAACAAACAGTGCGAGTATCGCTGTACCGAAGAGTTTTTATTAAATCAAATATTCAATATATTTAAAAGGTATCAACAAAAAAGTATATTGAATGATCCATTTGATCTCCAATGACTCCCACGACCATCCTCTTCCGAGGTATATATAAAAAAAGCATGGTCGTACAAAAAATATATATAGAGAGAAAAAATAAACCGTGTCTTTAGTTTTGTAAGGTCTTTTTTTATCTTTGGTATGCTTATTCCATTTAGTCGCTTTTTAGCTTTGCTATGTTGCAAGGAACGAAAAATGTAAAATTAATATAATATGAAATAAGAGAAAGGAGAAATAATGATGTGAACGTATCCATTGTGGTTTATTATTTACATGCGAAAAGCAGAAAAGGCACGTTTGTCTAATTTCCATAAAGAAATTAAGTGCAGAATATTCTTTTTATATTCCTTTATTGGTTACAGAGTATCTCTCGCTATCTGTATATGAGCATATGTGATCCGTTATTTACTGTTATTTTAATTGTTTTAATTTATATTTTTGTTGAACTCTTTTAGAAAATTTATGATTTGTTGAATAGTTTATTAATTATTTTTGTGTCTTACTTATTATTTCTGTCAGATTAAATTACTTTTTATTGCAATTTACATATTGGAAGATTTATGTACAATTAAGCCAGTTGATGTTGAATTTAAGACATTCTTCTTAGAGGTTTTGTAGGTATTGTACAGTGTATTCAAGTACCCATTTCGATTGTCACTGCTTAACATATATTACGAAATTGGGTAACAAAAAATATTGCAGCCAGGCTTAGATGATGAATAGCAGGGTGCTATTGTGTGTACGTGAATTCGAATGAGCTACAACCTTAAATGTTATACTTATACAAGAACAACCGATAAAGAAGAAATTGCTTTGTAATTATAGACAAGATAAGCTTTTCCTGGTAAAAATTCTTTAGATATAAAAATCTAGCACTTTAATAATTATTTAACAAAAACATATAATATAACTAGCTATCCCCGCCACGCGTTGCTGTGTTATAAATTAAAATGAAACCTATCATATCACGTAAGTTGGAACAAATCCAGTAAAATGAAAAAAAACCATCAAAATCGATTCAGTAGTTTCAGAATTTACTCCAAACATACATCGTGACACGGGATTTTTATATATATATATATATATATATATATATAAATCCCGTCTTATAAGACAACATATCACCCGGCAATAAATGTCACACAAGAAAATTTGCAATACGTAGGTACTATGAATACAATCGTCAATATCATAGTTTTATATACTTTTATATACTCCACATAAATGTTTATGATTTTTAGAGTAAGGAATAATCATTTCTAAGCGATTTCTATACTAAAAAGCTAGCCTTTAATAATACCAATTTCCAATTCATGTTACTTTGAAAGTCAGCTTTCGCCGTGATCGGGTGCACCGTTAAAATACCAATAAAAGGAAAGAGTATTAATCTGCAGTCCACTGAACACGTCCTCGACTCAACAGAGGTCACCGTTAGACTGTTACTTTGTAGTTTTCAAAACTGGTAAAAAATAGAATAAATACAAAAATAAAGTGGCCAGTGTAAAATTCTACATTTATAAAATGCCTGCGATCAGAATAAAAAACTGACAGTTGGACTGAACGATACCGAAAATCATAATTTAAAGAACACAAAAAAACATCAGCTTATTTTAATAAATAAAATTCCGAAAAACTTACACAAATTGTTTAGTGTTAAAGTAAGCAGAGCGTGAATTATACAAAATAACGGATAGAATACATCAATAAGTATATAACAACCATCTCAACACGACTCTAGGACGAATGATTATGCTCATCACACAAACACATCAGGATTCGAATTACATATTAGGTACTTTAGTTTCCAAAAAAAATAAAGTTTTTAACATTTAGGTAAATCAGTTTAAATGAGAAAATGCTTATTTACACTCATGAATTAAACGAATGCTTTGCTATTGTACATCTTTCTACAGCGGGCCATGGCAACAACAACGCCCCGAAAAATAGTAATTTAAAGCGTCGAGGGGATGAATCCTACGTGGTTGTATGTAAACTACAGTTTAAAATTGCCATAGGGGTCGCTACACGTACGTCCTATAATTCGCACTCGGATCCGACAGAACTCGCGTAGCGGGATTTGCTTAAAGGTAGGTATACACTAGAGCATTTTGTCGATCATTTCTATGTAATGTAACGTTTCTACGAATGATCGACGCTCTCTTCGGCGTGATGCTCACAGCAAGTGTACATACCCGTATCATATCGTTGTACTTTGTTTTCACTCTTTGTTGTAAAATCGAACGTCCCTCCGGATCAACCTTGCATCGCACGCGCTCGTGCAAAGGCTCGATGAAATGTTATTAAAACGGTGAGCATGCTCGATATTTGGTTCGTGAAAGGGTGATATGATACACTAGAACATATCGGGTCGTTATTCTGTTACTAGTAAATGCTCTAATGTATACCCACCTTAACATGCCACTTAGCCCACCAAAAATAGTTATTTGACCTATGAAATATTATTTATGCATTTTGTATAGTAATTTTAAACTAACTCAGTAAATCACTTAAGGAGTCATTAGTGACTTTTACATGGAAAACTACTCACTAAAATAAAAAATAAATTGTATTTCTTGCCATAACCATGTCCCAATCTATCCGAAGATGAACTACAGATAACATTGTCAAAACCGAAAATATTTCGTTAGGTATTCATTGTTCACTAAATTGACTTAAATGTTCAATCTTGTTTCGTCACATTGTTAAGTCTCATTCTCTCACAACTTTAGTATAATAGGTACGTGAGGTAACCAAGTCAAGGCTGCTGTCAGTAAGTACCGTTAAGCCAATGCAAAGGTAAATTTTCAGATAAACCATGTATTTACAGTGACCGGTTTACGGCAACTGGAGCTGATGGCCTCGGCTTCGACGTGAACAGTTAGCCAGATTATTTGCGACAATTGTGACTGGACGCTTCCGCCCGGTGACCTATCGACATCGATTCGTCGGTGATCACGAGGACAAGCGGATCTTTTGACATTTCAGATTTAATAGTCCGTGAGTTGTTGAAAAGAGTCTTAACAGAACAAGCGTTTTATTTAAATACTGATTCAGGAAATTATATTATCTCTCAGTTAGAGATAAAAAAAATTCAGTAGTTTAGTATTTTAGTTTTTATATCTCTGAGAGACTCAGAGACATGACGATTATATAAATACCTAATTAAAATGCCTACACAAAATTTATTATAAGTGGGAAAGGAAATACTTTTTAAGAAACGTATTCTTTAAATTCCAAGCACAAGTTAAACACGCAATATAACATAGTACGTTGAGTCATCGGGTTCAGGGAAAGATGATTCACTATTGATCCTCGAAGTTCATGTGATAGCGCGCACAAAGCTCACTCTCTATATTTTCATTTAAAACGTGACGCTTTAAATAATTTTCTACCGAAGTTTCCCCCAAATTTATACAAGGACTAACTTGGTATTGCTATATGAGGCTTCAAGTGGAAAGAGACCTAAATCAAACTCGCTCAAACTTTTTTTTACCGGTCACGTTTCTAACTAATTAGTTTTATTTTGTAGTATTTCATTACTGTTACTATTTAAGATATATCTGTGAAATGTGATATAATAAAAAATCAGTGTCAAATGTCGACAAATGAAATAAGCAAAAAGATTATTTTTCTCATACTTTTTTTTATTAAAACTAAAGTCTGTAAAGTGAGCTTTAAAATGCTAGCCATCGAAATTATTGGTCGTGTGATTCAGTGGTGAGTGAGTCACAGACAAAGTGCCGTACCTCCTGACAACATGGCACCGGCTGTTGCAATCCGCCTGGGAACAAATCGATAGCAACTTTTTACCTAAAATACATGTTAAACAATACTTAAAAAAAAGAAAGCCAGCTTAGGTTTTTATTTTACGAAAAAATTGTTGAACACAGATTTCTAGCAGGGATTCAAAACAAAATTAACATGCCAGGCCGGGGAAATATTTATGCCTCAGAGAGGTGTGTACAAAATGCCAGTTATTAAAAATAAATAAAATATATAGGCCTATTGTTCGACACGATTTATCAACCACAGGTTAGGCGTCGTAAAAGAGTGTTTTGCGAGCTATTGTAATGCCAATATTTTTCTGTATGGGTTATTTCTTCGACGCGCCAAATAGTATTTAACTGCACATTTTGTCTTGGAACACCGGGAACCTCTATCCCTTAAGATATATTAGTTGTCAAGATGCGACTTGAGGTATTATCCTGCAGTACAGAGTTGATAAATAGGATTGAGTTTACGCTCGACGAAGTTGGAGTGAAAAAGATATACGCATAGAAGTTATTCTAAAATCTCTAGAGCTGTGGGTGGTCGGTTCTGTACTCTGGGAACTGAAAGTTAACAAGAACATCAAAGTTGCAAACTGGCCATGTGAGAACCAACGCATAACAAACAGTAATCTGGTAAGATTTCGTTATCGTTACTTGTTAAATAAAAAAATTACAAGCTGTGCCCGGCGGTGCTTTGAAACGCTCTTTTTTTTGCTAATTATTTTTTGTTGGCCGGCCGTAAACCTTGTCGCCTATGCCTATAACCTTCGCGCAAATGCAAGCAGTAATCGCAATCGGATGAACATCATATTAACAATCAAACATTCATTTATATATTAGATATCTATCATTGGGTATAAATGAAAACAATGTAGTTATGTACGAGTACACGAGTTACATCGACAATTTAATATATTCACGGACTTGAAGCAAAATACAAAGAAACCGTATAAAAACGTATACTATGTTATAACACGCAAGCAAGAAGTCGTAACGTACATAGTTACAATTTACGGTTTTGCTCGTAAACACTATTTTTCAATAATCGCGAAGCAGAGTCATATCCGAGTAAACATAAAGCCGTCCGAATGTGGCACTAAATTCCTCTGTGAGTGCAGAAGTATATAAAACAGCTAGTTAATGCTTAGCGTGGTAGGTATGATCGGATGGCCATGCTCACCAACCACAAAGTGTTTAATATGACACCATATTCATACCATGTCAAGTCAAATCCTTTTAAATCCGTATAGTCTTTTTATATTTCCTGCCATTGTGTACAATGTTGTTCCAAAACTGACGTATTGAACGTTTAATAAGAAATTTCTTTTATGGAGAATTTATTTTTAATTAGCGCTAGCAATACCACTTCGTGGGAAAATGAATTGATGCTAATCCTTACCGAGAAAAAAGGTTCGTATTCCCAATCACGTGGACACTCACTTGAAGGACTTCCAGTCGTGGATTTTATTTGTACCACATAATTATTTTACGAGTCACTGGATGAAATCTGTTTGTTATTAAATCTGATGTTTATTTCTTTCTTCTTTCAAATTTGTTTCTTAGGAAAAAAAATTGTACAGTAATTTAGTTTATTAAAATACATCCACGATAACCCCATTTTTTTAACTATGTAGTTGGTGTTACACGTCAAATCGCATGATACCTGTGGTAAAGATAGCTGTCGTCAAGATTGTGTAGGTACTAGTTTTTAACTTATCCTTATTTCGGAACAAATATTTAAATGAACACGTCTTGAAGTTTATAGGTGGGTCGTTCTACTTTTTTATCGACAATGGTCTGTCCTTCGTCTTATTATGGCATCTCGTTGGAGTATTGATATTTACGGTTTTTTAATTCGTTTCCAATAAACGTCCATATTTTTCATATCTATTAATATTATGTAATTTTTCATTTTATCCAACCAACATATTTTTTCGTTTGTTTTCAGTAGAATGCCGTGGCAGAGTGGTAAACCGGAATGTGGTCTCCACAGAAAAAGGCCACTCTGTCACATATTTTTTTTAAAAACCAACATTAAAAAAGAATTAATATTTGCCACAAAGGAAACATTAATTAGTCCTAATGACAACACAGATGCAATTTCTTTTAAATTCCTCACAGAAACCACAATTATGGATAGTTCAAAAACCAAAAAAACAGAAAAACGTCGTTTCACTGTCGGTAAAAAAGAAGAACGACCCAGGTACACTTAAATACACTTTTTATTCTTTCGTTTAATTTAGTGCAAGAAATATAAAATCCTTCAAGAACATAAAAAATTGTTGCATAGTTTTTTGTGAAATTGAAATTATTTTATATCGGAATCTAATGAATTCTAGCTAAGAATATCAAACTCAGTAGTTTGTCTAGAATCGTTAATGATATGTCGTATATACGTTTTACCCAAATCTACCATTGTTTATTTTAGGGAGAATATATTTCAATAGAAATCTGTTAATCTAGAATCTATATTAAAATTGTGAGCGACAAAGGCGAGAATTGAAACCCCAGACATTATCTACTTTGTGCCCAGACGATTAAAGCTTTATACGAAAGCAGCACTAAAACAGGTCAAATGAAACTAAGCTGATCTGACAGTCCATGAAAATTTTCTGCTCAAGCTGCTTTGACGCAACATATTCGTTATAAATAACAAAATCAGTTATGACAACAACAAACTTTACTAATGTTTATAATTATTATCTTTTCAATCCTGCAAAACATCGACTCATGAAGATTTAATTATCGTCGGGATATTTAGAGCAATTGCTATTCATAAATAATGGTCGGATCCAATGGTCGGATAAAAAGATAGTGTATCTGTATCTCTTATAAAGTGATCACAGATTAAGTATTTCATTTGCTATATGGCCTGGGAACATAGTTCTTTAAGCCATGTATTTTCTTGGTTTGCACGAATCACACATATAATGTGGCTTTAAAAACACCATATTTTTTGATAATATTGCATTTGGATATTGCGAAGTCGATATAAGAATTCTACGCCAGTATTTTTCACACTCAAAAATTTGGTTAATTTTTTGTTGTGGAAAAATCAAAATTATGGTTATTCATCTTTTCGCAGTAACCCCGCTAAATGGGAAAGGAATAATCAAATACCTGCTGAATTTGGTTATAATGTTATATTAATAATATAGTCAGGTCTCTTTGTATTTGTCACTATTTAAACAAAACTATTTTGGACAGATTTGGGACATCTCCTTTTCCTTTTCAATTCCTAAATGTTGCATTAAAATCACTGAGGTCATTCCGAAGTATATCTGAAAAAAACAGCCAGACAAGACTTAAAAGAAACGGTTATTTTACGCATTGTATAAACAACAAATTTATTGGATTACGTAATATAATTGCCATATAATTGTCTAGTAATTCGGAACTACTGGCCGGATTTCATCGTTGTTTTATTAAAATTTGTTTGAATTTCGCAATGTTTGTTTAGAAGGGTGCTCGTGGACTGTATTTTAATTGTTTCTTATTTCTCTTGAAGTCCATTTCAAACTGGTTTATCTGCATTTTAAGATATAGTTACATACAAATGGGCTTGTTATATCAACATACTCGAAATAACATAAGCATCCTCAGTAGCGTGTTATAATAAGACAATATAGGTAAATGTTTGTTCATTAAAAATTTCTAAATGCAAACTAGTTTTCAATTTTATCATTAAGAAATGTTGTATTCATTGCCCTTATCTTAATAATTACACGGATATGAACTTAATGTTTTGCTGTCTTGACGAAACTATTATTTTTGTTTTTCAACACTAGCTGACCCGGTAACGCGTTGCTATGGTAACGCGTATACAATGTCAATGGAAAAAGAGCGGGAAAAAAGAGCAGACAGCCAAACACACAAACAACAAATATGTGTTCTTAGAGTATATACTAGCTTCCCGCTACTTCCAGCTACCCGGCTTCGCACGGGTGGACAAAATTCTTAAATTTTTTTCTATAAGTAAATATTTTTCCGTTACCGCCATCTAGCGTCCGGTAGACGAACTACTTGCGGTGAACACGTTGTTATGGTAACGTTATTGATACAATGGAAGAAAAGCGGGAAAAAGAACGGACAGACAAACACAAACAACTGTGATCTTAGATTATAGATTCGTTATGTTAGACGTCATTTAGCCGTTTTAAATCTTTACCACATACAGTACAAAATGAAATTTAAATGGCCAAATTTCTCCCATCTTCACAATCCTGATATCAGATCTTATATCCGGAGACGAGCTGTCAGGAAAATTGTAAAATGTTGAAATACACGTTATTAACTCAATTTCCGTTATAAAATTTATCGCCCAGTGTGATGAAGTTGAACTCCGACAGGTGGACAAAATGTTTGTTAATAAAATACTCATTTCGTTCGGAGATTGAATTTAAACAAAAATGCCAAAGTCACTTATGGATGATTAAGGTAAGGTCGGCTTGTATTACCTTGGTCACCACAGGATGTTCACAAGAACATGGATATTAAATTAAAATATTAAAATATAAATGTTCAATATCAGCAAAATTGTTGAAACGGGGATTGGACTTCCTAAACATCTCATACCGTTCACTTGAATCCTTTGGCGCAAAATTAAAACCTCCAATCCTCAATTTATTGGGTTTTATTTTTGTTCGGTTCAGAAACTGTTGCTGTTTTTGAAAAATTAATAATTTGTGTTTGTGTGTGTGTGTTTATATATAACATACATATAAACACACACACATTTAATTGTGGGTTTTCATTGATAAATTAATATTTTTGAATAGATTTTTTATTCTTATTCTTATGACTATCGGATACATCAGTAATCTCACTTTCTATCTTCACTTACTTATATCTCCCTCTCAACTTCCGTTCGCCTTGCCCGATCACACTTTTCGTAACGCTCTCTTCACACATTCACCAGCTTGCTCCCCAAGTCAAGCGTGCGTAAAGAATTTAATCGAGTCCAAGGCTCAAACTGCAGCTAAAAAGCTGAACGTCCTAAATAAGGTCAAGCGGTATTTCACGCCGGGAGAGCTTTTAACTCTCCATAAAGCTTAAGTGCGATCTTGCATGGAAAGTTGCAGCCACCTCTGGGACGGCTCAACAAAATACCAACTGAAAAGAGAGGCTCATTAGTTGAAGACCAAGCTTCGCACCTTATCTCACCGCCGCAAAGTTTTCTGTCGATCTTCTACAGATTGTATTTTGGAGTGTGCTCAGGAGCTGCATATGCTTATAGCGCCATCACCTTTCTTCCATCGGACATCCAGACGCACTGCGGGCCACCCTTTCTTGGTTACTATTCCTACCTGACGCACCAAGTGCTTCTCAATTTCTTATATTATGCGCACAACAAAGAAGTGTCCCTCCCTGCGTCTGTACTATTAACCCGCCTGTTTTTAAAGCCAGGGTGAATAGGCATCTTCTCGGTTAGATCGTTAAAAAAATTAAAATAAAAAAACTTAATAAAACTTTATATAAATCTTTTAAGCACCTGGTTTAATACATTTATCTGCTATCGCTATCGCATTCCTGCAGAGCGAAGGATGCGTTGATCTTACAGCGAGCACATGGCCAGGTGCACGCGTGCCAGCTGTCAGGAAGACGACCAATCCTGTATTAATCCCGAGGATGCTTATAATGAGTATTCGTTATTGCCGCTTTTATTATTGGAGATAACAGAAAAGCATGAAAATTTTACAAAAAAAATCACATTAAAACACTTTCGCCAAAGCATTTGATATAAATAGGAAAGATTGTCTGTAATTGTGCGTTTTAAAAAAATATTTACAAATATAAATATGTAAGTATTTAGTTTATACATAGAATATGTTTTATGATAATTAAAATAACACTTAAATATATAATACTAGCTTTTACCCGCGGCCTCACCCGCGATTTTTTTCTTTCAATAAAAAGTATCCTATGTTACTTCTAATACCTCCAAGAACTTATGTACGAAGTTTCACGATTGCAGTAGTTTTTGCGTGAAAGCATAACAAACAAACTTACATTCACATTTATAATATTAGTAAGATAATAAAACAATAGAATCCGTTATTAAAGAACTAGCCACTGATCACTTTTAATAAACCTAATTTTTCGGTTTTATTTCAGGAATCGTGTTCTTATGATGAATAGGAGGTTGCTAAGGCTTGATAGAATTTAGCTACTAGAAATTTGTGAAAAACAAAGATAAGCAATTTTGGTAGCCAATTAAGTAGACGGACCGAAATTTCGGTACTGTCGGTATTTTTTATGGTATTTATTAACATTCAGTCGTGAATTTTGTACAGAAAACGACACGCAATACGTGGTGAAAACTTCGGCGCATCTGTCATAACTCCTTGCGAGAAAGTAGAGACAGTAATATGTACGAATAAATATTAATTGACACCATCAATTTGTGTACCTATTTGTGATACTTCATCTTACATTACAGTTATTTAACAATAAAAATATTGTTTTGTTTACAAAAAAACACAAGGGACTTTATTCTTTCCTTAACAAAATAATGCATTCAATATCCATTATATGTTTTAAAAGCATATTTTTTTTAAATATCCAGTCTTTTTTAGAAACTACTTCGGGTTAAAGTAGCAAGTAATTACTAGTTATGTGTATGTCTATAGCACTCAGTGTTAGGAGGTTCGTAAATTATTATAAAACATGGTAATCTGCAATACAAATTGTATACATAATAATAATTCCCCATGACGATTTCAGCTACGTTGACTTCATAAGCATGACACATAATTGTTTTTTGATAATAATTGTATAAATAGCTATTCCAAAATACACACTTTCAAATAAAATGAATATCCTGACAACCCTATGCCATCGCCATCCGGTATGTACTGAACAACGTCGCGCATATTTTTCTAAAAGTGCGCTGTCAACAAAATTTTCGGTGCCTAAGATCTGCATTATGCTCGTATATCTACAATAAATTATTTAAAAATAAAGAAGCAAGGTGTTCATATTCACCATTCAGTTATATTTTTCCAAAAAAATCTAGTTTAATTAAATAACCAGAATTAATACACATACAAATCGATAAAACATAACTTCTGTATTAACTCACGCGAATATTGATGAGCATAATGAACAAGTTACCTGCAACAAAAACACATAAAACTTTATTACTACTGTGAAATACAGTCAACGTAAAATACATAAAAGTAAAGAGAAACAAATCACTACATATTCAGGAATTAATAATATCGGTAATTTAATTTATAAAACTTGTTAAATTTATAATATGGTCTGACCTATTCTACCGTCTCATTTGCTACAATTATAATAGAAACTGTACGAGAGGCAAGTATATATACTGAAACCCTACGTAACTAAAAAGAACATCATGTTGAAAATGTTGCTCATCTTTATAAAGTCACACCAGAGTGCATTTTCTTGTCATTCCCGTCTATTTATTTCACACGTGTTCTTAGTCGCACAAGGCATGCGGGTATCCTGTTTTCTTGGCACAGAGAATGCAACTGACTCAAGTTTAGCAAAACTTTTGTTTCCAATACAGCAGCGGTTACTACCCTGTAATAACTAGGCTGTTAAACTCACATTGTAACTTTATATAAAGTTTTATTGATAAAAGTTGCTGATCCTTTTAAGTCTGCATTTGTAAAACCGTTTTCTGATACATATAAAATTTAAATCACTCAAGTCTACCCCAGTGATTATTAAAATTAGGCATTATTATGTCCTCTTAGGCTTGAATAATAAATTACGTCAAATTAAAAATCAAATCTGAACATTGGAGGCATAGTAACCGTGTCGAGTCGTATTAATAGCTCATCATTATCTGTTGAACCGTCACGCATCGACATGGCGGGCGCAGAGCGCAAGCACGAATTTCGTTTTCCTATCCACACTGCATTTATTGCAGCATCATAATTTAAAACGCAATACGAGTAGAGTAATAATGTCAGCATATTTAGTAATACCACATTACATTGTTTTTAATTCCCACATTTTTCCTTTAGTAATAGCTAAAGAAATGAGAATAAATCTGCTAATAAAGCTATGACTTAAAACGGAAAAGAACCCAGTACAAATATTTCACTCTAAGTAAACTTATTTGGAGTTAAGTGGCTAAGATTGTTTTAAAATATATGAATAATTACATCTAAAAAGTCAGTTGTTATAACCTTGGCGGATTTTTGCTCGCACTCCAGGAAGTTATCAATAATAATAATACGCTCAAAGACATCAATCTTGTAACAAAGGCGAGGGAGGAAAACAATATCTATATTTCGCTTCTCAAAAGTTCTATGAAATCTTATTGCATAACAAGTGAAATACTTATAAAACCAATCTATATTGCCTTTGATATTTCTTTGGTTTGTTTTGGAGAGTAGCAGTTATAGCAAATCGAGACAAATAATAAATCGTAAATGGGTTGTTAATTGTATTATTAAAGAAGACAATTAAACCTCACACTTGAAAGACAAGTCATGATTTCAAGTTGTTGATCAGTTTAGTTGTTATCACAGCTATAAGACTAAATTTACTTATTTATAATCACATATTGCTGAGGGTGGATTCGCCGGCGGCAGCGCGGCGGCCTACTATCAATCATGCGAACCTACGTCCAACTCGGCACAATAGGAGCTTTATTTTAAGGGTGTTCTCTGTTTCCCATGGCACATATGGACTTTCATTTGGGTTCTCATGTAATTGGAAGCGGTTAAAATATAACAACAAACATGAAAAGAATCTAGAAATCAAGCAAGTCTTTGCTAGTTACTAAAAATCATGTTTTTTTTTAAATTATATTCTTATCGATCGAAGATTTAGATTTCTTCGGTAAAGATTGACTGTAGAATTATTGTAATTCATTTGCGGGCTCAATTTGGTGCTCCCTTTCTGTTAAAGCATGATCATGTTCGTTCACACACAGCCACAGTTGTTGCATACACACTAGCTGCAGATTAATTCGAGGAAAAAATATATAAATTGATTGATTTATTAGTTCTGCCAACATTTCTTACGTTAAACGTAAGAAATGACTTAGACGCAATACATCGCACAAATTAAGGGCATAGTGAAAAAAAATACAAACATACACAGCTTAATATTCCAAAATAACATGTAATAGGGAAGACTTATCACATATAGAAATGTCGAACTTGGTTAAAACCAGACAAGTACGAAATAGTCGTGCAGCATATGCTCCTATTTTATCTCGACAGGTAAACCTGTCAGGTAGTAGACCATGTATGTGGAGCCCTGAGGATATTAAATGGGTTTTTTTTCCATTCTTAATGATTCTTTAGCTAGTCTTTTTTTTCTGGTTTTCTTCGTGATCCGTTTACGGTCGTTCAATGACGGTGTAATGTATAATTAAGCGAGTAATAGAGGCGGACGAGTGAGGCGATTAACCCAGAGACCTTTGTGCGCAGTATCGCGATCAGCTGAACCACTCTTGGCGGCCGCAACCCGGCAACTTGGCAGCTCCGCAGTCGACCGCCCGCGACCTACTTAGACCGACACGAGCTCTCGACGCGGACCCCGACACTCCATTCGTGCTGATCGTGTCTCTCTAGATAAGGACCATATCAGATTTATAAAGTTTTTATTTAGATATCTTTCTAATCAGCCGACAAGTAGCATTATATTTAGCCAGTAATGTTTATAATATTAAGATTTTTCTTCGGTGTTTCATTGTTTATACAAAGGAAAGTTATGTTTAGTTCAGATTGAGTTCATGTTTCATAAACAATGTTTAATAAAACAATGAAATAAAAATTCTCACATCACATTATCTTCTGTGATAGCATCATTACATACTGAATCGAACTTACGCTCTAGTATAGAAGTTATCCAATATTGGCAGTTCACAGAAAGTGCTTTCTTCCATTATATTGAATCGAAGTTTAAATAAAGGTAATTAGAAATTTTACAACCTCAGTGAATTATTATTCAATGGACACAAACATCGGCTAATTGAAAACTTTTACTTTCGAACAGAAAACAAAGAAACAGCTCCATACAACATTGTACGATAATACGAATAGCGCCAGCTCATCGCAGTTAACCTATTTTCAGGACTATTGGTCCTTTGTTATAAATATAAATACATATACAGAGTTGTTGACCAGTGTGCGATATGAGTTGCGAAGTGGTGTTACGTATAACTCGTAAGGCAGATGTGGAAAATGTTTGAAAATAATTGCTGGCGACCAGAAAGTTGTAGATATTTGGTGTAATAATAGGAATTTACTAATACTTTTACAATATTATATAAGATAAAACAATTGAAGACAAACCTTTCTCTTCATGATACAGCGACAGTTAAAATAGGGTTATAAAAGTGAGTTTTTACAAATTAATAATTTTATGTCCAAAATCGAAAGAAATATTTTTAATATCATAAGATTCTACACTGTGCAGAGTTGAGGCAAGACGTCATAATTGCACGAAATTCACAAAAAATATGTAAACAAAAAACTGATAGCATTTATGATAGCATATTTGGCATTTTAAATACTTAAATACTTAGGTAGCCGCCTGAGAACTACTTGTGAGCCAAGTCAATTTTTTTAATTTATTTATAATATATTTAGTTCTTACAGTCCCACACAATTCTGTGAAGGAATCTAAACATCAAGATGAAATAAGTTTTTTAAGAATTTACAATAAAAGCGTTTTCTATATCTATAAAAAGTGTTTAATTTCAATTATAGTACCATTTTACGAAAAGAAGTAGTAATGCAGTGTCCTTTTTTTAAAACACGACAAAAGAATTATATTATACTAGCCTTCCGCCCGCGGCTTCGCCCGCGTGGAATTCGGTTATATTGCGGTATAAAGCACAACTATAAGAAAACTTCTCATTCCCACGGAAAAATCTAAGAAGCGCGATGTAACGCTGGATGCAATTAGTTGTTTAACCAAAACTGAATGGTACACTATATTATATGTTTTCCCGTGTGGAGCAAAAACATGCAGATTTTGGGCACTGGAAACCCGGGAACACGCTACATAGAGCTGACCATGCGAAAAACAATGTTTTTCCAAGTGTACTCCAGCAACCCTTAGAGTTTGGCCTTGTGCTTTATTAATGGTCATTGCAAATGAAACCCTTATAGGAAATTGTAGTCTTTTAAATTGAAATGGGAGGTCTGTTGGAATAATCGGAATCCGAGGAATGAGTCATTTAGTGAATCATTTAGCTTCAAAATTTACATGTTCATATTCGTTTGCAACATATAAGTAGATGTAAAAAAAACAGTTTAGACGATAAAACAAATTGTACGTCATCCCTCGGGAATTCCTCATTTTCGGGGATTCATTATCGTATCATTTAGCTTCTAAATTTACATGTTTATATTCGTTTGCAATATTTTACCTTATTTTAAACGACACACAGCGCCATCTACAATCCATCCATCAAACAAACAATATTTTTGTTTTTCCTCGGGAATATCAATTTTTTCCAGGATAAAAAGTACCCTATTATTTAATCCGGACTTTTATCTTTACGTCTGCAAAATTTCAAAGCAATCGGTTCAGTAGTTACGGCGTGAAAGCGGAACAAACAAACAAACAAACAAACAAACAAACTCACTTTCCGATTTATAATATTAGTAAGGATATCTTTCAGTTTACAATAAACAAGAATGATTTCTCTTTATCATTTGAGTTACTTAATAATACTTTTTTTTAGATCGATCTGCATAACTAAGAGAACTATGTAATGAAATCTAAGAAGGTGAATTTGGTTTAGTTTTATTTGTTGTATCATCACAAAACTTGACATAGTTTCGTTGACAATACAATAGTAGTGTACTACAGAGCTGGTCACATGATAAAACTTTAAGGATATACCTACTGGCCTTTTGACACAGTAATACATCGTCAACATTAAGTACATATGTACTTTCTATATTTGTAAATGCAGAACTGCGAGTGAAATCGGAAAACAGTCTTAGTCCAAAAAATCATTAACAGCTAAGCAGTTCTCACGTTATCTCCATGTAACAACTTATATTTTAGGTACTTTTTTATATCAGGTAAATGCAGTCGCTAAGCATAAAGTTTCGCTAGCACCATAATTGGAGCGGGAAAAAAACAATAATGTTTAATAAATTTTAAAATTCCATAAGAATGAAAACTTTCGAAAAGCGCGATCTTTTTGGTTCAATGGGAAATCCCATAGAGCCAATGTTTTTGGGTCAATTTAATTTTTATTTTTGTTTATTTCAAAATTATAGTATTTAAAAGTAAGTACCTACCTTTTTGATTACATTTTATCATTATTGAGAAATTATATGGTACACTCAAATTTAATAGTTTAGTAAAGTCCATCCTCTTGTGTGCCCGCACTGCCTACTGTTCAAATTGGACACTTTTTATTGTAAAAAAAAAATATTGTTAAAGAAATCTGGACATTTTTAATTGTCAGTCAGCATTAAACCGTTGTTTTTAAATAGGTTGTTTAAAAATTTCCAACTGTAATATTATTATAAGGTCGAAAAGAAAGCAATCACAGCTATCTAGACAACAACGGTTTTCTTGTAATTATATAAAAAATTCTCCAACCTACTTTCAGCTCAAAATACAAAACATAAGCTTCAAAATTAATTAAGATAATATAAAGTTTGTGGTGAGTGGAGTTGCGGCTTTTCTGCAACTAAAAATAGTAAAATTTTAAAGAAAACTTATGCGGTAAATAAACTCTTACACGTGTTCACTTTATCTTTGAAAGCGGGGATGTTATTATAATTGTGTTGGATGAAAATCCCGTTCGATTTCTTGGCGGGGGCAGCTACAAACATGGCGTTCGCATGATTTCTCTTTTTCCTAACTATTCTTAATCATAAAAGGAACTTCGAGTATTAACATTCCAAACTAAATCCTTGAAGGAATAAAGGTACACGAAGTCACAGTATGGTGTTTATTCAAACAAACCGCCTCAAAGGAATAATACAAGCAATGTCAGCGCCGAATCAATTCGCATCGAAGCATTATACTGAACTCTTTCTTAAATAATTTGGTGATTTAAGTTCGGCATTTCTTCTGAATTGGATGCTGCATAATTTATTTCTGATTGTACACGCTCAATCACCGACAGGAATGTATAATTGTGAATTGATTGTGTTAGCTTTATCCAATGGCGTTTGGATGTTTTACGCAAGTTTTTTCTTGTCAATGTCATACCCTTTTATTAAAGAATCGGTCTTAAACAACGGATCGATCACACACATAAATCACTCGCGGGCACTCGAAAATTGAGTTTCGACGTTCTGAATTGATAACGGCTATTATACTTTTTGATTCTTTTTTTTATTGTTTTTTTTATTTTTTTATTGATTTCTATGTTAATTCAATAGGTGACCCCTATTTAGCAATAATGGTTGTTTTTAATAATATTAATGTAATCCGTTAATAACTTTTTTATAACATGTAATAAATATTTATCAAAATAAATTTATATTGGTCTAACTTAAGTACACCTACTAGCATTATGAAACTGATAAAAACATGCAAATAAATATAGGAAAATAATATTCTTTCTGTGAAATCAATCATTAACATTATGATTTTCCCCGAAAGTTCTAAATTTTATTATTTTGTTTTATTTCCAATATACGAAGTTAGAAACTTTCGGGGAAAATCGGAATCTAAAATATTGTTTTATATGAAATTAATAACATAGGTGATGTTATCGAATATTAATGGAAAATGATCAATATTGAGCGAATTAAAAATATTAAAATGACTCACAGACTCCACGCAAAATGGATACCTAAATTCTACAACCATGAAATCACAATATCACACACACACACACACACAATATGGCACAAATCATCACGAATAGTCTAGTTTAATAACCGTTTGTATCAATTTGATATTACACTATGGTTCCGGTCACAAATAGTTCTATAAGGGATATATAATAGCTCAATAGGAGACTAGCGTTAGGAGATTAGCGTATTGTCATATGGTCGTCCGATGGGTGACCAAAAATAAACTATCTCAGGCTGCTCCGTGCTTCAGAAGGCACACTAGTTGGACCCGGCTTCAACTTCAGTTTTTGCACCCATCAACCCGCTCTTATCGTTTGTTTTGATCGGGATGATGGGTTTGAATCTCTTTTAAATCATTCCATTACCTTGAGTACAGTGACCTCATGGACAGATTTTTAAGTACACACAAAGCGAAACATCATTCAGTCAAGATTTAACTTAAATCTCTTCCGGTATCATCCCATATTGTATTTTCTATGGTCGTAGTCCAACAGCTGTGTGTGACTATTATCCAAATATAGAATTTGACATTTCAAACATTCATGACTTCTTTAAGGCGGAAACACTACTGTGTCGTGACGGGTAATGATCAATTTCATACATTTATAATATAGTTGGGAACACATTTGTAAGTCGTATTGTGTCGTGTCAAATGGTTAGAAACACATTTGTCGACAAGACACACAACTGTGTTTCTTACCATATAAAACGTATGAAATGCTCTAGCGCATTACAACAGCACGACACAGTGATGTATTTATAGCTTTATATGAATGTTGGAATAAAAACATGTTAAAAATTATTCTTGAAAGTATTTTGTTTTCCAAATCAACAATAGGTAATCAAGTAACATACATCTATTATCATAATAGTTGAAATATATCATTTTCCCAGCAATTAAACAATTAAAAGAATCTAGTACAATGAGGGCAATGGACAGTTTCATGTATATTGTATTGACATATATATGTAGGAGGTTATCTGAATTTATATCGAATCGTCAAGCACAAACATCCCTTTATTGTTATTACTACTGTATGGCCACATCCCTAATCACGATATATAACATGACCCTTTACCAGGTATATCAAGTCGTATCCGTATAGGCAATGTGGAGCGTAAACACGTCGGATTATTCAGAGCTTAGGTTAACGCGCAGAGCAATTACTTAAATGGCTAATACATTTGATATCATTAGACGGCCAGTCACAGTAGTCGCATATCATAGACAATTGAGTGACACTAAATCCCATACGCATGCCTGCTTTTAATATACGTACGAATTAATAAAATAGTTATTAATGATTATATGATCATCAATAGTTTGACTGCCAAACATTTCGCTATTTGGTACAAACAACACCATGTCAACTAGTTTGTTCACTCAACCTAAATATTTAAATTTCATTGTTCGACTTTCAGCTTTAAGTCAAACGCATAGAGTTTAATACTAATTAAGATATTTTTGGTAAGTTGACCCGTACATTCAATAAGCAGCACAAGTTGAAGTTAATGTGCTAAATGCAAGGTATTCAACAAACTTAATAATAACAAAGTCTTCTTAAGAACATTAAAAATCACGTCTCGGTATAATAAAGCGTGGGTGTGGGAAGTCTATTGTGGAAAAAAAATAGTACAGTTGTAACTTAGCAAAGAATGGGACCAATAAAGAAGTTATTGAAGCTAGGTTTAATTATAGAAAGTAAATAAATATTAAACAGTAAAAATATTTTTTTTTGTTATTGTATGGCAGCAGAGTGCTGCACGTATAAAAAAAAGAAAAAACTTTCATGTGTTATATAGATGTTATGCATAATATCAGGGGCGTGCATTGGTTTTCCAGCGCGGTAGGCACTGTAGATCTAACAAGTCGTAGTTGCGCTTATCATTTAAAAATTCCTAATATTTGGTAGGTAATATGGATATAAATTCACTTACCACTTTTTTTGCAGGTTTTTTCAGGCTTTTAGAAAAGCCGTTGTTGTTGTTATAAGTTTTTTGTCACTTCACATCATCACTCACGATTTACGAATACCGGGTATGAATAATTATACGAGTAATAATACACTGACTGAGGTAAATTGAGTAAGAAAAAAAAGATGTTGTTGCAGTTTGTGTCGATTCGATCGAACCTTTTCGTATTACTTATGTATTATATTTCTAAATTTTATTTTATTTATAAACAAGATCAACTCGTCTGTCTTTTTGTAAATAAATTTCTAGTACGTTATTTACTAATGCTTGTCGTATTGATCATGTTTCTTAGCAAGGTTTGTTAAATTATTAAAATCACCGTAACCAGTGTCATTCCACACCGTCTTTGTTGTAGAAAACAAAAGACAGGGAAAGCAAAACAATAAATTCGAATGGCGGCAACCAGCTAGCCGAGTATAACTGTCGTAATATTTGGTATTGAAATGTCTGATATTTTTACCTTTCCGTTGAATAAGCTCGATATTTGGAGTTGGTCTAGTAAAAGAAACGATTTTAAATTTATCTATGAACGTAAATTGTCCGAAAGGATAGGTACGTAGTTTTTGTACACAAATCGAATCCTTACAATCGGCACACTGTAATTTCTCCATTATTAAATACCTAACTTCAATACTTATTTTTAACAAAAAACACTCACAACATCAACATCTTTTTTCTTTACACACAGTACACTACAAACACTCACACAGGAAATTAACAAAAAACAACAAAAAAATGCTATCTTAATAGATAATATTGTAATGATATTACTAATGTAATTAAATTATCGGTCGCGCGCGCGTGCTAAAGCTAACTATAAGTAATACAAAAACACGAACTAAAGGAAGGAGGCACTTTTCGGCGGCCTTGTTACATTTTTCATCACTGAAAAAAATAATGGGTTGGAATAATCAAAATTATGTTAGAGGGTATCAAGAAACTTGTTTATATACGAGCGCACAAAGCAACATGATTCTAGCAATAAGTTGTGCTTGATTAAGCGACGTGAACAAGCAATCTTATTGAAATCAAACAAGTATTTGTCAACTGCATCAAGTATGGTTATTATGGCTATCACAAAAGCTTTATGGATTTTACAAAGGCTTTATAATATTTATTACGCTTTAGTCGTCCCTATCATGTCATACATTTCATTTTATAAATTAATTTGTGCCATTTACAAAGCACTTGATAGTTTTTAATAAGTATATGATTGATTGGCTAATGTTTGGTAATGAATGCAAACAACTATTTATTAAAATTAACAATATTTTACATTTAAGTTAATATTTATCTTTTTTATAACAATCAAGTTATCTTTAAAGAATTAACCGAGATCATATTCAATTCAATTATTTTACCTAATTATTGAGTTTTAGGTACTTCATGTGGATAAGGTACTGTAATATAGCTAGCTATAGATATGGTTGAGTAATTTTCATGTTCAAATAATTTGTATAAGACACTTTTTAAAGTCTTATCAGCTTATGACATTTGTTTATTTGGACATTTCTATTGCTCAACAAATCTAGCGCTTTCAATACTTAAAAACAAACTATGACATCAGTACCATGACGTTAGTTGAGCAGAAAATAAATGTCTTTTTATTCTGTTGGATAAGGTTTCTTTTGCAATTAAACAAATTGGTATAACTTTTACCGGATTCTGTAATTCACATTTAAATGTATGAATAAACACTGCAATATATCTATTATTCTTAAGTAAGCTAGGTACCAATATAAATCTATAAGTGGTGCCATCAAAATGTTTATATGATTGCTATTTTTACAACACAAACTTAACACTATTAATTATATTAATCCTATTTAGTCTCGTGACTAATGCAACAATCAACACTACAAAAAAAATGAAGTCTGATTTCAAATTAATAATTACAAAAATATCTCTTAATATAAAAAAGCTACCAATTGATTTAAGGTGATGGTATAGGGGAGTAGTGTGTAGAGCTTGTTGAAGAAGACTTGCCGGGCAATGCAACAATACTTGGGATGATTAATTCTGGTAAGCTCAATACAGCTGCAAGCTTTTTCTCTTTTCTATCTAAATCTGAAATTAAAAAATATTTTTATTTTCACTTATAAAACACAAGCACCAACATTAATTATCCTTATGATATTGACATTCTGTATGATGATTTTTCATATTTTAAGAATTGTTAAAATGTAATTATGGTACTAAAAGAGTCAAAACTCACCATCTCCTAAATGAATGATGTCATTGTGATAATAATTTTAGATTTTTTCTTTCTCAAAAGTTCAGTTAATTTGTTTTTACACTGGGAATATACAAATATATTTGTTCATGTATTTTGAATGTAGATTATTGAAGTTGTCTACAAGCTGAAACAAAAGAATAGTAAATGTACACAGTATGCAAGTACATATCATTTGAAATAACCATATATCAAAATTCATTTTATTTTAATGTAATCTAGTGTAAATAGAATAATATATTTATGGTTGTTGAAGTTGAAGGAGGAAATGTAAGCTAGTTCAAACAATTTTCTAGAAATAAAAGAGAAAAGGCAATTGAGTGATGAGTACTAAAAAAGTATTAAAATCGGACCAGTTCAGCAAAAGCTTTCATGTGTCAAAATAATCGAAAGATATGTATTCTTATATATAAATAAGGGAATTCCCTTTATGTTCAATTGATCATAAGATACACTTATGTTACTAGTTTAGGTAAAACACACTTTTAAGACAAAGAATCATTGAACATAAAGCATCAATCTTATATACCTACTACTTATTTATTTCATTTCAATGGTTTCATAATTATATAATAATTCTTAATATGTTGTTAGTTTATAAGGAATATCTTTATATGCCATATTGTTGGCTAAACATGTTAGGCTAGTTTTATTATTTAAATGACTATTACACATTCTATGTTTACAAACAAAAAAATATATCATAATAGATACTCACCAATTTATATCCATGAGGTTTTCATAAGGCAGAAAAGTCTAAACTATTGTTCAACTGAATATTCCGCCAAATATTTAAATCGTTTCGTTAACCAGCAACAACAGCATTTAAGCCATACAAAGTTTCTTCTTTTTATCACTAGTATTTTGCATAATAATATTGAATAAAGGTTGGTTTGGATTTTTCTGCCACTTGAATGGTCTCTGCAGCTTAATTGCCTTCAGTTAATACTTTACTATCCTGCAATAAGATAGGCCTTACAATCTTGGATCCTTGATAGGTTAAAAACATTGATGATGGAAGAGCTTTGCATGTAAGTAATTACGCTTAGAGAAAAATCTGCTGAAATATTCAAATTACCGATGGTAGCATTACATGGTAATATCTGCTTGCTACATTTTCCAGGATCTTAAAAAAGGTCTCTTGGTCCTGGTTGAGGAATAAGAAATAGGAATGCTTGAATGTTTATTCCATTTAGTGCAAAATTATATTATTAGATTTTCTTACCTACTTCTGATTTATATGGTACAAAACACTTAAGAAATCGACAATTGCAGATTAATAGAGATATGATTTAGTGCGTATAAAAGTATAGGTAGGTACTTACTAACGACGACAGCTCGAAATTCCGGGAGACCCCAAGCCTGGGGAAGATCTAGCACATCATCCACGATAAAAAAGCAGTAAACACAGTCCACAAACCTTCGAAAACGACATCAAACACATTAACAGAACAATTATCTCTAATAAATTAGTATAGGTAGTTAGATTTCGGCTCCGCATATGAGCGAACGACTTCTGAATGAAGTGAAAAATAACGGTCTTGATTGGCGGTCATTTTTTTCAGTATACGTCTCAAGTCATAGTCATAAGTGATGACATCGCAATAAAGTCGAAACTTGTTCAACTTATCCGCTCTCGTGCGGTAGCGTATCCATCTCATCTATTGCGTATAGGACCGAGTGAGACAGATATAGGATCGGGGGTCGTCGGTTTATCTCGCTCGGCAGGTAAGCTTGCTTACCTAGGAACTAAAATACTTTTAAATTGCGTAGCTCATGTTTTAGAACGTTACACGGACAAAGAGCGCACTTTGTATTGCGGCCGTATAATATTGACCAATACTTTTATTAATTATGTTGTATGAAACGCTGCTCGCTTCGAATAGGCAATCTTTAGACTGCCTACCGTTACTGTACGTAGTAAAGAAAAACTTACCGGGCGGGTGCTCAATAGAAGTTTGGTTGAGTATAGAATTACGGAACCAATTAAACTAAATTAACTTTAATACTAGTAGTATATTATTTAGGTTCTTAATGAGGTAGGCACTGCCTAGTTGCCTATATGGTATGCACGCCCCTGCATAATATACACCAATAGGTTACAATTCGTTTCAGCTCTATAACCAAGTCGCTCATCTCAAGTAATTGCGTGATACAAGTTGCTTTTACCCATAGATTCACGCACTCCAATCGATATAACGATCGATTCAGTTTCAATCTCAAGATAATACGCTCTGGAACTGTATACGTACATCGAATCGATTACTTCTCAATTCACTACACTCACAAATAAGCAAAATAGTCCAACTGTTAAATTCTTTCAGTTTCATTCCAAAAATGATTCGAAATGTGTTTAATTTGGACAATGTTTAAATCAGATTTTATAACTATGCAATAGTTTGTGCAATATTAAAGTACGTCGCGTATATTGAAATACGCTGAACTGCTTCGATACTATACAAATATTTAAAGCTTACACTACGCATATCAAGTTGCGACTTTCAGTAAAATACAGCAGCACTATTTTACCTATCTCTCATTCCATTGTTAGTTAAAGGTCAGGAACTCGCAAAAGGCGCAGTTAGCGATGAATCGAAAGTCGAAGGAGGCCCGAGCTGGCAGAGGAGGGGTGGGGGATAATTACACCCCACTTCACAGATCAACAACCTCGAAACCTTAATCAAGATAAGCTGGTGTACGCAGTGTGATTTTTAAGAACAGTTTTAATTAACCTACGTCTCACCGTAAAATAAAACTTTTAGAACAATTAGAATTTAATATTTTATTATTTTTCTAATTTGTACATTTGTTTAGCTACAATCTTTTTATATATAACTAGCTTTCCGCCCGCGGCTTCGCCCGCGTGGTATTCGGTTATATTGCGGTATAAAGCACAACTATAAGAAAACTTCTCATTCCCACGGAAAAATCTAAGAAGCGCGATGTAACGCTGGATACAATTAGTTGTTAAACCAAAACATTCAGTTTTGGTACACTATGTCATATGTTTTCCCTTGTGGAGCAAAAACATGCAGATTTTGGGTATTGGAAACTCGGGAACACGCTACATAGAGCTGACCATGCGAAAAACAATGTTTTTCCAAGCTATCATTCCACTTCTTATGTATTTTAAAAAACACATCATTACCATGTTTTAAAAAACACCCAGCGCCATCTATCGCATACCTCAAGGACTAAATAACGTAACTAATACTTATACCAATTATTAATTCGTTGACTTTAGTGATTTCAGGATAAGTAGATGTAAAAAAAACAGTTTAGACGATAAAACAAATTGTACGTCATCCCTCGGGAATTCCTCATTTTCGGGGATTCATTATCGTATCATTTAGCTTCTAAATTTACATGTTTATATTTGTTTGCAATATTTTACGTTGTTTTAAACGACACACAGCGCCATCTACAATACATTCATCAAGCAAACAATATTTTTGTTTTTCCTCGGGAATATCAATTTTTTCCAGGATAAAAAGTACCCTATTATTTAATCCGGACTTTTATATTTACGTCTGCAAAATTTCAAAGCAATCGGTTCAGTAGTTACGGCGTGAAAGCGGAACAAACAAACAAACAAACAAACTCACTTTCAGATTTATAATATTAGTAAGGATTCTTCTGTGAGTGTGTATGTCACTGAACTCCTCCTAAACGGCTGGACCGATTTGAATGATTTTTTTTGTGTGTGTTCAAGGGGATCTGAGAATGGTTTAGATTCACAAATCAGCCCGGCAGATGGCGCTGCAGACGGTATCTAGGTTATTTATCTATACTGCAAAAATAACAGGCAGGACATCGTCTGTCGGGTCCACTAGTATTAAATTATATAAATGACCAAGTTAAAAAAATACGTCGGTCTGCAACTTCAATAACATTGTTTAAGCCGTTCCCGGTTTTGATTGGAGTAAATAAAATTTTATAAATTACTACATTTTGTTAAAATTATTCTGTATTACAAATATTATCTCTTAAAAGAAAGAAATATTGAGTTATCATTATAATTATTGACAAACTTGTTTTTTTTTTAACTAAGTAACTTATTAGTCAATAAAACTATGACTGAAATTATTATTTTAAAAAGTTATGTGTGACATCCTAAATGTAGGAATCCTAAATCATTCTTATACATTTATTTCTCAAAAAGAAATTAGATCTCATAGAATCAACCTGTACAGTCATTGTTTCAGTATAATTATTACGCCGCTAGTTTCAGCTTCGAACATGAAGTTTAGTTTAAAGTCCAGTCATTTTAGGGGTATCATTTCGGAATCAGAGATAATTTCATTTTATATATTTTAGAGACACAATGTATGAGGCGCATATTGTCAATAAACCATCAGAAAATAAATAAGAAGCGAATCATCGAATACAACCGAGACACCTTGCAATGAGGTGTTGATTCTATTTTTAACTAGCGACCCGCCCCGGCTTCGCACGGATGCAATGCTCTACTATATTATGCATGTATTACACATATAAACCTTCCTCTTGAATTACTCTATCTATTAAAAAAACCACATCAAAATCCGTTGCATAATTTTACAGATTTAAGCATACCTGGGAATATAGGGACAGAGAAAGCGACTTTGTTTTATACTATGTAGTGATGAAGTAATAATAACCCTTTTCCATTTTCTATCAATAACATTCACAATTGTTTGTGATTTAATCACAAATATTCGAAACGAACTTTACATATCCCTCTCTTTACCAAGCGTCTCGAGAAACGACAATCAATCAAAAAATCCAAATTAAATAAATCCGTGTTTTCATAAAAAAGAAAAACGAAAATGATTGCTGAGAAAATGGATGAAAAGCGTGTCTGAACCCAGCGACTTACCAATTCTCATCCTTTGTCTGTGGCTGCATGACCTTCCAACCAGTGACCTTCCAAAACAATGAAGATTGCGTTTTGGATATGTTTGCTAGGAAGATATTTAATATCGCGACATGTACGGATATGTACAATTTTTCCATGACTATTTTAGGATTAGCGCATACGAAGAGGAAGTTTTAGTTTCATGAATTGTATTTTTCACTCTGTTGTACTATGTAGTGCTACTAGTATGCGTGGACTAATAATTTATATGTAACATTGTTTTTATCACTAACATGGAACAGAAAATATTTGCTTCCATTAAATGGTAATTATTGTCCCCGGCAAATAAGTTGAACATGATTTTGAAATCACGTGACATGTGCAGTTGTGAATAATGTACCTAAACTTATTTGCCGGAGACTTTACCAGTGTATTGGGCTCTGTGTGGTTGTTTCGAGAATCCTTTAATCTCATCATGAACGCCTAGATCCACGGTGCTCTAACAGAAGCGTCTTTACGAAATTCAAATAATGATTTCTTTAATAAAAGTTTTACATATTTAAAATCAGCTTGCTTTAAACTTTTTCCGAGTTCTTTTTTAAACAAAACATCCTATTTTATCTAAAAGTTGGATAATTGCTTAATAACTTAGTATTGGATGAGCCACTCGTCCAACAGACAACATGGCAAGAAACCTTAGTCAAAAATATTTTGTAAATGTATTGTCTTTATCGCCAGGTGGACGACTGAGTTCACGAGCCTTCTACCTGAAGCCGCTTCCGGAGAGCATACCAAACGATCCTTAACCCGCCTGCCTAAGCCATTACCACGAAACTCGAAACGTTTTTCTGTAGCTGTACACTTATTACGGCAAAAAAATTTGCTTTGGCAGTGAGACAAGCACAGACAACATGTATTATAAATCTATATAGTGATGAAATATATATAATAAGTATAGCGTGATTTAAATATTTGAATAACTTGGCCTGAATTATTAACGGCTAGATTTAATGGAAAATATTAAAAAATAACTCGCTACATCTAATAATAAATAGATTATTTTTGCTTTAGACTAAAAATAATATAAACTAATGGCTTATGATCGAAGCAACCAAGCAAAGATTTTGCTCTGACCACCATTACCTACCAACATTTAATTCGCACCGCTCTTATACATGACAGGAGCATTATGTAGTAAAAAGCAAAGAATGCAAATGAAAACCTAAATTTTAATTCATTTTAACCTTTGCCAAAAGAAATTCCAAGCAATATTGGCACTACTAAAAGCTTTATAAAACCAAATCAATAGAAAAAAAAGTCCCGAAAATATTAATTTCTGGCTTTGACTATTTAACAGCAAATAAGGCTCTTTGGTAAAAACAAAGAAATGAAAAATTTTAAAGTCGGCTACTATCAATTTGCCAAAAACCATGTGTTCGAATTTGAATGCACCTGGAACTGTCATTTTAACACATTTATTTGTATTCTTTTAAATAACAAAAAATAATAACACAAACCTCATTCTAAAAAACCAATTTCATACAAACTCCCGTAAGATGGCAAATGGATATTAAAACAACATGAGAAAATAAGTTTGCACGGGTTATGGGCACACATATTTCTTATACTCATTTTACCGGTGTTAAAGAGCCATTAAATCAGCAGAGTTGAGTACGACGAGCGACACATTATACGACTGATAGTAAAGCTGAACTATTAAAATAATAAACTATATAGTTCAGTAAAACAATTTATAGCAAATGAGTTTGCTTTAAGACTATGGAAAAAATATTAAAAATCACCCTTTAATATGTTTTTAAGTTATTATTAAGTTTAAGCTTAACGTAAATCACAGTGTTTAGTAACTATTTTTACATACCAATATTTCACACAAAAGAAGTACTACTAAAATGTATCATAAAATCCGAGCGTGACTAGCAAAGCACGACGGGTGTAGTAGGTATCGATTCTCGAGCATGGGAATGAACATTTATTTATCATTATAGCAATTTTGTCGACAAACATATTCATCTTTAAATACTGTTATATAAATAATGTATAAACAGTGCTAATTTTAACAATTTGTCATTTAAATATTCTCTCTCAATCTGTATTTATTATACAGTGTGAAATAAACAAGATATGGTTTATTAACTAGCAAAACTTGATTTAAATACATTTAGATTACCAAAATTCCTGCCTAAAGAGTAATAGCTTTTGATATGCGCGAATAGAGGAGAACAAAACTATAGAATCCCTGAATAACAATAAACTAACGGTCCTCTTTATTTTTTTTGGGGCCCAATGTAAATACTTTACCCCAAGTATGATTACAATACACCGCTGCGTTATTACGGCAAGCTTTTCTTGGGTAAAGGCGACGCTCCGCCGGAATGCGTCTTTGTCAAAGGACTACAGCTCGGCATTATGCCGAATTCGGGCACGTCCCGAGCCGCCCGCTTTGTCTACGTATAATTTTTGGCTGCGTACCTGCAGTAAACAGGTTTTGACTCTCGTTCGTAGAAGCACTCACTCTTTTATCTCGGAAATCGAGATCGCGTCGAACATCACGCGCAAGAAAATTACGCCGATGAAATAATAACGGCAAATTAAACACGAGCGTTAGCACATCTATCTCGATATCGACGAGTAAACCATTTAGATATTATTTTCGTTGAGTTACACAAGTAATGAAAATGAAATTTAGTGGAAACGACTTGTGGCGTGACGGAACGCACTTATCAACGTAGACACTTCGAAACGAAACCACAAGTTAATCGGGATCTTAATAGACTCGTAGTAGCATTTAGAATTGTGGGAAATCACGAGTGCAGCACGTTTCCCAGCAGGCACTCAGTAAGCGGAAGTATAAAAAAAATCTAGTGTTTAAAATGGTTATCGTGTGGGGGCCACGTTTATGAATGATACAAAAGTAGCGATAGGGATGATTGCTAAGTGCGCAGTCACGGTTGACAGGAGGGTCCCTCACCGATGATTTAAATGGCAACAGCCGTTGGTAGGTGGGTGTTTGGCCCGAGGCCCGGCTGCCATCGATCGCGGTGAGCGCACCCGGCTCGAGCAGCGAAGGGGTCGCGTATGGCTCCCAAATCGCCGGCGTACGGTGAAAACTTAGTAATTCAAATATTTCGGTCCAAAAGAGCGTGCAATTATTGTAATGCTAGTGTGTAGATCTAATCGCATAACGTTCGCGCGTACGGAATTATAGTATTTTTAGGGTAACTTTCTTATCTGATCAGAGAACATACAAGTGCTATAATAGTACAGTACCAGTGTTAGCAGAACATAGAAAATCCGTGATAGTATTTAAAATATAAATGTTATTATTTTAATCTAAGGATATGATTTTTTTTAAATAGAGTAGCATAGGCCATAAATAACATATTTATTCGAATTGCATATTCCATTTTAAAGCTAACAATGAATTCTTAAACGATTTTTTTAATATATGGCAATTTTGATTTTTAACAAACTTCCTGATTAAATAATCGTTTTAAGTTTAAACATAACTATTTAATTTATTGAAAGACAATTGTAGTGTTGATCCCTAATACTATAGTGTGTGTATTATAAAATATAATATAAAATAATATCACTAAATAATCCTAAAGTAAGTTTTATCTCTGACATTTTCATGGTATTTACATTATCCTACTGAAGTTATTTTATTATATTGTTATATTATTGATACTGACCAGTTTTATGTTATAAGGGTAATATTAATCTTCTAAACAATTAATAATAACAAACAATATTTACACATTGACATGACTTATAGAATATGGTGGAATGTAATTCAATAAGATATGCAACCATATTCAGGGAAATAAACATACATAAGTATTGTTGTATTTTAAATACATAAATATAAAACTATACCTATCATGAAATACGTTGTAAAGAGTTTATTAAATATATCGATATTTTTTGTATCTTTTCTGATTTGATAACGCAATTTACCAATCCTTGAACCGTGTTGTTTTCTATTGGACTAAAAAACCATTTATACTGTTAGCAAAATAGTTAAAATAAATAATTTTGCGTCATGTTCGTTACGTCATTCCATCTAAAAAACAAATCTGGTGATCTTTTCTAACAATGTTTTGAAGGGATTTACATCGCTTTACTAAACGGCTTCTGCCACTATTACTTTTATTCTATAATAAACTTCATAAAGTCATCGTCTTTATTTTATTTACAGTTGTTCTATAAATTTAAAAACGAAAATGGGCTTAGTAATTATATGTTCAAATAGGTATGGAGGGATTTATCGCGATTTCTCACGCGTAACTTGTAACTTAGCGCTTCTAATTCAAACATGACGTTATATCAGTAAGAGTTATGAATAGTTCGTGGGTGCGAATGACCTCGCCGTTTAGAACCTCAGGCCGCTACTCCACTGTAACAATAAACTGATTCCACAAGTATAGTACACTATTAATATGAACAAGAAAGCGAAAAAATATTTCAAATATAAACATAAATTCACAAAATATGAAAGCGGAACAAGGGCCTAGTATGCCAAATAGGTGATCCGTGACCAATTTATAAACTGAGTAAAAAGTAAATAACTTAAAAATTAGATCAAATTCAAGTCAGGTTACCGCATTTGGTTCAAAGAGAAATTAAAAAATGTACCTTAACATTACCAACGTCGCATGCGTTGATTACGCAATCAGATGACAGTAACATATTGAGTCATTAATCTTATCACGCGAGTTTTCTAAGGTCTTACCGAGCCTTAATTATTGATATTAACTTTATTTTAACAATAACTATAGAACCCATCAAAGCAAATCGAAAAACAAAATATTTTCCAATTATAAAAGCAAGTATGCCCATCACTAACGTAAGTACTGTTCGAAAGCCAGTTTCTCAAGGTGTTTATGTATTGAGTTTTTTGTAAAAGTCTACTTTATCTTGCCCGCTATATCCATCTTGCTTCCCTCAGCATTTAAAATGTCATATCATGACAGAACAATCCAATTAATAAACACACATGGAGTATACTACAATACTCACACAAGCGCGTAGTTTTATTGCTACGTGCGTTACATTATGATACTAACGAAACATAGTTTCGATTATACCAGTAAAAAAGTTGCTTTCCACAATTTTTTACTGTGGTAATCTTACATGTACACTATCCAAATGTCTGTTTACACCCGGCATCGAAAATATTACGCTAGTTATAAATTAATAGTAGAGTGATTAGTAATATCCCATAATCACATTTCTTGTACCTACAAAGAGGTACCACGGTAATTTACAAGAAAGTTTTTATCTTGGATAGGCCGTCGATAAAAATGATACGATTTAGATAAATAAAATATAGGACTGTGCATTGTCTTACATTATTAATCACAAAAAATGTATTCTATGTATATGTAATGTATGTGTAATGTATAACAGAAAGTTTTCGAGCGTGTGGGTTGGTCACATATGTGGTTATATGGCTAAGGGCGACAGACAGTGTTGAGATCCTGTGGTGGAACTAATGACCACTCGAAACGAGGAATGGAGAGCAGGCAGGACCGCCGAGACTAGTCACGAATTTCAGCTTAGACCACATTTCGAAATTCAAATGTAATGTGACGTAGGTAGTCTTGTGAATCCCGATGGTTCTGGAATATACCATTAAAAAAATCGGTTAGGCCATGATTCCAAGGCGGCTAAACAATCATTTTCACCGCATCAAACACATAATATACGTGAATATCTAAGAACGAACCTTTATGAACATTACTTAAAGTATAAAGAACTATACTAGTGCTAAGTGGAGAAATGCAGGCAGCGCTATGCATGTTAATTTGTGCATCAGCATAGCCTAACGTTAGAATTAAAGCAAAAGTTTGTAATGACGTCTCTACATACCTACAACCAGTTCTAATTATTGTTCAACGGGTGCTTTAATTACGGTGGGGTTCTTCAGTGCACTGGGAAACACTATGGAAATTGTATTTGGTTCCTTAGTTAAAAGCTAATGACTATAAAAGATTCTCTTTTTAAATTCCCGTAATTATAAAGTTATATTCTGTCACCAAAAGAAGTTAAAACTCCAAGGAATGGGTTCCAAAGCGCATATAAAAACATCTATTTGAATTTAAACAGGTCAAGATTACCGGTCACAATTACTTGTTTCATTGATAACTTAGTTCAATTTTTAAAAGACGGAAAACCCTGTTGTTTTAAATGTAAAAGTTTTTTTTAAAGGTGGATATTATATGGGTTATTACTTAAATCACGAAAATAAGATCTGAATTAAGAAATTATAAATTTCGTTATTTTTAGCGTATTATACTTACGTGAGATATAAAAAATTCATGAAAGTAGAATTAATTTAAAATGTTTAGAACCGAGTTAATGATCAGAAACCAAATAATTATAATTATATTTTTAATACAATAACAATTTGACTTTAAAACGAAATTGTTTTACCTTCACTGGCGCAGTTCACTTGTTCGTTTTGATTACTCGATGAATTAAATTATCTATTTCACAAAACGTACAAAAGTATCTATTTCACAAAAAAGTAAAAGTATAATCAGTTTCAGTCACAGCTATATGTAAACAAAAATATGTGAGCAACAAAGCTAAACAAACAATAGGAATTCTGGAAAGTCAGTGTCGCGATTCTAGGAACACGACACATATAATTCTTCAGTAATTTGAGGCGTATTTCTTTTTTAGAGGAGGTTATTTTTTGTTTTACATTTATATTTGTTGTTTGTAAATGTTTTCGTACAAATATTTTTGGGAGTTTTAAAATACAGATTGTGCCTAAATTATTTTAGCGATTTTATAATATCGTGAAATCGGGTTAGTTTGTAATTTTTATCAGTATGTGTTTCAGCGACAATATGACAGACATGCTGCTAGCTAATATTTGGTGCATTATCACTAAATATATAAATCAGCATACATTAACTTGACAATCTAATTGTAATAAAAAATATGTTTATAGTGATACACATAGAGATGTAGACTATTTATGCATGCGTGTTAATCACACGCACACTTGTGATTTATTTATGTACATTTATACACACAAATAGAAAATATGCATGTAGGCAAGAGACTCATAGATGACTTTTAGGATATTACCATTAACTAAGATAGTAGCAGTAACGTCATAAGTATATCCTAATCAAGTTAGTGAGCGATAGAAATTATAGTTTAAAGCCACAGCCATTTACAATTTTAATCGAATGTAAATTACTCATCGGCCTAAGACCGCACGCAGTCAATGCTGCCGCTACTCTCCCCACGAAACGTGACCCATTGTGCAGTTGAAGTCCCCTACTGCACCCGCGTATGTATTCAGTATTCACAGCACTGGCATTATATCGACGATTTATTCACGTCGAAACATTCTAAAACGCAAGGTTTTCTGTTGCTGATGGAAGTTGCTAAGATCATAATGTATGAGCATTTTAGGGTTCATTCCAGGAAATCGTTGGGTTTTGTTCCCGGGAAATCAAGCTCGAGGAAAGTCGAGAACTCGAGAAATCATGTACCTATATAGAAATTAAATCGCCGTTTGTTGTGTTGCGTGGCGACGCGGGCCAAAGCGCAGCGGCACCCTTTGATCTCATAAATTGATGACATCAATGTAATGACTGAAACTCGATCGATTATAAGATTTGCATTTGCAAGCATTTGCACTAGAGCATTTGCAAAAAAGCAACATCTGGCTAAACAAAATTAGTACATGCTATTGTTATTATGCATACTTATTTTTTCTTTGAAAAGATTTAATACGATTTTTGTGCAAAAACTATAATAATGAATTTAGGCCAAGGCCATCGTATTAAAATACCCTTGCCCTAAAACCAAACTTGGTTAATATATTTATCGCGCTAGCCTTTCACTTGTATTAGGTAAACCATGAACATCCCGACAAGGTCAATGCATTTCAACACAAACCAAGTTTAACTGAGAACGGTTAGAATTCACTTCTATTCCAAATTATAAGAAAATATTCTTTATGTGAGCTCTGAAATGTTCTACAGTGACAATAAGACAGAAAACACGATACCTTAACCATTATCAATAAAATTAATGATTAAATAAAAAGATATAAGGATGTGTGAAATAGATAGGGTCGCACCACGTCAAACAACTACGCATTACTCGTATCCGTTACATCCAGTGGAACAGGCCGAGAGGGCAGTCGTTCCCATTGTGTGACAGGCGTCCCGTCGACGCCGAAACCCTACACCGGCAACCAGATAGCTGCTAGTGTTAGCACTGACCAAGCACCAAGATACCGGAATCGATAGGAACAAAGACGCGCCTAGAATAGAACGTGGCGAGACCCCGACAGACCGGATCCTGTGTAATTACAGGAGACTTTTCAAGGGGAAAACAATAATTAATTAAACACCTGCTTCTCTGTTTAATTGTAGCTTTCTGAAAAGGTAAACTTGAGCTCGGTGTGATAACAAAAAGTACTTAGTAATTACCCGTTTGCTTATTAGTGTGCGATGGTCGGAATTGTTAAGATATAGTTGGGTCTACACACTATAATATGATATGTTTCGAATCATCTCATTCTGATTGATTTTTAAAATAACTTTTTAACTTACTGACTTAGCTCTGTAGCCATAGTAGATGGTAGAAAAAAAAGCTTACCTGAAACAAAATAAATATCAATTAGTATTTTTAACTCAAAAGGCCAGTCCTTGCTATTATGAGCTAATAATTTGGAATACGGAAATAAGTCTTCCAAATAACATTTCTTTGTTAAACGGTTAAACACCCTTTTTGTAATGGAAATAAAAGTTATTTTGGCATATTTGCTCCGTATTTACAAGTTCCTCTTTTTAGGGTTTATCAGTTAAATCTTATTGACTTGAATAATGAAGCAAGGAAAAAATAAATGACACTGAAATACAAAAGAGACTTAAATACAACACTTTCATTATTCAATACCGGTTGTGAATAACTCGTTATTTGGGTACAAAACTGGTATGTAACGTTATGTTCGTCTGTAAACTAGACTTTACTAAATACGTCAGGCGTAAGATGCGACATTAATTTGTAGTCACGGAGCGGGTGCGAATGCAATCACGGGCGGGAAGCTCATCCCGAGTGCATCTCCGGCGCGCATCGGGAGGGATGTATTCCGTGTTAAATTAAGGATTCGAGCGATGCGCGACTCGCTAGACCCGGCACAGGACGCGTTTTATACGATGGAGCGTGGTTGTATTAGGTTTTCTTATAGTTTCACGCTTGACTACATATTCTGATGGAAAAGTAACGCTGACGTGGCAATTTTTGCCGCCAAGGAGATTTTATCCAAATAGCGTTTAATATGAATTTGTAATTCTAAGTTTTTGATTTCAAATAACTATATGGCACTTTTTGCGTTAAACTAAAATATAACTGAATGAAAAAAATATTACTTGAGAAAAATCAATATGTCTCAAGTGTATGGTGGGACTCGAACCCTCCACATATAGACAAGTTGAGTTTTTTCTAGTAAAATTTCTAAGATATCTTAATCTCGCAGTTAAAAATTATACTAGATTTAAAAAATCTAAAAATCCCACGTTTTTCAATGTCCTAAAAAGAATAAAATAACCCTGCGGGGCAAAGCGAGGGGCCACTCAAAACGTGGGGGCGCATATTACTAAGAGGAGATTTTAAAGAGATGAATGACATGCATTGATGCCGATTATTGTAAAGATGCGCCCCCACGTTTTGAGTGGCCCCTCGCTTTGCCCCGCAGGGTTATTTTATTCTTTTTAGGACATTGAAAAACGTGGGATTTTTAGATTTTTTAAATCTAGTATAATTATTTTATTCTTTTTAATTATTAACTCAACGAAGTAACCATGTGTTACGCAACAATCGGATAAGCCCCATACAAAAGTGAAAGTTGCCGAAAGTGGACCTGAAAGTGCATCTGGAAAGTTGAAAGTTGCTTTAGAGTGCATTGTCATCGGGTTCTGAACTATCCTGAAAGTTTCAGCTTTCTAGCTTATCGGAAAGTGCCTCAAATTTAAGTTGCAAGATTTTGCCCGGACAGACAAACAAATAAGGAAAGTGAGATAAGAAAAACGTGGTAAGTAAAAAATTTTAAATATATATATCTGCGTCAATTAAGCCCGTTGAAAAAACAGCAAATAGGACGAAATGTCATGGAATGTTCTTTGCGGCTCTATTCATTACAATGAGTAAACCTCAAGAGATGAAAGTCTCGAGTTTCCCATAAAAGCCGGATAAATGTAGTTTGTAGCCGACATTGAGAAAGAATAGAGGTCCCAGCCAGTCGCATCGCGCATAGAATATTCAATGAAAAAAGGAACTCGAAATGGATTTTTGTATATAGAATACTAGCTGACCCGGCCACACGTTGTCGAGGCTCAGTTATTATAATTTTCAATATATTTTTTTATTAAAAATCAGTTTTCTAAAATAAAATAATTTTTCTAATATAAAAGTAGCCTAAGTTACTCCTTATTACATTAGCTACCTGCCAATAGAAATCCGTCAAAATCGGTCCAGCCATTTCAGAGATTAGCCGGAAAAAACAGACAAACAAAAATTGTAAAAAATGTTATTTTGGTGTATGTAACGTATATATATTTATATGCATGTAGTAAGAAACAGTTATTTCAATATTACAAATAGACACTTCAATTTTATTTATATGTTTGTATAGAAAATAATAAATGTGTATAATGTAACTGATTTGTGTATTGTATTTGTCGTAATTATGTTAACTTAATTGTTTTTAAAAAAGAATTTTCTCACAAGAAGCTCACTATCATCCCACAGGAACCAAGTGATTCGATTTTAAATTTTGGTTATGCAACATTATTTTTTTTTAATAATACAAAATATTGTTGACTGGTTCATGATAGTTTGTGCTCTATACAGCTTTAAAATTATTTCGAACAACAATCAACTAAGGAGAAATCTATACAAGGGTTCTTGGCGACGACTATAGCTTGAATGATGGACATTATTAATTTCGAAACTGACAAAAACCGCAATGTGGGTCAATGTCCCTTACACTGGAATTAGTTGATCAGTTGTGGTGATGTCATCGTGTCATCATAATATGTCATTTGGCCACCACAATGACCGAAAGTTTCCGGTCACATATTAACGGTACCGGAATTAAGGCACTATACTCGGAATATGGACAAAGCTTCTCCTTTGTTTAAGAAATACAAGGCAAAATTCTCAATTATGTTTTAGTTAATAACCTCTACGGTCTTTAGTGACAATATTATAAAAGGTTTTATTAACCATTGTCATTTTATATTCTTGTTAATAATGGTTAACACTGAATCAGAATTTACATTACGATATCATATTAACATAATCATAAGTCAAACTTAACTTAATGATCAGTGGATAACGATTGTATATCTGATGAATTTATATTTTCTCGTTTATTCAAATTCAAAATTATATATACCTAAATAACTTGCAGAAAATACTGTATAAGTAACTGTTCAATCCTTATATCAAAAAGGGGTTAGAATATTAGAAAACTAAAGAAACATATATAGCATAATTCGGTGCAGACAAACTATTTTTCCAGGATCAAATTATTCACCTATCTTCTTTAATTAAAAATCAATTGTTTGTTAGTCTTGTGATGAGTCATCCTGTGATCACGACTCATGTAAAGGAGTCGAAACATCAGAATTAAATATAAAATAAAATATGTGCAACCTCCGTAAAAAAGTGTTTTATTCTAATGATAATTTATTGTTTCTATTGTTTACTAGATACTGAGTTAGGTATCGTCTCATCTCAATCCATGGTCTACTTTTCGATTTTTGCAAGACTAACAAACAATTGATTTTTAATAAAAGAAGATAGGTGAATAATTTGAAAAGTACTCAGAATACCTGCTTTGGCATTTTCCTATTTATTTATTTTCTAATCTTCATAACAATTTCCTAGATGCCTTGACTCACTAAGTTCGATGAATTTAACAAAATGAAACACTAATGCGTATTCTCAAGGGCGGTAGAGACAGGACTCCGTGAAATAGAATAGAACGTACAACACAATCGAATATAGCTATGTCTTATGTTATCTGAAATTGATTTGCCACTGTTCTCAATAGAATCCCATAACATATATTATAAAACCTTACCTTAACCTTAACTTAACTGAAAATTTACATTCTGTGTAATAAAATAACAGATGTAATTAGATAGGAGTGGTATTTTTAGTTGAATGGTGACGTTATGTTCAATAAATGTTAGATTCCCATAAAAGCCGTGGTGGTGCAGGAAAGCAGAATTGTGCAACGCGCCAGCCGGCCAATTTGACATTGCGTTAACGTTTTCACGTGGGGGCCGAAAACGGAAACTTGGGTCACGCTCCTTGCATACAAAACAAAGCGCGCTCGCTGCGCGAATATCATTGTGCACTGGTAATATCCAAGTAATAGGCGACAGATGAAAGCGAATACGTAACTTGAAATCAAGCTGTTCATTTGTCTTCATTTCAGTTTAAGTACACCATTTGGTGTTAGTTACTGAGTAAATCACAATATATTTTTAAAAGAAGAATACCCATGGACAGTTCTTTTGTATGATGTTTTGTGTTACAATAATTTTCAAACAAAAAAATCGACTAAAATATTTTAAGCACTACAGTATTTTTTGAAACTATTCCTTTTTGAGTTATTATTCTTACTATAATTAGTAATGCAACTAGGTAACCGGACATCCGTTTTAGGTAAAACATAAATCATAATGTTTTGTTTAGTAGTAGGTATTACTAAACAAAACATTTCGTCATTTATGAGGGGCACAAGTTAATCAAATCGATCGATTAAGGATTAATTATAATTTGTGTTTTTTGCTGTACTCTCTGGCTCTTTATATTCCCAGCTTTAGCATAAAAGAATACTGATTTTAAAATTGATATGTTATAATAGTATAACGCAGATCGAAGATAACAACCGTAAAAATAATTTATTTCGTGATTACTTTCAACAGTAAACGATTTAAGTATTCACTGAGGCTGCGACCTTTTTTAGTTTAGATTAGTTATGGAAGCTTTGGGTATTGCTTCTGTGTGTGTCGATCCTCCATTGATCAAGTAAGCTTGTAATTATCTTTGTACTAAACTAAAACGTTTATAAAAAGTACTTAAAATTAAAAATCGTTTTAATGAACTGTATTAAGCTTATTGACTTTAATATAGCTTTCGATTACTGATGAATTAATTGTTTTATGAATTTTGGATTATTTTATACCTTAAATATTGATATAGATCGTTATAAATCATGGTAGGAAATTATTTAGGTTACACCCCTAGCTGTCACAGTCTGTCAGTGTCAATAATCAATCATCTCTTTTTTTAATTTGTCCCATCTTAGTATAAACCTACCTGTATTTAATATCAATTGTCTATTTTTATCCTGATGTACCATTTTGGAATTATTTTCCTAATAACTATGACCTAGCAGAATTGCAATTTGTCAATTACATCTAAACACGAACGCGAGTCTTAAAACTACAAGCTACTGCTATAACCTAAAATTCTATTTATTTGATCAATACCTCTTAACTTAAAAATAAAACTTAAGTTGGTAGGTAGATTTAATTGATATAGTATTATCAATTAAAGCCATTTTCAACAAGACACAAAAATATTTAGTTTAGTACTTTCGTCCGTACTATTTGGGCAATCTCCTTTGCTAGTTATAATTGCTAAGGGCCGCGCTACAAAATGTTGCCTTACCATTGCTCCTAATACAGCAATGCAGTAGTAAAAGTTGGTTGCTTTTTGTGGCTGACTGACAAAAATCCATCGCATTATTTCCACCAGTCGTTCAGTTCATGAAACTTGCATTTCTTAATCAACAGATAATTTGTTAATTTAATCATATATAGATGACAAATTTTTCAAATATTTGTGTCCATCTTACCTAGAGATATCTTGGTCTACAGAACTTGTTTGATAACTTTTATAGTGATTACAGAAGTAACTTGTGTCGGCTGTGTATGAAATTGCTTCAGATATAATTCCCCATATTATTGTATTTTCTTACCCAGTGACTCCACTATAGTATAAAGAAGCAGTCACACTGACTGCACACAAATTGGGAAACCAATGCCATCATACAATCATTTCCTGCGCAACATTTTCACTTTCTGTGAGGAGATAACATCTACATATCGCTGACGTTAATAACAATAACAGAGTAACTTAATTAAATTGTTTTCATACAATTATATTAAAATCTCGCTCATACGTACATTAAAAAAGTGAAACCCTGTTAACGAAAAGATTTCTCTGAAATATTAGTGCGGGAACATTCGTATTTTTTAATTGTGCATAGGGCAGTCTTTAAGCTAAACAGAATTGCATACAACTAGGTAACACAGTGAATATTTCACCCATTAAGCTTGAGAATATACTTAATTGGGTGATTCTCTGTAAACTGGGCAACTCGTTTATAGAAGGTTGTCTTGGCAACTTTTTTGTTTATATGTTTATTAAATCTTATTCAGTGAACAGATATTCACCTATTTAATAATAAACGACATTTGAATCAGGAATATTTCCATAACTTTAGGAAATATAGAGCATTTTCTGAAAAATCTAAACAGGGGATTGTAGCCATTGTCAGAGGACTGTGTATTTAAATGAAAAATAACAATTTAGTGTCAAAATTAAAACTTCTGATTTGTTTCTTTAATTTCTAGAGCTTAGAAATTAAGTAATCAAATAATAGAGAAACAATTAACAGTCTTTTTATATACTAAAAATGTAACTTTAAATTTTTTTTGGTAAACAGTAAGTAATCATGGGTATTATGCTTTATAATGTTCTGTACGATATAACTAATAATAGGGGTTAAAGTATGAAATTGCCGTTTTATTGCAATAGGTTCTTTGAATTGACATAGAATCTTCATGGTTTGAGGTTTTCGAATGAAACTTTTTTTAAATGGTTTCTATGATGTTCTTTTTTTAAAAAATGTAAAACATTTGAATATCGACTTTCAATTGTTTTTGTTATTCAATTTAGACAAGAAAGATGGATACTGCGAAAATTCGAGTTATTTTTGAATACGAGTTCCGACGCGGAACTAACGCGGCAGAAACAGCCCGCAATATCAATGCTGCGTTTGGAGAGGGGTCTACTAATGAACGCACCGTGCGATTTTGGTTTAAACGCTTTCGTGATGGAAATTTCGACTTAAAGAACGAGCCACGAGGAAGACCGCCCACACAGGTAAATAACGATGAATTAAGAGAGATAGTGGAAGCCGATCCTAGTCAAAGTACCCAGGAATTAGCGGCATGGTTTAACGTTACCTTACCCACAATATTGACTCACTTGCGTCAAATCAATAAAATAAAAAAATACGAAAAATGGGTGCCTCATGATTTGACTGATCTGCAGAAAGAAACGCGTGTTGAAACTTGTGTTGCCTTGTTGAACCGGTACAGAAATGAAGGAATATTGGATCGAATTGTAACATGTGATGAAAAGTGGATTCTTTATGATAACCGGAAAAGAAAAATGCAATGGCTGACCCCAGGTCAAATGCCACAACAGTGTCCTAAAGCAAAACTTACCAATAAAAAGGTAATGGTAACTGTTTGGTGGTCTCAGCATGGTGTTATTCACTATAGTTTTCTCCGATCTGGTCAAGCAATAACGGCAGATGTCTATTGTGCCGAACTCCGAACCATGTTGACAAAACTAGCAGTAAAACAGCCCCGACTCATGAATCGATCTTCACCATTATTGCTCCACGACAACGCGAGACCTCACACAACACGAGAAACCATTTTGACCCTTCAGGAACTGCAGTTAGAAACCATTCGTCATCCTCCGTATTCACCAGACCTTGCTCCAACGGACTACCATTTTTTTCGTGATTTGGACAATTATCTACGTGACAAGAAGTTTTCTTCCCAGGAGGCAGTACAAAATGCTTTCACACAGTTTGTGCAGTCTAGATCGTCGGAATTCTATCGCAAAGGCATTAATGACCTTCCCATTAGATGGCAGCAATGTATAGATAATAATGGCAACTATTTTGATTAAATAAATTTGTTAAAAATTTAAAAAATAAACAATATAGATTTTCAGTACAAATCGGCAATTTCATACTTTAACCCCTAATATATATAAGATCACCGAAAATATTTTCTAAGTAGAAAATCCTAGGTAAGCATACTTGTTGCTCACAATATGAAACAAACTATATTCCAAATTTCAGCTTCCTAGACTTAATAATTTTGGCTGTGCGTTAGTAGTCAGTCTGGACAAACAATATTAATTTGGATTTTTTTTGTTTAGTTTAATTAAATCTCTATGTTGGAATCCTAAGTTAGCAGTTACGGCAATATGTACTACGTGTACAATTCTTATTAATTTGCATCTAATACTAAGTTTTTTAATTTTTTTCCCAAATACTTTTTATAAAATTTAATTTCTTCGGGCAATATCTAATTATATGGACAAAAGTATTTTTGATTTATTAAACTTGAGCGTGGTGCGATTAATCTAAGGAACAACGACATTTAAAGAAAGGTGTTAAATTATCTACAATCTATGTTATTTTATGCAGTGTAATTTAAAAGAAAAGCGGCAAATAAATTTTAATTTTTGAGCCACCTATAATCGTTTGGTGCTTAATAGGCTTTCTTAACAAACGGGGAAAATTGTTGTTTTAGGTAGGTTTACGTTTACGAACGCAAAATTCCTGAGGGAAACGTAACGGTACTGCTACAATATTTAACTAAACCTTCAAATTCATCCGTCTACTACCTAGGAGAGCTTAGAACAGTTAGTAGCAGGCGTGTTTACGAGACTAGATTACTAGCTAAAGCGAAAAGCTAAAGCATTATAATACGATAAGATTTACCTATTTCAAATATATACTTCTATATGTCATAATATTAATACATAATAAACTTTTCATCGAGGTTTAATGTTTGTCAACGACAAATGTTGTTGTTTGTAACACCGAAGTTTCTGAGCAACCGCGTGAGTTTGTGCGAAACTCTTGGATTTAACAATTTTGCGTTAAATTTCACGGCGGATATTAACGTTGGAGGTCTTTTGTCGTTCGAGTTTAGCGAGACCGTCACTCTTTTCATGCTAAGGGTATTGTGAAGAAATTGTGTCTCTCGGTTTATTGTGCTGACCATTTGCTAATCGCTTGTGTCGTTACGCGCTAAAGTATAGTAAAAGGTTGTTTTCTTTGTTTTATTTGTTATTGATGGAATTTAACATAAAATTAAGGGACAAATTACGAGTGATATTTTTTACACGAGACTTGATATAGCAATGTTTAACGTATAAACGATTGGATAGTTTGTTTATGCAATAGAAATAGCATTACCTATTGGGAGCACAAGCCCATAAAGTGTTTTGATTTTACCACAATGATGTCGCACATACGGTGCTATAAAGTCACTTATGCAAATGGTGTAATATTTCAGGGGGAGCATTTGAAAATTGAACATCCTTACAACGTATTGTTCTGGTGGGCTTAACAAATAAAATAATTAAGCTACAACTTTGAACTTCATTTTGAAGTAAAAGCAAACAAAGTAAAGACGTAGAGCAGAGGTAGGAGTATTTTCTCATACTCAGTTCAGTTTTGACAAAAATTACATAAGTGACGTTATAGCACCGTATGTGCGATGTGTATATGTGCAGACATCGATAATTAACTCTCGTTGGGAGTTTTCAGGTTTTGAGTTTCATAAAAACTACAATAAAACATACAAAGATAAGAAAAATATTTAACGTATTAAAAAAACTTTGTAGAGTTAGTGTAAAAGATCACGCAATTTAAAATTTCATCAGCGGATTTCACTTTTATTCGTTTGGTGTCACTATTAGGCAAGTCAGTATATCTCGTCCGCGTTTTAATAAATTTAATTTGTATCTTAGTATCTCTAACTAAACTAATAACAACGATGTTAGAAGTAAGGCGTACTAAAACCTAGGCAGTGTAACGAGCAAGATAGCTTAAGAAATTCGATTAGGAGGTGATTGATGACGTCGATCGAAGCGGGCGCGGGTATGGCGGGGCCCCAGCCCTCGTCACGCACAAAGCCAAAGGCCTGGGCCGACCTGAGCACGGTCGATACTGTCTCCGCACTGAAAAACGCCACATCTCCTTAATTGCGTTTCATTTAAGTGGTGAATTAAAAGCGGAAATCTAATAAATGCCCGTTGTAATAAAATACGGAGTGCGTTAATATATTATAAGCCCTTTTATTTACAAAACCTGTTTTCGGTGAATTTACAACGTAAAATACTCTGTACCTACGCTTTTTTGTTTACTACGGTCATCACTTGTGGAGATTATTTATTGTGACCCTTTTCTAGATATTTTCTTTGAATAGTAATCTACTTGATACACTTTTGTTTGATAGTCGTCAAACTTAGTGATTAGAGATTACAATTTGCTTATTTACTTTTTTTTACTTTACTGAGACATAACTAGTTCACGAACAAAAGACAAAAATGAACTAGTTCACTGACGAAGCTGCATTGCATCTTTCGATAAGTACTATACAGACTGTATCTCTAGTTGAATTTAGTTCGCAGCTCATCTAATTGTCGTATAGTTCTCGCGTTCCCGAACGATATTAAATGAATGGCTTTTGGCTTCCTACGACAAGTGAGGAATGTAAATACATATTATAATAACTGTATCTACATTTAAATTATTTTTTATATATTATATGACAATCTTATAATCAAGCTACTTTTTATATTCGAAGTTAAAATAATAAATTTGGAAATTATTTTAATTCACTAGAACTGGAACTTATCAGTCAACCCGATAAGTATCAAGCAGAATCAATTTGCTATTTATTTCTATTATTTCTTACTTTAACTGTAAAAGTGTAAAGGGATATATAATTCTGTTAAAACTCAAACCAAACGAGTGCATGAAATGGATTCTTTAGTGTATATTGTGTAACACGCGAACTAAACAGACTAAATGAAAGAAGTAGTTCCTCGTGTCGAAAGGTACGCATCTCTCTTTTCATCTTAGTAAACTATTTTGTGAAAGGCTACTTTTAAAACATATTTTTCCCTCCTTAAATAAGCATACCTAGTACCAATATAAAACTTGGTATGTAATTTAATACTATTACATTGACCGGGACCTCAATAATGGGTCGCACGGTGCAGTCACAGCGCAGCGGTGCAACCACGCTCTTTACGTCAATCAAACTTAACCGCGGAGTCGCGGCAGACACTCGAATGACGTCACACATTCGAGCAGAGTGACAAATTCTAAATACCATTCAACCGTTTTATGTAATACATCTTTAGTATGAGTATAAAACATTTTATAAGTGGCTCAGACAAAAAAGAAAGAATATCATAAAGAGAAGAAATAAGTAATTGTAGATAAGAAACTTGTTTTAACTTTAATCAAGTTGAAGATATTTCAAAAAATAACCCTACGACGGGGTTGGTGGAACGTCATCAATCCTGCTTACACTTCGAAGGTCATAGGGTTCAAATCCTGGTACTTATGTGTATCAGTTAATATGACGAGATTATGAAAAGGTTTTTTTTTTACGTCGTCTATACTAAACTAAGAGGAATCCATTGAAAAAAATCCTACCGTATTTAAAGGTACCAAAATTACTACAAGGCGCTACTTTACAGTGTGTAATTCTAAATTGTTACAAGTCCGCGACTTAATGTCAATGGCACGTAAACTGCGATTCTCGAGGCTAAATACCTAAACGATAAACAAAATCCGAAGTTGATTGAACCCGATGCGTACGGGACGCTTGATTCCGTGAAATCGTGCCAATAAATACATGCGTCCTAACTCATTCAGATACAACTATTACAATATTGAGAAATGCTTCGCACTCGTCATTAAAAGATTTACCGATAAACAATTCAGAAAAAACCATACAATTTCTACGTTTCCGTTTATATGACCATCTAAGTGTGGGAAAACCATCCATTTCAAACTTCTTCACTCGAAACTCTGAGATAATAAACGATCACCACTAAGGAACACTTGTACCACTTAGATCTAGATTTAATTGTCGTTTTTGAATAAAATCACATTTAAAAAATTCTTTAAACGCTAACAACATCTTAATTCAAGCATTACCTAAATACTGAATAACTAGCGATGCTGAAAAATCTCGTAAAATTATAGATATTCTTACGATACCATCGATTACTAGAATAATATAAATACTATGGAAAGCACTATCCATAGTATGAGTCATTTAGAGCTCTTCGATGGCATATCGATAAACAATCTGTTTTCAGGCAACACTATCAAAAACTATAAATAAACAATTTAACATGCACATAATCCATACCGTGAAAATAAATAGTCAACAAATTTTATAGGAGCGCTAAACATTTGACATCAAATTTATAAGCAAATACAATAGCGGCCAAATTTCGTCTGTTTGAAATTGGTCACACACAACACAAACCAGTTGAGTGAAGCATACATTAGAGGTTCTACGTATTAACAAACACGATGAAGGTCAGTTTTGGAGGGCGATAACAACGTGCACAAATGCAAAACGTGACTCCGTGCTGAACGGTTGCGATATCGAAGCAGTCAACTCAAGCGATTTGGTCATCAGACCCATTGTTACACGTCGAACATTGAAAAAGTATGATAAAGGCAATTAAATTACTATTACGTTGTCATTACATCCAAACAATTACTATTTTCAAGTCCATTCCTAACGCAAAACCTGTTCTGCAGCGATCTTAATTGCTTCGCCGTTATTCGTCACCAAGGAAGCAGTTTTATGATTAACGCAATTACCCAAGTTTCATAAAGTGCTGGTTATCGCAATCGGCGAGAGACCGACGCTACCTTGTGGCTAACCGATAAGTCCAATACTGTACACAAACGCGATTTGGTAACTAGAAGCCTTATTGATACTCAGTACCACACTAACGCCCAATGCTCTAATGACTTCAGTGAATGCTAATCATAAACAAGAAAAAAATAAAGTTATAAATTAAATTCTAATAGGAAATAAAAACCTCACAATCATACTTTATAAAAATAGTACTGAGACAGTGTATGAAAGTGTTAAGTGATATAACTGTTACCTAAAGCTATATTTTTGCTTGAGATAAAAAATCTGTAACCAATTTTTAAAAACAACAATGTAAAGAAAAATTACCACATAATGTGAGCGAAATAGGTAGGCGGTCACTAAACTTCACTAACTAATTCTAGTACGCATATCCCTAAAAATATAAATCGGGAATGATGACCTAAAACTATTTCGATAAAAAAAAAACACGGGGCAGGCATCGGATTTATCATCCGATACCAGTCAATCACTGGCTTTCTCACGACACGAATTATCGTTTGGTGGCGATGACGCCGCAAAATCGTTTTCTTCGGTCCGTCTGATTTCTGTTAGGCAGAGAGTCTGTGCACACCAATGTGAGCTTTAATTAATTTGTTAGGTTTCTTACCGTTCGTTTATTATTCACCAGGTTTACATAACCATATCTTGAATTAGGGTTACCACGAAAGCTATTTTATATTTGAGACTAAGTCTCTAATGCAATATAATAGAAACTCGAATTCAGCCATTCTTATGATGGCCAATTGTTAAATCCTTTATTTACACTATTACTTTAATCAAAGTCAACATAGTCTACATAAGCCGATTAGGAATTCAAAGTTTTACAGTTATTTTTTATACCATTTCATATCCTTTTTCTGAGAGATGATTTCACCAGTCTGTATAACAATTGTTTCGTGGCATATTAGGCACCTGGAGAGCAACATGTTCCTTTATCTAACCGACAAATTAATGATGTCACATCATAACGCACGCACAGCTTCGGTGACCTGGTTCGGTAACCAGGCCGGTGAGGCATACTGTAGTGGCGCCAGCCGTTATCTCGTGCGGTGAACTACACCGACGACTTGAACCACTGCTATAGTTCTTTAGAACCATAAGTACCGTAGGAGCCAAGTCTCAAATTTGGTAATTCAATTATTGAGTAGTTAATATTACTAGGCTAATGTCATAGGCGTGTAAGACTTTGTAACAGTACTAGACTGTAAGCTAACCAAAGATAACAGCAAGGTGCGACTTACATTGAAATACAAACGTGTGAAGTGTGTTGATAAAACTTGTTCCAATCCGGCTTGATCCTAATAACCTTATTCCAACATATCGCGTCCTTTATACTAACTATTTTTACTATTTTATTTGTACTAACAAATCTTTTGCTGCGGGAACAGGTAGAATTTTGTATTTATAATAGATTCTCCTCATAGAAATAACAAAAGAACAGAAGGTTTTGTATCTGCTTATGCACACGTGCAGGTAAGCAAATTCGCAAAAGCTTTTGAGAAAAAAAAATGTTTAAAACTTCTGAAATAGAGTAAGAGGCATACTGCATTTTATTTTCACTTCATGGTACGCAGTTCAATAAACTATTATATTCCCAAATCTTAAAAACAAAAGTCACGGCTGACTTAAGCTATGGTTTTACGAAGTTTTACGATGCAGGAGTCGACTGAAGCGAATTTAAAGGCACCCAAGTGAAATTTGTGTTAAACTTTCTAAAGAACAGTTTCATAAAAAGCGCTCGGAGCTTCTCTCGGAGCTGGACAAGCACAAAGGCGGGCGGATCGAGTTTTTAAACATAGCTGGGACTGGGCTGTGTGAACTTGGCACCCGACTTTGGAAAATTTCGTTTTTTTTATTTTTTTTCGAAAGATTTTGATTAGTAGTGGATAGTAGTGAAGTTATTTTCGTTAGTAGTAATGCCAAAAAAATAAAAAAAAATAGTAAAAAAATGTCATCCCCCGAAATTAGGAAAAATTGTTTTTTCCGACTGTTTCTCATAGATAGACGTTAGTAGTGGATTGTAGTGCAATTTTATTCGTTAGTAGTAAAATAGAAAAAATAAAAAAAATAAAAAATGTTTCGGAGCATTTTTAAAAAACTTTTTTATGGCGTAAATACTGTTTCAAGGCTTATATGATTACAACAAACGTTGGAATTGAGTAAGGGGGGTTCGTAGAGGTTAGAAGTGAAGGAATTTTTGATAGTAGTAAAGAAAAAAAATTACTAGGAACACTTGAATTGAGTCAAACCTGTTTCGGAGCAATATTCATTGAATAACATCTGTTTGAAGATAAATACGATTACTACAAACGTTGAAATTGAGTAAGAAGGATTCGTAGAGGTTTGTAGTGAAAGAATTTTTGATAGTAGTAAAGAAAAAAAATTACAAGGAGCACTTGAATTGAGTCAAACCTGTTTCGGAGCAATATTCATTGAATAAAATCTGTTTGAAGATAAATACGATTACTACAAACGTTGGAATTGAGGAAGAAGGGTTCGTAGAGGTTTGTAGTGAAAGAATTTTTGATAGTAGTAAAGAAAAAAAATTACAAGGAGCACTTGAATTGGGTCAAACCTGTTTCGGAGCAATATTCATTGAATAAAATCTGTTTGAAGATAAATACGATTACTACAAACGTTGGAATTGAGTAAGAAGGGTTCGTAGAGGTTTGTAGTGAAAGAATTTTTGATAGTAGTAAAGAAAAAAAATTACTAGGAGCACTTGAATTGAGTCAAACCTGTTTCGGAGCAATATTCATGGAATAAAATCTGTTTGAAGATAAATACGATTACTACAAACGTTGGAATTGAGGAAGAAGGGTTCGTAGAGGTTTTGTAGTGAAAGAATTTTTGATAGTAGTAAAGAAAAAAAATTACTAGGAGCACCTGAATTGAGTCAAACTTGTTTCGGAGCAATATTCATTGAATAAAATCTGTTTGAAGATAAATACGATTACTACAAACGTTGGAATTGAGTAAGGGGGGTTCGTAGAGGTTTGTAGTGAAAGAATTTTTGATAGTAGTAAAGAAAAAAAAATACGAGGAGCACTTGAATAGAGTCAAACCTGTTTCGGAGCAATATTCATTGAATAAAATCTGTTTGAAGATAAATACGATTACTACAAACGTTGGAATTGACTAAGAAACCCTTCTTTGTCAATTCCAACGTTTGTAGTAATCGTAAGAGTAGAGGTTTGTAGTGAAAGAATTTTTGATAGTAGTAAAGAAAAAAAATTACTAGGAGCACTTGAATTGAGTCAACCTGGTTTCGGAGCAATATTCATTGAATAAAATCTGTTTGAAGATAAATACGATTACTACAAACGTTGGAATTGAGTAAGAAGGGTTCGTAGAGGTTTGTAGTGAAAGAATTTTTGATAGTAGTAAGGAAAAAAAATCACTAGGAGCAGTTGAATTGAGTCAAACCTGTTTCGGAGCAATATTCATTGAATTAAATCTGTTTGAAGATAAATACGATTACTACAAACGTTGGAATTGAGTAAGAAGGGTTCGTAGAGGTTTGTAGTGAAAGAATTTTTGATAGTAGTAAAGAAAAAAAATTACTAGGAGCACTTGAATTGAGTCAAACCTGTTTCGGAGCAATATTCATTGAATTAAATCTGTTTGAAGATAAATACGATTACTACAAACGTTGGAATTGAGTAAGAAGGGTTCGTAGAGGTTTGTAGTGAAAGAATTTTTGATAGTAGTAAGGAAAAAAAATCACTAGGAGCAGTTGAATTGAGTCAAACCTGTTTCGGAGCAATATTCATTGAATTAAATCTGTTTGAAGATAAATACGATTACTACAAACGTTGGAATTGAGTAAGAAGGGTTCGTAGAGGTTTGTAGTGAAAGAATTTTTGATAGTAGTAAAGAAAAAAAATCACTAGGAGCACTTGAATTGAGTCAAACCTGTTTCGCAGCAATATTCATTGAATTAAATCTGTTTGAAGATAAATACGATTACTACAAACGTTGGAATTGACTAAGAAAGGTTCGTAGAGGTTTGTAGTGAAAGAATTTTTGATAGTAGTAAAGAAAAAAAATCACTAGGAGCAGTTGAATTGAGTCATACCTGTTTCGGAGCAATATTCATTGAATAAAATCTGTTTGAAGATAAATACGATTACTACAAACGTTGGAATTGAATAAGAAGGGTTCGTAGAGGTTTGTAGTGAAAGAATTTTTGATAGTAGTAAAGAAAAAAAATTACTAGGAGCACTTGAATTTAGTCAAACCTGTTTCGGAGCAATATTCATTGAATAAAATCTGTTTGAAGATAAATACGATTACTACAAACGTTGGAATTGAGTAAGAAGGGATCGTAGAGGTTTGTAGTGAAAGAATTTTTGATAGTAGTAAAGAAAAAAAATTACTAGGAGCACTTGAATTGAGTCAAACCTGTTTCGGAGCAATATTCATTGAATAAAATCTGTTTGAAGATAAATACGATTACTACAAACGTTGGAATTGAGTAAGAAGGGTTCGTAGAGGTTTGTAGTGAAAGAATTTTTGATAGTAGTAAAGAAAAAAAATTACTAGGAGCACTTGAATTGAGTCAAACCTGTTTCGGAGCAATATTCATTGAATAAAATCTGTTTGAAGATAATTACGATTACTACAAACGTTGGAATTGACGAAGAAGGGTTCGTAGAGGTTTGTAGTGAAAGAATTTTTGATAGTAGTAAAGAAAAAAAATTACTAGGAGCACTTGAATTGAGTCAAACCTGTTTCGGAGCAATATTCATTGAATAAAATCTGTTTGAAGATAAATACGATTACTACAAACGTTGGAATTGAGTAAGAAGGGTTCGTAGAGGTTTGTAGTGAAAGAATTTTTGATAGTAGTAAAGAAAAAAAATTACTAGGAGCACTTGAATTGAGTCAAACCTGTTTCGGAGCAATATTCATTGAATAAAATCTGTTTGAAGATAATTACGATTACTACAAACGTTGGAATTGACGAAGAAGGGTTCGTAGAGGTTTGTAGTGAAAGAATTTTTGATAGAAGTAAAAAAAAAAAATTACTAGGAGCACTTGAATTGAGTCAAACCTGTTTCGAAGCAATATTCATTGAATTAAATCTGTTTGAAGATAAATACGATTACTACAAACGTTGGAATTGAGTAAGAAGGGTTCGTAGAGGTTTGTAGTGAAAGAATTTTTGATAGTAGTAAAGAAAAAAAATCACTAGGAGCACTTGAATTGAGTCAAACCTGTTTCGGAGCAATATTCATTGAATAAAATCTGTTTGAAGATAAATACGATTACTACAAACGTTGGAATTGAGTAAGAAGGGTTCGTAGAGGTTTGTAGTGAAAGAATTTTTGATAGTAGTAAAGAAAAAAAATCACTAGGAGCAGTTGAATTGAGTCAAACCTGTTTCGGAGCAATATTCATTGAATTAAATCTGTTTGAAGATAAATACGATTACTACAAACGTTGGAATTGAGTAAGAAGGGTTCGTAGAGGTTTGTAGTGAAAGAATTTTTGATAGTAGTAAAGAAAAAAAATTACTAGGAGCACTTGAATTTAGTCAAACCTGTTTCGGAGCAATATTCATTGAATAAAATCTGTTTGAAGATAAATACGATTACTACCACCGTTGGAATTGAGTAAGAAGGGTTCGTAGAGGTTTGTAGTGAAAGAATTTTTGATAGTAGTAAAGAAAAAAAAATACGAGGAGCACTTGAATAGAGTCAAACCTGTTTCGGAGCAATATTCATTGAATAAAATCTGTTTGAAGATAAATACGATTACTACAAACGTTGGAATTGAGTAAGAAGGGTTCGTAGAGGTTTGTAGTGAAAGAATTTTTCATAGTAGTAAAGAAAAAAAATTACTAGGAGCACTTGAATTGAGTCAAACTGGTTTCGGAGCAATATTCATTGAATTAAATCTGTTTGAAGATAAATACGATTACTACAAACGTTGGAATTGACTAAGAAGGGTTCGTAGAGGTTTGAGTGAAAGAATTTTTGATAGTAGTAAAGAAAAAAAAATACTAGGAGCACTTGAATTGAGTCAAACCTGTTTCGGAGCAATATTCATTGAATAAAATCTGTTAAAAGATAAATACGATTACTACAAACGTTGGAATTGAGTAAGAAGGGTTCGTAGAGGTTTGTAGTGAAAGAATTTTTGATAGTAGTAAAGAAAAAAAATTACTAGGAGCACTTGAATTTAGTCAAACCTGTTTCGGAGCAATATTCATTGAATAAAATCTGTTTGAAGATAAATACGATTACTACAAACGTTGGAATTGAGTAAGAAGGGTTCGTAGAGGTTTGTAGTGAAAGAATTTTTCATAGTAGTAAAGAAAAAAAATTACTAGGAGCACTTGAATTGAGTCAAACTGGTTTCGGAGCAATATTCATTTAATTAAATCTGTTTGAAGATAAATACGATTACTACAAACGTTGGAATTGACTAAGAAGGGTTCGTAGAGGTTTGTAGTGAAAGAATTTTTGATAGTAGTAAAGAAAAAAAAATACTAGGAGCACTTGAATTGAGTCAAACCTGTTTCGGAGCAATATTCATTGAATAAAATCTGTTTGAAGATAATTACGATTACTACAAACGTTGGAATTGAGAAAGAAGAATTGAATATTGCTCCGAAACAGGTTTGTCTAAATTCAAGTGCTCCTAGTAATTTTTTTTCTTTACTACTATCAAAAATTCTTTCACTACAAACCTCTACGAACCCTTCTTACTCAATTCCAACGTTTGTAGTAATCGTAATTATCTTCAAACAGATGTTATTCAATGAATATTGCTCCGAAACAGGTTTGACTTAATTCAAGTGCTCCTAGTATTTTTTTTTTCTTTACTACTATCAAAAATTCTTTCACTACAAACCTCTACGATCCCTTCTTACTCAATTCCAACGTTTGTAGTAATCGTATTTATCTTCAAACAGATTTTATTCAATGAATATTGCTCCGAAACAGGTTTGACTCAATTCAAGTGCTCCTAGTATTTTTTTTTCTTTACTACTATCAAAAATTCTTTCACTACAAACCTCTACGAACCCTTCTTAGTCAATTCCAACGTTTGTAGTAATCGTATTTATCTTCAACCAGATTTAATTCAATGAATATTGCTCCGAAACCAGTTTGACTCAATTCAAGTGCTCCTAGTAATTTTTTTTCTTTACTACTATCAAAAATTCTTTCACTACAAATCTCTACGAACCCTTCTTACTCAATTCCAACGTTTGTAGTAATCGTATTTATCTTTAAACAGATTTTATTCAATGAATATTGCTCCGAAACAGGTTTGACCCAATTCAAGTGCTCCTAGTAATTTTTTTTCTTTACTACTATCAAAAATTCTTTCACTACAAACCTCTACGAACCCTTCTTACTCAATTCCAACGTTTGTAGTAATCGTATTTATCTTCAAACAGATTTTATTCAATGAATATTGCTCCGAAACAGGTTTGACTCAATTCAGGTGCTCCTAGTTATTTTTTTTCTTTACTACTATCAAAAATTCTTTCACTACAAACCTCTACGAACCTTTCTTAGTCAATTCCAACGTTTGTAGTAATCGTATTTATCTTCAAACAGATTTTATTCCATGAATATTGCTCCGAAACAGGTTTGACTCAATTCAAGTGCTCCTAGTAATTTTTTTTCTTTACTACTATCAAAAATTCTTTCACTACAAACCTCTACGAACCCCCCTTACTCAATTCCAACGTTTGTAGTAATCGTATTTATCTAAAACAGATTTTATTCAATGAATATTGCTCCGAAACAGGTTTGACTCAATTCAGGTGCTCCTAGTAATTTTTTTTCTTTACTACTATCAAAAATTCTTTCACTACAAACCTCTACGAACCCTTCTTCCTCAATTCCAACGTTTGTAGTAATCGTATTTATCTTCAAACAGATTTTATTCCATGAATATTGCTCCGAAACAGGTTTGACTCAATTCAAGTGCTCCTAGTAATTTTTTTTCTTTACTACTATCAAAAATTCTTTCACTACAAACCTCTACGAATCCTTCTTACTCAATTTCAACGTTTGTAGTAATCGTAATTATCTTCAAACAGATGTTATTCAATGAATATTGCTCCGAAACAGGTTTGACTTAATTCAAGTGCTCCTAGTATTTTTTTTTCTTTACTACTATCAAAAATTCTTTTACTACAAACCTCTACGATCCCTTCTTACTCAATTCCAACGTTTGTAGTAATCGTATTTATCTTCAAACAGATTTTATTCAATGAATATTGCTCCGAAACAGGTTTGACTCAATTCAAGTGCTCCTAGTATTTTTTTTTCTTTACTACTATCAAAAATTCTTTCACTACAAACCTCTACGATCCCTTCTTACTCAATTCCAACGTTTGTAGTAATCGTATTTATCTTCAAACAGATTTTATTCCATGAATATTGCTCCGAAACAGGTTTGACTCAATTCAAGTGCTCCTAGTAATTTTTTTTCTTTACTACTATCAAAAATTCTTTCACTACAAACCTCTACGAACCCTTCTTACTCAATTCCAACGTTTGTAGTAATCGTATTTATCTTCAAACAGATTTTATTCATGTTTTTATTTAATTTTTTGCATTCACAATGCAATATTTCTATAAGATATAAAATACGTGTGTAAAAAACAACCACGCCTCCGAGCCCTCAGATGGGATTCGAACCCACGACCTTTCGCAATCCGGGCGACTGCTCTGACCGCTGAGCTACCGAGACGCTGGCAAACGTGTCGAATTTTACAAACGTATTCCAACTTCTACTATGAGCTAGTATCGTTCCACCAATGTTGAACGCTAACTACCTTCAACATTGAAAGTAATATTTTTACAAATATTAAACAATCAATTAAGATGGAACCAGCTATAATTATGTTTTTATTTAATTTTTTGCATTCACAATGCAATATTTCTATAAGATATAAAATACGTGTGTAAAAAACAACCACGCCTCCGAGCCCTCAGATGGGATTCGAACCCACGACCTTTCGCAATCCGGGCGACTGCTCTGACCGCTGAGCTACCGAGACGCTGGCAAACGTGTCGAATTTTACAAACGTATTCCAACTTCTACTATGAGCTAGTATCGTTCCACCAATGTTGAACGCTAACTACCTTCAACATTGAAAGTAATATTTTTACAAATATTAAACAATCAATTAAGATGGAACCAGCTATAATTATGTTTTTATTTAATTTTTTGCATTCACAATGCAATATTTCTATAAGATATAAAATACGTGTGTAAAAAACAACCACGCCTCCGAGCCCTCAGATGGGATTCGAACCCACGACCTTTCGCAATCCGGGCGACTGCTCTGACCGCTGAGCTACCGAGACGCTGGCAAACGTGTCGAATTTTACAAACGTATTCCATTCCATATTGTGAATGCAAAAAATTAAATAAAAACATAATTATAGCTGGTTCCATCTTAATTGATTGTTTAATATTTGTAAAAATATTACTTTCAATGTTGAAGGTAGTTAGCGTTCAACATTGGTGGAACGATACTAGCTCATAGTAGAAGTTGGAATACGTTTGTAAAATTCGACACGTTTGCCAGCGTCTCGGTAGCTCAGCGGTCAGAGCAGTCGCCCGGATTGCGAAAGGTCGTGGGTTCGAATCCCATCTGAGGGCTCGGAGGCGTGGTTGTTTTTTACACACGTATTTTATATCTTATAGAAATATTGCATTGTGAATGCAAAAAATTAAATAAAAACATAATTATAGCTGGTTCCATCTTAATTGATTGTTTAATATTTGTAAAAATATTACTTTCAATGTTGAAGGTAGTTAGCGTTCAACATTGGTGGAACGATACTAGCTCATAGTAGAAGTTGGAATACGTTTGTAAAATTCGACACGTTTGCCAGCGTCTCGGTAGCTCAGCGGTCAGAGCAGTCGCCCGGATTGCGAAAGGTCGTGGGTTCGAATCCCATCTGAGGGCTCGGAGGCGTGGTTGTTTTTTACACACGTATTTTATATCTTATAGAAATATTGCATTGTGAATGCAAAAAATTAAATAAAAACATAATTATAGCTGGTTCCATCTTAATTGATTGTTTAATATTTGTAAAAATATTACTTTCAATGTTGAAGGTAGTTAGCGTTCAACATTGGTGGAACGATACTAGCTCATAGTAGAAGTTGGAATACGTTTGTAAAATTCGACACGTTTGCCAGCGTCTCGGTAGCTCAGCGGTCAGAGCAGTCGCCCGGATTGCGAAAGGTCGTGGGTTCGAATCCCATCTGAGGGCTCGGAGCCGTGGTTGTTTTTTACACACGTATTTTATATCTTATAGAAATATTGCATTGTGAATGCAAAAAATTAAATAAAAACATAATTATAGCTGGTTCCATCTTAATTGATTGTTTAATATTTGTAAAAATATTACTTTCAATGTTGAAGGTAGTTAGCGTTCAACATTGGTGGAACGATACTAGCTCATAGTAGAAGTTGGAATACGTTTGTAAAATTCGACACGTTTGCCAGCGTCTCGGTAGCTCAGCGGTCAGAGCAGTCGCCCGGATTGCGAAAGGTCGTGGGTTCGAATCCCATCTGAGGGCTCGGAGGCGTGGTTGTTTTTTACACACGTATTTTATATCTTATAGATTTTATTCAATGAATATTGCTCCGAAACAGGTTTGACCCAATTCAAGTGCTCCTAGTAATTTTTTTTCTTTACTACTATCAAAAATTCTTTCACTACAAACCTCTACGAACCCTTCTTCCTCAATTCCAACGTTTGTAGTAATCGTATTTATCTTCAAACAGATTTTATTCAATGAATATTGCTCCGAAACAGGTTTGACTCAATTCAAGTGCTCCTTGTAATTTTTTTTCTTTACTACTATCAAAAATTCTTTCACTACAAACCTCTACGAATCCTTCTTACTCAATTTCAACGTTTGTAGTAATCGTATTTATCTTCAAACAGATGTTATTCAATGAATATTGCTCCGAAACAGGTTTGACTCAATTCAAGTGTTCCTAGTAATTTTTTTTCTTTACTACTATCAAAAATTCCTTCACTTCTAACCTCTACGAACCCCCCTTACTCAATTCCAACGTTTGTTGTAATCATATAAGCCTTGAAACAGTATTTACGCCATAAAAAAGTTTTTTAAAAATGCTCCGAAACATTTTTTATTTTTTTTATTTTTTCTATTTTACTACTAACGAATAAAATTGCACTACAATCCACTACTAACGTCTATCTATGAGAAACAGTCGGATAAAACAATTTTTCCTAATTTCAGGGGAATACATTTTTTTACTATTTTTTTTTATTTTTTTGGCATTACTACTAACGAAAATAACTTCACTACTATCCACTACTAATCAAAATCTTTCGAAAAAAAATAAAAAAAACGAAATTTTCCAAAGTCGGGTGCCAAGTTCACACAGCCCTGGGACTGGAGCAATTAGATGCGGCCAGTGGGGTGGAGCCAGAACGGACCCGAGCGCGGCACTCCGATCAATCAGACCACGTTCTGCGGTAATTAATTTACCATTGGAACATCCTGGAATAACAAAAGGAGTATATGCCTACATCGCCTTTAATACACAATAGTATGATCGATTATCCTGGATTGCCAAAACATAGCGCATAATTCAGCAATAACCCTTAAAGTTTATTTGACACATTTCGTTTTACAGAATCCTTTCAAGAATAGTATAACCTAATGTATAAATAGGTTTTAGGATAAAACAATAATATAAGAACAGCATTTTCAATAATTTGAAAAGTAAACAGTTTTAAATTCCATGGCAAAACATATGGCCTAATATTATATCGATCATTATTTAAACTGTCAAGTTAAACATAATTAACCATCGTGTATTACATAACGAACCAATGTGTGTACTCAGCGGGCTGTTATTTTATTGTTATTTCTCAGAAAATACCTCTTTTATAATAAAAATGATAGCTCAAAATGCATAAGGACTATACCGAATAGATATTTGTAAGAGAATACCTAAAGTACGAATTCTTTATTTGAATTCAACGTTTGGTGGTACACAAGGATCAGGGAGCGCATCGCTACGGACCGGGTTTAGGGCCCTCGACCGCCGATCGACGCGGTCTCGGAATAATCAAGCGCGCCTCCCCTCGTCGCGGTCGTTCACACACAATCGACGGCAAGCGCCATCGGAGCCCTACCTACGCACGGTCGACGAGTCGAGTCCATACAAAGCTTCCACCCATACCTAACTGCCTCTACCCTCTCTGCACTACTTCAGGATTCGTTTATACACGCCAGCTGCAGGTTCGTCTTTAACACCGCCGCAGAAGCTTCACTTTTGGAGTGTGTAATACGAACTAGAAAATCGCAGTTTAAAACCAAATAAAAGGAGAGCACATAAAGCTCACAATTGTATGACTTGCGTCAGGATGAGCCAACGCAATGTGCATTGAATTGTAGGAAGCATGAATATTGAAAACCACTTTTATGTCGTACGCGCTGAATCGAATACCCAGCGACGAGCAATGGTAACACCACGTGTTTACATAGGCCAACTGGTGCAGATTAGACATACGCCTAGTTCACCATCACACATGTTACAAACTTTTTGATGTCAAAGTTTCTTCGTGTTGATAGAGGAATACGAAACTATCGAGATTTGTGTGTGATTTTACCTTTTTGACCTGACTTTAGAAATTCACTTTTATGACATATTTAGATCAGTACTGTAAAAGTCAAACACAAACACAAATCAAATGAGTTTAGGTAAAATAAAAGAAAGTCGATGACTGGAAAGACAAAAATTGTACAAATCTATATTTTAAAGTCCTGAGAACTCGTAATTTCGCTCATATTAACCAAATCGCTCCTATAAAATTTTGTTATAGTTCCCAAACATACAGTGTCTGAAATTACAACCAATTGCTTTATAATTAGATCTATAGATAGGTACCCCCTATCTCTACAAAAGTAATTAATATTGTATTAAATCAGTGTTCCGACTCTGTGACCCACTCAAATACATCGTCCACTGTAAAGTGACGTGTATTTCTCTGGAGAGCTTCCGACGGAGTTTCGGACATATCCGATACTAATTAAAAGTGGTAAAAATATGGAAACATTAAACCACTGTGATAAGCATAACCTAATGCAAGCAAAGGTCACAAAAAAGCTATCTGAAATTCAGGTTTCGTCCTATGAACTCGAAGGTATTTTTTTATTTGGTTCACTTAATTTTAAAATCCTTCTCTTAGCAAGCATTTATGAGTATCCAGAGCCTGCATTCACTTTTAAAAATATGTTCTTGTCTTAATTTTGTCCTATTTTTCTCTGGTGACTGAAATCAGTTACTACGATATTTTGTAGATAAGCACTACGAATTCGGTCAGAAGTATTAAAGATAACGAAAAACCGCAAGAAAAATGTGCTCAGAAACAGAAATAACAAGAGGGAGTGCAAGTTTTTAAAATGCACACGTTACTTATATCGCGTTTGAGATAAGATTCTAAAAGAGACTGACCGACTTTCGTAAAAAATGGCGTCGAAGGTGTAACATTAAAAATTGTATTATTTGAAAGGCACTATGATATTACTTTTCCCGAAAATTCGCCAAACTTAGAACTCAGACATAGAAAATGATAAAAAGAGTCGAGTTTTGAACAACATACGCTGAAACAGGTTTTTTTTCGAAGTCGAATAAACACACTAAAAAAATCGTACTAAACGAATCAAGCGAAAGTGAGTGACAGTTTTCTTTAAGCTTTGTCTTTATTTTTGTCTTGATCCTGACATCCAGATATAATAAAGAATAATCAAATATCGAATATCTTGAGAAATTTTATTGAAAGCATTCCAGTGGTTTGCTCGAAATATTACCTTTTAATTTATTATAATTAAAATAAAACTATGTGCTCAGTGTCATTAAAACTACGAAGATAGCAGCATAATCGGATTATATTAAGTAGTATTCGATACCGATTATGTTAATTTCTCTTATCCCATGGATTGGGTGCTTTGAATTACTATAAAAAACTATTTCGTTTTTTTACGGTTTTTCATAAAAATATTACACAAAGCGCAATAGTAACGTTTCAATATTAAAAAATATATGGATCCATAAATAGGATTGGAATAATATTTTTTTGCGAATTATGTATGGTAATATAATATTAAAAATTTCCGTACTTCTGTTAAAGCTGACTAGTATCTTGCGTCCATTCTTCTTATCAGTCAAAAGACGTCTTGTCTGAATAGGTGGTATGTGAAAAAATTGGATGGCTCAAAAGAATTATTATAAATACTATTTATAAAGTTAATATTTTGACCTCAATATAAGGCACACATAATAACACACATCCTTATATACAGTCAACAAAAAGACAAGGCAAGTACCTTCACTTTCGAAGTGTCTATCAAAGTCATAATATAAAAATACCAGTTTGATTATAAAATAAATAAGTTATAACATCAACCTCCTTACATTTTGCTTATTATTGTGGTGTAGTGAAAGCTTATTAAATAAGTAGCTATACTTCACCCAAACCATATTGGTTTTTTCCAAATATAATATAATTTGTGAATTTATTACATTATTGATATTATTAGTATCAATTAATGGTATGTACGGTCAACGGCATATATAAACTAACACAATACTGTCAAATTTACTAATGTGTTGATTTTAACATAGAGTTCAAAGGTTAAAATTTTCATGAACATGTTTTGAAAATCAAAAAATGGTTTACACACTAAATCAATGCATGCACAAAACCCCTAATAATTTTTTTATTCACAGAAAATGCCAGTGCCTTAATAGACTGATGTTGATGACATTTTATCAGTTGCATCGATATCATAACATCTTTATCTATTCATATTTTAAGTATTCAATCTTCTGTCTTTTAACTATAATGTTAATTTTTAGGCAAAACTTTTACATTTATTTGCCTTGATAAAATTACATTAGTATTCCTTTTGGCCAGGTGCTTATATGTTTGGTTTGTTCTTAAACCAAATATAATTTGAATCATAATATTTATGGGTTATAAACATACTCTGTCTGGTAAAAAGCATACTGCTCATTAGGTAGGTGCCACTAACAACTATTACTGATAATTATTCAATGGTAGCTAACATGTGTAGGAAACCACACCACAGATAAAATGTCAATTACATAAAATTTTTGTTATTCTTTTTAATATTACCAGCGCTGACTTATATATATGAGCATTCAACTGTGTTAGTGTAACGCTCACTTAAGTCAATAGCTGCTTTGACTCCAGTGATGATGTTGCAAAGAAATAATCTTGAAAAAGGTAAACAATCAATTGTCTATTAACAACATAGGTATTAAATTCTAAAAATGGCTTAGAAGTATTTGTATTATTTCATAAACAGTGCCATTGAAAATTCACATTAAAATAAAATACTAAGATCATAACAAATGAAATTCTTTATTGAAATGAGACTAACAATAAATAATTATACATACTGTTGTCTACTAGTTATATTTTAGTAAAAATACTGCATTCTTTAGTCACACTTACATTTGTCACTAGTTAGAGACTTAATATAAAATAATCTGGACAAAGTGGACAGTCAAAAAAAGTTATGTTCCCATTACAGAAGTTATACCATATATCAAAAATATGTAATAAAATAAACAAATGTTTTTAGTTTAAATTGAAGCTATATCTTTTCTATTACTATAATATTTGTTATTTTGGAAAAAAACAGATTCTCTTTACACATTAAGCTTGCATGGATAATTAAAAATCCTTTAACATTTATTTTGATAAGGTGATGAAACAAAGTTCTTGTTTCTCCTCTTATTCTATGTATGAAGGTAAACATGGATACTTTTCAATTCTTTAATTGTTGAAACAATATCTGCCTTAATTTTAAAGTCTAAATTTCACTTATTCTATAGTCTTCTTTCTATAGTTTTAATGCTGAATTTGGGGGTTTATAACCTTTTTTTTATCTGATAAGTATCTAAGAAAATAGTGCAAAATATCTCACCATACGACACCGAAGGCACCGTATCCTATGGGGCGGTCAGGTTGGACATCCGTTGGGATGGCCGGCGTCTGATAGTAGGGCGCCGCCGCCGCCAGGATGGCGCCCTGCGGCGCGCTCTGCGTACCGCCCTGCATCAGCGACATAGACACACTCATGGAGACGCGAGAGTGCCGCGCGGGGCCGCTTACAGCCGCCATCCAACCGCTCAGCGGCTAGCCGTCACCGCAGCTTCTCGACCATCACACGCCAGACCCGGCGAACACCGAGCCACAATGCCCTATCACCAGCCTTCGCCTTCCAGTGAACACACGACAATATCACCGGTTACTTCTTTATTATTCATGCTCGATCGACTATGCGGGGATCACTAAACGCACACCACTCGGGACACACTTGTCAATACCACCAGTTATTTTACGAGTTATGAGTTTTTACAAGAAAATAATGCGCGAAATTGTTTATTCTGTAGTTTGTTCCTGGGCAAAGAATAAAGTCCAGCCGTGAATATTTAGCGGTACAACGCGCAGCCGTCCGCACACCACGGAAATCGAGCGAAACTGGAAGATGGAAGGAGGGAGGCGCGGGCGGGGAGACGATGGACGGGACGCGGCGATAGAGCGAGAGAAAAAATAACAATGGCGGCGACGCCATGAACAGCTGCTCAATCGGTCGCGGGTCGGTTGGACTCGGGCTTGGCTTGTTTTGATAATTTTATGTTATGGACACGTTGTTTTTATTGATAAAATAATAAGACTAGTAGGTATTGTAGTTTCGGAATAACCAACGTTTTCCAAAACTTTTGATTGAAAACATCCTCGCTGGCTGGTATTAGTTTTAATAAATTATGAAAAAAACTTTTGAAAATTTTGGATGAAAAAGTTTTTCTTTTAAGTATTCTTGTTAGGATAGGCTAAGAATACAATGCTCGTACAGACACATCTTCAGTAATTTCGTTTCTTCATTAGATGATGATGAGAGACGATTTATGAATGCTAGATAATAATTATGATGAATAATAAAATAACAACTTTCCTTTAGTTGCAGTTAAGGTGCGGAGAATTACTAAAACCTCTTGGGACTTCTTGACAAAGCGGGAAAAGCCACCTTCCGCGCGCTGTTTTGTTTCACTTGCCAAGACATCTTCACAAATACTTAACGGTTAATAATAATCAACCACTATTTCAAACTAATATTACGCTACGACACAATTTTTAAAAGAAAACTAAAACTGCTGTATCTACTGTTTTGTAATATTTATAGAAATATACAGGGTTACGGGTTAAGTCGACCTAGAGCATATAAATACCCATCACTCAAGAACAAATGCACGTACTCATCGCACAAACATTTCGGAACTCGAACCCGGGACCGTTGGGTTTGGACGGTATGGTCACTCCCGCTCGGCCAAACGAATCGTCTAATGATAACTACCAGGAAGTACCTATTTAATTTTTTATTTTCACTTGTAAAGTAACTAAAAAAAGGAAATAAAAGTAGATATAGGTAAATAGGATTCAGAGTAAAGACCTTTTACCTATTTATCCTTAAATTATTTACACTTTATATAAACAAAAGATAATTTTAAAAAATAATGTCTTGACTAATCGACTAGTTACTTCTCAGTTCTGAGACTGGGACAGTGAATCCTTGCAAGTTCCTTGAGTTTAGCATGTCACGAAATTAAAAACGTTTTCAGTTACATGTTCAGTGTGTTTCTTTCTCTCAACAGCGTGCTTAATTTCTAAATTAAACTATTGAAAGCAAAATCATAAAACATCATAAGAGCATGTTCACTAAACATGAAATATTTATCGCTGATTAAATTTATCCTAGTACTAATTTATTTTACTAATTTACTTATGACCGATTTTGTGACAATACAGGGGCTCAAAAATCTTTAAAGGCGTTTTTCCAACAATCATCTTTTTCGAATTGTGCTCCTATAGTATTAAAGCTGCGATATGCAAATGTTGCTGAGATTAAAATTTATGTAATAGCATGAAAAACTGCCATCTTTGCCAGTTTTATATTAAAAATAGAATCGAACAGAATTCACAATACGTACTAGTTACGTGTTAGGTATGTACTTTTGGCCATCATTGTCGACGTTACATTTCGTAGGTTCATCTCGTGCATAAGTTACTCAATCGGTATACCAGGCTACTCAGAAAGTTTTGCAATAAAATATTTTTATGTATAAGGCCCTGGCTAATCATTTAATCCAAATTTCATCTTCACATTTTGAGGACTTATGGAATTATCGTATTTCTTTGACAAATAAATCTGCATCGGTTAAGGACATCGACGAAATGTGCCCCGACATTGATAAACAAATATCCTGCATTATAATCTTTGTTTTATATTTAAACGGACAAGTTTTGGTTTGAAACGAAAGATTTGTGACTATTATACCATTCGTCTGTCATATACAGGGTGTCCCAAAAAATAGTGTCAAGCGTAAGTCCAGAGTTAGAGCACCTCTTGGAGTACCCGAATCACCCCCATGTATGTTCCGCGACTATTCGTAGTTTTCGAGTAATAATTTTTTTTCTGACTTTTTGAAAATTTTGATCCAAAGAAATTAAAAATTTTAAATAAAAAAAAGTAGAACATATTTTAATGTTTTTCTTTTTGCCACTGAATCATCTTTAGTGCTTCTTTTATGTCTAAAATAATCAGCTTCGTAACTTATGTGGAAATTTAAAGAAAACAGTAGTGTAAAGTCAAAAATTGAATGTTAGTGAATAATTACTTAAAAATTCATCTTTAAATTAAAAATCTAAACAGGCGAATTCATGGTTTCTAAGTATGTGTAAAAACTTCTCTAGACTCTCTGCTTTCATAATCATTTAAAAAAAGAAGTACTTAATAGGGCTACTTTGGCTTAAATCGGCCATCAAAGACAGCAAGGTGAAAATTTCATAAAACTCGACTTCTGAATATTTTTTTTTTAATTCCAATTATTTATTAATAAACCAAAAATTATTGTAGAAAAGCTAAAAATTTATTATTTGAAGGTCAAAAATAACTGTTCCTGCTGCCATCTTTAATAACCTTTGAAGGTTTATTATTGTTGAATGTAACTTTCTTATTTTAAATTTCGCGCCTCTTAGTTCACTCTGTGAAGTTACATAAAGTTTGTTACTACTGTCTACTCTGTGACATCGAACGAACACGTATAGCTTTGTCTGTAAACCATCTCTATTAATCAAAGTAATCATTAAGTATTATTAAGTGTTTTCTTAATAACCCATCAGGTTATGGGCCCAGATAAGCCCAGAGATAAAAAACAGTGCGAAAACTAATCATATAAATAGCATTAAAAAGACAAAGTGTGAACATAACCTCCAAACAGGTACCGGTGACTTGTCTTATTGAACTTTTGCAAAGTATTTACGTATCAGAACTCAGTGAATTCCGTAAAATGGCTGTAAATAATCAGATGGCATTTATTGAAAAGCTTACCGGTCGTGAAAATTACGCAACATGGCGATTCGCAATGCAAACTTATTTACAACATGAGGAGCTATGGGACTGTGTTGATTGCAACTCTAAGCAAGCTACAGACGCAAAACGAGATATTAAAGCAAAAACAAAGATAATACTTTCTGTCGATCCGATAAATTATGTACACATTCAAGAAGCTCGCACTGCCAAAGAAGTTTGGGTTAAGTTGTCATCAGCATTTGACGACTCTGGGCTGACTCGTCGAGTTGGACTGCTGCGTGATTTGTGTAATACATCGTTAATTGGATGTCAAAATGTAGAGGAGTATGTGAGTAAAATAATAAGCACAGCTCATAAGCTCCGGAACATTGGTTTTAAAGTAGACGATGAGTGGCTAGGCACATTGCTGCTCTCCGGTCTACCAGAATCTTATCAACCAATGATAATCGCCATAGAGAGCTCAGGTATGAAAATAAGTTCAGATTCTGTAAAAGCAAAATTATTACAAGATGTAAGACAAAATGATAATGATTCCAAAGCTTTTGCGGTCAATAAAAAGTTCATAAAAACCAATAAAAAGTAATCAAAAGGACCACGGTGCTACACTTGTAATAAATATGGTCACAAAAGTCCAGAATGCAAATCTAAGGCTAAAGACACACAGCAAAAATCAAATAGTTCTTCATATGCTGCTGTATTTGTAGCAACAGCAACACAAGATGATGCCTGGTATGTGGACTCCGGTGCTTCCTCGCACATGACCAAACACAGAAATCTGCTTCAGAATGAATCTTCTCCTACAATCAAAACTATAAAAGTAGCAGACAACAAAGTATTATCAGTACAAAGCACAGGGCAAGTGAGCTTAGATACTTATGACAAAGAAGGTCATAAAAATAAAGTTTTGTTTACCAAAGTATTGTGTGTTCCCGGACTAGCAACAAATTTAATTTCTGTAAGTCAAATTATTCAAAGTGGTGGTCAAGTAAGATTTGACAAGACTGGCTGTGTTATTATGAACAATAGAGGTCAAATAGTAGCGACAGCTAGGATTATCAACAACATGTACCGGCTGAATATGCCTGGAGAAGGCTATGCATGCATGTCTGATGTTGAAGATCAGGATTTCTTCCTGTGGCACCAGAGAATGGGACATTTGAATTTTAACAGTTTGAAGAAATTACCAGAGCACACCAACCATGTAACTTTCTCGGCAAATAATGAAAATCTGACATGTGTAACCTGTAAGAAAGGTAAACAGACAAGACTACCTTTTAAAAGTGAAGGAGGCAAAGCAAAGAGTCCACTTCATTTGATCCATTCTGATATATGTGGGCCAATGGAAACCCAAACACTAGGAGGTGCCAAATATTTTCTAACGTTTATTGATGATTATTCAAAAAAGGTTTATACATACTTTCTCCGAAACAAATCTGAAGCTCTTGAGAAATTCAAAGAATTTAAGCATGAAGCAGAAAATCAACTTGATGCTCGTATAAAAATTCTCAGAACAGATAATGGCTTGGAATACGTCAACAAGAGTTTCTCTGATTATTTGAGAAGTAATGGTATCATACACCAGACGACCACACCATATACACCCGAACAAAACGGAACTGCAGAACGCATGAACAGGAGTCTAGTTGAAAGAGCGAAATGTATGCTTCTAAACGCCAACTTACCTAAGCAATTTTGGGCTGATGCAGTGCATACAGCTGCTTATGTTATAAATCGTTCTCCGACCAAGTCTTTGTCATTCAAGACACCTGAAGAAATGTGGTCTGGTCATAAACCAAATGTGAAACATCTGCGCATATTCGGCTGTGAAGCCATGGTACATCTACCTCAAGAAAAACGTAAAAAGTGGGACCCCACAGCACAGAAGATGATCTTCATTGGTTGTTGTGACCATAGCAAAGGCTATAGATTCATAATACCAAACTCCAGAAAAGTAATCAAAAGCAGGGATGCTACATTTCTTGAATCTACTGTCAATAGAGATTATGTTCCAGTAGAACTATCAGAGAGGAATCCTGCATTAAAAAATTATGTTAACGAAGAAAACAACAATCCCTCTTCAATCAATATCCTCACTGTCATAGATGAAGATTCAATTTCAACAAGTTCATATGATACCGTATGTGAAAATAAATCATCTTCAGACAGTGAGTATGTACCTAACATCAGTTTTGATTGTCCTCCAGTTAGCAACATAACCTTAAGACCTAGAAACAAATCCTAGACCTAGATCCTGTCGAATGTTCCAGCAACATATAAAGATGCAGTGAACTCAGTCAACAAAGATAAATGGATAGAATCCATCAGTGAGGAATTAGATGCTCATCAGAAAAATAATACCTGAACATTGGTTCAGAAACCTCAGAACGCCAAAGTGATACAGTGTAAATGGGTATTTCGAATTAAGGAGGAACCATCAGGTCCAAGGTATAAGTCAAGACTGTGTGCGAAAGGATATGCACAAACCAAGGGTATTGACTACCATGAAACCTATGCTCCAACAGTCAGGTACGATTCGATACGCCTCCTACTTTCTGTTGCAGCACAGAACAATCTTAAAATTATTCAATTAGATGTCAAGACAGCATTCTTGTATGGGCAACTTGAAGAGACCATATTTATGACACCACCAGAAGGCCTGTTCCATGAAGACAATATGGTATGTAAACTTAATAAATCTCTTTATGGACTTAAACAGTCTCCAAGGTGTTGGAATAGCAAATTTGATGCAGTTCTTAAGAAATTTGGCTTTGCAAACAGCAAAGCAGACCAATGTGTTTATGTCGGTCAAGTCAATGACAAGAAATGCTATTTATGCTTATATGTTGACGATGGATTATTGTTCTCAAGTGATGAATTAGCCCTAAAAGAAGTAACAAAAGAGTTAAAAACAATTTTTGAAATAAAAGTGTTAAACAAACCTAGCAATTTTGTGGGAATGCAAATTGAACAATTTAGTAATTGTATATTTATACATCAGACCAAATATATAGAACACCTTTGATCAAATTCAATATGAATAATGCTCACTCCAATAGTGTTCCAGCTGATCCTCACGTGAAACTGCACAAAGAAGATGGAGAGGCTGACAAGACGATACCATACAGAGAAGCAGTGGGCTCTCTGATTCATCTGGCCATTGTGAGTCGACCAGATATAATGTTTGCCGTCAGTCTGGTGAGTCGCTTTCTTAATTGTTACAACCAAACCCATTGGAATGCAGTAAAAAGGATCTTCAAATATTTGAAAGATACCAAAGACTATGGACTGTGCTACTCACAAACTTCTCAAACCTCAGAAGTCACGGGTTTTTGTGACGCAGACTACGCAAATGACCAGGACACACGTCGTTCAGTCACTGGATATGTGTTCATTAAGAACGGAGCAGCTGTAACCTGGTCCAGTCAAAGGCAACAAACAGTGGCCTTATCTACAACGGAGGCTGAATTTATGGCTGCCTGTGAAGCTACTAAAGAGACAATGTGGATCAAACAATTTCTAAGTGATATTGGTGAATATAAGCAAGACTCTATGTGTCTTCATTTGGATAATCAAAGTGCAATAAGTGTCATTAAAACATAAACTTCCATAAACGGTGTAAGCACATCGAAATTAAATATTACTTTATAAAAGAAAAGTATCATCAAAAGATAATTGTATTAAAGTATGTTAGTAGTGATTGTCAATATGCAGATATACTTACAAAACCATTGTCAAAAGATAAATTTCAATTTTTAAGATCTAAATTTGGAATTATGTCATGCAACTCTTATTCCTAAGCATTGTCTCAGTAGATTTCAGTTTATTTATGTCACAAATTTCATGTTAATTTTAATTTTTTTTTTGAGGCTTAAATTCAGGGAGAGTGTTGAATGTAACTTTCTTATTTTAAATTTCGCGCCTCTTAGTTCACTCTGTGAAGTTACATTAAGTTTGTTACTACTGTCTACTCTGTGACATCGAACGAACACGTATATCTCTGTCTGTAAACCATCTCTATTAATCAAAGTAATCATTAAGTATTATTAAGTGTTTTCTTAATAACCCATCAATTATAACCTAATAAATGAAATAAAACATTATTTTCAAAGTATTTATTATTCAAAATTTTCAAAAAATCAGAAAAAAAATTATTACTCGAAAACTACGAATAATCGCGGAACATACATGGGGGTGATTCGGGTACTCCAAGAGGTGCTCTAACTCTGGACTTACGCTTGACACTATTTTTTGGGACACCCTGTATATGTACCATTTCAAAAGTTTTAGAGACGTGCCGCTTATTTTTAACGAAATCGGTAATTCAATTATAATTAACTTTATTCGTGTTTTATTTATTGGTGTAATAGCATAAAAATATTATGACTTACTAGCTGTGCCCGCGACTTCATCCGCGTGGAATAGTTACTTTCTGCAGCATTTACAAATATTAATTTATTTAATTGTACATCATTTCACTGCCTTTACAGGTTTGTCCCAAAGCGACAGTGAAGCAATAATATTAAAATGAAATATATACCTCATACAATCAAATTAAAATGTTATACCTACTTAAAAACAATAATTAGTAATTCTTATAACTTATTATTCTCTTAAGAATTCACTCAGAGCACAGGTAATAATATAACAGAAACAATTCATTAAAATACAATATTTAAATATACATTTTTAAACACGTTTTAAGTTTTTCCATCTTTTGCCAAAACAAAAAGATTTTGCGGGTTTGATAAATGCCCATGGAATATCACATTTTTTTTACGAAATGAATACCTGCAACTTTAAGCGTCTGTCCTCGAGCTTTATGTTTTGTAATTGCAAATGTTGCTTTCATGAGAAACTGCACTATTATAAACTGAAATGGTAAATCAGTAGGAATTTTTGGAATAGGGGGAATAAAAAAAAGCTCTTTTTGCCATTCCAGTCATGATTATAGCTTATATAATGTTGTATCCCAAATGTATAATTTGTAGCCGTGTACCAGCCTTGGCGCGACTAGATTTCTCATTAATAGGACTGAAACACCAACTTTCAGCCTCAACTTATGGGGCACTGATAATTCTAAAGAGTTGAGAAACTCTAGGTATGATGTGACTTGTTCAGTGGTCATAACATTGTCTACTGAGAGGTATTCAACAACATCCCCTCCACGTCGACATAATTTGTTCGTGAATATGGGTATCTATCTCATTATTCTCACTCACACAGCCATTCCCAATTGCCCATATTTATTTGAAAAACGGGATAGAAATTATTTTTATTTGTGAGAAGAAAAAAAAACGAGCGAGCCTTAAAGTAGTCGCAAATGATGTGTAACATTTCGTAAGATCATAAAAAAGATCAAATTTAATAAAATATTTTTTTTAAGCAGTGACAGAAATTAACCTAAAACTTTAAGAAAGCTAAATACTGAAATATATTGTACGTAAGATCATAAAAAAGACTAATTTCATAAAAGATTTTCCTTAAGCAGTGGCAGATATTAACCTAAAAATTTAAAAAAGCTAAATACTGACATACTTTATTCGAATAATTAATTATTATTAACATCTTGATTTTTTTCCAATGATCTGCACTTTATTGAGACTTATTATCATCAGTCAATGTTTATTTATGTAGTTGAAGTATATAAATTGATTAATATAACAGCAAACTTTATACACCGTATTTACACTTACAACACTGTAACTTAAGACAATACCGACCTCTCGGAAAATTGGTTGGTACTATCTGACGGTCAACTCTAAAACCGCGCGCTCATTCGTCAAATCGAATAGCGCGCGCTTTCGCGACTTCTTGTTACACGCTTCCGTCCCATATCACGAAATCACTCCCACAAATTGCAGGAAAGCGAGAAGAAAGATGTTACACATCAATAAAAAAATATTATTATAATTATTATTTTAGGTCATCTGTGTTATCTGTGTCAATGTGATAGAACTCATGGCTCAGTGTAATCATGTCGTTACTGTCTGTTGGCATACAATCTTTTTCGATTTTTAAAAGAGCCTCTGCATTTTGCCCTGCTTAAAAGTCATTGTGAATTTGTATTGAAACAAAACTTTTTTATGTGTACCCATTATACAGATTCTTTTAAGCAGTCATTTATTTTATCTGCCGGCGTACCCCTAGTAATAACCAGGAGGATTTGTCTAAAGTCACCAACTAACAGTACCACCATCCCTCCCATGATACTTTCATTGTGAGATCTAGTGCATCGATTGCTCTGACTTGAATCCTGCTCGATTGCCAGCTTGATATCGCCCTTATTGATCGTTGATGGTCTTCCGGAGCGAGGTTTTATAAACCACTTTTGACCCGTCCGTTCAGCTACAGTACCTTCCCCAAAAGCAACTTCTGCAGCTTTGGTATCAAGTTTAAATTCATAAAGTAAACAAGAACGAATTATTACATTTGACACAGCCATAGTCCACTAAATATTTTACACTTTAATTCAAAATCATCAAACTTATCCAATACAAGTATATACTAAATGATACTTCTTGAAACAAGCTTTAACCAAAACTAAAGTAACTATATACAAAATTATCCTACCAGCTGCATCTTGTTTCCTGCTTATAATTACTAGAAGGAGATAATAAATTAAAAACCGCACGAATTTTTTTGGTTGCCTATTAAACACAGATATTTTCTTCAAATCAATTAATGGAAATTTAAATAAGTATCTTCTATAACCTTTTCAGCCACATTGCCAAACTTATACGATGATTTCTAATTAAAAATAGTTTCATTTACAGAAACAGTTTGTAGTTAAAAACTGGTTATCATTTTCCGTCGTTATTTTGTGGTAGAACAATAAACTAATAAGTAATATAAATTCTGTTACAAAATTAAAATCAAAAACTTGTCGAGAGTTCAAGTAATCGGAAGGCTCTTTTGTACCTTGCTCAGAGAATAAGTTTGGCAATACAATAAGATAACGCTATCAATCTTATGGGCACATTACCTACCAGCAAAGATTTAGGGGATTTAGTGTACCTAAAGTATTATTTTAACTTAGAAAAAAATCGATTATGAAAAGAAAATATTATTTTGAGCGCGTTCGATTCGTGGATGCACAGCAACTATCTATCTACTAACTAGCCTATGCTAAGGCCATTGATCTGATTGGTGACTGATCTGATTCGCTTGTATTTCATTAATTTTAATACTTTTCTTTATTATCACTTGCACATCTCTACAATCTGGATCACCTGCTTCCTTTAGTGATCTACACAAAATACTTTGGTTGGCTGGAAGAGACCTCTGTTAGAGATTAACTATTGCCTGGATATACGCTTTTTAATGAAAAAAATAATGCAATAATGATAATAATACATCTGCAGTCGTTAGCGCTTACCAATCCACACTGGACCCGCGTAGTTGGCAACGGCCCATCTCTAAGATGTTAACATCAGTGTCCCAGCAGTGGGGACATAAATAGGCCGATTTTGTTTTTATTTTTAATAGATTTACTACCTGCGATGAAGCGAGCTAACTATTCTTTGCAAAAACGCAGGGATAGTTCCACTACTTTACTGTGCGCATTATAAAAGATGTTGAGTAACGCTTGGTGCGACAATTAGGAATAGTAACCAAGAACGGGTGATAACCCGCAGTGTGTCTGGATGCCCAAAGAGCAAAAGGTAATGACTGTATAAACTCACGGAGCTCCTGAGCACACTCTCCGAGGTATAATCTGTAAAAGACCGACAGACAGGCAACTTTGAGGCGACAAGTTAAGATGCGAAGCTTGCTCTTCACCAATTTTCCGTCACTAATGAGCCTTTCAGCTCTGCGATGATGATGATGATTAGCCACCGTTCGGTGTTCACATTTGTAATATCAAATGAATTGATAATTTTTTCAAGGCCGGTTGAGCATCTTATCGAGGTAAGCTATTGGACTAAGTTCAAGTGAAACGCGAGGTGTTGAAATGCACAGTAAAATGCAGTTTCTCTATAACTTATAGTGAAAATCCAACTTTAAAACGAAGGAATAGCTTCACTTTGTGATGTGTCAAGGAATATGTAAACTTAAGAGCATTATTGATATGGCTCAGTATAAGAAGTCTGGAACCTGCAACTACGTCAGCTATTTGTTTTCTTCTAAAGATTACGATACGCCTCATCAGTTTACACCAGTTCTTCCTTTTATTCATATCACTCGGAACATGAAAAAAAAAAAATATGGCTTTTTAACTGACGTGCTTAACACATATGGCAATATAATATTTATAAGCGAATTTTTAATGCACTCGTGTAATAAACAAAAATGACACGATGCGTGTAACACGAAATCGACTGTACACCAATGAATTTGTAAGTAGGTAAGTAGTTACTCCGCGAATACAAACCGCATCGTCTAGGTCAAATCCACCTAAACAGTAATTGATAATCTTTTTCAAGCATTTGTTACCTGAAACGGCGTCTATCACGTTGGTTTTTAATTATTATTTAACTTTAATTATTTTTTTTATGATAAAATCACATAAGCTAATAAATTACACTTAAAGTATCATTTAGGACCAACAATGGGCATTTGACACTAATCTGTCAAAGCGTTAGGTGAACCAAGAGACAATTTTGTTAGTTACAACAAAACGAAATGTTTTAAATGAGAAAATTTAATATTTCAATTAACAAGGCCGATAGGCGATGCCCTCAAAGAGAAATCAAGGGAAATGTCCGTGAACGTATTTAGTTACGACGATTTAGTTTTCCCATTACAATTGGGCTGACAGTTATGTAATTTGGACCTAATCGATTATGACGAGTAAAACCCGGCCAAGTGTGTGGCGGGCAGTGTACAATTTTATAGTTGTGCGTCCGCAGACTAAGAACTTGTCAACAAACAATGCGTAAAACATATGATTAATATTCCCCTTAACTCCTCGTAGTAAGCTAACCGCTTTTGTTAAGAGTGGGTTTATGTGCCGGTAGCGATTTACCTAACTAAAGAAGATAAAGAATGTTCGGCAGATAATCAATTTTATATACGGTCTAGTGATGAAGGAGACTCAGTCTTTTAAGTCGTTTAAAATAAGACTTTGCTCTAAAATTAGGACTGTAGCCGTTAGTCTTAATAAATGACTCAGTCAGTGAACGTAAATACTAGTAGATAAAACCGATTTAACGTACTTAAAGGATTGCAGTATTTTACAAAAGAGCCTGCGTTCGAGTAAGTATCACTTTTCGATATTGTCTCAGGTCTGGGTGTTTATGGTGCCGTCGTTGTTTCTGGTTACCATAATACAAGTGCTTAAGTAACTTTTCTTGGGATCAGAGCAATGTATATGATGTTATTCGATATTTATTATTTGCCACTAATATCTAGTGACTTTGGTGTTTATCACCAAAGTCACTGGATATTATCACAGTTATCATCTTTATAGTAAAAAAAATAGAATGCTTTGACTTTCATGTTGTGTTATTAATCATTTTTCGTTTAGATACTTTAGTATAAATTTTATCTTTAAACTTAGTACATCTGAACAGTGATAAAAAAAATACAAAATGCTCCATTCGCCTTCTCTCCTTTTATACTATAAGCAAAGTACTACTTAGTTGCGTTAAAAATACGCCTTACGACTCTCGACTCCCCTGGCCATGAGTCGCCAGTCTTTTAAGTCCTTTAAGCTGTTTAAGGCTCGTATTATGACTAAAGGTTGGGGACTAAAAGAATGAGTCAGTCGTAAGGCATCAAAAATAAAGCATCTTTATTAAAAGTCTTTAAAGACTGAATCTCTGTCATCACTAATACGGTCACATGGTCGTAGTCACGTGGTCCATTTCCGTAGTAGGTACATCGGCAAGGATTGAAGCGAGCGAGCGTTCTTGGGCTATGGCTCACATCCCGACCGATCAGTGCTCCAATGGCCACTTAGAATTGGTTTCAAAGTTGATTGGTTTGGGTTGTACCCTGTCAAACGTCAAGCGAACCAGTAAACAACTTTTTATTTTGTGTTTACTGGGTTATAACCAAATGAAATGTTTTAAATGACTTGTTTATTTCAATTGACAATGGGTGACGCACTCACGGTGAACGGGAAATACCCGTTCTTAGGTACGACGATTTGGTGCAATGTTTTGTCATTAGATTTGGGCTGACAGAACACAGTCAGCTGTGTAATTGGACCCGATCGAATGAGACAAGCAAAAATCGGCCAATTGCGTGACGTGCAGCAGTTTCATTCTTACACATATTTTATTTATAAATATTGAAAATGCTTTAAACATTGTATAAATACGTTTTGCCGTTAACCCCTTGTAGTAAACTAAACGCTTGTTACGAGTGGGTCCACGGTCTTAGTACATCGGTAAGTTTACGCTTCGATCCTCGATATCGTCTGCGTGAAATATTACTATGGATTTAGTATAAGCGCCCCTTGCGGTAACCATCCGAAATCACGAATCTTCATAGAAATCTGTAACGCGCTCGATAACGAGTATCGAATGCGTAAACTTACATTAGGGCCTCTGGCCCGGACTGGTGAAGGGTAACGACTGCAAATGCTTTAGTATCCAAAAATACTAAATAATTTTAATACTAGTAACACCGATAAGAATCTTAGATGTGTTTCGCTGCCATCGCTCATTCATATTAACTAATCAACTAAACAATTGCAGTTATAACTGAATGGTGTGCATAGTTTATGAGTAATACATTTAAGTTGTGTGAATGCAGCAATACATATGTATTTTAAAAATCAAAACTAAATTAACTTAACAACATTGAGGATTGTCAGAGTTCTCAAAAAACTTATCGTGTATATCCTAAGGCAATTCATTTCGGTATTTAATTCATAAGATTATTAATAATATTAAGGTAGGTAATTAATAAAACAGTGCGTTCACCTTTTTTGGAACACGCCACATTTTTGGAATACGAAGCCTAGTTAGTCTAGATATATCTAGTAATTCATCAAATGATATTTGCTTCGATACGTTAAGCCGAGTTTGGAATAAAAACTATAAATTCTGAAGAAACACAAAACTAATTTTAAAAAATATGTTGGAAAACAATCACTATGATTCACAAAATTCTCTGCAGTTTAAGCATTTTGCGGTAAGTACATGCTCAGCCGTTTAGTTTGGTCAACGAGATTTAAAACAATCGATTACCAACCACTTAGAGGTAAACTGCATAGGTATGAAATAAAACTAGAAGAACGTCTAAAAGCGGGATAATATTTCAAAAATTAAAATTATATCTAAATCTTTACCGTTTACAATTTTGAAGATGGATGTACTGGCTTCATGCTTTGAATCAAATACGTTGACACCCATCGATCAGCTGCCGCGTGGTCGCATATGGCTCGTTCTTCCTATGTCTTTACCTTTATCTGCGGGGACATTAATTGGTAACAAAGACGAAAATAATGGACTAAAAGAACTTAAAAAATAATAGTAGACGGATAGGTAAAAAATGTTCTTTGATTTTGTCCACGAGTGTATATGGTTAAAATGGTAAAGAGGGTAATTATACTCAATAAAACAACACGTTAATAAATATCAATTATTTTATCACAGAGAATCACATTGTGTTATACAACATATTTACGTGGTTCATACAAAATATTTTTCACAATGATCCATGTTAAGATGTATAATTCAATACAAATTATCAATCAGAACTGAAAAACTACTACAAAATATTAATTTCGCTCAACATGTAGATATAAGAGTATAATTAGACCCGATATATACTCTGTATAGACTGTAATAATTATAATGCTATGAAATATAAATTAAATTGCACAAATACCTACTCAATAACAACACGTAAATTCACTCTGTAGTGTAATTAAAATCCATCTAAGTATTCCATTGTGAAGTTAGCTCCAGATGACTGCCAACCCCGTCCCTGTTTCTCCCCTCTTCCGCGCAATATCTATCTAATGCAACTTCATCGCCGAGTACTCAGATGACAAGAATTAAATAACTGAAATATTTGTTAAGAAACGTAGGAACATAAGCTAACTATTGCCACATAAGTAATACAAATTAAACTATAGAAAGATATCAGTATGAGTCTTCCAGAAATTACTAATATTAGATGTAACTAAAAAAACACAATATTTTTTTTATCTATACACAATAAACAGCAGAATTTATTTCAATGATGAGTTGTTTATACTAAATATCATAAAGTATGAATAGTACTTAGTTACCATGGTCACTGATTATAGTGGAAAAATAACGACCGACTACACTCCTTATTTGAATAACCTTAAGTAAATCGACTACATTCTCATATAATTATACGAAAATAACAAGGGGAAAGGTTTTGTACTATACATAAGTGGTTAATAAATAATTCGTATTAACTAACACTTTATTGTCTATATACACTTAATAATTATATTGGACTGAATCTAAACATTTAGTTTTCGTTTCAGTTTCACTTGTGTTCGCAATTCAATGTATTCAGTAAAGTCAGTATATTCTATTCATTCTAATTTTTTTGTCGATTTTATTAAATGACGATTCTTAGCAATTAAGCCTCTTAATTATATTATTACTTAAATTTCTGCGTCTATCGCACATTTAAATAATTATATTACGGGCGCTTATTATTTTGATTTTTTTATTTCGACTCCATTACAGAAAGACGAAACGTCATGATTAAATATAAAACAAAATAAAACGCGCCCTCAATCCGGTAAAAGAAGTTTTATTTAATGATTTCAAATATGTTATATGGAAACTATGTAAGGTCGACTGTACGTACAATACACAAATAGTGTTAAAATAGATTTCAAAGCCAGCTTTAGATAGTAGAATCAGATAATATATTATCTGTATCGATAATTAATATAATATGTAAATTAAATAAGGGAACACAGAATTTATTTCTTTAGAATAGAAAGATTAATTAAGTTTGAATTAAGACTCGATTACATAATCAAATACTCACATTGTAGAACGTAACAAGATTATTTTCACCCAATATTTATTTGCATACAAAAATTTCGAAAGAAATATTTTAACTTAAACTCAATTTGCATTTAGAGCATAGTTCAGTATTAATTAACAATATATATTTATTTTTTTAACTCCCTATTTTTGTCACTTAAAAATATACTAAAAATAAAGTGACCCCTTAATTTTTGTATTTATGTTAATGTAAGAAATAAATTTGAGGGTAGGCAGAATACTTTTTTGCCTTTGCCCAAAGCAAAAAACGTTGATCAGAATTGTCAATCTCAAACTGATCTGAAAGAAAAGGAATAAAGGATTTCTGCTGTATCTCTTCAATAAAAAAAAACATTAAATTTAGCACCTAAAGTAAATTAAAACTTAAAAAATTGAGTCACATTGCTATTACTACATTTTTAAGTAAATCACGGGTGGTTAGAAAAATTAAATGTCAGTTGAGGATGATTGACTGCTATTTTTCTTCTTTAATTAAATGGCGCTCTCCTTATGGATTTCGCCAATATCGAGGATTGCTAATCTAATCCGTACGCATAACTTATATTCTCCTCTCCTCTTCTTTTATTCAGATTTGCGACAACGAAGGTGACTCGGATCTGGGAATAGTCACTTACCTCTATTTATACATGTACGATGGACTGAATATGTGAATATGTGTAATAAAAAGTCAGTTATTTTTTGTGCTAATTTAAAGCGCCTCGACGAGCGTCACAGGAACTAAAATTGACATTTGATGGCAATGACCGTTATATTGTTTTGAGTGTCTCATCGCATAGATAAGAATAATAAAAAATGAATTTTCATTAAGATAGAAGGATCTTAAAAATAAAATTGCCATCCAATTTTTGTTTCAATGTTACTATTATTTTGGTGTTATTTACATACGTCCTTCTTATTTCCGTTGAAATAATTCCTAATTTAGTTAACATACAACAAGGTGGTATGTTATTAACTGTAGAGTTTTATAACATTACGAGCTTTGCTGTAAACGTTTTATCGATAACCGTTTCATTTAAAGTAAGACAGATGAAAATAAATTTTGACTAATCATATTTGATTTTATTTTTCTTTATATAAATAAACTTGCTGATCCGGCAAACGTTGTTGTGCCATGTATATAATTTCTAGGAAAGTTGTTAATCAATAAATGAAAAATGGGGGTTGATCATAGAGGGGTGACAATTTAGGGTTGTATGTATTTTTGTATGATGTATCATAAAAAAATAAAAACAAAAAATTTGCCAAAAATAAAAATTAAGGGTGGACCACCCTTTACATTAAGGGGGATGAAAAGTAGATGTTGTCCGATTCTCCACCCTAGCCCATATGCACGCTAAGATTCACAAAAATCGGTCGAGCCGTTTCGGAGTAGTTCAATTACGCACACCGTGACACGAGAATTTTAAATGGGAGATAAAATAAATTTTAGACATCATCGTATAAATTGTTCTGAATCCAAGTTGAGAAGCTAAAGCATTTGTGTTTTGGAATGCAGAAACAACCGATGGTCCCACTGCACTCAGACCAGAACCAATATAGAAAAGTAAGTATTATACATTGACCCGGGTATCGAACACGGGACTTCGAAGTGACGTAGCCTTGAAACGGGCATGATAGCCACTCGACCACAGAGGCCGCCAGAGCATTTAAATTAAAGCATACTTGTCAGGAAATTCAATTTAAACAGAAAAAGGAAACCTTCAGCAAGCTATGAGAAAATAATAATAATTAAATTATTGTAAAAAAGGCGCAAGATATCTTATTTAAGCTTTCATAAAAATATATTTTAGGCTTTTTAAACATGGTAAAAATTCCGCCTTGCAGTTGTAAGTTGTTTAAAACAACATAATTTTAAATCATGCTTTAATTAATTTACTTTTACGAGTGAATAGGTACCTTCTAGGCAAGCGCGTCACATCCTAGATCACATCGACGCTTACCATCAGGCGAGATAGTGGTCGAGCGCATGCCTATTTTCTAAAAAAAAAAACTTGCTTTTGATGAGCTTCTAAAACAGATTTTTTTAAAATTTTCGGAAGACACTTATATAATAAAATAAATAATGTATTGTCTATTTATTCATTCTTAGTTAGATGTTCTTTGTAATTATGAATTTAATCAGCAGCTTTATATTAAATTATACAGTGATTCCGAAAAAAGGGAATTAAGACCCCCTAAGTTAAAATAATAGGGGTTAAAGTATGAAATTGCCGTTTTATTGCAATAGGTTCTTTGAATTGACATAGAATCTTCATGGTTTGAGGTTTTCGAATGAAACTTTTTTTAAATGGTTTCTATGATGTTCTTTTTTTAAAAAATGTAAAACATTTGAATATCGACTTTCAATTGTTTTTGTTATTCAATTTAGACAAGAAAGATGGATACTGCGAAAATTCGAGTTATTTTTGAATACGAGTTCCGACGCGGAACTAACGCGGCAGAAACAGCCCGCAATATCAATGCTGCGTTTGGAGAGGGGTCTACTAATGAACGCACCGTGCGATTTTGGTTTAAACGCTTTCGTGATGGAAATTTCGACTTAAAGAACGAGCCACGAGGAAGACCGCCCACACAGGTAAATAACGATGAATTAAGAGAGATAGTGGAAGCCGATCCTAGTCAAAGTACCCAGGAATTAGCGGCATGGTTTAACGTTACCTTACCCACAATATTGACTCACTTGCGTCAAATCAATAAAATAAAAAAATACGAAAAATGGGTGCCTCATGATTTGACTGATCTGCAGAAAGAAACGCGTGTTGAAACTTGTGTTGCCTTGTTGAACCGGTACAGAAATGAAGGAATATTGGATCGAATTGTAACATGTGATGAAAAGTGGATTCTTTATGATAACCGGAAAAGAAAAATGCAATGGCTGACCCCAGGTCAAATGCCACAACAGTGTCCTAAAGCAAAACTTACCAATAAAAAGGTAATGGTAACTGTTTGGTGGTCTCAGCATGGTGTTATTCACTATAGTTTTCTCCGATCTGGTCAAGCAATAACGGCAGATGTCTATTGTGCCGAACTCCGAACCATGTTGACAAAACTAGCAGTAAAACAGCCCCGACTCATGAATCGATCTTCACCATTATTGCTCCACGACAACGCGAGACCTCACACAGCACGAGAAACCATTTTGACCCTTCAGGAACTGCAGTTAGAAACCATTCGTCATCCTCCGTATTCACCAGACCTTGCTCCAACGGACTACCATTTTTTTCGTGATTTGGACAATTATCTACGTGACAAGAAGTTTTCTTCCCAGGAGGCAGTACAAAATGCTTTCACACAGTTTGTGCAGTCTAGATCGTCGGAATTCTATCGCAAAGGCATTAATGACCTTCCCATTAGATGGCAGCAATGTATAGATAATAATGGCAACTATTTTGATTAAATAAATTTGTTAAAAATTTAAAAAATAAACAATATAGATTTTCAGTACAAATCGGCAATTTCATACTTTAACCCCTAATAATACTAGTGTTTAACTGTTGTGTATAGTTTACACTTTTACTGATATCAATGTGACAGTCCTAAATCTAATATTAGTTCCGTTGACGTACACCATTGCGGACAGCGCCAAAATGGCGATAATCAAAGGGCATAATTTTAGTCAATATCAGTCTAGCGTACTTGAATCATAGACGTCAGTAGACTAACCCGTCAAACGTTTAAGTAGTAATATCGATACAGCTTTCAATTCTAAATCAATAAACTTTAGGTCGACGTTAGCTTAATACACATTTCATTGAAAAGACGCTTGAAGTGAACTTTTTTAAATCTTTTCTATATCTTTTGAAGGTCAATGAGAATTGATTCCAAGTATAGTTTACGCAAAAACAGTAATATGTATAAGATACTGGTCGAAATAAGCAAACGTCGTTTGGAGTGCGTACAAGTGTTATGTATGTACAAATACGATTGCATTGAAATTGTTAATACGATAATACCACTGTATCATTTCGTGTACCAATCAATAAAGACGGTGCAGACAGTAATTTCGTGAGCAAATTATATCTAATTATTAAAAGTTATACTTATATATTTAAAAACACATCAGCTCACACATACTCTTACTCTGTACAAACATTTGATTTAAATTAAATCTACATTTAAGTTTTAAATTTTCATTGTACCATGAATAATAGGTATCATATATCTCAATTTATTTTTAAAAGTTCCTTACGGAAGACCCCACATGACACGACTATAATAAATTATTAAATCCTTTTTTATTTTAGCGTTTCCCATTTATTTAAAGAGTGCTGTAATATTGGTCTTTGCATTATATGTAGTTGCTGTACGTGTTATAATTCGATCTGCCGATAGGAATATTAGTTTAGATTTTTAGAGATGAAGTTTACGATGCTCAACAAATCCACCTACCCAAAATCCAAATGTACCGTTGTTTTTACTACAAAATTAATTATATGGTAAATAATTTTAGTGACCTTTATATTTGAAATAATATTTTTAATCTCCAACGAGTGAGTAATATGGGTTTGCAATTGTTATAAATATATCTTTTAATAAATACATATTTATAAATCAAGATTTAACTGTTTTTATACGTGTAGTACAGTGTTGAAGAGCTTTGACGTCGAATTACGTTTTACATACACAAGCAAGATACAAAATTTTCAAAGGTTTTTAGAAAACATTTCAATGTTTTTTTATATTTTAAATATGAGCAATTTTTGGAATTGCTAGTAACAATTTTTTTTTTATTTTAATATTTAACATTCCGAAAATGTTTTCTAATAACATTTTAGATTTATGTATCTTCTTAAAATGTATACAGTTTTATAAAAATCATAATTTTCTTATTTATTTGGACTTGAAATTATGTATGAAATGTCTTGTGCGTTAACGCTTTTAAGCTAATTAAAGTATTATATTCACAAGTAATATTAACAATACATTTGGAGACTGTCGACACTGAATTTGTTCCAGGTTAAAAATGTTCGAAATATTGATACAAAACTATCGATCAACTCAAGTTTTGTGTATTGAAGATTGAAATTTAAGTTTTTTTTATAGAAATCGAGTTACATTTAAATTTTTCATTTATATTTTTTTCTCTCAATATGCGCACCCACTTCATCATTATCCTTTTATATTTATTTATTCTTTTCACCCAAGGTTGCCTGGAAGAGATTGCTGTTTAGCAATAAGGCCGCCTGTGTGTATACTTTTCTTTGTAATTTTTATTTCTCTGTATTCTATCTGTGTGTGCAATAAAGCGTAATTTATTATTATTATTATTATATTATAACGCTGAGCAAATGAAATAAGAAATCATTGATAGTGTCCTTATCGTGATCACCTAGAAGAGGTTTAGGTCTCCTTAATCATATCATCAAAGAAGAAATTGAAAATTGAAATTGAAATCAAAGATTGAAATTTTATATGCATATGTGAATCGGATGACAATGAAATATTATTATGACATGGAGGTAGATGGCGGCGACTGGTTTTAATAATTTAATTAAACGACGCAATGAAATCGTGGGATTCGTTCCGAAAAACATCAACATATTTAGGGTCTCAACTTTAATTTCTGTTTATTGTTAATGAAAATTTTTTTTAGTTAGTATAATTCTTTATATTTAATATAAATTTCGTATTGTGTTCTACTGAACACATCCTATTGGAATAAACCTTTATTTCACCTTATGAAAAAAGGACGTGAAATATATGTGTCGCCGAATTTGCTGCGTTAAATGCACTTTAATTCAGCAGTACTTGCGGCGTAGAAAAACTATTCGCACGCCACTTCGTTCATGAGGTGCTTAGCCATATATAAAAATAAACCGTTCTATTTAATACTAAAAACTCAAATTCCATATCAAACATTTAACTATATCACCAACTCGTGCTTTTATACAAAGAGACCATACATTTATTGTTGTTTTATGTGATCAAGTGAACTTATTTAAGATCAGTCAAGTCTTGTGGTCTTCGATGTAATTCATGAGTACACAAAATGTTATTCTTTGGGATTTTTATCTCTAACAATCGATATGACTAAATAAATTATTATGATTATATATGGATGTGGAGTGTTCGGAGAATTGGCATGTATAACATAAAATCCTGTAGCGACAATAGCTGAAATTTGTTTCACCGTACCCGCGATAGAGGGCGACACTATATACCATTCGACTTCATTTTCAAGATTAAATAAAAAAGTTGTTCAGAAACGCTTTTTACGATAGGTGGCATATGTATCGGTGCAAGTGAGCATTATGCCATGCGCAGCTCCGCCTTTAGTCGTGTCGCTACTTAAAGGACAAAAAAAAGGTTAGGTTAGGAGAAAAGCGGAGTCGCAATATATATAGTGTCACCCCCTAGCGGCGATCCGTAGAGACAAATTATTACAAAATTAATTTTACAGTCTGTTTTTTATATAGAACATTTCATAACTAAGAAAACTTAAATGGAGTTTTTGCCACTTCTCTTTACTACGATTTGCCAATAGCATGGGAATGATATTAGAAATTTAAAAAAAAGTTGAAATGTAGAAAATCTTTTTCATTGTTCTTGCGTAATTAACTTCGGACCAATCCGAAACTTTTAATTAAAGTAATCAAAAATCTATGCAAGTTCAAAGAGTATAATGGCATATTCTATGGTTTTATATTTGGGTATTAAAAAGATACTTTTGAATTTTACCAATATGTGCAAAATCACGGATTTATTGCCCTGACAATTTGCAAACAAAACACATACTTGAAACGCGTTCACATCGACACTAGATAGTACTATTTTCAATATATCTTTCTAATTACTTTTCCTTTCGTTTTAGACTAGATGACTCAATAGATCTGGTCCTATCCAAATTCTAAAATCAATTTATATTTATCTCCATGTTCCACTTTTCCGGCGCAATTCAATCTTTGTTTTAATTATATGTTTAAACATAAATCAAAAACAGCCAAGTAATCAAGTTGTTTTCAAGCTATATACTTCCAAACAAATTGCATTAAAATTTTTAAGGTTAGTTTTAAACCAAAGCCTTTCCAAGATCCATCCCCTCGACGGTATAAAAATTGCTTGCTCTAACGATTCTGAGCTTTGGATGGTAAAATAACTTCCTCGACTATAAAATAGGTTTTCACACTGGACAAGTATAATCTATTTTTTTTACGAGAGTTCAAACCCTGTGTTACTGTTGACGGCGTACCGTAGTTTGTCTCGTAGAGTGCTTCGTTTCTGATAGTTCGGTAGCTTGAGTAGATTGAAACACGTAGATGAAGTCGGCAATCTATTCAATGGGTCCTTTTTTCTTATAGTGAAGAAGCCACGTATTACGCTGCCTGCGTGTCAAAAGTTAAAAATTAGCTATAATTATATAATAACTATATCAAATTATGGTATTAAAAATTATACCATTCAAAAATTATGACAAAAAATTATGCGAAACAAAAGGTATTCAAATTTAACCCCAAACTCTTTCCAAGGTGTACATATAATAACGAATCAGGTTAGTTAAAATAAAAAAATACCTATAGTGTCACCAGTGTCTTCGTCGTCGCCTACTTCAACGCAACGTATCGAAAATGGCGGCTTGAGGTGCGCGAACCCAAGTACCGGCGGTTTCGAGCACGATGTCACGAACTGTAAGTTAAATATTAATTAATTTCATTACAATACAATGACTTACGTCGGGGTTGTATTAAAGAAAATTATCATCATTGAAGCTAGTTTTTTTACCACACTAACGGTCCAGTTATCCTAAACACAGTTTGACCTGTCTGGGGGGTGGCTAATTTGCTACCTTCCAGAGAAATTAGCCTCAAAATGGAAGCTTATTGAATGATGAATGAAATATTATATTGATGGCTGGATACTTGTAAAAGTATTATATTCGATGTTGTAGTTAATGGTACTGAGAAAATGAAGAGATGGCCCAGAAGTCAGCTTACTCGGAAAAAATCGACGGGTTTCTCAAGGGCTCGTTAGCTCTAAGACATCTGGTTCCGATTGAGGGAATGTTGGATGCGAGTTGATCATAAAACCCAAAGGAAGTTCCGTTACAGGACATTTCATGGCCAGCGTAAGACGAACAAAGTAATAGCAAATGGGTGTAACTGTGAGTACTGACCTTCAGGAACATGGCACGCTCGTTTTCAGTGAAGTCACGCTGAAGAACATCCCATAGCCAGCATACGACGCGATGGGAATCGTGGAATCCGCCGTAGTACTGCGTGTGCCGTCTCAAATCACGCAAATCCAGAGGCACATTATCCCCGCTTATTAGCCGTTGCAGCTGTCATCAAAAATGTTATCATCATCACCATTATAAATCGTTTAATTAAGTCGTTGCTACGCGGGCCTAGTGCGAATCAATTGACGATATCGACTGAAGATGTAGCCGAGATTGACGAATTAACCTTATAATAATTATTATTTTTTGATCCCCAGTACGATGACCCATCTTTGCGAAGACACAATTATCAGTTCATAAACGTCCCCAGTAGTGGGAATATCAATAAAGTGAAATATTTTGAGTTTCTTTCGACTTGCTAATTGTTTCCGTGATATTAGTAATTTTTAAAATATGTATAAACCAAGTTATGTATTGTTCATATATATTAATGGTTCTGACTGTACCCTCAATCTCTTTCACGCATACATACACAAACACACATTATGTCGATTCGTTACCTTAGTACTGATAACACAAGTGTTACAGTGCTTACTTTGGGTTAGGCTAATTGTGAATACAAGAAATATTATTATTGTTAGGATATTTTTCATTATCAGATGCAGTTTAGTCTGCCAGTTAATATAGAAGTATATAAAATATTCATATCCTTAAATAATAAAGATTATTTTTGAAAACACTCACCTCAGGTGTTGAGAATAACGATAACCACTCCGGGTTTATAATAGTACGGAAACCTTTGATAAACGCATTCGTTTGGTCTTTTATTTGCGTGTGCATTCTGAAGTGTGCCATCAAATGTATATAATTAATCCTGAAACAATATTTTAGTCAGTAGTTAATTATTTTAATCATATGATTTCACAAGCAAATCACTTATTTTTCCAAATATAGAAAACAAATACACTGTGGTGAATCTATTTGATAAACTTTATGCACTTAATAAAAATAATTTTAATAAATTAATCGGATCTTATAAAATATCTTTAACAATAACGGGAAATAATATAACCAAAGTGGTATAGAACATCAGTTGAGATATCAATTTTGAATCAAGTAGATCACTCTGATGAGCGACGGCAAGACCTTAGTTGTGATACAAACATATAACTTACCACAACACATTTATAGGACTATTAATAAATGTGTATGAAACATTTTTAATAAACTTTATGAAACACATGTCAAATAGAGACTTAAAAAAAGTGGGAAAATTATTTGTTCAATTTCATAACAGGTTTAAAATTACTACGGAAGATTCTGTGTATCTAAAATCATTTGATAATCCCAGTTAAATATAACAATGTATAATGGTTAAAACTCACTTGTTTTCATTTGTGACGGGTATAGCTTTTCCGCCTGGCACCAGTTCATGTGTTACTATTTCTCCTAACCTCTCTTCATCTACTGAGAATGTTAGTTCCAATGATGAAATATCTCCCTGAAAACAAAAATAATCAGTATAAATAAATATATCCCAAAATTCCGGTTTTAAATTATGATGTTGAATAATATTTCAATATAACTTTGGTCTCTGTGTTCTTTTTTTGTTTGATTTGTGGTGTGTGGTAGCAGTTTAAAGTAATGTCACTAAAGTATCCTATATCCTAAAGTAAAGTATCCTATCCTATAAATATATTGTGGAAGAATAGAAATTATAATGTGTCGGTATTTATCTTCGTTCATTTATTTTATTTTATATTACCGCCACTGCCAATTCGGAACTACTGGCTTGTGTTCTGTTAGCTTCAAATAGCGGACTTTCTGTATATTTAATGTTACAAATTCTTTCTTTTTCATTTATTACAATAGACTTCCATGGTTGAGAAGTAAGCTTGCCAGATACATGGTTGCCAGACAAACTATTATAACAACAGTACTAGATTTTATTTGTTTACGAAAGTTTGTTTTTTTAATAATGGTGCACCCACATCGAAGTTATTTTTGTGGGCAACACTATTATAATAAGTGACTTTTGGCGCTTTTTTTGGTATTTGTTAATATCTCATCTTTATCTTTAATACCACTAATAAATAAACTAAAGACAATTTCGGTAGATGTTGATTTGTACTGTGATACCTGTCAAACTGGCGGCATTTTGTAGTCCTAAGCATGGTTTCCTTTAAACTCTCCTTTACCTTTTTGCCCCAATTACATACAATACACATATTCAATGGAGCAGGTTAAAATACTTTAGTACTATATAATATACTATAGGTATTTAGGAAAATTATTCTTTCACTATACCCGTAACTGTATAATAAATGCCGGGGACCTTAGTTTAATATGCAGTGATAGCTCACCTGAAAGTGCTTTATGTAAGTAAGACTTCGATACAAGTCACGGTCAAGCGAGGGCAGCTCGTCTATCCAACTATATAGCGCCTGTTGAGTCTGACCCAGCACCTGACTGAGGAAGAATGACGCGAATGGTACGTCTACCACGATTCCCTGGAAGAGAAAACGAATTTGGTAAGCAATTAGTATTAAAAAATTGAAAAATTATATACACATACACACGCTCGCACAAACGTACGTACGCACGCAGTACGCACGCACTTAAACATATTTGTCAACCATATTTGTGAAATGTACGGTAAAATCAGTATTATCGCTTCATGTTATTATTTTATTGAAGGTCGTTTAGTGCAACGATAGCGATACCTTCTGTGCCATACGTACCAGGTTCAAATCCCGGTAGGTGCATTTATTTGGGTGATGAGCATTTGTGTCCAAATCAGGGTCCTCTATATACTTATTTATGTATTCTATACGTTATTTAAAATCCATAGTTCAAGCTCTGCTTAGTTTAGGACTATTTAAAGTTGTAAGTGGTCCGGAATAAAAAAAAAATAGATCACGATTGTCGCTTATATATTAACCATAACTGTAGAAATAACTAACTTAAGAGCCGACTACATGCTACAACGTTTAACATTAACCCCAAGATTTTGAAGGTGCAAAATTTAAACCTATAAATTTATCGCGACACAAATACTATTGGTAGTTTTATAATTGCTGCACTGACCTCGTAGACGGCCTTGCCAAGCATGCGGCCGATGAACTCGAAGAGCTGCAGGTGGTTGTCTTGGAGGCAGGAGGTGGGTGACGGGTAGAGACGTTCTTCACTCGTCACACGAAACAAGTTCAAGGACGGGTCGAACACACGCTTTATCGTCTCCTCCAGGAATTCTGTATTACATAAAACAGAAAAAAAAATAAAGACGTAAACTTAATGTTGTCATTATTATAAACTAGCTAGCGCGGCTTAAAAAGTACATTTCTTTCCCTTGGGAACAGTACTTTTTTGTAGATTCCTTATGTATACTTCCGATAAAGTGTATGCAAAATTTCGGTGAGTAAATGATCGGTTGAGTAATTAAGGCATGAAAGTGTAACAAATAAACTCTATTTCATATTTAAATACTAGTTAGGTTAAGGATAATAAAACTGTCCCAAGTTCTAGAACCAATTAAAATGAAGTTATTGTTGTTATAATAAACATTTGCTTAGTTTTGAAATGCAAGTAATTTTCGTTTAGTGTAAATAAGGGGTAGGGGAATGGAGTGACGAGTAAGCAAAAACCTAGTTATACATCAAAGGTATCCCTGTTGGCCAAGAATGTTGACCAACCAAAGTTTATGTACTATTGGTTGATTTCTTCAAATCATGCAATGATGATCGTGCACATCATGACATGCATAATATTTTTATATAGAATAAAGAAAAAGTGTGTGTGTGCAATTTAAACACGGCAGAAGTGCAACTTAAGTAAAGTAACCAACGAAAATTTCTCTTCAGTTTGACTTTTTTTTGGGGTCGCTTTATCGTTGCATCGAATTTTCAAATAGCAACAGTGCTAAAGAAGCTTCACTTCAAAAAAACGTGCGTGGGCACGTTAATTAAAAATTGTAGTGTGCATAGGCCCTTCGAGCTACACATTACTGACCTTTGAACACGCCGTCTTGGTCGATGCCAGCTTCGTCTAGCCCCTGTTCGTTGATGAAACGAACGCGCACGCAGCCTTTTAGAGCTCGGCTAGGTAGGGCTGCCAATTGCCGGTACCCGTCCTCAACGAGGCGAGCTCTACGCACAGTCACTAGTGTCGACCGCCCACCGCAAGCGCGCTCCGTCAAACCTAACACCACCTGCATACAAACATACAGTCGTTCATATTGAAATCACGTGCTTCGTGTTAATGTTAAACGTTTTCAGGCAGTTTTACCACTGGATAGAGAATTAAATGCTGATTCAAATAGTATAACAAAGTAAAAACAATTAAAATAAATTGCATATTATCGGTTTCGCCTTTAACCCGGTGATAATATTTAGTATTAATATACAATTTATATTAAATTATTGTTACAGGGTGGTCATCCTCAAAAGTAAAAAAAACCTAAATGTTAAGTTAAACTTTTTTCTCAGGTTTAATAGATTGTTTGAGTCCCTAGAGATAAACTAATAAATTTCGGGTCTTTTATCTGTAACTATAAAACTTCGGTTTTTATTATTTAATAGTAACTAATAACATTTGTTTAAAAAATAGACCATTTCTTACTTATTGAGTGAAGCTCTGCAAGAGTGAAACTCTCTTTTAGGCAACTCACAAATTTCGCTTGTCTCCCTCCTGCTACTTAACGGTTCAACCGATTCGAACAAATTTTGGCATGAACATACATAATTATAAACTGACGGACATAGGCTATGTAAAAAAAATATGCACTTTACCATGGAGGAATAATCATCGAAAGAATAATTCAAACGCTGATCACAGCCAAACCGCTGAGACTACATTGATGAAATTTGGCGCCAAAACTCACATCGTGGTCGTGACTAATGTGCAAAAAAAGTTTTGAAATCGGACATACCATGGAGGAATAATCACCGAAAGAATAATTCAAACGCTGATCACAACCAAACCGCTGAGACTACATTGATGAAATTTGGCGCCAAAACTCACATCGTTGTCGTGAGGAATAATCACCCTTCAATTATCTAATTCAAAACCATTAAAAAAAATTCACGAGCAAAATAGAATTTTTCAATTTCAAATGTGAAAAGTGCGGCGAAGCCCTTTTCTGTTCATCTTGTATTAGCTCTGGCTCACAGAACTTCTAGCTTCGAGCGGCGGGAGCCGCGAGAGGCAACCAGTTTGGTGCGCGATATTTTCGAGGCAATTGTTAATGATTAAGGTGAGGTTAGGTTAGGTAAGGTCAGGTGGTGAGGTAAGGTAAGGTAGTGCTTCACTCAGTATTTGCAAATAGCAGCATGCATTGCAGACCTAGTATATTTAATGCAATAATGCAATATTGGTTATAAGATCATTATTCCTGACAAAGGCTTATAATTTGCATTGATATACAATGATAATGAATTTCGTATTAGAATTACTGGTCTACGTTCGCCAAAATTATATTTACTATTTGTCTTTTATCTTGTCTAATGATTATTACTATTATATTAACCGATTCGTCGTGACATACAATTACCAGAAACGAAGGTTATGAGCTTGATTTACGTAAAAAATTAAGATAGTTTTGTTCTGGGTAGATTTCCCTAAAACTTAATTTAAAGGAGTTATTATAGATTTAAAAATGACACGGGTCCCGTGCCTAACGACACACGCAAAAAAGTGATGGCACGTCTGCCTAGCTCTATCCTCAACGAATGGGTTAAGAGTATATTTAAATAAAGTTTGAAATAACTATGAAAATATAAGAAACATGTACCTACGCCGAAATTGTTATGCCTTAACGTGTTATAAATAAAAATGTTGTCTACAAAAATATGGCCTTTACTAAATCTTTAATGTGATACTATTATTCTGGAGATCATAAAAAATGTTTTTGTAAAATATTCTTTACCTTTTCGTCGGCTACAGCGCGTCTAAACAGTCGCACTCTTTCGCCATGAGCTATCATATGAGGTGTCTTTTGGACCAGCACCTAAAAGAAATCATTTATCATAAATCATTAAGTTATGTATAAAAAAAGTCGGACTGGTTATCAGATTTCCATCACAGATGTATCAATGACAACAGATTTAGGTAAAAAAAATGTTATTAAAAAGAAATCAACTTGGAGCAAGGCAGGACTCGAACCCACATCTTCTCGCTATCCGGGCGGATGCCCGTCCAGTTCAGCTACCGGGACCTTTTTAGACCCGTTGAATTTTTCAAAGTGCTTCTTAGCCGAATACAAGCGCCATCTCTTCATGTACTAAGTAACTACATACTTACATTATCAAATTTAATACTTTTGACAAGTACCAAAATAAGAAGAATTTGGAAGATGTTAAATCTACATTATTTCGTAACCGACCACACTTGGGATATTCAGAGAGGTGCTCGGCGCCTTTGACGCTTCAGCCGCGGAAGCTACAGGATGGATCATTCGAGATCAGTAGACATAAGTCCATATATATATATTTCCTTTTGTGAATTAATGAAATAAATTTTATTATATACTTTCGTTCTTTATATTAAAAAAACGCCTACCGAAGGTCTAAAATAGTAATTAATTAAAAATCATCATCAGACCCTGGTTACCATATATGGTCAAAGTCCTCGTCAATACGAATCAAACGAGCCCAAATTGATGGGGTTCTGTCGGTACATTGCGGAATTCCTATGGCCACATTCCAGCATCAAATCGGCTCGATTTTATCATATATTCCATTGTCACGCGATATACAATTGAAAACTGGGCAGTAGGTCAAATTTAACTTGCATTATTTCATTACAGACACCGGGATAGGTGAAAGTGAATAAAAGCTGATAAAAAGGTGCTATTCAATTTATATTTGTCGTTATTTATACACTTGTCAGTCCATGGCAGCAATTGCTACCGATAGCCAACACTGTCCCTGCAATTGCAACCGTATTCCAATTTAGGCGTGGGCTGCTGTTTTTTTAAATTACGATTATTTTTTAAGTTACAGAAGTCCACATATTCTGTAGGGGATTCTTTGTCTAATCAGCTTTACGGTAGTATTTTTTGTTTTGTCCTAGCTTCATTATTTAAGGAGAAAATGGCATTTTTATCTAAGAGTCAGACATTATTTTTCTTTTTTGGTGGGTAGGCATTAAAGTGTCAACACCTAAAAATAAGTGCTCTATATATTTTATTATTTAAAAATAGTAATAATTCTTACATGTCTTAAATAATCATCCACAGTGTCTTAGTTGATTTAAACAATATTCACTCACTTATTCTCATCACTTACTATGGATGGAATGGCAGATCAACTACTTGCCAGCATGAAGGAACTTTCTACTATGTTTGGCGACAGGATGTCTGAATTTGAAAAAAATTTACATCAACCAGGAGCTAAAGAGGCTAACACCACTGTGAAGGCCTTGTCAGCGGAGTTTTCTACATTTAAGTCCTTTGTCTGGAAATCTCTAAGTATTATCAGGTCTCAAGTGGAAATCTTGGTTGTGAGTCTTGATCGGATGGATACACATACTCGAAGAAAGGTACTTTTGCTTCATGGTTTAAAGGAGGATATCAATGAAGATGTAATGAAGAAGACATTGGCAGTGTTATCCGACCAAATGCGGTTGTCTTCAATTGGGCCCGGAGAGGTTGAAAGTTGTCATAGACTTGGAGCAAAGAAAAAGGACTCTGCTAGGCCTGTGCTCTTGCGTTTTCACTCTATGCAGCATCGAGTAACAGTGTGGAAAGGCAAAACGGCACTCAAGGGCTCTAAGTTGACTCTCACTGAGTTCCTTACAAGGTCAAGGCAGGACGTATTTGTAGCGGCTCGCAATCACTTCGGCGTCAGTAAGTGTTGGTCGGCGGAGGGCACAATTAATGTACTTCTTCCAGATAATACGCGTAAGAAGATTTCTACTATGACGGAACTACAGCAGCTCATTGGCCAGCATCCCAAGACCACACCAAGCAACCAGCGCTAATAGTGAACGAACGCTGCATTTATCGGAGTTGTTTTCGGTGCTCTCTAATTTGGTTGGGTATTCCTTATCGTGGGGTAAACTGTATTTTTTTTTCACTTTATTATTGTAAGTAATCGCAAAATACTTTTTATTAGTTTGCCGTCTTTTTATTTGCAATGTTATTCACAGATTATTGTATATGTCCAATGTTATTGTCTATTATCTGACGTTAGTAATGTCATAATACTTTTTTTTTATATAATTTTTACTAGCCCAAGGCATCATGTTGTAATGTTACTCAACAAAGACTCAACATTTAATCACAGATTAGACATATGTTACACAATATTTTGTTTACTGTAGATGTCTTTTCTTTTTTGTGCACTGCAGTATTTTTTTTTTTTTTCTCTCTTCTCTTTTATTTACTATTCTGATTATGTAATTTGATATTGTAGAAGCAGTTGCATTGCTAGCCATTTTATCTATTTTATTTTGTGTGTGTTTTTTTTAAATTGTAAACTAGCTTAAGTCAACTTAGACGTGTGGTTGTGATGTAAGTGTTGGGAAATCTTATATATAACAGCTATATTTAGTATTTATTTCTATATTTATATATTATTTTATACATTTTATGATTGTTAATGATGAATATTTCTCGTGCTCATCTGATGAATTCGAAAGTGCTGGTAGCTGTAATACATCTTTGTATGATACTGCTACGTTGGAGAGCAAACTGTCTGGTGTGTTCAATAACAATTCCAAGTGTTTATCCCTGGTGCATATTAATGCGCAAAGTCTCATTGCACATCACGCTGATCTTTTAACATCTTTTAGCAGTGGCATAGTTGATTGTATTCTTGTTTCAGAAACTTGGTTAAAACCTTCTCTTCCTTCCACCTGCTGTTATATACCAGGCTATACTCTCTTCCGCAATGACCGCACTGGTTTGGGAGGTGGCGGTGTTGGTGTTTACATTCGTCAGCACATCCAGGCCTCGGTAATATGCAGCTCTCCATCTCCTTACTCTGGCTCACTTGAATATATGTTTCTCAAAGTGACACTTAACAATAAAAATATTTTCTTAGGTGTTTTGTACAGCCCAAATAATCAGATTGAATATTTTTCGATTTTGGAGAACATTTTAGAAAATTATGCCCCCCTTTTCGACCATGTAATTCTTATGGGCGACTTCAATACCTGTTTGCTGAAAGACGATAGCAGAGCACGTAAGTTGACGAATATCTTAACTTCTTTGAATCTTCAGATACTTCAAAAATCTTCTCCTACTCACTTCTTTCCTAATAGTAAGCCCTCTCTATTAGATTTAATGGTTGTGTCCGATGCTGATTTCGTACGTTCCCATGGTCAGCTGACTGCTCCATTCTCTTATCATGACCTGATCTACCTCTCGTATAAAGTTCGCCCGCCTAAAATTAAACCTAGGGTTCTTCACCAGAGAAATTTGCAGCAGATGGATATAGATGGTTTGAGGGAGCATGTAAGCCTAATTGATTGGTCACCTATCTTTCAGTCTGATGATGTTGACTTTATGGTCAAATTTTTCACAAATGAACTGATTAGGGTCTATGATGTGCATGCTCCGATTCGTCCGGTGCGTATGAAACATACTCCTGCGCCTTGGTTGACCCCGGCGATAAGAAGGGCTATGGCTAAGCGTGATAAGGCTAAAGGGCTGCACAAATCTTCTAAAACTATGGCTACACTATCTGTTTATAAAAATCTGCGCAACATCTGCAACCGGATGTGTAGGGATGCCAAGCGCAAATACATTCACTCTAAAATCGAAGGCATAGGTCATAAGCAAGTCTGGAGCTTCTTACGGACCATGGGAGTAGGTAAAACCACAGAAGCTTGCCATAGTTCCATAAATCTTAACGCGCTTAACCAACACTTTTCCACTCCTCCGGTGATCATGGACACTTTCTCAAAATCTACTTCATTAGCTTTTCTGTCGAGACTTGATACACCTGATTGCCCTGTTTTTAATTTCAAAACGGTCACTGAAGCTGATGTTATAAAATGCATCAAATCAATATCTTCCAAAGCCATTGGCAGTGATGGACTCAGTCTTGACATGATTCTTCCCATTTTGGATGATATTGTACGTGTGATCACTCACATTTTTAATTACTCACTGGCTCACAATATCTTTCCTGATGCTTGGAAGAATGCTAATGTCATTCCCCTTCCCAAAAGCTCCAATCCAAACTCCTTCTCACAATTCCGTCCTATATCCATTCTCCCAGTCTTATCTAAAGTACTGGAATCTCTCGTGCATCAACAACTTTATTCCTTCCTAGCCTCCAATTCATTGTTGTGTCCCTATCAATCTGGCTTCCGTCCATCCCACAGTACTGTTAGCGCACTGCTTAACGTTACAGAAAATATTCGCTGTGCGATGGATAACACCAACCTAACAGCGATTGTATTATTGGATTTTAGCAGTGCGTTTAATTGTGTTGATTTTGACCTTCTTCTCGGCACCCTTCGCTCTATAAATGTCTCTGCTTCAGCTACTGACTGGTTTCATTCATACCTCTTTAATCGTCAACAGCGTGTATTAAGTCAAGATAGCTCCTCAGATTGGTCTCGCTTGGCGGCTGGTGTACCACAAGGTGGTGTTCTCTCTCCTCTACTCTTCTCTATATTTATTAACCAAATCGCCAGTGTTATATCCTCTTCTTTTCACCTTTACGCCGATGACCTACAAGTCTATAGACACTTCAGCATTTCTGAAATAACAGATGCGGTTCAAATTCTTAATCGCGATCTCAGGGCTGTGCAAGAATGGGCTAAATCTTTTGGCCTTATTGTAAATCCCAAAAAATCTCAGGCTATTGTGGTTGGCAGCAGTAGATTGGTGAGTAGGTTGGATTGGAACTTGGTGCCACCAATCGTCTACAATGGCGTCACTATAGAATTTAATGAAAAAGTGAGAGATCTGGGTTTGATTATTGACCGCAATATGACTTGGTCATCACACATTGCCGATGTGAGCAAGCGCATGCATTATTCATTCCACTCCCTCAAGCGTCTTCAATACTTTCTTCCTTTCAAGACCAAAATAATGCTGGCGCAATCACTACTTCTTCCTCTTCTCGACTATGCTGATGTCTGCTATTTGGATGTGACTGAAGAACAGCTTAATAAACTGGAGACATTACAAAACTTGGCCATTCGATTTATTTATGGACTACGTAAATTTGACCACGTCTCACACTTTCGCAAGGAGCTCAAATGGCTACCTATTCGGCAGCGTCGTGACATGCACATCCTTGTCACCCTGTTCAACATTCTTAAAAACCCTAATTCTCCTGCCTATCTTCGTTCCCGTTTCCGGTATCTTCCCCCACCTCTGCGTTCCCAAAGGTCCTGCATCACTAAAGTGCTGGAGGTCCCCAGAAGCAACACTAACTTTTTGCAGAACTCTTTCTCAGTGCGAGCTGCGCAGCTCTGGAACAAACTCCCTAAAGTGATACAAGAGTGTTCATCCATTGTATCATTTAAATCTAAACTGAAGGAGCACTTTCTGAATTTATTAAAATAATCGAATCATATGGGTATTATTTCTAGATATTGTCTCTTATTGTTATATAAGTAGCTATATGTATATATTATTATTATTATATAAGTAGCTATATGTATATATTATATGTATGTAAATATATATATGTATATATTTATATGTTTATTTCTGTATATCATTTATTATTATTTTAATATTTATTTCACATGACTGCTTGTCTGCACTTAGTGACACCCACTTATACGACCAACCACACTTATTCTGGGTTGACTGGAAGAGATCTCTTTTAGAGATAAGTCCACCCTTGCAAACAATATTACCTACATTTGTATATTGTTTATCTTTTATGTGCAATAAAGAATATAATAAATAAATATAATAAATATTTTTTCACAATTCGCGCAGTATTGGGACTATGGGGGCGGGGCGCGCGGTAGCGAACAGACAAGTGGTTATTTAAACATTTAAATGCTACATTTTTATATCTTAATTGTGTGTAGCCTCACCTGCTGTGGTTTTTTGCCTTTTTCCAGGTCAGCCATGAACTGCGAATCGCGTATCTCGCGGACTAGCCAGTGGTTGGGCGGCGTGTACGCTCGCCTGCAGTCGCGCCGGTACAACACCAGTAGGAGCGTATGCATGCAACTGAACAACTCGTTGCTCTGGATCGTTTTTAGGTCTGCACATGTTTATTAATAACATAAATAAAAACATATTAAAATGATTAGATAACATACAGAAGCACGGCGGATATTCTGCTTACTTGCAAATAGAATAGTCTGTCATTTATTTTATCATATATTACTAGTGGACCCGGCAGACGTTGTCTTGCATGATATTTTTGCAATATAGATAAATAACCTAGACACCGACTGCAGCGCCATCTGCCGGGCTGATTTGTGAATCTAAACCATTCTCAGATCCCCTTGAACACACACAAAAAAATTCATTCAAATCGGTCCAGCCGTTTAGGAGGAGTTCAGTGACATACACACTCACAGAAGAATTATATATATAAAGATATAATGGTTTTACATTGAAACATTAAACACAATATAAATCAAATCTATGCACTCCAGCTGCGAATTCTAAAATATATATATACTTCCAGCAAATTCCTCTTTGGAAAGATTCCGAATAAGCGTATCCGTTAAATAAGTTTTATTTCAATAATGGATGTGAAAAGATTAATAACTAAATATCTTCTCTCAATATATCATTTAACATTTTGTGGTCACTTTCATTAGTGTTAATCAAAACGATATTACTATGTTTTTTATTGTTGTGGCTCAGATATTCAGACTCAGTTGCATGCATCATCGTCAAGAAAAAGACTGAATTATTTAGCGGGTTAGTACTATGGGCATACTTATCGGTCCACTCTCTGATGCAGGATGTCGATACTCGATACCAGTACCATTATTTGTAAACTCACTGTTCATTCGAACCGTAACGATGGCGCATGCAACTGCGCCGAAATATTATAGCTTCAGAAATAATACCGTTTTTTATGAATATTTATCTTCTATCAATGTCAGAAATTGACACTAACCTGCACGAAGCACCAATAGTTTTAGGATAGTTCTTTTGTTTCAAAGTAAAAAATAGTTATAGTCATGTTTTGAATTACATAATTTCAAGAGTACAAATAAATTAAGGAATAGGTATTGTAACCAGCAAATAAAAAAGGGAAAAATGTAGCTTTGTTTTATCTGGGTAAGTTGCCACCTAAGTAATTATAATCCAAAGGTAAGTTAAAATATTTATATTGAAAACAATGACGGTAGATATATCAAACGTACCACAACCAAGTCAGATATATCGTTTCAAAATATCAGACAAAAGTACGTAATTTTAATTTTATATGTAATTCTAATAAATGTTTACAGTAGATTTACTTAGTGCAATTCGAACATATTATAATTTTTGCCTATTTACACGGATGCGTCGAAATTATCGGAAGACGGATACGTTGGGGCAGCGGCGTGGATTCCCAGGTATAATCTTATTTTAAACTTTAAATGCTCGTCATATTCATCAGTCTTTTCCGGTGAAGCTATTGCCATTTTGGACACTCTTAAGTTTGTTCATTCGCACAACCTCAACAAGGTATTAATATTTTCGGATTCAAGGAGTTGTCTACAAGCAATATTAAGTAACCAGTTCCGTTGTAAATTCAAACTCCAGTACGTATTGAAAATTAAAACTCTCCTCTTTGAGTGCCAAAAACAGGGATTACGCATTGTGCTGTGCTGGATACCTGGACATGTGGGAATCCATGGCAACGAGTCTGCAGACTCATGCGCTAAGCAGGCCACACTGAGTGGCTCTCAATCTCACGGTAACATATACCCAAATGACCTATCATCTTTGGCCAAAAAACATTTAACCTCTGAGTGGTCTAAACATTGGAAAAGGAGCTCCACCACAAAAGGCTGTCATTATGCTACCATCCAACCAGAAATTCGCCGGATACCGTGGTTCTTTAAAATTCGCAGTCTCAATAAGAGAGTAACCTCCACTATCTGTAGACTCAGATTAGGACATGTATGCACTCCAGTTTTTCTAGCCAAAATTAGGGTGAAGGACAATTCCCTATGTGAGTGTGGGCTTGATGAGGGTACTACAGAACATATATTTTTTAACTGCCCTAAAAATTCCCCTTCTTTGTACTCCCTACTCCCCACGTCCCTCCCCCTCCCTACAAATTTCAAAAGCATCCTACCATTGGTATACTCAGATTTTGTGAATGTCCTGTGTGCGTATATTAATACTAACAAAATTAAATTGTAGTCTAATTGTGCACTAACAAAATGCTTTTCAATTATTTCAGGTACCTCAACAGACCCATTTGTATTTCCATCTTATAAAACCAATATAAAGTTACATATATTGTCTACCTGGCTCTTTTAGTAACCATTATCTTGTACACTGCACAGACCCTGTTTGCGTTCCAAGCAGAGTTGTCTACCGGACAAGCACAAACAATACTTCAATCCCTCCCTGAACTAGACATTGGCTACATCTAAAGAGAGAGCCATTTACCAAGAAATTGAATTGAACATATTATAATTTTTATGAGAAAGTAAAGTATTGTGATTTCAATTGCATTCAAAAACTTACCAAATAGTTGTCCCATAATAGACTTGTAGACGAACATGTTGAGGAACTGCGACATGTTCACGAAGTCCTGCAGCTTGAATGGTTCTTGTTGCTCGTACATTTCCATGTCATCCAATATTCTGTAACGTTAAAAAATACAACTTTGAGTTAAGGGATTTCTCTCGGCCCGCACTCCGCTGTCAATGGCTTTCAAAGAAAAAAGAACCTTCGCATGGTATAGTCATCGAATGTGTAGACAAAAGATTTCTCAAGCTTCGATAGATACTTTAAAATAGCTGCATTCCGTTAGCTTAAAGATCGCTGAGCTACAGGGGGCAACTGTGAGTTTTAAATTCCAGTATACGCACGAAGAAACCTCTTTCGATGTCTTGGAATCATATTTCTATTACTTGTAGTTTTTGAAATAGTTCTAGCAAAAATATATTCCGCGTTTTCGCTCATATCTCACATAATGATTTTGGGGCCAGATAGCTGGTCTCAGCTTTCCTTTGTCGTTTATACTCTGTATATAATTGCAATGTTTGGGTATACTTATTTAAAACAGATACTTTTCGACTTTTTTGTAATCAACGATGCAATAAAATGGTAACACTACTATGATTGTGATAATAACTAAGTAACACTAACATACATTAAGATGGTTTCTGTTTTTTATGCTTTCCGTAGCAACATTTAAGTAAGTTTAAGCGGTTCATATCATTAAATTTTTCTCGTGTATAGTGTATGGCTTTGTTGGTTTTTCTAATAAAGAAATAATAAAATAAAATTGTTTTTTGTGGATTATGTATGGTGACGACGTATAATATTGTAAATGTCGTTACTTCTGTTAAAGCTGACAAGTTTCTTGCGCTTGTTCTTCATGTTAGTTAAAAGACGTCCTAAATAGGTGGAAGGTAGATGTTGGATGATTCATAACAATTTTGAGTGCATTCCAATAAAGTTCATTTTATTTAATGTGCAGTAGTCACCACACATCAATTCGCATTAACCCCACGTAGTGGTAATAGCCTATTTTATCAATGGTCTTTTGCTTGAAAAATATATGATTATTTTTATGAAGCATACTTCGTCTCCAGAAATACGATTTAGGTGTGAGAAAATTAATTCGTTTTATAATCAGTAATTATAACATAAAAAAAAATAACTTAAACAAGTGACACTCGATTGCCACACCATACACCTTAAAAATCGAACAGTTAAATGTTTAAGCAACAAAAAATATAATAGTTTTTTTACTTAATATGAAACAGGTTGGACATTAGTTATAATTAAAAATTAACATAAGTGACAAAAATGGTTCATTTGATTCTGTATAGGTAGAAAAATTATTAAATCCTATAAACTTTATTGCTATTCCTATTCCAACAAAATTTATTTTACGCACATTCGTCTCTAACTTCTATTATTATTATTTGTTATTATATTACTATCTCGATCAATATTCAATTGATTATTTGCTATTTGCTATGCTATGCGAAAATACTATGGAAGATACGCTATTGAAAATTGTTATAAATACATTTTCTAAGAAAGCATTGAAAAAATGCAAGAAATATATAAAAGTAAAAAAAAAATCATTTTCTAGTCACGTGTTATATTGACGACTGATTGGTGCATCGGTATCGATTCTGCCTTTCGTACTGTCGGTCCTACGTTCGAGTCCCAGAAGGGGTAATGTTTGTGTGATGAATACGAGCATTTCTACCTGAGTCATGGGTATTTATATATATTCTATAAATATTAAATATCTTTATATCATATGTGTATGTCCATTCGTTACCCTAGTATCCATAACACAAGCCCTATAGTGCTTACTTTTGGCCTAGGTTAATTATTTTCGCCTACAAAAGTTGTACAATGCGAATCCTGAAGATGATACTCACGTTACATAGTGGGTCATGCAATCGGCAAAGAGAACAAGCATTTGGAATTCCGGAGCAGATGTCTTGGTGTTGGCCGCCAGTAAGTCCAGAAACGCCTTCAGCCCACAGTTGGGACCCAGGGTGCATAGGAACTGCCATAGGGAGTACAGGATCTCATCCTGGTTGCATAGTCCTGGTGGATATTTTTTATAAGTATCATAGCAAAAATTATAGACTATAAAATCTAAGTATTTTGTAATTTTAATTATGGCTTGACAACTGATTCGATTAAGCAGGGCTTACCTTTGAAGCCTCACAGACCCCAGTTCGGGTTCATGAAGGGGCAGAATTAATCTATAATCTAAGATCACAGTGGTTTGTGTGTTTGTTTGTCCGCTCTATTTTATTGTATACGCGTTACCATAGTGCCTAAAAATAACATTCAAGAAGGCTAACAACGGTTAGCTATATGTGTAGTCGTAGAACCGAAACGTTAGCGCGATTCATTGCGGTACAGCGACATCTATAACTGAGACACAACAACGCGTGGCCGGGTCAGCTAGTTATCATAAAAATATTATAAATTATATGAAAGACCCGCTTTTAATTTTTTAATAAGTTTTTATATTTAAATTTTTATCTTCTTACGCCTCATATTGTCAATTACGCTCATCTATGAAGTTACTAAAAATTACCTATATTATGGTATAAAATTTATTCTTAGCACCTGTTAATATATCGAGCTTGACTTGTTTCATAGTCTGTAGCGCTGTGTGATACATGGAGCAAATCAGTGCCGCTTTAGTGCAGTCCGGGGACCCAAGCTTTCTATAATTCTTGTTAGAATTGCCTCTGTAAAAAAAAGTCATTAAATGTCATGAGATGACGTCATAAACTTGGTTAAAAACCACCGTCATCTGGTATGGAATAATGTTTGCTAATATATTTCTTATTACTTGGTGCTTAAAGATCATTTTCAATATACATGCCTATTGGTTCTAGCTTCTATAGCTCGCCGTATGATGGCGGCGGGATTGTGACTCTGTACCGGCGTGGAAGGTTGCGAGGGACCAGCCCCTTCTTCGGTTACGCCAGCATCCAGCATTTCCTACAAACAAACAATTAAAATTAAAAAGAAAATGTTAATTACTTTCAATTTGTTGTTCTTAGTGTATTTATTATGGCTATAATTTTATTAAATCCAAAAAATATATAATACACTTTCAGGACGTCTTAGGCCTTTTGCACATTATAAGACACGGACACAAGACAAGAAAAATGTCTTGTCTGGTTTATCGTACACATTCTGCAAGACGTCTTGTCCTCAGTCTGTAGCCACAATTCACGGAGGATACACGTGTACAAAATAGACAGACGTCAGCGTCTATTATTGATTGCATACTTATACCATAGAAGAAAACGCCGTAGTTGTAGACGACATCCACGCGGGCGGAGCCGCGGCCAAAGTCTAGTAAAATAATAACTGTAATTTTTATTGCTTTGTTTGTTTTTTAATTTTTATCGCTATGTTTTAATCTATAAATTAAATAAAAGATTGAAAAAATTTCGACACAAGCGGGAGCGAAATTTTTCAATCTTGTCCGACTACAATTTTTTCAATTTTTTATTTAATTAATAACGGTTAAATAATTAAATAATATAAAATATAATACAGTTACCTTTTTCATTTTTTTTTTACACTACTGGCAAATCTTTGAAATTTTCTATTAATATGGAACATATGTCATCCCAGGCGGCGGTCTTCAAATTCCTAAATTAATATTCCTCACAAGTTTTGTCCCAAATTACAGGTCTTTCGACATATTAATATGGAACATTTGATAGCTCTAGTAGAAACTAGAGCTATCAAATGTTCCATGTTCACTTTTATGGCACTCATGTTTGATGAAATATTTAATTTAAATGAAAGTGTGGACAATTCATGTGTTTTCGCTGACGCAGCCGCGCCGAATGTGCACGCGCAAACTTGTTTTCATAGTTGAGTAGATGTCGTGTCTAAACAAGACGTCTTGTCTAGACACGACATCGAACATGCAGCCGACAAAATGACTTATCCGACATAAGAAAAAATATCTTGTAATATGTACAGTCTCATATAACAATCAATGCGACTGAAATTGACTAAATTCTTATAAGACATTTCTCATAAGACACAAGAAAATTTCTTGTAATGTGCAAAAGGCCTTATAACTGAAATTCGTCAGCTTTAACAGAAGTAACGATATATACAATATTAATACATTGTTACCATACATAAACACATTTATGTCCATTATCACATTAATATCAATGTTACGCTTCTGTAGTTGATTACAACAAACTCAACAAATATCTGTTTTAAACAAGTGTACTCAAACATTGTAATGCCATAAAGACAATAAATATAAAAAATAAATTAAAAAAAAAGATTATTCTACATAGCTATTTTTATCAATTCTTCTGTGTGTTTGTAACTATTGTGTTACTATTATACATAGAGTTAAAAATACACAAGAACCACCAAACACACAAAGTACCTTGAGAGGAGTAGCCAGTAGTTTATGTAGCAGTGGAGCCGCCCACAGTAACGACAGTTGTGTTCTCAAATTGGTCATTGCTGGAGGCAGGTACGCATCCAACCCCTGGGAAAACCACCCTAGTACCGGGTGCCAGTTACTGAGGTTGCCTTTCTTGCATACCACATATTGCTGACACGAGTCCAGAAAACGAGTCACCACCAACTGGAAAAAATTATTTCACAAGAGTTATAAATAAGACTTTAGGGTCAGCGCAGACCGACGGGAGGCGGCAAATAAAATAACTTGTAATCAATTGAAAGTCGACTTAAGATGGTTTGCAATAAGGTTGGAATATGTATTTGCCACTTGCTTTAAAACGGCTTGTACCTACACGAGCTTTTTTTTTATTAATTTCAGTTGTATGCTAAAGGGCTTAAAATCGACTTTCGATTAATAACAAATTAAACTTCCAAGCAGCCACTTCGCCGGTCTGAGTTACCCTTTTAGTTTAGAAGAATTATTACCAGGATTTATATCTATCGAAACAGACGCTACTAAAGAAAATTTGTGTTTTTGGATAAAACAAAGCAGTTTATCGAATTTTTATATATACAACATAAATCTGCATTTCGATGTACGATTGTTAGTACAAGACTGTTTTTTTACAAGCATATTAAAACCAGCTCTTGTTTAATATCTCAATCGACTACGACATCGAATCACTATAGCAAAATTGGTCAATATTATAGAGATACACAAAATTAAAGCATGTTCATTGGACCTTCAAATATTGAAATCAGTACAAAAAGCAAATAAAACTATAACTGTTAACCTGATTTTTAAAAATAATGACTGTTTCCTATCTATCTGTGAATTTTGACAACACTATGACTCACCACAAACGTAGGATAGTATGTGGTTGGAGTCGCATGTTCGCGTTCTGAATGCGCCAGTTGCACGAGGTTGCCAAGCAAGCATAGCGCGTAGTTGCCTTCGAGTGTGTTGAACACAATGCGCATATTTTGGTCTGTGCTCAGAAATTCTACACACTTGTCGAACATACCGTGTGTGCGGAACGCCACTATAGACTGTGGAATGTTAAAAATACATTTATGATTCAAGGATATGTTATATTAATTAGGGTGAATTGTAATTATAAGGGAATTAATGTTAAAATATAAATGTCTACTTCATGTTGTCTTATTATTTACAGCCTTATGGCTAAAAGTACTTTTTTAGGCAATTATATATGATGCTCTGAAAAGTTAACATCATAGTCAGTTTATTATGGTATCTTTTTTATTTTGACAATTTCGAATGAGTACTTTATCATTTGAAACTATTCAAAAATAATTCATTTCATAATATTCACATGTGTGAAATAAATTTAAAAATATTAATTATATCAGACTTATGTAGCCCAGAAAGCTCCTCATTAAAATCAGCTAAAAATATAACATAATCAAGTGATAATGTAACTTGATAATATTTCAACAACCATGCTCTACTTGCCAGCAACAAATCACCTTGACCTTGGTAGCCGATAAGCAACTATTTCCTCTATAATAGGTGCAAGTTATATTACTTGACATGATTATTAAATAATATGCTAATTGCATTGATAAACTGGATTTGTAACTATGTAAACACGTTAAGTTAATATAAAAAATTAGGAAATATGTAAAACATAAAATCCTATTTAAAAATTATTTTTTGGGTATGAATACATTCCATTGACATTCCAAAATTTCATAATGCGTAGTTAAATCACAACTTATTATTAAAAAAAAATCTTAAAAAGCCTAAGAACATTGTTCTAAGCTTGTTACACATTTTAATTGCTTCTACTAAAAATGTATTTTCTTACCATGTAAAAACAGCAAAACTCACCTCTGGAGATATTTGATTCATATGAAACACAAGTGTAGGCACAGACAAAATCTGTATTATATACATAGTAAGCAACTTTTCTGAAAACTGTGCAGAGACGAGTGGTCGCAGGGATAATGTGACTATTGCTGTTAGGGCTACATTCTTCAAACATACTTTTTCACGACAAAGACCACGTAGAAGCAGTGACTGAAAAGGAAATTATTATTACTACAGTATAGTTATGAAGTAATGTAATTATTATATAAAAGCTTAAGGGTTTTCCATGCTAAGTGCATTAATTTATCATTTTTGTTCAACCATCCAATGACTGATCTTTTCAAAAATAGCTTAACCTCTGCAATCACTATTGAGCTCCTCAGTATAAATTGAAACCTGCTTTTTTATAATTACATATATAAAAAAGCAAGTTTCAATAATATCTGATATTTATAGTAAATATTAAAATAATCTATATTTATGATATATCATAAATAAGCTAGGGGCCAAGGCAGGATCTACAATATAGTGAGCTAACCCAGAAGGTAAATTCATTGTGAACTAAAATTCAGTACTCCTAAACTTTAGGTATTTATTTACTAAGTCTAAATTAGAATGTAATTTAAATGAAAATACTATAATTTTTTAGATTATATTATTTTTTTTAGTAAAGTATGGAAGCGGAGAAAAGCATAGAAACAAAACGATGCATCTAACCTTAGCATTATGCAAAATATGAGTATAAGCTAGATTTTATGTGTGTATTAATAAAATGATTAATTGAAATACATCATTCTATAATATACCTTGATATATATGTCAAAAACCCTGTAAAAACTTAAACAATCTATTATGTATTAATCAAAATTAAAAGTAAATATCAATGTTCCCTAATTGTAATATGGCATCTTTATATTAGTTATCAGCTAATGCATACAATAACTAGATATGAAATAGCCAAGATCTCAAGTTAATTGCAATGTAAATTAGTATTCTTCCTCTTGCAAAATTAAAGGAAAACAAAATACCTTCAGCGTTAAGTAATATCCTTTATGGAAGAGTGAGCCCATAACATTTGCACACAACTGGGTCATACCACCTCTCAGTTTCTCAAAGTTTTTTAGTCGAGTCAGTGCCCATGTGTTTGTGGCTGTGAATGCGACTAGCGTGTGAAGGTGAATAAGTATGCTCTGCATATCCAATGGCGATTCCAATTTCAATATATCCAGATACACACAACATTTGTATAGAAGATCTTTTATGTGAGAGATCCATCGTAAACTGAAAACGAAGAAAATGTTCAAAACGTTCATTATTATACAATATATTCCAAATGGTTAGGAATATATTTTCTTTTTACATTCATCAAACAATAGTTTTTCCTTTTTAACAATAGAACTCTTTTATGATAAATAAATATTTAATATACCTGTATTCTTTATTTAAAAAGACACCGACATAAGACAATTTCACCGATTCAGAATGCAGACTCTGAACAATATATTTACAGAGCTTTTCAAATCTTTTTCTATCTCTTTGTTGCTTGAATACTAAGAAGAGTCTACATGTTACTTTGTATACGTCTAATGCCGGAAGAAGCTCTAATGTTGGAGGTGATTCTTCTTGGGAATTGGGTCCTACAGTCTCTGGAAGGAGCTGATCAAAATCATTTCTGAAAAAAATAATATTTTGATATTATGTTTACAAGTGTGTAAAGAAAACTGCATATATATAATAAATTGACAACCGGTTGGTGCAACAGTAGCTAGTCTGTTTACTGCACCAATAGTTCTAGGTTTGAATCCTGACCAGGAGATATGTCTGTGTGGTTACCAAAGGCATTCCCAAGTCATTCTTGTTATATATTTGTTTATGTATTCTATCCATAACTAAGTATCAATTGTTTGGATAACAGTAAGTTAACCTCACAGAAACCGTCAAATTTTCTCAATGGATATTAAATTTTATTTAAGTTGAAAATAGAATGGAGAATTTTCAGATTATATAGGTTCTGTTGTGTTGGCTGTTCAAGAGCTGCTAAGTTTTAGATTAAGTTATTATCTTTAAAAAATAATTATTATCATTAAAAAATATAGTAGCAAAAGTACTTAAGATCAGTTGTGTTTTTTATACTTTAATTTAGAGGTATATACGAACGTATTATTTTGGCGCGTTCTTGCAAACGCAATGACAAAATTAAAAGCAATAATAATATTAATAAAGTAACTACAGGAAATTAATTCTACGTGAAAAACGCAATTTTGATCTTAAAAAATTTCAGATACTCACAAAATACGCGTAATGAACCTTCTTCGAGCGAGCCATCCGCGAATTAATGCTTGTACCTTAACAGCAGATTGTTCTCGTTTCTTTTCCAAGGCGCGTTCTTCACGGGCAGCCTTCGTTTGTTCCAAGAAAGTGTCTTTACTCGTTTGTGTTTTAGAAAACATTTCTTATGCTATTGCACTAACACAAAATAAATCGCTTTGTGTATTTGGCTTAGTATCTGTCAAGAGGTAAATATCAAATGCATATTAGGGTTTAGAACTTCTAGTTTTATGATGTCATTTTCGCCAAAAGCAGAGCTTGTGTTTAAATTACTTTTAGTCCATGTCTTTCTCCTTCATGTCTACAATTTTACAAACAAATATCAAAATTGTTCAATTTTCAAGATGAAACCTTTAGACACTCAGAAACTACTAAACTATTTTGACAGCTTGTGTATTGCCATGCTGTTTTGTAATTCCATGCAATTTTATAAGTATAGTTTAAATAATAAATAAATTATAGTAAAACAAAAATGATTGAGGTGTCTTATTTTATCCAAGATAAAGAATCTTTTCATCTATTCGAAATTGACATATTAATTTTAGAAAATTTATGGACTGACTTTGACCAAAAGCAATAGTAGTTTATGTGAGTACTTGAGCAAGGAAAGGACTTACAGAATAGTTTTATAATAAAACTTTATTTTAAAAGTTTGTAAGTGTTGGCTCTAACACAATTGAGTTATTAATTTATATTTTGTCATATAGGTCATTGACATTTTGTTTTATTCTACTATTACATAATATTTTTTATGTACGCAACATTATTATGTTGATTTTAAATCTAATAGACGTGCGAAAGTAGGTTCATGCAGCCAAAATAAAATTAGGGTAAAATATTAAAAAAACTGAAACCAATTGCAAATTCACATATTAAAAATTCACCGCTTTCACGCCGTAACTACTGAACCGATTGCTTTGAAATTTTGCAGACGTAAAGATAAAAGTCCGGATTAAATAATAGGGTACTTTTTATCCTGGAAGAAATTGATATTCCCGAGGAAAAAAAAAATATTGTTTGCTTGATGGATGGATTGTAGATGGCGCTGTGTGTCGTTTAAAACAACGTAAAATATTGCAAACGAATATAAACATGTAAATTTAGAAGCTGAATGATACGATAATGAATCCCCAAAAATGTGGAATTCCCGAGGGATGACGTACAATTTGTTTTATCGTCTAAACTGTTTTTTTACATCCACTTATATATTGCAAACGAATATGAACATGTAAATTTTGAAGCTAAATGATACGAAAATGAATCCTCGAAAATGAGGAATTCTCGAGGGATGACGTACAATTTGTTTTATCGTCTAAATTTTTTTTTTTTTACATCTTATTCTATCCTGAAATTAGGGAATGCAAATCTCGCGAGATTGGGGCTCAAGCGAGATCCCGCGAGTTTATGAATAACAATACTGCGAGATCTCGCCAATTCCGAGATCTCGCGAGAACGAGATTGCATTCCCTACCTGAAATCACTAAAGTCAACGAATCACTAATTGGTATAAGTATTAGTTACGTTATTTAGTTCTTGAGGTATGCGATAGATGGCGCTGGGTGTTTTTTAAAACATAGTAACGATGTGTTTTTTTAAATACATAAGAAGTGGAATAATAGCTTACGCTATTTAGTTCTTGAGTTATGCGATAGATGGCGCTGGGTGTTTTTTAAAACATGGTGACGATGTATTTTTTTAAATACGTAAGAATCGGAATGATAGCTTACGCTATTCAGTTCTACAGGAATGCGAAAGATAGCACTGGGTGTTTTTTAAAACGTGGTAACGAAGTGTTTTTTTAAGATACGTAAGAAGTGGAATGAATTATATGAATGTTGTATCCAACGTTACATCGCGCTTCTTAGATTTTTCTGTGGGAATGAGAAGTTTTCTTATAGTTGTGCTTTATACCACAATATAACCGAATTCCACGCGGGCGAAGCCGCGGGCGGAAAGCTAGTATCTTAATAACTGGCAAAATTATGGCTCAAACAAAAATAAATTAAAGCAAATTTTGGTAAACCACACGCTACAATATAATTAAGTTAAATAATTTTGAACTCTATCAGTGTCATTTAAGTTGTTGATTTCAATAAATATGTAAGTTTTAGGTAGGATTTATTTACAGCCATATTTACCATTTTTTCATATCTAAAATTGTTATTATTTTTTAGGTAACTGCAAGTAGAGCGTTTAGATAAATATTTGTATAATATAACTACGAAAATCTTAGTTCTTTGTAACACTGACCTCATAGACTAGCCGTCTTAGACTGGGAGATGAAAGTATACAAAACAATTCTCATGTACTATTTCTCTAGTTGCGTTGACTACATGTAAGTAGTAACCCACATGAATTTACAAATAATCATATATGAAATAAATATTGATTTAACTGAGTACGTAAACCCATAGGTATTACTTTATTATTACACAGTCGTGTTTATGCTTTAACTTTGGTAAGTTCTTCAAAGAAAAAAGCATTTATTCAGCTAACGATACATTAACTTAAATATAAAATAACAAACTAAACATACATTTTTCGCTGAAATGAACTCCGACCTTAGCTTATGTCACAACGATGTGACGTTGATTTTCAGGTGGAACCAGAGAATGGAGAGGCACTAACCAAACAATAATAATTTACTTAAAATGAATTTAAACACGGAGACAAAACTTAACTAAAATACTATATACTTAAATAATTAATGTGAAAACACATCGCACTGAAATAAAGAAAACCATACAAAAAAGACTATACATATATATTTAGATTAAAAATAGGTACCCTTACTAACTTGCAACCTGTAATAATAATGATATTTAATTTAATATGGTTACGAAAAGAGGTTAAACAAGATATTATTCATTTATTTTTAAATATTTAGAGCAGAATCCATGAGCGGTGGCCTACCCAACGATTTAGCTCCGATGGTGAGGGCTTCAAAAAAACTGAAGCTAAAATCAGTATATTTTAAATTTAAAAAATAAGTTTATGCCTCTATTTTAAAACACATTCAATTTAATATATTGTTTTGGTACTTAAATTAAAAGACAACACACTATTAAACGGGCTAATACTACAAAGTAACTTTTTTTTGCAGTTATTTGAAAATAATTAAATTTTGTAGTGTATTATAGCAAGATGTACGTAGCATATTTTCAACAAAGTGATTTTTTTTACTACTCAAAACAATTATTTTCAACGTATAGAATACATAAATAAGTAGTTTGTAGACAGCAATGACAAGGTGATCCACCTATGTGTTTATGCGCATTACACAAAGATATGCCCCTACCAGGATTAGAACCCAGGACCTTTAGCTCAGAAAGAAGGTTCGCTAGTTGAACCAAGCGACCGTCAATTTAAATGAAAACGTGGTATTATAACTGTGTGCTTGTCTTCGCATGTTGCCTTATTGCGTCTACTAACGCGGGAAATTCCGTTTCAATACACTTCCCTGTTGAAAAAATCAGTCAGACTATAGTGTATTTACGGTCTAAATTACTTTGCTTAAAAAAGACATAAAATGACATAGAAAAAGACATATGTAGCGGTGAAGTTGAAGCACAGGCTTACTATGTTCTAAACGAATTTTTAATTGACCAAATTAAAAATTAAAAAATTTAAAATAATTCATATTATAAATTATTTTAAATTTAATTGAATAATAATCTATAGATTGTATGTTTAATTTAATGTATATGTATCTATAAAAATGTGTTTTATGTTGCTTATGAAAATGTATCTCATCGACTGATACTGCAAATAATATTTGTTTTGACTGCTTTAAACTTAAGATGGTATTTAATTGTATGCAATAATGGCAGAAACCAGTGAACTATTATATATATTTTGCAACAACTTTACCTTCCTGTGTTTCACAATAAATAATTTTGATTTGATTTGATTTGAAAGAAAAGACAAAGACACCGCGGCTATTCCAGTCTGCCTTTGAGACCTAATTATGTTCATCGCGAATGAAGCGGCTACGGGAAGTTGTGTGCGTCTGAACTGGGCTCGAGAAGTGTTGGAGAACAGTGTTATTTGCGGTATGAATACAGTTTTGGTTGAACAACATCTACTGATAACCTCAGCTTCGTTGATGTTTCTTCGGAAAGCAATTATTGCATAATTAAGATGAAGTAATATTTCTACTAGGAATTATCGGGAAATGATTTTGTTTGCAGGAAGACCGCTTATATATTTACATAAATACATATATTTAAATTATCCTAAGTATTTTTGTATCTCAAATAAATAAACAAATCACAAGGCAAAACAAATATTATTCAATAAATATTAGACATCACTATACTTTGTCCAATGTAGGATGATACTTTGACAGGTGTCACTTCCTTATTGCAACGTACTAAGGTTACGTTTGTTTCCTTATGTTTGGCTCTAAGAGGTTTGGCTTGACATTGCAATAGCAACTTTATACCCTCTATATAGGTGTCAACTGTCAAAAGTATCATCCTACATTGGACAAAGTATATGTATGTTGTACTGAATCAATGAATTAAGTAGCTAAATAATTGTGTTATTGAAATAAGAAACAATAACACGCAAACCCGAGCCAATACGTATATCACATAAATATCTTCGTACATGTACGTTTTCTACAAGCCATTCGACCAAGGGGGTCAAAGTCGGTAAAAAAATATATTTTTAATATAAGTTTAGTAAATAATAGCAAATAACGTTCTCAGTCAGTATCGCTTTTTTATAAGTTGGAGGCTGCGTGATTAAATCACTGAAGTAACATTTCAAAATGTCTTTACTAAAGGCTATACTACATGGGCGGTTCTCCCGCCGCGGAAATACGCTCGACAAAGCTCCTGCTAACCAGCAAACTACATGGGACGCGGTTTACCGCTGTGTTTTGTGTTGGTTTCAACATGGATCCGCCAATGATAACTGCCCTTGCAGCTCTTATATTATTAGAATTATTAAAAAATAAAGTAAACCGCAATGTTTGGGTGGAACCAGTGTTAAGTAACCGTTTAACTTCGGGAATATTTCAATGTTTAGTGCACACCGTGATATGACGAATGACGCAATAGCGGATAACCGCCCGTGTAGTTTTAAACGGCGGTTAACAGCGGCGGTTTGACGCTGCATGCGGCGGTCGTATTTCTCCCGCCTGCAAACCGCGGCGGGAAACCGCGCAGTGTAGTTTGTAGCATACAAAGTTCATATATAATTGAGTCTAGTGTGGTTCAGAAGTTAGTTCAGTAGTTTTTCAGGATTCCTGCGGCGGGAGAACCGCCCGTGTAGTATAGCCCTAACGCATTCTATAGTCCCCGGCCTATAAGTTGAACCTGGTTTTGAAATCACCTGACATGCGCAGTAGCAAGTTTAGGTACATTATTCACCACTGCGCATGTCACGTGATTTCAAAACCAGGTTCAACTTATATGCCGGGAACTATAGTGTAATTGAAAACAATAGATTAACGTTATAGTGAGTCTGCAGGTTTCCTAAGTTCAGGAGGTTACACAAATTAAAATTTTGATTACATATATACCATAAATACAATTATGCAAGCAAGAGCCTTTTTATATTTTTTACCTAACAATTGAGAAATATTTTCATACATGATAGGTGGAGACAATAGGTACCTCTTTTATAGTGACGGTAAATATAAAAATGGGTCAAGTGCGTGTCGGCCTCGCGCAATAGTTCGTTCATCACGGGACTTCAGATAGGTAAACCGAGTGAGGGGCAAACTTAATTTAGCCGTTGGTCAACTACATCGAATTAAGTCGCGGTTAGTTTATAGTCGCAACAATTGTTTTTTGTGATGCAACTGCAAATTTACGGTTTTCGGATTTTTTCCTTTACTTGTGATACATGACTACTAAACTACTATAAATTTTGATTCCCTTGAGAGTGTTGAAATATACGTTTTTTGAGACATCAACGGTTGTATCTTTTTTTACGTTAACTTAGAAGTATGATTTTTCTTAGTTTCAAGGGACTGCATATGGTTTTGATTAAAAACCACGACTTCCACACGTTCGAGAGATAAAGGGTCTTTACAGACAGACGGACGGATGGACAGCAAAGTGATCCTATAAGGGTTCTGATTTTTTTATTTGAGGTGCGGAACCCTGAAAATATCCTTAAATTATGATATCTTTAATCAAGAAATAATTTCAATAAAATAAAGCTATAATGTTATTTAACACTAAGCTTACTCTACTTGTTGCAACTACTAGAAAATACGTTCGATATTAGAGTGTACAATCATCTTAAATTACGATAACTTTTTTCATATTTATTAGATTTTATTGAAACAATTGCTCCTAACCGAGTTAAATCTACCTGATTAGTAGGTACAGACAAAATTTTAAAAATAACTTGTTTGTGTTCTGTTACTACGCAATTAAAAAAAAAAAGTTAAAATTTATAGGTTATAAAATACGCGCCTTTCATTTTTATATTTTAATAACGTCAAAGGGTACCTAACGGTTACAAAATACATGTTGAATATTTCGTTTCTTTTTATATATATCTGTATTATTTGTATTTCTGCAAATAAAAATTTTTGATTGATTGATTGATTAATATTACTTTATAAGGTTAGACATTTTAAATCAGTAGATATTTGCAGTATTAAACTTTACAGATTTTCAGTTTCATTCCGTAATAATGAGTATGAAACGATGATTTTTATTAAGGATTTATTATTTTTTATGGTCAAGAATAGTACGGAATAATACTATACAATAGTTTCTAGTTCGTAATGCAGTATAGTTATGTAACTATGTATACCCATGACGGGCATACAATGAATTGCTTAAAAATATTTTTTTAAATAAATGCGCATATTCATGTGTATCTTCATAATTAGATTTGTTAGTCCGTCTAGTTAATTACTGTTATCTTTCTCCTTTTTTGCTGTAACAACATCTCAAATTTATGATCGGGCGCCCGTCCAAAATGCCTCCTATAGCTTTATCAGAGCATTTTCTAGTTTAGTTTTGACGACGATCGTTTGGTGCAACGCTAGCAACACTGCCTTTTGCACCGACGACGGTATTTGCATGGGCTCTAGTCGCGTAGGGGGGATTTCTGTGTGATAAATACGAGCATTTGTAGCTGAGTCATTGGCATTTATGTAAATTTATCTAAATATTAAATGTCTATATATTAACCCTATCTTAACTAATATTATAAAGAGGAAAGATTTGTATTTTTGTATGTTTGCAATGAATAAACTCAAAAACTTCTAAGCCGATTTCAAAAATTCTTTTCTTTTCACCATTGGAAAGCTACATTCACGCTGAATAACATAGGCTATATTTAATGCTAGAAAAAAATTTAAAGAATTTTGTTCACCCGTGCGAAGCCGGGACGGGCCGCTAGTATGTATATTAACCGTTAGCCTTGTATCCATAACAAACGCTTACAGTGTATACCAGGCGGGGTCAACTATATATGAGCATTCGGTGACATACCTATTGGGGATTTTCCTGTGTGGCTATACACAAGTGGAATTCAAAATAGTAGGATAAAATACTTAGTGGCATCTTTTATTATTTCAATTTTATGCCAGAAATTTATTACATCATTCAAACGCAATCGTGAATTTAAACATGACATTAAAAAAAGTTAATTTCTTGTGTGTATTGCTCATATTATTTGTATAATGGAACTAAGTAGTAGGATATTTTATTATAACTGTGGCAACAATGTGATTTGTAGATGGCAGATGCCAAAACATGGTTTTCAATATGGCGTTTGATGTTTGTTTTCGTTCGGCATTTCTCTCGTTCGTTTTAACATCGTAATCGCTGTACCAGTTGCATTTCTCTATAAATTTCGTCGTTTTCATCGAGTTGAGCACCTCCTCCTCCTCCGATCTTGTGTTAAGTTGTGGTTGCTTTATGCTGCTGTTATTGTATTGTGAGATAGTGACTCTTGTTGTTTTTACCATATCCAATAGCTGTATGTAATTATGGCAGACAACATTAGAAGAATATGCTTGAAATGTGGGCGATCGCCGAAGGAAGATCCCGACATTAGGCTATAATATAGCCTAATGTCGGGATCTTCCTTCGGCGATTATTAAATATATAGCCGCTATATAGATATCCTAACCCCGGACCAACTAACACATTACGGTAAGTACAGTTGTTTTAAAGACACTTTTTTGTTTATATATCGCACATATCGCACATAAAATAATCAAGCTCCAACTTTGAACTTCATTTTAAAGTAAAAACAAACAAAGTAAAGACGTAGAGCAGAGGTAGGAGTATTTTCTCATACTCAGTTCAGTTTTGTCAAAAATTACATGTGACATTATAGCACCGTATGTGTGATATATGTGTATGTTCTTATATATATATTTATGTTCTTATTTCTACACATCTTATAAAAACTAAGAACTTGTTATGTGAGCTTTACTTTTTCTTAGAAATCAAAGGTTGAACGGAATAATTCAGTTAAGTTTGTTTAATAATTAATAAAATTGATTGGTTTGTTTCAGATGTGAATCATAGACCAAGTTTTGTTTTCCCGAGAAAGAGTGGCATTCCTATGCCTTTCAAAAAAAATTATATGCTGAGCATAGTATGTTGTGTAACATTTTAAAGAATCTGCATATACTGATTTTGCCAAGAAAAAAGGACATAACGAATCGGGAAAACAGGGACCACAAGGTAATTTACTTATCTGTTTTATCACTTCTGATTTCAAAATTTAGTTTTCCTGCAGATTTTTTATAAAAGCAGCCTCTATACATAAACATTAAGAAAAAACAATCATAGCAACATGTGTATTATGCACTTTTACATTGTATTGCTTATTCCTGTAAAGTCAAATCTTACAACTTATTTATTGAAAAATCAAATATAAAATAAAAATAAATATTTCCTACATTCACATCAATTAACCTAGCCCAAAGTAAGCACTTTAAGCATATATTCTAAAGGCATAAACAATGATTGGTTTTTCAGCAAGTGCATACACTCTCACATCACCCTATGGAACCCATGCCAGGCCCATCAACATCAAAGCTGGACAGAATGGATCCTCAACCAGCCTCATTATACCAACATGATATTGTCAATATTAGACCTGTTGTGAAGGTGCTCATATAAATTATTTAATTATCATGTTATGTTATAATTTTATCAGCATGCTATACAACATCCATGATGGAAGCTCAGTTTATCCCCACCATATGATGAACTCATGGCTTTATTATATTGCCAATATAAAACATCTATGCACTTTAAAATAACTTAACTAATATAATTATTATATATCTGACAAGCTTTTTCTTAGCATGTTGACCATGTTTACTATTTTTAACTTTTCATGAGGATGCATACAACCAAATAGACAATTATTAGATTTTTGTAAAATAAATTACAAAGAAATTATATCATTCATGATAATCAATGCCATGTATTTTACAGGACTGTCACCTCTTGCCATGGAACATATAGCAGGACCATCAATGCCACGACAGGAAATGATGAAAGGTCAGCCAGGGCCATCTCACATACACAGGAACATCACAAATATAAGACCTGTTACTAAGGTATCTATACAAATACTATAAATAATTATTAAATTAAAGGTATTAATTTCAACTGCTGCTTGTTAATGATCTTACTGAAAACACTTGCAGTATATATGATAATTAAATAAAATCTCATATCTCTCATATCATCAATCTCATAATCACTGATGAAAAATATGTTTTACAGGTTGTACATTCACGCAGTCAAGATAAATCGGAAAGAGAAAAGGAATTACATAGAAAATGTCAAATGTATATGAAAAGGGTCTGGAAATTGCGAAATACCATAAAAAAGAAAAAGAGTCTTGATAGTTTAAATGTCCTTCATGTAAACTTTGCATATCAACAACTGGTGAGAAGACTAACCCCATCATTTACTATCCTTTTACAATCCCAATTAAAAAATATAAGAAGAAAAACAAGAGGACAAATGTGGACACTAGACGAAAAAATTATTGCATTAAGACTCTATAAAAGGTCTCCAATGTGTTATAGACTTTTAAGAAGAATGTGGTGCTTACCAACACCAGCAACCCTCAAATCTTTATTAAGTCAATTCGAATTGACTGTAGGCATAAATAAAAAAATTCTTAATACTCTAGAAGAGCATGTGAAAAGTCTAGAGCCCTCTGAAAATCGATACATCTTGATGTTTGATGAAATGTCTATAAAAAAACATTTAGAATATAAATCTTAAGAAGATGTAATAGAAGGATACCAGGACCATGGCCCTCAGCATGGGCGGTCTGAACAAGAAGCAACCCATGCATTAGTCTTCATGGTCGCTGGAATAAGAAAAAAAGAAAAACAGCCAATTGCTTTTTATTTATCTAGTTCATATACAACTGCAGATAGACTAGCAGAGCTCATCAAAGAGGTATATATGTTATATTAAAGATTTTCTTCCTAAAACAATAATGTCCAGTCATAGCATACCAAGCTAATATACATTTTGATTTATCTACCTTATGTTGTTACTTAACAGTGTATATATTGATGTGCTGGCAAATGTATGGACAGTTTAGTATGTACTAAAAATGCTATTTATTTTGTTTGGTCAATTTGTTTCCATGTTTCATTAAATAACCCAAAGTACCGTAGCAGTTAATACTAAATTAGAGAGAACATAGAAATGTGTTTGCTGCAAATTGCTCATTGGAAGAGCATGACAATTAACCATATAAAATTTACTTGTCACATATAGTTAATGCGTATAAACTTAGATACAGTGTCGGATTTGTTTTTTATGTAACAATTGTTGTATTTTTTTTTTAGGTTTTGCATGCATGCTTCAGTGTTGGACTATGTATATCTGCAACGGTATGTGACATGAATGGCGTGAATAGAAGGGCTTTAAGTATCCTGGGTGCAACAGCTGAGAAGCCATATTTCACAATATTAAATAATGAAGTGGTCACAATATTTGACCCCCCACAACATGCCATAAAAATGAAAATGTGCAATTTATTATAAAAAATGTTGTAACTATATGTATCCAAAGATTTTGTACACTAAAAAATCGCCAGTTTCACGACGAATCAGCGAGAGCCCTATTAAGAAAAAAATTAAATATGTATAATAAAACATGATTGAAATCCATCTGCTCTTGTTTTTTTTTTTTTTTTCCTTCACTATTAGGTAATGCTTTCGATTACGTGCCAGCCCGTTTTTCCATGCACCATATTTCCCATAGAAGTATTTATAAATACTTCAATGGGAATGGAATGGTACATGGAAAACGGGCTGGCACTGACCAAAAAATAATTACTCGTATAAATTTTAAATTCCCCGCCATATTAGTTTTTTGGGGACTACGAGAGATGGCAGTGAAGTCGATATTAGTCGCCATATTTTTTGTATGAAGTTAGCATTCTTCTCCTTGGAGTATAATGTTCTGTGGTGTATACTGTGAGCTAGACTAAATAGTGTGTGTCATATTTTCTAATTATTCAAAAAAACATTAAATTTCTATTTCAATATTATGAAGTGAAAAGTCGCGATAATATTAATTTATCAATACCATTCTAGGCATAAAAGCTATACATATTCAGATGAAAGGTAAAATAGTGACATTGTTAAAATAAGGTACCTGCGGGTAACAAGAGCCGGTGTTTATCAAGGGCCACTATTACAATAGTGTTCTCTAACGGTTTGATTTTATTTTAATTACGCACACGTGTAAAGGACCAATAGGAAGGCTAATATACGCCAGCGCAGTCGCGCACGATCACCCATCTTGTCAGTAGCCGCGTCGCCGTTCAGAGATTTGGTCTGCGTCATTCAATAGTAATTTTTTCTCTTAATTGCAACGAAATTGGGCGTGAAATATACTGTTGTTTATAAAACTTGGTATTACAAAGTAAACTTTACAGTTTAATTAATGTTAAAGCAAGGTTAGTTCGAAAGATTTTATTGATTCAGTGTATTTTATCTCGGATCAAGTAAAATGAGTATCAATGCTTAATAAGGGCCAGGTGAATGGCGGGTAAAGGGGCCGGCCCTTATTAAACCTATGAATATGTAATTTTAATAATCAAAGTCTATTTTATTTTCTACTTTTATAAGGGTTGTAGTTGAATTTAAGCCACAACGCCAAAGGAACCAAATAGTCTCTACAAGTGGAATTAAGAAGAAACAGCAGAAGAAGAAGGCGAACAATAAAAAAAGCAAAAGAAAAATACTGTAGACACCGAAGAGAAATGGTACTGCTACGCGTGTAATGAAGTGCGTTTTGCAGACATGAGAAATTGCCCTTCATGCAAAAGATGGTTTCATGAAGAATACTTGGGCTTAACGAAAGATGTTGATTTTGAATGTCCAATGTGCAATTAGAGGATTAAACATTAGAGCATTGGTGAATAAGAAAAGACACTCAAAGTATTAAGTGAAACTATTTTCAATTTTTCATAAGTTTAGGCGGTTCACACACTAGAGATGCGTCCCGCCGCGGTGCGCGTGGCGACAGAAAACGCGCCCCCGCGCGGAGGCGCAGATCTGCCTATCTTAGCGGTGTAATCTGCTTCTCCGCGCAGATTTTCAATCTTACAAGTTGACCCTACTTCTTCACGCCCCGCGCAGAATCTGCGCGCGGGGCGCCTTCCCGCGCGTTCTCGCGTCGGCAGTGTGTTGTCATAGGCGTGTTTTCTATATTAATTGAGATTCTTGCATACAATAATAAAATCTGCGGCCACGCGCTACGCGACGGGGCGCGGTGCAGTGTGTTAACCGCCTTAATGAGGTCCACAGAATTTGTTGAACTTTTCTTTGTGTCTTTATTATTTTTTTATGTCAAAGGTTTATTTAAAGGAAAGTATACTTTGTTGAGAGATAAGATAATTATATTAATTTGTTGTTGGGAAATATCCTTTTTCACAGTTTGTTTGTTTCTTAAGTTTATTAAGGTCCATTACTATTCTTCTCGTTAATTTATGTGTATACAATGATGTGCTTTCATGCCAAATGATAGTATAAGCTATAGGGAGCTAAAAAATATTGTGTCCACTTTGGTTATTCCATTAAGTATTGACTCAAGATCATGGTCTCTATTAAACTGCGTATGTTTAATAAGGGCCATAGAAAAGGTTTTAAAAATGTTTATTTTGAAGCGAAATTTGACAAGCTTAGACAAAAAAAGTAGTAAGTTATAGTGATGTGCCGAGTCGTTGTTTTATAGGATCGAGTCGATTCGAGTCAGTTTGTACGGTATTCGAATCATGACTCGATTCCGCGATTCGAGTCCAGTACTCGAGTTCTATGTTTGGTATTCGAATGCTGACTCGAGTCCTGGACTCGAGTCTAGAACCTTAGTCTGGAAATTCGAGTCCAGAACTCGAGTCTGTTACCGATTTAAGTACAAAAGGAAAAATTGGAAAGGAGTAAACTTCAAACAGTATCTAGGTTTAGCATAATAACACTACGAACATTTTAATGAAAAATATTTTTAAACATAACAAATAAACATAGAATACTAAGGAGATATCTAGAAACTAGAAAATTTCTGTTAATGAGGTCAAGTTCTATTTGTTTTATTAATAAAAAGAGATCATTTTAGAAGCTAGGTATTTAAAAACTTCGGGTATTTGTTCTATTAGGTAGTAAGCATGTACTTTTATTTTCACACACTTGTCACTTCATTGCTTAAGTAAACAGAAATCGAGTACGAGCGAGTCAAGCTATCTCGAATACTAGACTCGAGACTCGGGTCTCGCATAATAGTTTCAAGACACCGAGTACAAGATCGATTCTTCCTGACTCGAGTACCGGAATCGAGTCCGGCGTACTCGAATCAAAATAAATTGGTATTCGAATATGCGAGTCCAAAGCAGGAATCGAGTCTGACTCGAGTCAAGCCGTACTCGGCACATCGCTAGTAAGTTATGTTGCTAAAGTAATAAATGTTCTCCTGATTATTCATGTTTTATTGTTATCAATTATTTTTACATTAATATTTAATTTTGAAGTTAGGTGGCCCTTGTTTACCGCAAGTACCTTATTAATGCACAAATGAGGTCAACCTTAAAGCTAACCTGTGATTGTATTTGACTCGATAATCCACAAAATGCGTCTACGATGAGTAAGCTTATCGATAGTTCTGAACAAAAGGCGTACTAAAGTTGAATGCAGTTGCAATCCTTCTGTATTGAAGTGAAGAATGACACAGTGATGTCATTGCGCGTTAGGTTGGCAATCTCGAGTACCTACGCACTTTCACTTCCGGTGATTAGGTCACGACAAGATCGCATTGCTTTAAAATAAAAAGCTTGATAAGGGCGTCACATATTTCAATACTTAGTAAGTTGATAACGTGTAATCTTTGAGACGAAATATGCACCTATTTCTTATCGGCGAAATATTACCAGACACATTTGGTTTTGTTTAGTATATCTACCTATTCGTCATTTTCTTCGAAAAAAAAAATTAATATTGTCGTAAATAAATAATACCTACTCTGTGCTCGCATTTTCGCGTATATTGATTTGAATTACCACGACATACATACCTTATATATACATTTGTACATATACATATATTTTTATGGGTATCTACCAAAAAGTCAATTTGCATTTTTAGTCCTTTTAAAAACGTAAAACAGACAAGTTTTGCGATGTGTTTTATCTATAAAACATTATTGACCATAATATGACATTGGTATTATAGGCGGACTTAATGCTAAAAGCATTCTCTACCCGTCAACCTTTGGGGGAAAAACTTATTACAAATTTATTAATGCGGCAAATAATCAGCTATATTAACTAATTTTTGCATTATAAACATAAATAAACATTCATAAATTATAATAATACATATACAAACACTAGCAAGAAAGTGACGAATTATGATTTACGCCTTGATCCTAAGCTTTTTATAAGATACGTTCAAACTTGCCTTTTTAAAGGCAAATTCATTTGGAGATTTTTTAATGGATTCAGGAAGACTGTTCCAGAGTCGAAAAGCATGAAGAGCCAGAATGAAATATAGGGGAGTGGAGAGTGATTAGCAGTTGATAGAAAGACGTTGACGGGCATGATCGTAACAGAGATATTGAGATTCTCATTTCAAGAGTGAGGGTTAAAGATGATATCGAAGGTAGTGCATAGCAATCTCAGCTGCCTGCGCTGACAACAAAACAGAAAACGAATACAATTATAAATACTTAGTCTTTATTCAAATCATGATAACAGACATCAGCATAATAAATGAGTAAAATATCAGGGAAGTGACAAGTAAAACATTATTTTTAACATTAGGCAGGAAGTTTCTGTAGCGATTTAGGAAACGCAATGATGTGATAACCCTACGATTAATCTCAGCAACCTGGGCGGTCCAACTCAATATTGGATTAAAATAGAGTCAAAAGTTATTGGTATAAATAAGTAAGTAGGTTAGTTTAAAACACTTAAAATTGTCAATTAAAGGTGTAATTAAAAAAGCGATTAACTAATTTATATTTTATTATTAATTTTCATATATTTTTGACACAATCAAATTAGTTATTAATGTCATTTTAATTGCCGTGTTAATATTTAGCAGGTGGTCAAGTTTCTTTACTTTTAACGCCATGTTTTGATTAATTATGGTATTTTACTGCGACCTCTCCAACACACCTGCTAAGTGTGAAAATTATTGCAAAATCCCCCCTACTTTAGGGGAAGGCATTAGTCTACGGCTAAGATTATGATGAAGGATGGCGTCGTCCCCACTGTTGGATCATTTAATAAAAAAAAATACAGATTTCCTACATTCACACCAATCAACCTAGCCCAAAGTAAGCACTTTTAAGGCTTGTGTTATGGATAGTAGGGTAACGGATAGACATTACATTTATCATACATAAATAAGTAATATTCATAGAAATATATAGGTACAAATGCTCGTATTCATCATACAAATATCTGCCCCTTGCGGGATTCAAATCCAGGACCGTCGGTGTGAAAGGCAGGATCGCTACCGTTGCACCAAACGGTCGTCAATTAAATGGTTGTATATAATGACTCCTTGACTAATACCTGAAAAGGATAAGATAACAATAACTGATACAATACTGGGGTACTAATGTAAGTAAAAGTGAAATATTTTGCTGTGATGTCCTTAAGTACCTAGTAAAGTGCTTTGATAAAAAAATGCGTCATATTTTCGCTCATTGTTGTGTAGAACGACTTGTTTTTGAGTCTTATTACGTAATTGTTTTTAAATATTTAGAGAACGTCTAGTTAAAATTAATTAAAACTATAGGTAATGGTCTTGTAAGTCGTTGATTATTAAATTGAAGAGAAAGATGATTATCTCTTTTAATACGTACCTACTAATCAAATTAAGACTCTCGTGAAAAATGATTTTTTGATATAAGTGAAAGGAGTTGTATTTAGACATATGTGGCGAGCTTGACTGCGCAATTGTTAAATATGTTCAATAATATTTAATTCTTACACTTCCGCGCCTTTTACATATTTTTAAATAATATCATTTTTATCGGATAAGTTGTGCTTTTAATTTTGTTTCTTATTTATAATATTCACGTTTTAAAGTACCTACGCTATCTATTAAAGGTATCTTAAGTCATCCTGTGATTACGGCTCCTGTAACGGGGTACAATACTAGGGTTGCCACCTTTTATTTTTGTAGATAAAGTACATTGGTTATTATAGGTAATACAAAAAGTACATAGTATGAAAATAAAGTACAATTGATTTTCCTTTATCATTATGTTTAAAAGCATATTTTTTATTGCTTTTTGCAGTTTGTATCAAATTAGTATCTCTATTAAACAATTGGAAACACAGCATCTTTACAGTCTAGCATAGCATAGTTTAGTTTGGATATTTAATGCAACCATATCAATTCACACACACACGTGCACACACAGAAAAAAGAAAATATGTCTTCTTACTTGTCCTGCTCCTATACTGAAGCAATTGTAAATGTAATTCCATACAATTTGCATTTTTCATTATATTCGTTCTGTGGATCATTAATTAACCAATCACCATTTTCGTTTTCCCGCGTACTTTTATACTTCTGCAATCGTTTATTTTTCTTTGTATCGTATCATTTTTTTAAAACATTTTTTTCGGTGTAACATATTCACTATCTGTTCTGTATATTGTATATTATATCACGAGACCCGATACGGTAGGTTTTGTTCATGATGAAACCCAGGATAAAGAAATATCACGTAAAACACACTAGAATCCCAAAGAAATCAAATCATTCGAAATAAAGTATTTTCGTATACTTTATTGTTCTCATAAAGTATAGAGTAAAATTACCTGAAATAACTTACAATACTTTATTATAAAGTACGGGTGACAACCCCAGACAAAACGTCTGGATTAAATATAGCAAACAAAATTAAATGCGCAACTAATCCGGTGTAGGTGATTGTATTTAAATGTTAATTAGTTACGGAGGTTAATTAGGTGACTACAATCTTGAGCTCTTTTGTGCTTTGGAAAGCACGTTGATTCGTTAGTCTCTTTTTATAAGGGAAACCAAATTAATAAATCCCTACCGATGGGTGATCTGCAGGTAGGAGTCCAGGACTCCCACCCAGCACTGAAAGCGATAGAGTTCAGCGCTAAAGATCCGGTTGGACCAATGTGGTAGTCACCACCAATGAAGCCGTTAATTTTGCCCATATCTACAGTTAATACTATTCATCAATCCGCACTTAGCCCGCGTTGTGGAAAATGGTCCATTCTCTCGGTGTTTTCATACATAAGGATTAGGAGAGATTTCATATTTATTTATTTAATTCAATATCACAGGTGATCTCGTTTGTTTGTCTTCTATTCCGTTTAGGATACTTAAGGTTAGGTTTTTAATTTCCATAAAAGTAGAACTAAATATCGAACGATAAGCAATTTTCTTTTCGTTACAAGAAATCGTTTTAGAAAACTTTAGATTTGAAGTTTTAACACTTAAGAATTACATGTGACGTCACGAATCTTATGTTTACCACCTCTTGATTTAATACTATATGCAATGCATAAAATATTACACATTCATAAAAATGAAATATTAAGGAAAAAACAAGCAGTTATGTCTTTCTATTTTACATAAGACTTTAGAACTGGAGGCAATCAGATGAGTATTCAATAAAGTAACAAACAAGTTCTAAGATCTGTTTGGTAGCTACTATTTAAAATAGAGACTATTTCAACATCACAAATCTAGAATTAATTGAAAAAATTAGTTAATTTTCCGCTTAATGAATATATATTTAATAGATTCAATGAAAAGACTTCTTCGTTCCGCGGATGCAATGGTAGAGTTGCTAACTTCCTCGTCAAAGGCCTCGGGTTTGAATCTTGACTAAGTTTCTTTCGTAGTGAGCTCAAACATTTATAGGGATAAATGGAAATAATGATAAATAAGGCTACGGTTATTTATATACATATTTATATTTTAATTATTTAATAGTCACCTAAGCAAAAGCTTATTTCTATGTATTTAGTTTAAGACTAAATAATAAATGTGAACAGTCTAGAATATTCAAAACAAAAAAGTCTTAAGACAACTTAAGAAATAAAAATAAAATAAAAATAATTTATTTTCGGACAGAGTCCATAGATGTTAGTGACAATATACTTAATTTCTATTTTAGTTTTGATTTGCTTTTCAATTTAATTCAATATAATTAAAAAAATATTATATTATTATTATAGATGTTACTGACACTTAATTTCTTTGTTAGGCTTAATTTTTTTATTTAATTCTATGCAATTTCAAATTAATTATATTTTTACATACTATTGCATCTACTCAGCCAGTTCATCAAACATGTAGCTTGATGAATCGGCCTAGCAGTGCTGAGTCCATCTTATCTCCTATCATACTCAGGACTCTGTTCCGACTCCCTCGCACCCGACGCATCAGAGACGCTATGCCATAACGAAAAACGGCATAGAAGTCATTAGTGCTCGCATCCGTAAACATACCAGATGCACTACAGTAATGTGGGACCCTGAAAAAGGCCATAAATATGTTATTGTACACAATTCGCAGAGCATTGTAGACACTCTGAGTAAAGTTGGCCCAAAAGCTGCATGTATAAAAACGTTGACAGTAAGCTTTAAATAATATTACCACGAACCGCCAATGCCCTGCATTTCCTTTCTACGTCAGAGTCATCGTGGAGGTTATAGGTGACAACATGCCCTAGGTATTTAAAAATTGCCACATGGCTCAAAGCAGCTCCATTCAGGGCAACAGTTTGTATATTGCTAGGCCCCTTCAATTTTCCTCTAAATTACATACATTGACTCTTCACAGAATTGTACATTAAACCATGAGTTTCAGCATAAGATTCAAAGATTTTTATAAGTTTCCTCAAGCCACTCAATGAGGGGCTCAGCAGTACCATATCGTCTGCATAACTAATGTTATTAACACAAACTCCATCAATATAACAGCCGACATGTGTGTGGCTGAGCTCCTCAATGAGTTTGTTTATATATAAATTAAATAATTTAGGTGAGGTGAGACCACCTTGCCTTATACCACATTTCAAGGAGTAATCTTGAGAGTATGTATTTCCCCAGCGAACCACATTTAGCTGTTTGTTGTACCAAAAGGAAAAAATAGCTCTAACCTCTGGTGACACATCTGCGCTAATACTAATAATTTACTTAAATAACGACGTTTTTAAATACATAATCATTAGAAATCAAAGATTAATAATTCACCTAAAACAACTTTATTTAAACAACTCTTAGAGTAAAGAAATATTTAAAAATCACGCTGGAGTCATTTTTATGTAAGCAATTATAACGGTTTTAAATTATAAAACAAAAATTTGAAAACAACCTGAATTAGTTAGTAGTTTAAGAAACCAAAACCATTATTAACGTTAGAATTAGGGAAGCCCGTATTTTTTTGTTTAATTAATGATGCTGAAATGAATTTCACCTAACTCTTATCAATAGCAGGAGAAAGTAGTAGTATATTTATGATAAAACATTGACAGCTGCCTTATTAAAAAAAAAGATATATTCATGACATTAGTATTAAACTGATTAACTTTCAATATTGGGCAACATCATTTCTGTAGGAAGAGTGACAATAGGATGATACGAAATACACAATAGTGATACTCTAAATGTATCAATTCGTAGTCGCATGTTCATACCGGCGATGTTCAATCCATATTAACAATGGTCTTTCATCGATATCGGCGCCCACGCACCGAATAAAACGTCAATCGTGTTGAATGCTTTTTTCACCTGTCTGTTTAAAGGCGGGCGGTGAGCTCGAGAAAAGCATTCGTACTCCACGAGGCTTTCACGTCGACGGCCATTAGTCGTTCGACAGCCAATCAAGAGGGAGAGGCGGAGCAATGCGCACGCGCCGCCTGCTATAGCAAACCGATTCAGTGTAAACGCAACTGTCGTTTCGTAGACACGTGTAAACGTCTCAATCTTGCCTTATGTTTGTTTCTTATTATGAACTTGAGTATGTGCTAATAAAGTAAGTAGCTGTGCTTTCTTGAACTCTGTGAACTATCCGGATATGTTGTTGTGAAGTGACCTCAGTGACCTTTAGTGTTTGTATTTGAAGTAAATAATTGCAAAGATGATGATGGATCAGGCCCATTTCGGAGAGTATTTGCTGAGGCAGCAGATGTTGCACGCAGCCTCACTAAGTGGATTACGTAAGTTTAATTAAACTTAAAATTAATACAATTTTGTTTTACAGTCGTTGAATTATACTTAATAAAATTCAAAGACATTTTGAAATTGCCGTAGAAACGATTTGTTTTATTGATTACGGCTTGCTTACAGATCAAAATAATTAGATAGAGAAAGTTTAAATTAAACTCAAATTTTACTTTACCTTACAGTTAATAATTTGATAAACATAGAAATTGTTTTAGTTAATTCAATTGTATGTAGTAAGTTAAGCTACCCTCATATATTTTCTCTTAGTAATTTCATAATGAATTCTAGTAGGTAGGTGGGTAAATAGAGAAACTTTTTAGCAATTGTTATAGTAGGCAACTTATGATGCAAAAGTTTGAAATATAATTAACATATCAATAAAAAAGTGTACTACATCGTACAAAGATGTTAACCAATGTACTACGTCAATCATATAGTATCATAAAATTACCTTAATCATAATTGTTTCTGTTCTTATTATTGGTCAAAACGTCCTCTTTAATCTCAACACATTTACATACTTTTGAAAATCTTACTAAAATATTATCTTGTGGTTACTATAAAAATGTAAGTAATTTACTTAACTAGGTACATAACAACATATTTACTGAGCTTATTATATACATATATATCAATGTGTCGTACAAAGGAGAAATTCATTGTAATACAAAATTGGGTTCTTTCAACTCAACATCTTCCTAAACATCTTTACTTATTTCATAAAATTTTTGAGTAAGGGCATTTAAATTCTTTGTTGCCTTTAATATTGAATGTGTTTCGTTCTACATTTAGTTTAGAAGTTTGTCATGATCAATGTTTTTCCATCACGCGTTGAAGTCTTTTCAAGGGAATTTATTTATGTTAATACACCTTTATTTTATTTTGCAGCGATATTATAATATTATTATAATTATGTTCTCTTCATCAAAATATAACCAGTTTTAAGTATTTTAATAATTAATTAGATTGATTCATAAACTATAAAACCAAACACGTGAAAGTCAATGCTAAAAAGAAATCATGGATACGTTTTCTAGCAAAATTTATAACTTCACTTTTTATGTATAATACGTTTATTAAAAACTAAGAATTTTATAAATATTTTATGCTGGATTGTTGTTTTATTCACATACTTTAAGAAAACACAAATTCAGTCAGGAGTCCTCATTAGAGACCACGGAAATATTCTCATAATCTCATATTGAAATGAAGTAACAAAAAGTGCGGCATTCGTATGCATATAATATCCTATTGTTTAAATATTCTTCACATCCATTAAATAGCAAAAAATATTTTATTAAATCTCCGTAATTTTTTACGGATATAATTATTTTTTCTAGTTTTATTACGATTTTATTCTACAGTCTTAATACACCAAGCTAGGCAATTTGGATAAGAGCATTTACGTAAATGCAAATAGTAAGTGCTTATTTTGTGAGTCCGGTCAGTTTAGTGTTAAATGAGCCTGCAACCACACTAGAGTAGTACTTTATTAACATAAGTTTCATTTTAATATAATCCACTACTTTTAATACAGAAATTCCTGACAACAAACATAATTTTAGTAATGTCTGTATGCCACTGGCTTTTATATATTATTATTACTATTCTCTATGTTGATGAACACGTTATATGTTATAAGTTTAATGTGAAGTTTAAGAAAAAGATATAAACTTCGAAACCTTTGAAAAAATACCTATTTAACTTAAAATCCCACGCCATGAAATAGTTAGCGGAATTAAATCTTGGAAAACAAGCATATTTCTTCTTCATGATTTTTCTTTTTACATATGTGACATCTCTCGCTCGAGTATCACATTTTTTCTCCTTGATTGTACAAAAATTGTATTTATGTGAAAAAAAGGTTAAGTTTTTTAATGAAAAAAAAGAATACGTTAACATAGTTTATTTCACATTTTTTTGTCACTTTTAAATTTATGTAGTTAATTAAATTTCCATAAATTAGGGAAAATATACTCAGTTATGCTAAGTACTTTTTAAGACATGCATTTGTATAATGGCGCATCAAGTTATTTACTTAAAAAAGATCCTTATAACAAAGGTGTTGGTCATAATAAGTAAGGGCCATATTGTCACCAAAATTAGCCATAGGTACTCTTCGGCATTTGTTGGCCAAGAATACTGTGATTGTACTGATATCTTTATATATGGGTACAATTTAATAGATTTTTTTTCATTCTTTTTTAAATAAGGTAGCTTATACCTAGATTGTTTTTACATATATTGGATATAGGTAGGTATACTATCCTAAGCATGAGGCTATAGTTATTGCACATTTTGTATGATTATCTGTTAGAAAAAAAGTATTCTTTAAAACAATTATTTTAATTGAAATTATGTCAGATATAACTTATTCTTTTAACTGTTCCTAGTTATATAATTAATTAATGGCGTGTGATTAAACGTAACTTGTAGCTGAAGCCGCTATCTGCCTATATCGCACGCAACCAACCAATTAATATTTTTAAACATTAATTAATCATCTATACCATATTTACATATTCGAAAATAATGAATATGTGATTGCATAAATAAATTCACTGAGCGAATGGCAAAGACACTAAAACTTAATGTTTTCAGCTTACTATAAATTTCGCCGGGCGGCTTCTTTGAACGCGCGATCGTCAACTGGTCGATGAAGAAGGAAGATATTAATTATTGATATTAAAGCACTACACCACTAAGTATTCGTTCGTTATGTCGCCGAATAAAATAATGATCGATGGCATTCCTCATAAAGAATCGCAACGGTACACGGGAGTGGTCTTACCTTCAATGATACCAGTAATATTATTTTCATCGATACTTACGCAATTGATCGATGATATTTTTAATGCCTGGCCTTGAAATAATTGATTTTTTTAAATTAAAATTACTGTTATTTAAATTGCAAAAAATAATGACAGAAAATTTTACTTTTTTTACTTAAAAATCCAAGCTATTAAGTTTAACGCAATGAAGCATATGATTATAAGTCTCTCGTATTGGACTGAGGTAAACATTTTCCAATTAAATATATGCATTTATACAATATTTATCTTTTATCCCCTGAGAAAAAAGCAATAAGTCGGTAGAAGCTTTATTTTCAAATATTATAATATAATTTATCACATTTAATTCACGCTTAGACAAACATTTTAAAAATCGCCATTTAAAAAAAAATGTTTACAGTAGTTGAAATCTTACCCGAGGTGAATATTTCAACACAATGAAAGTTAACGCCTTCTTAATGCTAAAACACAAGTACTAAAACAGTCTAAGACAAACTATTTAAATTATCACTGTTACTTATATCGGATTATTATACTAGCTAGTATTTAATGAAACGATATCGTTGACAGAGCATCGAGTAGGAGCGGACGCGGAGCCGCCGGCGTGTGAAGCTCGCTTGCTCAACGGCGACCTGTGGCGGCGCTTCCACGACATCGGCACCGAGATGATCATCACTAAGGGAGGCAGGTTAGTCACAGATTTTATTTAACTACTAGTACGACAAGTAAGAAAACTATTAGATTATAAAGAAACTGTCACTTATACACCGTTACTCACCACTTTTCTTTAGCGGTCACGTTGCCTACGACTGCTAGCGATATTGGTAATGATTCTGACTTTCCGTCAAAGGTCTCGTATTCGAGTTCAGCTAGGGATATTTCACTGTGTTATGACTATGAGCATTTCTTCAGATGTCATTTTTATTTATATACAATATTTGCTTAGGGCTTTGCTAAAGCAGGAAACCTTTTTAATTCCCTAAACAAACGACTATTCCTATGTGGTTTCGTTCTTACAACAATCTTGTGGAAATAATGATCTTTTTAGAGCTCAGGGACTATAATAGTCACAGATGGCACAATGTTCATAGTGATAAACAAATAAAAAATTGCAAAATCTGACACTTTGTGAATTTGGCACAGACTAACAGATATATGGATAAATGTTAATACCTGTAGTACAGTATATCGAAAAGGATGGCAATATAATACTAACTCCTTTTTTGCATCTCATTAATCTACCTGGCTGATAACAGTGAAATACCCCTCAATCCTGACCTTGGTCGTTCGATTTTTTGAGTAAATTTAATATATTGCCATAAAAATTTCTACATGACTATCAAAGTTTTTTATTATAGATTATCTGACTTTTATCAAAGGATCGTTACATAAGTTATAGTATATATTAAAAAACTCTTGTAGTTGGTTGTTATGATTGTAGTATTTGTTTGTTCAAAGTATAATTATTGACTAATAGTCACCATCTCCATAACTAGATAAAAAATGCCAAGTTGAAAATAATATTTCACCAAAATAACACATCTTTAAATTCTTATTAGATCTTAAGACAACGCATATTAATAAATGGATAAAATAAGTGTAAACTGGAATTCAACGCGCATTAAACGTTTAAGTTGTCTGCTAATTTATCTTCCTTTTGGAAATACTTGAAGCTTATTACATAATTTTTATAAATATATTTTTATAAATTACTTTTTAAAGTTTTCGTTAAAGAAGTTTTATTTACAAAAATGTGACTATAACCACAATCTTTTGAACTAAGTCATTGGTTTATTATTGGCCAGAATTTATTTATTACTAGCTTTTACCCGCGGCTTCGCCCGAAATTTTTTTTTTCAATAAAAAGTATCCTATGTTACTTCAAGAATATCCTAAAATATATGTACGAATTTTCTTGATTATCGGTTTAGCAGTTTTTGCGTGAAAGTATAACAATCAAACTTACATTCACATTTATAATATTAGTAGGCATTATTATTTGTTATTAGATGAGATGCATTATTATATGTGATTGTAAATAAAAGTGTGTAATTGTGTCTAAGTTGAGTTCTCTGCACCTACCTTTTGGACTCTAAGAATAATAAAATAAGTAATATAAGTTATTAACGGGATTGCTATCATGTACCTTGTTATTGAGTTTCCGATATTTCGGCACTGTAGGCTCAATTGGTAGCAATCCCGTAAATAACTTATATTACTATAATGTTAGTGACCATGAAAGTTTAAAACAATATATAATAAAATAAGGTTCAGAGTCAAGGAATAACTGCAAAATATTTCAAAAGTTGAAACGATAGAAACGAAATAAAGTGAAGAATCTGTTAGAAAGTCCTAATCTTAGGAGCTAATTATCATGCTTCAAAAATTAAGTAGGATTTCAAAAACCCTTTTTGCATTTGACAACCGAATTATTGAGGAAATTAAGAAGCTAGGTTTAGGTAATGTTACATTTAACCTTGGTGAACTTAGAGCAGGCCAACAGTATATAATAAATCCAGTTCGTGTAAAAATATTTTCCGTATACAATTATCGGCAGTCAATATTTTCAGTGCAAACAATTATATGCATTTTAACTGTTTGATTGTATTGCCATCACACGCGAGCTTTAATTCTACCTATGTTTTTGCAACATTATAATAATCGACTTATGCGTAGGTGTTGGGTTTAATGAACCGACGCAACGTTCGATCAATTTACTATGAAAACGACTATGATAAAACTAACATTTTAGATGTTCAAGACAAACAATGATGTTATGGTTTTTGTAAGAATTTTTTTGTTTATTTTTTACATCACATCGCATACCAATTTAGATGAATAACATAGTGGCTGATAAATGGCTAGCAATAAAAAATGTAATAAAAGTGATTTAAATTTTGAATGAGACACAATGCATGAGAATGTATTAGAAGATGAGATATAATATAACTGTTAATCTGTGAAGATATACCTAGTGAATAATCTTCGTTGGGTTATATGAATTTTTGATTCGAATTAAATTGCGGTATCAGCTTACAATTTAACTAAGACTAAAATGTAATGTCTTCAGCATCACAAGGAGATAATCATAAATTGTTACTCTGTTGCCTTGGGCCGGAAACATTATTACCTACAAAATGTGGTCAAGAGCGACTCGGATTTCACGAAGTTGTTCAGTATATCAAAAGTTAGAAGTTGAAGGATATATTTCACAGAAATTTCACTAATAGTGCGTATATTGAAAAAAAAAAACGGAATTACAGTCGTTCAGTGTTCATTTTACAAATTATCGCCACTGAAATGTGAATTCAAATGACGACATTTGTTGACGACAAAAAAATATATTATATAAATTATTATATTATATATTTTTTATCAATCCTATTTTCTAAAAGATAAAGTTTCAAATAACTTTCATAAATAAACAAAGTTTGTTGTGTTCTCAGAATCAGCTGTTCGACAACTATGGGTCATCAAAATTATACGTTGTGTTAATAACCTGACAAATAACTCATAATTGGCATAAAATAACCATGGAACCGAACACCAGATGCGTTGATGTGATAAAGATACAATATTCAAATTATAGACACTTCTGGGTATTCAATAACAACGAGTAGAATATATTTAAAAATAAATTTTATCTATTTAGAATTTATGGAATTAGTATTGTAAGGTTTAAGGGTCTAAGTACTTTTTTATTTTTAACAGTGCTAGTCTACAAGACTAGCGCCTGAAACGTGAAGAATATCTAAATACTCATAAAGCTTTATAAGTACGAAAATATGTTAAATAAAAAAGTATACAAACCATTATGGACGCACCTTTTACCGTGTTATAAAGCAAATAAATAATTTCATTTCACCACAGCTAGGAGTGGGGAAGACCTTTCTTTTGTCAATCATAAATAAATACATAAATATATATATATATATATATATATATATATATATATATATATATATATATATATATATATATATATACCTATATATATTCTTGATAATTCAGGCGATAGTCGAAGGCAAACGTGTCCTGTCGTAAATTTGATAGATTACTATTCTCAGAAAATCTGTAAAGGTTTTAAAATTCACTGCATCTGCAATTTGTGTTGATCTGTTTGATCTGATTACTCTTGATAAGGAAAGCTATAAAAAGTGCACATAAAATACTAAACGTTAATAATAACTCCAATATTTTAATATAAATTAATATTTTGTCCCATTCAAAAAACAAAATTTAACCAAAAATATAATAAAAAAACTATTTACGGTTTTCAAAAGATACTACGGTTGGTATTTTGACTAGATTATATATGTTTTTCTGAAACTTTTTAAGAGATACCTATTAACTTTTGTGTCATTCATTTAGTACGTAATAGGTACTTTCGAATGCTTCCAAAGAAATTACAGCTTGTTTAGTAAACGAATCAAAAAGTGTTATCATCAGTTATGAGGTTTGCAATCTTCTGAAAAACAAATACGAGTTCTAATAATAGTTTGTAAGAGATTGTCGTGGACCACGCGGCTAAGTGATTAAACGGTGCAGCTGTCCGTGAATCGAATTTATGAAAACACATTACTCGTCGTAAATTATCACAAAAACTTAACAAAACCCATTAGGGCTGCCGAATCTGACGCGGGTCTTGTTAACGGATGATTTGGGAGCAGCCCGGACCTCCATCATAGACAAAACAAACAGCTGCCTCGACAGCAATTTGTGCATTTCTCTAAATGGCCGAACACAAATTACACCTTATTATAAGCTTGTTTGCTTTACGACGGTACCCCTTCAATTATTTTTTTTGGTCGATCGATAATGTGGAACGCAGTGAAGAAATTACACAGTGCTGGCGAGCTCGGCGCCTCCGCCTTCCTGTCAGCGGAGTAGGTTCGCTGCGGCTGCGGCTGGGTGGCAGCCCTGCGGCGTCGCCTGCGCATTCGTCGTCGTACGAATGCGTCAAAAGAAAGTTCGATCGATAACCAACATCGCGTCGCTCTGCATTATTCGGTAATTAGAGTTGTGTGATTAAATCTCGAGAGCGGCTCCGTGTTGGCTATTAAAAATGGCCGCTAAAAAGTAGAATCTTTCACAACGGAATAGCGATCGTGCGGCAGGGCTGTAGCGGCGCGCCTGCGCCCTGTCCGCGCCCGGTTTTTGCGGGACTGATAATTAGGTGGGCTCATCAGCATTGCTGTCATCTCGTACACGTTTTTTTGGTGCGGCCGCTGGCGGACCACCGCGCAGGCGCGGTCCGGTTAACATTCCAATAATTTACCGCTTTATCCGGCGGTTTGTGAATCTCGTTAGCCGTCCGCGCCCGTCTAGAGGTCACTTTTGTTTGTTTTGTATTAATGAAGCCGCGTGAGAGAGACCGGGGGCGCGCCGGCGCCGCGCTCGCCGTGGCGCCATACCCGCCGAAATGGCTCAAAAATATTTCATTTATTTCTCGTATTGAACACTAGCCCGCTTTGCGTGTTCACCGTAATTGAGTTATTCCAATCGTGAGCCCAGCGGATGACACGCAGTGGTATCTATGAGACCTCAAATTAAGGAGTGTAACTTCAAGCTTTTAGTTTCTGTTCAAACATGCGTTAAAAGTGGTCGTTCTCAGTTCTTTATCCGGAGCATTCGTGGAGCGGGCTCTAGAGTTGTCAAATGAACAGCGCAAACAGCGAGATTTGGGCGGATCGTTTGCTTGGCTCTCGGAGTTAACACCTGTGGCCGCCATACTTGCTCTGTCGTTAGACGGCGGATTTGTGGCAACGATCTCCCTTATTTCCCACCTGTGTGCGGATGTAAATTATTCGAGTATATAGCACCTAGATACATACAAGAAGTGGCTGTTATGCGTCAGGAATTAACGCTTTTATGCACATGTGTGCGCGTCTTTGTTCTGAATACTCACACACACTATCCACTGGACAATCTCGACATTGCAAACAATGTGAGTTGTAACGAAATTAAGCAAGTTAACCAAACGAGGCATACGAATAAATCGTGAAATCACTATTTCTAGTATTCAGTTTATTTTATCTTGGTGGTCTTTACAATTCCTACAATTTTTAATCTAAATGTGTACTAGCAACAACTAGTATTTTTAGATATAGTAAATAGTCCCATCCATTCCCCTAACGGCTGGATGACACACTAACATTATTCCCTCGTTCCATATTTCAACAACAAAATTGATATGTTCCATCTGTCCGTTCTCGTTTAAAGATATGATACTTAACCCCCAATAATCGTAGTACAAACAAACACTGGTTAAAATAGACTAGGTTATTTATTTTTTCTCAAAACCGAAATATGACAAATGGTCCGGGCGCGCGGCCGCGCCGCTCGCGTGTCGTCGTGGAGACCTCCCGCCATTTTAAAAACAAACAGACAACACAAAAACTTGTTATTTATTTTGTATTCTTTGTTGGGAAGAACGAACCCAATTTTGCTCGAAAAAAATATAACATGTAATTAAAAATCTCACGAGCTTTACGCAACGTAACAAAATGCAATATGTTCGAATGCCGTAAACTTTTTACCTCCAGCAAAGCATCCTTCCTCGGTCGTCTGACTTCGACATTGCTCAATCAACGGATCTTAATGATTGTTTTCTCCGATGCTTAATGAGATAAAATTCGTAATCGGAAATCTCTTCTATGAATTGATACGAGCAAACGCGGTATGCTCTATCAGCGCTTGTTTTAACAGAAATACCGATTAATTGATTCGATCTGTGTCGTAATTAAAATCGGTGATTAGGGCGCGGGGACCGGCGCCGGCGCCTCAAAGCGTCGCCGGCAACATTCCTTTTGTTTTACCACGGGTCGTTTGTCGCCTGTGCACTGCGTGCTGTGTGTGGCGTCCTGCTCTGACGTAGGGCGGGGACGAGCTGTGCGAGGGAGAGGCGAGCGGGCGCCGACCTCCTGCGGAGCGGCGGCCGCCCGCCGCGCGCCCCGCCCTATGCCCGCACCACTTATCAGATTATGACAGCCAGCAGTCTTCCAACGCACCATAGCTCTCGTCACTTTTCACTGTCTATTGGCGGCTGGTATTGACATTGGACTTCGCTTAATGCCAAATTACAATCACGATATTCCAATCAAAAGACCATAGGATGTAGCGTAGCATTGTCTTTAAAATTTTATATTTCTTTCTAATGTATTTTTGTCCTCTTTTTGTTGTCTGTAAGCGTTTTATCTCTTTCTTAGTTTAGATACTTATAATTAAAAAACGTACTTTTAATATTTACGCGTTATTTAGGTACTAAACTTAAATTGATCAAAATGACTTCTCAATTGTTCAAATGCAACATCTAAATCGGTTTGTTTGTCCAAATTAAAGTTGATAGAAAGCGTTTACTGTAATGATGGCTTCGATGAAATTGTGAAAAGATTGTCACGGACTTAAAACCGTAACGTCATTTAATGTAATGGGTAATTCCGCTCTAGGGAGCGACTCGACCGGAATCCAAAGCACGCGCCGATCAGTCGCCGTCATGAGCGATCATATCGCAATATCTCCAGGGAATCCTTCACCCTCGGTTGTCAATAAATTTAGACGTAACGCCTTCCATTGGATTCATCAAATGCACTGACTTGGCAAGTATTTTAAGCTAGCCGGCGATGTATCTCCGGCGTTCCGGAAAACGTCGAGATCGAAAACGTTTTCTTAGCGAGGATCAAAACCGCGCAGTCATCACGGACTCCCGCGCATTCTGCCTCTCTATAGTTTAAAACAATCGACAAAAAAACAAATGCCAAAGAAATATTTCGTATTAAAGAAAAAAAAAACATGTTCTTGATCCGTAGAGCGAGCACGATTCGTTTTTTGCTTAGACCCTGATGATAATTTCTCATTACGTTATAACATTTTTGTCGGTTGAATCGTCGTAAATTCTTCGAATGTTTTACGGAAGAAAGTGGCGTTGTAAAAGTTTTGTTTTTATGGCGCCAAGGAGCAGTTCGGGTTAGATCAGTATCAGTCGATACAACCGTTTAACATGCTACGTGGAACCCGGGATTATTCTCACGAGTTCCGACCCTCTCCGATACAAATTGTAATTTGGACGAATGAGACGGCTACGAGTTTTCAGAATGTGCGACCTGGGTCGTTTAAACATTCCAAAAAATCTCCATTCCAAAGACTTTAATGACGGAGGGTAAATGACTTTATTTAAATTGTTTGGATCTACACCTGGATGTTAATTATTTAATTGTTAATTTTGTTTATTATTACTAAATCTAAATTTACATTATATTACATTATATTTAAATTATATGACGACCGTTTGGTGGAACGGTAGCAATCCTGCCTTTCACACCGACGGTCCTGGGTTCGAATCCCGGTAGGGGCAGATGTTTTTATGATGAATACGAGCATTTGTTCCTGAGTCATGGGTGTTTATATATATTTCTATGAATATTACATATCTATATATCATATATGTATGTCTATCCGTTACCCTAGTATCCATAACACAAGCCTTATACTTAGTGCTTACTTTGGGCTAGGCTAATTGGTGTGAATGTAGGAAATATTTATTATTATTTATTTATTATTATTACATCTTATGTTGAACACTAAGAAATACTTTATAAGCAACAAGTGCTGTTTCATAATTGTATTTACAGAAACGTTTCAAGCCATAAAATGTTTATAATTTGATAAATTTATATAGATTTATATATTAACTAAATCGTCAAATATGATACAGAGCTCGTAATGATATTAACAAAACAAACTCGATTCAGTGGTAACCTGACCTGCGCTACCTACTGTCAATGCCCACATACTTGGTAGGACCCTGATTACATCTGCTCCAGAGATAATTCCACGTGCAAGCTACGTGTCCATAAAGCGTCTCCCAAGAAAGCGGTGTTACACTATGATGGGTGCGCAGTCAATCATAACGACAGGACGAGCGTACGTGATGAACGAAAAAATGGTGTCCATTAATTTGTCACATTTAACGCAAAGCTGTTTGTTTGTGTGTGATAAAATTATTATACGTACTTGAAATTTTTTAATAGTTATTTTTTTTATATATTTTTATATTAAACATGTCGAAAATATTTCCTATCATTTTTTTCGATTAATGATTATTATAAAGTATTTGGAATGAAATTTGTGCGATAACTCTTAAATTCATTTCCATGTTTCTTTATGAATTTCTTGTTGCCAAAAAAATCATTTTTCCAATGCAACTTAGTTTTAAGTCAACTAAATACACAATCATACATCTGCACTTTCCTTCTTGGGGATAACTCATCAGCAAACAAAAATTTGATGGATAACTAGATCCCAGAACTTCTTGACCATTGTAGGGCTCAATGAGGCACGATTTTTTAAATATAATTTAGTCCTAAACTAAGCAGAACTTGTGTTATCAATTGCAACAAATCCTTATCATACAAGCCGAACCAAAAAATAAATCAATTTATATATATTTTTAAATTTACAAATCATCTAAAGTAAACATAAGTAAACAAAAGTAAAGTTCAAATCTATTTATGAATAATCTTTGTTTTGACGTTTTTCAAAACAGACAAAAGCTAAGTGCGAAAAATCTTTTTTGTATTGGCCTGCATCCTTATGTATATTCTAGGTAATTATGTCATTGTCATTTATATAATGGAATGGAAATTCTTAAATGAACCTATGTAAGAGTGGCATTAGACCCGAAGGGCGCGGTCGATAAGATCGACCGAGTCGTGTCCTCTCGTTACAATGCCGTGTAGCTGCCTAACTGGCGCCGGCTGTATCGGATCTCTTGGACTCCTCTAGGATACACGTTGTACGTTGAAGACGTCATTTTATGAATGTAAATGAAATCATAACTATTTTTTCTCTCATCCATTATACTACTGGCTGGGATGTTATTGTTTATGATGGAACTTAATTGTGATCTCCTTAAATCATAGTATCTACATGTCGAGTTGGTTTTTTCTATTGTGTCGTTAAAGCTGAAGGGTGAAGATATGGTTAGTTATTTGTGTTTTGATAAGTGAAAAGGTTTATATACTATCTCTGCATAAAGTGTAGACATAGAGTAAAGAAGTATATAATTGTTGTGAGAAGTCTACAAACTTTAGACTTGAGTTTTTATTTAAGACTTTGAGCAAATAAGTAAGGCATCTAATCCACCTGTCCACCCTTGTGAAAAAAGAACGAACAGTACCTACTGCGAAAAAAGAAAGAAATATATTAAATGACAGCGTTTTACAAAATGACCCCAACAACATGAATTCCGTTTCCAAAAACCTGATAAGAACTGAGTTAGTGACGTGGACGTGTGATACACAATCCCGCGGCCTGCCACCCAGTCCTGCGTAGATACCATCGGTCGTGCCCTGATTTGTATCAGTGGCTACCGAATCCTGATAACCCGCCCTCACGACTTGACTATAAAGTGCCCCTACCCACAGATTTTACAGGAATCCAACTAAATGCATTGCTTGTACACGATGAATATTAAATACTGGTAAATAAAGGACTATTTATTATATCTGGTTAAAGTTAACCTACTTAAACATAACTTTTAACTTACGTAAATTTTAACCTACGACTTTTATTGGCAAATGACTATCACTTGTGTATTATTTTCGTTATTTTTATACCTTGCACAATGGATGTCGACCCACGTTAAAAACAATGTTTATTTTAAGTTCTACTAACATAGTTTTAAGTCATTGTTACTAACATATTTTATGGATTGTAAAAGTCTGAAATAAATATTATCATTTCATCATTTCATTTCATTTCATTTCATTATGTCATGGATAGGAAACTTTTCGTAATACGACAACGGAGTTATTTTGAATTTTTAATCACTCACACTCACACGAGTTTAAAAAAAATCTGATCAATTTTATTTATCAATAGGTATGTTACAATTATCACTTAAAAAAAATTCCGTCAATTGTTGGCGGGTTATGCGCTCACAATTAATCATACATACCTACCTCTAATTTAATTTTAATTTTGGTAATTGGTCCAAAAATATATGAACATACTTTTGAACACTTTTTTACTTATAGCCAGAATCTCTATCAGTAGACTGTACTTTATAATATTTGAGGTACCAGATACATTGAATTACTGAAAGTAACAACAATCCCTATAACGAGGTTGCTACCGAATATAAGGTTGCTTCCGGTGTAACAGTTGTACACTCTTATGAGATGTCATCAAACTGTAGTAGCGGGGAATTAGCGGAGGTTGACAAGAGAGGACAATTCTGTGAAGTATGTGGCATCGGTTCAATGTCAATAGTACGGAGGATGGTGTCGCAACGCCCACTAATTGGCTGGTGACGCGCGCGGCGCTTTTGAGCCCGACACATCGCTCCCAGCCTTGACGTGACTCCTTAACCAGAGCCACTGGAGTAAGCGTTTAGCGGATATACAGAAGAATATATGAATACACTTTTGAACTTTATGAAAAAATCTCGCCACCTCTCACCATTAGCAAAAAAGTTCAGAATAAATAACGTACACGGTAAATATATCATTAAACGCATTTTTTATATCTCCGACAAGTATTATCTAAGAAAATTCAATCTATACGTATTTATCTCTAAATAATAATAAAATGTGGCTCTCACTTAGGATGAGTTTAGCCTAATAATAACAAATCTGGAAATGCAAAAATCGGAAATGGGCCAGTGGTTGTCTGATGCAGATTACGGCACTTACTTATTATAAATAACTTTATATAATGATAGGTGATATGATGATAATGCTATGCATTAATTTTTAAATATTATGAGCACTCATAATGTTTTTATTCAGCACTAATTATTTAATTCATTCTATTAATAATGCAACCAAATTTAATTTTGTAATTTAAATTTTAATAGTAATATTTTTATTTGTTTTAGCATAATACTTATTCAGCAAGATTTCACTCTCTTGTGTTCTCTGGTTAGGAGTTGAAAATCAGTGCTATGCTCGCCGAGCAAAGAAATTGCTGAGCTTTTCCCTTTGCATCGTTACGCACGCTAAATTCTTAAATTGTTACTATCTTCAGAGTATACTTAGGAACAATATGTAAAAAAAATAAAAAAGCGTTATAATGGTTCTAAGCTAATTCGTAAAGTTTGTGTCGATCTCTGCCAGTTCAAGGCTTATACCACAAGCATGGTATTAATATCAATTAACACACACTGGCTTAATTGTGAATCGGGAGTCTCGCGTGCGGCGGCCTCTTTGTCGGCGGCAATACCGCGCCAGCGCAACTTTTGATTCGCAGTACTCGCCCTCTCGCTTCTGCGAACAGCTTCCTAAAATACTGGCGCCATTCATTTCTTAACTGTCTTTACACGATCTTCAATCCTATCTCTGTGGCTTAGAATTCTAATTAACCTTCATTTAGATGCTTTATGATTCTAGGTACTGCGGCATCACGCTAGGGAGAGCGCAGATCCTGTGCCTGATTGATTGTTGTTTGTTAGTTCGCTATTTACAAGATGTGTTGTTTTCTTTACTTCTGTAGTGATAAATGTAAAACAGCTACTGGGAGGATACAATTGATAAACATTTTGGCGTTAAAAAGGTTAATCTTAGCACCTATATTAGGATTTGAATGTAACTCCAATTAACTCTTGTTTATTTAAAAAAGAATTTTAAAATTCAATAACAAAAAGTAGCGTTATCCAATCATTAGTCGAATGTTTATATGTCTATCCAGCCATTTGTAAGGACATCACAGCATGTCAACAGAGAATAATGGCATCAAAAGGAACCACCGATTTGCCTAAAAGAACCCGTCGGGACGGCGCCCGAACAAATAAAAATATGATAAATTAAAATTAAACAGCTACTATCTTCACGATCGCTACTATCTAAGATGGAATCACCGCATTTGAGGTGATCATCAATTCTTTGCTTATGTCGCGGCTTTGACAGGATTATAATTAGAATCCGTCGGTTAGGACTCCGTTTGAATGTCACTTGCCGGTCCCATACTGCGCTCGCATTTCATTAGTCCGATGTTAAAAAATGGGGAGCTCTCATAAAACGCTGTGATTTATGCGCGGGCGCAAGCTAACGAACCACCGGACCGATGCAATGTACGGTGCCCATCCAATAAAATTGGAGTTAAATTTCGGCTGACATTTATTTTAGATAAAGCAAAAATTCTTAATAAGGAAAAAGAACGCTTTTAAGGTATTTAATTAAATTATAAAAAAAAAATCAATTTTTTACAGTTTCAGACAGGAAACAGTTTTAATATAAAAATTGCCTTAAATAAATAAATCTAGTAGTTGAATAAAAGAACAAATACATTAATTTCACAGGGGCTTATCGAGTTTTTACATTCAATTCAGTTTAAGTCTCTAAAGTTCGAGGATTCCAAGTCTCTAAAAACTATCCAAATCTACAAACACAATGCTAGACTTTTCCCCATATAAATTAGTAATTTTTATTCAACAAGCTGATCAACGATAGGAAGCATTTATTGCGATTAACCAGTAATATTTCTTTTCACAAAACTTTCATTCATAATGTAATTAATAGGCTAATTGTAATAGTTGCGATAGTGAATGGTCATTGAATTCGCGTCATTGTCCATACAAATGTCTCAGGAAACAAGTGGTAGATATCGGTACGATCTTGCGGGCGCATTGCGTCAAAAGGCGTATAATAGGCCCAGCGATGCGGCGGCAGATAGCAAGAGATGGCTCAGGCGGTTGCGGAACTCGGGTGGCCAAATAGGAGCGAAGCAAGTGGATTTTATTAAAGAAACTAAATGAAATGCCTTATTGGCTGATAACTTAAATCTTTGGAGGCGAATATATTTAAATATATGTATTTTTGGCATCATACACAATGCATGAAATAAAAGTACATATAACATATCGGTGCTTGATTGTAGCCCTAGAAATGTGTAAACAAGGTTTTTCAATCACAAGAACATACAAACATGGTGATGTTTGCGTATGTGGCCAATCGTAAATACAATACATATCGTATGACAAAATTGGTAGAAATATTTATAAAGATGTTGCTAATTCATTTTTCTATATTTGGCAACATATTTATCTTTACATTGAAGACGTTTTTTAAGAGTTATTAAATATATTTACTTACATTTTATGATAGTTACGAAAAATTTAAGGTTTCCAGAAATTAATACTGAAATTAAAACTATCTTTATTCCTATGGCATAAGTTAGGTTCATATATCAGCTTAATGCTATGTCAACAGTATTTTTAGATTTATTATCTTTTTTGTATATCTAATACATACATATGTATTGTTCGAATTGAAACTTTTAGTTGTTGAGTTTGAGTTGTTTGGTGGAAGTTAAAAGCAATTTGTCCTTGAAAATGCACTAATCGTGGTCATTATTATGAGCAGGATTCTGTAGCATCGTACGTACTGTCAACTGAATTACTGTGTATTTTGTCAGACCTTCCACTCGCGATTTACGGTTGTGCGGCGCGGAATCGGCGCCGGCGCTTCGCCGAACATAATATTTATAAATTAAACTTTTTTACTGCTTACGCAACCGCAAAGTTTCAAGAACAATTCAGGTTTGATGAATAAAATGCCTGATGGTATGGGCAAGTGAAATACAGGTGAATCATTTTTTATTAATTATTTTTAACAAGCCAGAAACGTCTTAGTGAAACATGTACTTTTTGTTGATTAATTTTTCGAATGATAATTTATTAATGAAATAAATAATAACTCGTGAAATTTTGTGATCACTTATTTGATAGTTATAGGAGGAGGAGACAGTGATAAAGAATTTGCTAATTTCACCTGTCGGCGCGAGCCTATGTTCGGCTGCGTCTGCGCATGTAAACGAGTTGTAGTCACGCTGCGGGCGAGCTTTTGTCATGCTGCTCCGCCCTACAGCCGAGTGACGCTTGCACAACAGTTTTATTACCTCCTATAATTCGTGACACCTGATTTACTGCAAATCCTTTTTCAACAAAAAATTGTGAAATAAAGTTTAAATGATGCTTTACTAGTGAAGTATGAAATTAGTGTTGCTATAAAACTGTCAGGCATTTTTACAAAGGATCCGACATACTCGTGCGATTGGATTTTGCATAGGTATTCTTTTTTTAGGGAAATATTTTAAACTAGAAATTTTAATAAATTTGTTTTTGTTGAGAAGTATTTCTCAATTCGTATGAAATGCTAATTCGTATTAAAATGTATAAAAAAGTTACTATAACTTTCAATATAATACCATAATTGAAAATTTCAACTCGGGATTCGAAAACAGGCTTATGTGACAAATCAGATGTCATTACTATTTCTATTACTACTATTGAGTAAGACTCTTAACTATCTTAGAACACATCGTCAATACTTCCTCTATTCATGTGGTCAAAAAATAACAACAATGAAAAAAGATGTCTTTTCTATAGCTATCAATCTGTCAAAAACGAAATATAAAGACTAAATTAACGCATGCAGCTTTTAGAATTAGGTTAGTGAAAGGACAAAAATAGTAATACATATGTCCACTGTACGAAAACAAGAATACGTATGAAGACACAAACAAAATCGCGTCTTACTGTTGATTAAAAGAATACCCTGATAAGACGTAATAAATTCTCAAATAGTTTTTATTTGAGTTCTGATTTATGATTCAATCAATGAGAATCACTACTTTTAAAACCGTTAAATTGTTTCATATTTACACGATTATAAAAATGACTTTTTTACATCTACAATAATTAAATGTTAGAGCTATAAGTTCACCAATACTTTTTTGTTTGCACCTTTCGTTTTATTCTCGTATAGTTTTTTTTATATCATTTGCCACCTGCAGTTGCAATGGGCAAAAACCCGGCAGAAGGTATATAACTTTTTTGTGACAATTTTTATGATTGAAGGTGGTGTCGCTGATTTTAAACAAAGGACGATAGATAGACTCCGTCGATCAATATGCTAATGGCACATCTCCCGAAATGATTCGAACAGTTTTTTGTGGTCCTTCAAAATTGGTTTATTTGTTTTGTTACAAACATATTTCTTCATGTTGTTTGTCTTGCGGGGGCGAGCATACGGAACGGATTTAAAAGGGTTTTTTGACAAATTTAAAAAAGGTTCTTTGTTCCTTAATTATATGTTTCATTAGAAGTTGTAGTAGCTTGTGTTTATATATTTAATATCAATTAAGCTTTATCCTTTATTTGACAATTATTGTTATAAAATATTGTGATCTAGTGACACTCAATCGTGTCTAAAATCTGATTGTCGATAAAGCAAGTTAATCAATTAAAGTCTTTTAATTATCTAAGTTTAAATATTATAAAGCGAAAAGTCTTATATTATCTTAGCCAAAAGACGTCCATTGATAAATGGAAGGCTCTTTATATACCTATATTGTAAAAGTTATATATGATAGGCTACCTTAAATAAAGCATTATAAGACTTGTGTAATGGATGCTAGGGAATCGGATAGACACACGTATATAGAATTATGATACATAAATTTGTAATATTCACAGATAAATACCCATCGTACTCATATATAAATACCCATGGCTCGGGTAGAAAAGCTCGTATTCATCACATAAACACCTGCCTCTTCCGTGACTCGAATCGAAGACCGTTTGGCTTCGAGGTAGGGTCATGACCGCTCTCAAAACCGGTCATCACATATGATGTATGCAGAAACTATGATGTAATTATAAAAGTTCAATTTGTGTCATTGTCAATATCATCGTCACCACTTCTGACCGATTATTATAACAATCGCATGTTAAAAAGCCGTTTGCAGCCGAGAGCGATACAAAAACTGTATTATTCCAGTTAGGAACATTTTACGCGCAATTAATGCACTTATTAGAGGATATTATCTTGAATACTGATCATTATTATAATGAAAAATTTTAGCATTCTTCGCTTGAAATGAAATGAAAGTAAAGGTCTTTTTAGTGAGAATACTTCGTACTAACAATTACTGATACTGAAAATCTACTTAACTTTTCCTTCGTTTTAAAACGATTGAAGGGTGCTTTTTACCCAAATACTTCTATAAATAAGTAAATAAATTAATAATTGATCACGGATGCTGTAGACAAACTACTGCAGTAATACATAATATTTTTTTTATAATTCGCATAACTTGAATTTGGTTATTTATAATGTTATTGTCAGTAGTAAATGGGATTTTAACTAAAATTATATTAACATTTTGTTAAAGCAACAACTATGTCATCACAATTTAAAAACTGTTGAAAATTTTCTCCCATAAGGTAAATTTTCTTACATTTCTTAAAGACTTTTTTAGCTATTTTACCGCGGATAGACTAAACTGAAAGAGTTTTTTTATACAAGCAAAGAGTTCTGTGTACAATATAGTCAATAAATTAATAAATTCGGAACATAATTTATACCTTCAGGATTTTATATTAACTATAATTGACTCATATTACAATGTAGTATTACTTGAAATACACGAACATATCTCTGTGGCAATTTTCAAACTTTAACTTTCCTACAATTTTAATAATTTAAAAAACCTTTTTATTACGTAATGTGATATCTTTTTATTAATGATCTTTTATATTCTTTATATTACAACGAAATTCGTATAATTTTGTTGTTATATAAAGAGAAACACGCTTTCTTAAACAGGCTTGGTTTTTATTACATTATTTCACAATAAAGGCACCCATTACAAATATTTCCCTTTTAAGTATTAGTACATAAACCCGCGAGTTCTATTCACACGGTTCGCTCTCACAGTCCGCGTGAACATTTTGACACTTCCAGGTGTACCATTTTTTGTGTACCATACAAAAGAGAAGGAGTGTTTGCCCAAGCCACATCTGGGCTCCGAACCGGACCTCTCGTGTGGCCGCTAATGAGATATCACACAGCCTCTCGGGCTCAAGGGTCGAGAATTAACATTTTTTATCGTAAACTACAGCCAGATGCTGGTACAAGGAACGTCTGTCGCATTAACGACTGTAACATTGAACTTGACGATAAAAACGACATGAAATTAGCAGTAAAGATAACTGGGGTAGGTTAGTTACGGCCATATTAAACGGTGACGATAGAGCGTTTGTTATGGTTTAGAAAACAGTCAAACCTATTCATTAACCCTGGCGATGAGTTACAGTCACAAGTAGTTTTGAGAATGGGTTGTCTTTAGTTAAAAAAACTTATTACTTACTTAAAATAATAATATCGGTAAACTAAATTTAAACTATATTAAAAATATCTCCCAAAGCTTTTCTCGTAGGTAAAGTGCCCAGAAGACTGTTAGCGTTATCTTGTTGTATTGCCAAACTTATTCACTGGGCAGGGAGCTGCCTTTCGTTTTATTTAGGCGCCGAAAGTTCCAGGATCAAATCTTTATACTCGAGTCATACATCGTCATTACATACATATTTCATGTATTCTGTCCTGTTAGTTTGGAAGAAAATAATTGGTTTGAATAGTTTTCGAAAATTTCTTCCATCATAAGAAAAAGACATCAAGTCTAACTAGAGCGAAGTGGAAACAGCCTGCTAATTATAAATTTTCAAAAAGTAAAATTTTCAAAATGTTATTAATATTATTTAGTAACGGTTGTTTATTTGTATTTTAGTTATAGTCTACTTCTTGTCATTATTGTATATTACGCTTTACTTTTATGTGGAAATATCATTATACATTTTATGCTTTCCTATTTGTACTAGCATGGGTTTATATTTGATTGTCTTAAGATTTTTCAATAAAACCTATTATTCCGTTAATACCTTTGCAAATAAAATCTATACCAATAAATAAAAATAAAGGGTCTATGATTTCAAACCGATTGTGTTTTATAAGTAATTGTCTTTTATAAGGTTTCAAATCAGAAATTATAGTTTTTTATATTGATGTTGATCAACGAAAGGGTTTATTTGGTTTTATTAAAAAAATCATTTCATTAAAACATAAATATTTACTTAAATTTCCTTGTCAATATTTTGTAGGGTCCTGAAGATATATAAACAAATATTTGTTAAGTCTATTACTACCATGACCAACATGCAAATTGTTAAACACTAGCAGTTAAGTTTCATTTAACCTTTTTTAGTCATTCTTCAAGCGCTACTATTGTATAGCATTTCAGTTAAAATTTCTAGCTTATGTCATTCTCAACTTTAAGGAAGATTTTATTTCAACTGTATTATGTCTATTACATTTAGTATTTTGGAGAGGACAAATAAAAAATCCTAATAAAACCGACAATGCTTTTATCTATGGAATATTTGCATAAACTTATGGTTGTAGGTACATCAATTTGAACAGGACAAAGTTTGTCTTTTCGGCTTGTAGATAAATGAGTTTACTTCACATACATTCCAACAGTTAAAGAAATGACTCTACATGGATGCCAACCTGAGATCTTAGGAGCTTGTTTTATATGTCAAGACGAAAATAAATTAGAAAAAAATCCTACACATGGCTCCTATAAAAAATTAAATAGGCGGAGTATAGCGAGAAACAATTTATTATGTACTCGTATTAAACTATGATCACAAATAAATTAAATTGAATTTTATAAACATTGAAGAACAACAGAATATCTATTATTGACGGTTATATATTATCAAATAGTGAGTTAGTTCGCGATAAAATGTGAGTTCCGGAGTTCCCGCGGTTCGAATTGGTCAAAAAAACGCCGGTCGCAAAACGCTCAAAAGTTGTAGTGCGGATGCGATGTCGGATGTGGCAGCCTTTACGTTTAGTGCCCCCGTGAGGCTATTGGCGAGCTGTTACCGATTTACGACCCACTCTAAAGTTTATTCGGGTCGATTCTGGTGGTCCCATTGTAAGCCGGCTTACCAGTCTCGAGGGTTTTACAACAACCCGTTTTTATGATCTCCTACACTTGCTCTTATAGACAAACGAGGAATATAAATCAGAATGTTCATTTCCAGTCGATATTTAAATTCTAATAGTAAAAAGCGTCATTAAGATAAGTGGATTCAATGGCGGTGGTTCTCGCATATATTTTGCGTTGGTATCGTCACCTCTTTGTCGGCGCGCGCGCACTCAAACGCGCCGATAAGTGAGACGCGGTGTGATAAGCCCCATCTCGATCAACGGTAGCCGAGAGGACGGATTTGTCAATGTACAGCCAACAAAAACCATGCATTTAAAAATACACATCTGTATTTGTATTACCTTTCCCATGTTTGCTATGTACTTTGACAGTTTGTAAATATTGATTTCGATAGAAAGGATGCTGGTGACAGGAGACGTTCTTTCTTAGCTTGTAAGTTTGCTATCTCGGCTGTTAAGCGAATACAGGAGCAAACATACGACAAAAAATATCTTATCAAACAACCATACTTGACAAGCGCACAATGTTACGACATTATCGAGTGAAATCACTCAATGTCATATTGCTGCTTCTTGATTAAAAAAGTAAACATATGAAATAAAATCTCTACTAAATAGTATGTCAATCAAAATAAGTAATCTTAAAACCAATAAGTTAAAGAATATGTAAAAACATGTACATAGCAGTTTATAAACCTAATAAAACCAGGTACTATCTGTTATATAATGTATTTTAAAAGATTTTTATAATGTTGCTATACTAAAGTTTTAAGCTATAAGTGAGTCAATGAAATTAATAGCCAATTGTTACTCTTCTAAGGAGCAAACTAGCGGCCGTCGATCAATTTTTGCCCGAAGTATGTTACTCCAAAATTTTGCATCATTATCACTTTATCGGTGTTACCACATAAAAGGAAATACAAGAATTTGATGATACAAACTCAAACAGTTTTTATATAAAAATAGATGAAAGCATTTATGAGAAACAAAGTAATAATTGCCGATTTGAGTGTTGCGAAAGAGTTCGTATATGGAGAATTCTGAAATAAAAAAGAAACAAAATGAAAAAAGAAATAGTATCTAGTAGAAATCGAACCATCCCATGGAGTTATGATAAGACAAATGAATTCATTTTACTTAATGCCTGTACAGAAACAGGCGACTTTAGTTATTCAAATGCGTTTTTACTGTCGCTACGTCGGGTCCCACGTAAGGCGGTAGCCGCCGTCGTAAACTCTAAATGGGGCTAATTCAGTTAGTTGTTAATTGATCCGATGCGACCGCTATCGTGCTGCATTAGCGCTCCCGGAGGCCTCGCCGCACTGATAACCGTGTTATGACTGATGGCAGCCTGTCCCGCCTGTACACAAGCTGATTAAACCACATTTCTCAGGTTAAGTGAATACTATATGAAGGTCTTTGGAGAGCTGGCATAGTTTCAGTTAAAAATTATATTCACCAGTTGAAGTGTATTAAAAGAACGGTCGCAGAAATCAAGAGACTGTCATTAGTTTATTTATATTGCGTATTCTTGAAATAAAAGAGGGTGTATATGAGAATCGTTTAGGAATTCTTATATTTTAAAGACACAGTACAATAAATGAGGTTTACAGTAGAAATTATTCTCACAAGAGTAAGAGAGCAACACGTAAGTTGCGGTTAAGCAACTGAACAGATATTTCGGTGTTGTCAATACTAAATATATATTATAGATGGAGATGGTAACGCCACAGAGCCACTATAATGTACTGTTATCAAAACGTCTCCCAACGTTTAAGTCCACCTAATTTTTTTTTAACTAATAGATTAGTTTTCTATATTATTAGCTAATTATTAAAAAAAACAAGTAACAGAAGAATTTGCTATAAGTTTTCAGAAAAAAAATACAAAACTTTTTGAAATAAATCCCTTTTAAGGTTACATAATCTGTAAATTATAAGGGTTAAGAGAGGTTAGCCTGTTTGCTTCAGGTATGGTTGGTATTTACAACGCATCTGAGTCGGTGGTCATTTCAGAGATAAAGCGGCGCCATATGTATCTCATTTATGACGCTATCAGGAGAAGGGACGTGGGTGCCAAAAGCGACTCCTCCACCGACACTTTTACTCCATCACTCGCTTTTATAATCACGATAAAATGACAATTATGAGACATTCGATATTGGCCTTTAGAGCTCTCAAATTTTGTTGCTTCCTGATTTTTATTCGGCTTTCGAACAAACCTGTTGTTAATGCTTCCAGACGCCAAAAGAGCGATAATTTTATTATCATCTTTGTTTGTATTTTCTTTTGATCATATATATAGCTTCAGTTTGATTGGTTCTCATAAAGATGTTTATTAAAAAGTCACATCTTAAAAGGGACTCGATATAATCCTAAGTGACAATTTAACTTGTTCTAAATTTAAAAAAAATAAAACAGAACTTTAACGTTTTACTTTGCTTTACATACTGCAAGTTCAAATTTTAAATCACCAACAAAAATACACCCAATAGCTTTTTTAATCCAATATTTTTTGCCACTACTGATAAAAAATATGAAAGTGAACCTACCAAAATATCTACCTCATATTTTCACATGCATTTCGAAGAAGTTGTCTTCACAAACATACGATAAATGAGTTATATTGTACAAATGAACAAGATGATGGTATGGTTATGACAAAAAGTTATAACATACAAGGTGCATTGCTTATAGCGGCAGAGAAACCGTCGTAAACTTTATCATTTGTTGTTAAAGGCACGTATTTTTGTTTCAGACGCATGTTCCCGTCCTTGCGCGTGTCTCTTGCTGGCTTAGACCCTCGTGAAGAGTACTGTGTTCTTCTCGAATTGTCTCTGGTTGGTCGCCGGCGCTGGCGCTGGGCGGGTGGCGCGTGGGCGGCAGCTGGTGGTGCAGAACCGCAATCACCCCGTCGCCTCATGCTACACCCTGATTCTCCTGCTCCTGGTCATCATTGGACCGCAAATCCCGTCTCCTTTAGCAAACTTAAGCTAACGAACAACACTATGGATGCACAAGGGCATGTAAGTACAAATATTACTTAAGGGTAATTTTTTTACTAGTAATCTAAAGCTAAAGAGATGTCAGTATTGTCAGTATAAGGTTACTCATTCCAAAGAGTACCTTTATTAACATATGCATATTTACTACGCTTTTTAAAATAAGAACTAATGAGTCAGAGTGAGAGTACATAAGTCTGTCTCTACTTTACGAAGAAATTCAATAATTGAGACAAATGTCTTACTTTTATTAACAACATCGTATTACAATAAAGCTCTTTAATTACTACTTTGCCATAATGACAACTTGCGAAATAATTATTATATGTTTTGTAACTAGTTCGAGAATAAAAGTATACTAATAAAATAAATGTAACGTGAAATTAAATATCGAGAAATGAAGCTATTAAGCAGATGAAGATTCCTCAAACTATTTAACGCAAATACTTAGTATTTCAGTTAACGCTAAAACATACTACTTGGTAATAAATTATAGGCACGGCAACACCGGTTTAGTTTCTTTATTTAGTTAACAGGAACTGCTACTGAATGTACTTTTGGTTACGAGAAATGTGTAATGCATTGGAATCGATTCTCCTTAAAATTACAATTTACCTACACACATTATTAAAATGTTGACATTTCAACATTTAAATGAACACATTCTTGTTGCTCACTGGTCGCTCTAGATATTGCGTCTGCCTTAATGGCGAGCGCATCCACTTGCTCGAGCGGAGTAATTAATTTTAAGAACAATTCATATAATGATACCTTTTCCGGAGTAAACGCTTCGCACGTTCATTAAAACGCGTTTTAAGAAATCAATTATGTACGTTTTGATATTTGTGTCGTATGGATACAGCCATGTTGGAATGCGGTGCTTAGGTAATTACAGATTATCGCATGGTTTAATTGACTAACGATATTGTAAATGATTCATCTCTACATTCCAAAAACAGTGGTAATAAATATCGAACGTTAAAAAATTTTTAACTTTGATTATGTTATAAAATTATGATCTCACATTTTAATTTGTCTGCTATTTTGCTTCTGAAAAGGCGGTAATAATTGTAACTTTACTAAAATAATTAAATGCAGTTTTATTATAGTTGTAACTGGCTATCTACAAGATAACATTGGCGAAATTTTTGCGATAGAAGAACACCTAAGAATTCTTAAAGTTAAATCAAATTAGCAATACATTATAAGCTGATGAAATCGAATAGATTCATACGTTTTGTAAGGGGATATAGAACTACGACGTAATCATTCAATTCAGACAATTGACTGAATAAATACAAATTTTTCAACGGTCAAAAATCTCATTTTGCGGATGTTCCAGGTTTCAAAAAGGGTCTTTTATACATATATTTTAAACTCATTAATGGTTGGGTACTTTAATTAATTAGTTATCATGAAAATTAATCAAATTAACTCAAAAATTAGGTTTTGTGTTACAGTGTCATCTTAAATGAATCTAATTGTATTAAACGTATCTAGAATACCTTGTATTGTCTCAGGTTTGACAAAAGTTTGTATTGTCTCTAGTTTTTGATTCCCCAAAACTCAAGGCTATTGCTTGCTTGTAGATTATGTATTTCTTGTCTTACTTTAGTTTTGTTGTCATGTCAATGTCAAATTAAATTAACACTAAGGATACAAAATAATTACAAAATCAATGTTGTCTATAATGACAAACGTGTTACAAAGGAATTTGAAAGCAAACCATATAAAGGTCTTTTGAAAATATGCTTTATGTTACGGCAAGAGCAACCTTCAACTTTTAAGACAAGCCAGTCGTGACTATGTTGAACACTACCTACATACTTTCGATGGAAACGCCTACCAAACAACCACTTCCCCACAAAAAGAAATCTATGTAAACAATCGACATTCAACCTTGTTTCAAAGAGTTTACAGTTTAATAACCATGGCACCTTCTCCATTCTGTAATGTTTAGCATAAAAACGATAGTTACAGTTGAAAGCTTTATCGTAAATTGGACTTAAGAGCCACTTAGTAAGGTTTATTTTGATAGTTGGCTGTTGGTTGTTTAACATACGCCGCAGGAGTTTTAACTTACAAAGACGTCTATAAGTATTTCGTCACTGGAACAAATACGCTGAAAGGCATTGTGTGAAGGTTGTGGTGCGGCAACTAACTGTACTCCTTTATTCCCGACTTTGTTTGAGCGAGGCGGTTGACGCCTGGCTAGTACAGAACTAGGCTGCATGTGTCCTCCGTATGACAAACACTGTTTGTAGAAACTCCGCATGAATGATGAAAAAGACATATAGAAAGTCGTATAAACTACAGTCTTATATTTACTCGCGTGCTTTATAAGCAGGAATGCGCTGTAACATGTCGTAATCATCTGCAACTCACGAATTACTTAAACCAACTTTACGGTTTAGAATAACATTATTTTAAAATGCAGGGTTAATGAAGTACCTCTTAATTGTTTTCATGAATATTAATACACCGTTTACTTAGGTACCTCATAAGTATATATCATGAGTGAAATTACTTTGTGTAATTTATAAGTATTTAACGTCATTCACAGTTTAGGAACTTATATGTTTTATCGTGGATGCAATTACGTCAGTCTAATTACATCAATCAATGTAAAATTGTATCTATTTACGCTTCAAAACACAAGCCATACGACAACGTATAGTTCTATCAAAACAAACTTCAGAACTATCAGACAGGTTACATACGTTATTATGACATGTGATAGAAAAAAATTAATACGCATGGTTGAACTTTATGCTATGGGTCGAGGTAGGAATAAAGGGGGCGCGAGCACGGCGGGGCGGCTTTGAATCTGACAAAAGAAGATTCGTAGCTACCGAGATGCCGCCAGCTTCTAAGTTCGCACGGAAAACTATACAACCGATTGTTGTCCACTTGAAGATTACACACCTGTTAAAAAAGTTCTCTTCTATATTTACCCTTTTCACTCGAGTTTTTTCACGTATTCTCAAGTATTACACATTCTTTGTGTGGGAAAATGGAGACTGATTAAGAAACGGATTAGTAGACGCTTTTGAAATAAAAAGGCAATTACAGTGAAAGGATTATTGTGGAATCTTTGTCGACTCGTTAACGAGAAGTCGGTGTTAATAGTTATTGTGCCTTATCATGAAATATTTGTTTAGGTGAGAATACGAAACTCTACGGGTTTTGTTAACATGCTCACTATGAATTATCTAATGAATAGGAAGATTTAAATTCTTATCAATTTATTTATTAAGCTATGCATATATTTTATCACTAAATATAATGTGAATTAAAATTATTTTAGAGAAACAACTCTGGATTATTGTTACAGAACTTATGCGTTAGATATGTTAACATAGTGCAAGTTGGACGCTATATCTTTATTTCTTTGCTGATATTTAGCTCAGAAACAGTGTTAATATTTTCCTTAAATAAAAAAAAAAAATAGTTTTCGGGTTAGATCTTTAGCGACAACCTCTCAAATTCTTAAATCTCTTTATTCAAATTTCATTTGTTCGAAAACGATATGATAAAGTTATACCATGATGTGGCCAGAATGACTATTTTACGTAAATTGGATAGTTCATAAACTTATTTCACGTAACTATGTTTCATTTTGTAAAATAATAATTACGTGTTTATAATCAAATAATTATTTTATCATACATTGTAATTATCTGATATTTAAAAATCATATGTTTGTTATCAAACCACTCCGAAACGGCTACACCGACTTTTATATTTTATTGTGTTCTGAGAATAGGTCATAGACTTTTTTTTATACCCCTAGGTGGTAGGGGTGGGCATCTAATCCACGCGTACGAAGAAACATCTAGTTTAATATAATTATTCTTTAATAGTAGATAGAATAAGTATCTATTATAATAATAACAACACAAAAAATGGTTGAAAATACTTTATTAAAAAAAATACTTCATATACCAGAAATACATAAAAAATGAGCTAATGAAACTAATAGTTTCATATGTATTGGCTTCTGTTATCTCACTCATAAATCGCTCTATGCTTTTCAAACACCATGTTTGAAGTTGTTTTGCGGAAACATTTGTGTCGCAACCTTTTTTATCAAGTTACATGATCTTTGTCACGGAGTGATCGCTTACCGCTACTAATTATAGTAGATAAAATCAATATAAAAAACGCTTCAAAGTTAAATGAAAAGATGTAATTACTGTTTGTTAAAAAGCTATTTGGTTTTGTTAAGTGAAAATCATAAAATGATAAAACTTATGAAATATTTTTTTTTCGTTTTTGTTAGAGAGCTCGTTGAAGTCTTTTGTACGGAAATATTTAACGTTGCGAACCAACTTTGATTACAATTAATTATTTTTTTTACATAAGATGGCAAACTTCTTACAGTACCTAAAGCTTATTAGTGAAACGGGGAAACATAAACATTGAAGTAAGAAAATTTCTTAACTTATTTCTTTGCAGACTTCATGCTAGTAAACAATTTATTTATATATTATTTCATACAAATGTATTTTGTATTAATAACACATAATTGTAATATGCATTACAGTATTTATACAGGATTAGGTGTAGTATTACCTTAATTAATATATATTTTCATAATATCTGTATATCATATACACTGTCTTAATACATATCCGTTACTAAGTATAAATATTTCTCCTAATAAAGGCATCTCGTAAAGCTATAAATTAAAGATACATTACAATTAATCTATTGTGATAGCACCGAGTAGAACGAAAAGCTTTAAAATTCTTGAGTCCTAGTATTATTCAATATCTATTATTGAGTAAAAAAATAGTAGAGTAGATAACCTTTTCGATTAGTTGTCGACAAATGAATTATTATGGATGTTGATATATGACAAATAGAAGTGTAAGTTCTAAAAAAAATAACTGGGGAGTCTATGAAATTTAAAAAAATATTTTAAACTTTCTACAATAGGAAACAAAAGAATGTTACAACGTTTGTAACCGCAAAAAACAAAGGAGAGAATTCGAATTGTAATCTACACTTCAATCGAATTTGATCGAAGACTTATCAATTTGATGAACGAGCTTCTGAACGCGGTGGTGCCTTTATAGTCTATCTGTCAATCCGTCTGCTTCATGCGCGAGAACTTTAGAACACTTTTGAATATCTGGTGGGGATCTGATGTGATAAAAAGTGATCGCTTTTGTTTTTGTGATTTGGAATAGAAAAAGAAACTACTTTCTCACGAATTCGATTATTTGAAATGATATTACACAAGGGATAAAAAAGATTTTTATGTATTTATGATGTCTTTTTTATATAATGAACACTAGCTTTAACAACAGTTCACCATAGAAAAGGTTTGAACCACTTATTAGCGGTGAATAAAAGACCTTGGGTTGAAAAAATCGAGTTTTCCGATTTTCTTTTGAAAAGACCAGACTCACCTTTTTTGGGCCCATTATATATCTTACCTAGTGGTGTAATATAAATTAACAGTAATCTACATTTTACAGAAATACTGTGTGAACTACTCTAAATGTCATGATTATATAGCAAAGGGTTTCTTGAATGAGAATGTTTACCACGAAGCACGTCTTTGCAAAGAACTCAACAAAGTAGTTTTTAACGCTATTTCAAAATTCAGAGAACAATAATCTCCAAGAAAACATCCTCGAAATAATTGTTTCCCTATTCAGCTAATATGAGAATTATAATTTTGTTTCTTTAAGCACTTAATTAATTAAAAGCTTATTCTATTTATGGCTTAATATAATAAAAAATGGTAAACTCATGTCGTTATTACGTCGAAACAAAATGTGCAATTGCAAAAAAGTAATTTAAAGTCTCTATTAATTAGTTCTCGGTTAAAGATAAGAGTCAATTAGTTAATGGGGTACGTGGTACCGGCGCCAGGCATCCATCATATAAGGCGGTGGTCTCACTCGGCGGTCCTGCTGAGGCAAAAACTGGCGTCTCGACGATATGCGCCAGACTTGACACATGTTTGCAGAATACCGAGCCTCTTGGCACTTTTGTCTCATGAACTTGAAGGCATATCTGACTACTTATAACACTAATGCATAGGGCTTAGAAAAGAACTACTTTATCGTCGGTGTATAATGCATGAGAAGACTTTTAAATGTTACTTAATTTAAGTTTGTGTTACTAATAGGTGATAACAATAAACTGGCGACCAATTTCCGCTCATTCTGCAGGATTTTCTAAAAAAAAAGAAAAGCTATTTTGAGAACTTACAAGCGAGTATAATTCGAGATCATTTTGATTAAATATTGTAAAAGTAAAAATAAAAATATAATCATATTATTACAATTTATATTACCTACTTAGGACTTGTAAAATACATTTAATATTCTAAAAATTTTGCAAAAAATACTTTTGTTTTATATTTTACATCGGACGATTTTTTTAATGGTAAAAAAATTGATAATAGTTACTTAGTTTTTTGTAATATGAAGTTGGTAAATTATTTGCGATTAATTTAGAGAAATTTTCAATTATGCCAACCAATATGAACTAAACTGATTTGTCTTAATAACAAACTGACTGTCACTTTGTAATACATATAAAGACAGTCTTGGCGCCGATACTTCGCTCATCGGAGTTCTCTCTGAGCCGACTGTCAAAAACATGAAAATAAAAATAAAAAAGTGAGTCGTTTGAAGTAAAACAGTAAACCCTTTACGCTTCAAGTGATACTTGAGCTCCTGCGCAGGTAGCGTTATTCGCGCCTCAAGTACTTACAAGAGCTTTCACAGTCAACGGGGCATAAACATTACCTTTGGAAATAATTTACCTTATTGGGGAAGAATTAGAGTCGTGTTTGGGATGTTAAATTCGTGTTTTTTGGGTATATCTCAATATGCCGACGTTTGTCGCGACTGTTGTGTCGCCCACGCATAGGCAGGGATTACGCTGTACTAAAGCATCATTATTTTGTGTTATTGTGAAAAAAAAACGAATATATATGTATATACATTATACACATACGGACGAGTGGATTTCTGTTTTGAATGTCGTATGTATATAAAAGAGACATCAAACTTGATTTTTTTTTGTGAATATTGAAATACGAAACTGTGTCAAAAATTTTATCGTCTCGAGTCGCTAAATTCGTAAAGTAGGTATACTGCTAAAGTTTAATCGCTAATTAATGAATTTAAATGTATGTCGCAGCAAGGATTTTGTTTAAATATTCTCCTTAATGGTATGTATATATAAAAAAAACATGACGCCCTTTTCCCGTAGTAAGATCAGCTATATTTCTTGAAGCTCTCATTTCCACAGCATTAATCTACGTTTTTATAGTAAGAAACCATAAATATATCAATATTAAAAAAATGTGAGTGAAGTTCGCAAATATTAAACATTTTAGTATATGTGTAATGTTCAAGAATACATACAACTAAATAATATCTATTTTTTCTGGAGATCGCCTTTGTGAAGTTAGTGATCCTTCCCATGCGCCAAAAGGTTCTAAGTTTGAATTCCGGTAAAGCGTATATTTAGGTATATGAAAAGTATCGAATTAGAGAGTATAGTATTAGATACCGTATCGTGATTGTTTTTAAATTGATTTGTATATTATACCTGCTTTCTCTGATATTAAATAACATGCGTGAGTTCTCCGAAAAAAAAGAAACAAAACCGAATCTTTCACTTTGATTTCAATTTTTAATTTCACTGTTTCCTTGTGACAGATGGTGCTGACATCGATGCATAAATACCGGCCACGAGTACTGGTGGTACGAGCTAGGGATGCCGCGGCGTTGGCCTGGGGCGCCCCGCACGCTGCCTTCTCCTTCCAAGAGACGGAGTTCATCGCCGTCACAGCTTACCAGGTCAGTTGTAACAATTGTTTTATTTTAAAATGGTAGGTATACTGAATGTAAAAAGACTGATAGCAAAATACTTTCCTATAGTGTATACCTATATTGTTTTACACGAAACTCAATAAGATTACCGAAAACAACTGATGGGGAACGGTCGGTATGGAAATAGGATAGGGAATGATATTTAATATTAATTGTAATGTGAAATCATGGTTGATTATGATAATCTTATTAGGTGCTTCGATTATGATATCAAATTGCCCATTTTAGTATGGATAATATCTGAAAAGTTTTATTCGAAAGTGTGTCTAAAATCATAAGTCTAAAATATTTGTATTCTAGTAAAAGAAAAAACTTAGAAAATATCAAAGTTTCATTTCATTGAAATTTAAAAGTAATCGTATTTATACATATTTTTCAATATCAATCATTGTAATAGCTCAATTTCTTTTTTAGAGTAATCATGTAGATATGGTCTGGATTCTCTATTAATTATACAAATTGATGTTTGCCTTACAGGAGCTTTATGCATAGTGCTTAGGAAAAACAATTCAGTTTACCTCATTTATTGACTTTAAGCCATATCGACAAGGACCTGATGTTTTCAAAAAAGAGCAATAGCTAATGATCAAATTTCTATAACTCCATAACTCATATAATCTTTTCTAATACAACTCGAATATTAAAGTTATACGTTTGTGACTACTGTTAGGAAAGCTGTTTCGCATTCATTCAAATGATGGATAAAATGTCAATCCTTTCTTAAAAGGTAACAAAGATGAACTGACTGACTTAAACATTACAGAAGTGATTTTCTGTTTCCCGGTAAATCTGGATGATATTAAATTACTTAATAAATCAATAAATATATCTTACATTCACACCAATTATCCGAGTCCAAAGTAAGTATGTAAGGCTTGTGTTATGGATACTAGGGTAACGGATAGACATACGTGGATACATGGATACGTAAGTTTTTAAAAAATTACGTATCAATGTAAAAATATATATATATATATACATATATATATATATATATTTAATATATGATATATAATATATTATAATATATAATATATTTAATATATAAAAAAAAAATGGGTGTTTATATAAACACCCATGACTCATCATATATCATCTGCCCCTTCCGGGATTCGAACCCAGGACCGTCAGTGCGAAAGGCAGGATTGCACCAAACGGTCGTCAAACTGAGATATATGATACCAATCTCCAGGAAACTCCATAATAAATACTGTATATATCACACCTCGTCTTCGTAGAAATCTTGCAATAATTCCAGGAACGATTGGCGATTCGCACTTATGTCTCATTTTTTCTACCGCCATAAGGCGCCAAAGCTTTTACGTTTCTTATGCAAAAAACTCCTCGGATACCGGCACCGGCGCTAGTCTCAAGTGGTCATTGTGTATGCTCCTTTAACAAAACAAAAGCAACTAATTTAGAACTTTCGGTCCCTTTGCCGTATTGTTAGATATTCGGCACTGCTTTGGAGTGCGAAAACCCGTGAATAGGAACAACGGTAATTTCTATCGGCGTATTGCAATGATAAGCTATGAGTAGGTAAGCTTTCCAGCTACCGAACCGTATATCTGGTTACTTTGAGTAAAGAGCAGATAGTAAGAACTGCTACATCTTATCTCGTGTGAAACGAAACAATGGAGTAATGATCGTAAAAGTGAATAGCTACTTGGCCGATATTTCACGACTTCCATTATGTTGTGTTTTGTTGTACTCGTGGTAGGTATTGAAAAAGAAATGGCTGAGGTCGGTAAAGGTCTTAGTAGCCTAGCAGTTCCGGCGTCACAACCGGTTATGCAGAATGTGGTGGATTCGAATTCCACTGGTGATTTTTTTTTGCAATAGGTACATATACCGAGTTTGAAGATCATTTTAATGATTATAATACTAAAACAAATGTTAAATTTATTGTAACATAACTCTGACAATAACATAGGTAACTATAGACTTGTTCATCTACCATAAGTTATACTCCCATGTGATATGTTACATTAACGAAGAAAGCGTATCGTATTAACAAGATGTGTGCTCCAGATAATACGATTAACCGATGTGGCGCGTAACAATGAGGCAAAAGGCCTCCCGCTGTTTGTTTTCCAACACCAAATACTACCTATAGTGGTGAGCGCACCTCATGTAATCCACCCTTCCGTAATTAGGCCGTAGAGCGGCTTCTTTTGTCGCATCGACGATCGACGAGGCGCGAACGCTCTCCCGTGTCCATTACAGGCCGGCAGCTTTGAGGGATAATCCCGGAATTGTCCGCGTAACGGGATGTCTCCCTGGACAATGAGAGCGGCGTATCGTTGCGCATTATCCATGCGCAGGCGACCGCTTGCCGCCCATACATTGTTGCGAATTACCGACGAATTAGAAACAGCCTTTCAACTATGCCGACTTATTATGCTACTGCGTAACTAGGTGGCATACTCATTGTAGCGATGCCCACAATAAATATTAGACGCAAAAAAAATTACTGCAGCCATAATTTCAACGTGTCATCGCTGTTTGTTAACCTCCACCTGATAATTTCGGCTAGACAAACAAAACAAATTTACTTAGGCCCTAATTACACATTCCTAAAAAACGTGGCGACAGTCGCCAATATGTGAAATAGTCACGCAAAAAGTAAAAGCGAAGACGGCGAGTTTGGGGCATGACGTCACGGGCGACAGGGCGGGCCCGGGGCGGCGCCTGCGCAGCACCCCGTCCGCTAACCGATGCGCTCCAAGTGCGTGTTTTAGTCATCTAATAACTGGCTTTTAGCACTCCTTCGTTCCCTATCTCGTCGGATTGTTCGGTTATCTATTGGTGCTGAGCAAACGGCACCCGCCGGCCGGCGCCACCGCCTTATCAAAGAACAAACAATCGTTTACGAGTCACCTCACGTATCGCACCGGACTATTTGCGGTCAAAATTTTGCCAGATAATGCTGAGAGTATACTTTTGCTTTTTAAAAAAGCCCTAACTGACGAATCGAAGCGAAACTTACAAAAAATATTTCAGGCGCCACTTTCAATTACGAACGTGTCTCTAAAATGTTGTTGTCACTTAAACAGACCGTAGAACAGAAGTGTTTTTGGTATTGGGTTTCAATGTGGTTTTTGAATTTTCGGTGGCGTCAGGGCTTTTTCGGGGGTAGGTCGCCCCGGGCGGGCGGCGCGACACGGCAACGGCGACACGCTTGCGCGCGGTGCTAATTGGCCTGTCGCCAGCATAGCAGCACATGTGCGACAATTATCCCTTATAAGCTATTAGCCAAGCGGGAGGTGTACGCGGAAACGGATGTTCAAATTGCATTCTCGAAACAAGATAACAGATTCCGGTCGTGTCATTTGTTTTTGGAAATGAATTCAGACGGTTGAATTACTTTAAATTTTTGTGTTCTTTTCATGTGTTGATTTAAATATCTTTCACAAGCGTGAGGAATTTATTATACTTCTTTTTTTTGTTCACAGAATGATCGCATCACTAAATTGAAAATAGATAACAACCCCTTTGCTAAGGGCTTCCGCGCCTGTGGTCAGTCCAAATGTAAGAGGAAAAATACCGACTCTGGGACAGAGAGTGCCGAACCTAGCAGTTCCGAATCTTCAGAACCCAAGCGACCGTGTTCAGACGCCGCCTCCTCATGCTCAGAAGAAGGCAGCCTACGCTCAGCTTCGCCTCGATCTCCTCCTTTAGCTGAATCACCAGTCCCTGTTGTCACTTCTCCTGAAAATATCACGCCACCACCACCCTCTTTTTACCCTGAATTTTCATATTTGGGGCACTTACCTATGTCGATGCCAGTCAGTCTTTGGCCTAGTCCGCCTATGGCTAGTGCATTCGCATGGGGACCAGCTCTTCCCCCACCTCCTCCGCGCATTCCTACGCCTCCCCCTGCGATGCCAGCACAATGTCGTCGCGTCAAAAGCTTCACAATCAGCGCACTTCTAGGCGAAGGCTGATCTCCTTTCCCAAGTTTCTCACGGTTAAATCCAAGTACATTGTATACAACGGGCATGATTCGCAATAGCTACTTAAATTTGTAAATATTGTTATTAATTTTATATAAAAAGTCGTCAGTACTACCTCGTAGACTTAGAATCTATTTTTAATGTGATATATGTGCCTTACAATGTAAAATAAAAGTTGTTTAGCTCTCATAAATATCTCAACTCATCTACTATTTAACTATGTACGTTTTAGTATAGTAACTTACTTTATATCGCTAGTAGGTAATACATATTTGTAGATTATACCTATTACTATTGTAAGAGTTAGTGTAATGAATGATTTTATATAAAACAGCTGGGGAATGTTAAAAGAACATTATGTAAATAATGTAAATATATGAAATTATAATATAGCTTATTTTGTGAGATACTAGAATTAAGAAGTTAAATGAAATACATTTTATACGAATTACTATCGGTTTTATTTTTATTTGACAACCGTTTTTATCTCACAATTTTATTCAATTACCAAGGGTATATTTAAAAAGGTAGTCATACGAGACTGTTAGTAATTAACGTTATTTATAAAGCTTGAACCGAAAGAATATAACCAGTTTTAGTCTGATTAAAAGAACTCGTAAAGGTCAAAAGTTATGCCATCGGTTTGTAAAACTAAGATAAGAAACCTTTTTCATACTGAGAAAAAACCGAAACTATGCATAGGTCATGTTTTGTGATGATTTTAATTAAAGAAGATCACATTGCCTTCGATGCAATATATTGTGGCGCTGAAAAATAATCAATTTAGAAAAAACAATATACATTACTTAAATTTATTTTACCTTTCTTACTAATTCCCTATTTTAGTAGTAATATTTTAGTATATTCAGTATCTTCGCAGACAAACGATATTCTAAAAGGGTACCCAGTAACACTATTAATACTCAATGAAGAATGACCACCGATCCAATGGCGATGCAATTAACAAATAACATTTTAGAAAAAAGATTTTATATCAACACCGTGTTAACCATCTCAGAACACCATTACTTAAAGAGTATCAGATTTTGATAATGATAAAATAAAAAAACTATTTAAATAACCTCAGAAATCGAAATGATCCCTTTCACTTACCTAATTCACAATTTATTTCTATCATTTTATTTGTTTTGAAATAAACTTAATAGATACTATAATTAATTCAATTTAAAAATGAATACAGACAAGCCATTGATTCTTATTTCTTGTGATCCTGACCTAAATAAACGAAAATATTAATCAAAGTAAAAAAACAGAATCAAGCAACGTTCCCAGTTTTGTGGAAAATTTGGAAAAGAATTGAAATCGAATCCATGAAATGTTAGAAATCCGCACTGTGCCCGCATGGTCGATTATGGTAATTTTCCTTAGAAGTTTTCAACCATAAAGAAGGCCTGTCCACAGCTGTGGGGACATCAGTAAACTAATTATGGTGAAATGTTAAAAAATCATTTCCTTTTTTACGATACCGATCGACGAGATTTATCGTTTTTTTTCAACTGTTGTTAGCCTAACGATAAAAACATAAACTGAACAAATGAACAAACTTTGATGTTTTTTGGTAAGTAAGAAAGGCTTTATTGATGACAGCGAAGTACCAATACCTTCTACTATACAACAATAAAATTATATCATCACTAGGCAAGAAAATCTTAAATTGAAAAGTTAATAGAAACTTAATTAAACCTTTATTTGAAGTTTGTATATCGTTATCTCAGCCGCAATATATCTATTGCTGCACAAAAACCTTCCCCTAAAATGGGGGATTTTGTTATAATTTCTGTGCTTACTACATAATTGCCTGGGGTTGGTGAGCGCATTGATAAATCATAATTGGGAAAAAGCCGCATTTTGCAGTCTTAGGTAGGTGTACCCTACATTATAAGGGATTGGTGATTTTCTATCCTCCTTACACCATAAGAATGTTTAAGTTGTATGACTACACTAATATAACTTGGGAAGTTATCCTAAAATAAAAACGAACTCTAAGTCAGGAAAATTATTTATTGCGTTTTAATTCACTTACAATTGAAAATGCTACTTCGGAGTCTTAGAGAATTATGTCAATTCCACCTCTGCTACCGAATAAATAAAGAATAGTTACTTCGCTGTCCACGATTTAAAGATTTTTCAATATAAAAACACTACTTTGAAGATGATAAGAATAAATATTGGCATTCTAAAAAAATAAATTTATCAAATAAAAAGATGCCACACGAGTGAAAAAGTAGGTACCGGTGGTAGCGACGTTTTAACATCATGACCTACAGCACCACGAATATACAACACTTGAACACTGCGTCGAATCCCGGTCGTGTTAAAGATCGAAGCAATCGTGTTAAAAGTAGTTACGAGAACTATTTACTTTGTATTAAGGTTTAAACCTTTTTTTAACCCTAATATCATAAAAAAGTATTTCATATTTGGTAGGTTCAATTCCTGCTTCAGTAAATAAATTACTTAAAAATCAATATTAGATTTTTAGTCAGTATTCTACACTAATATTATAAAGGGGAAAGATTTCTATTTTTATATGTTTGCAATGAATAAACTCAAAAACTACTAAGCCGATTTCAAAAATTCTTTCAACAATGGAAAACCACATTCACGCTGAGTAGGCTATATTTAATGCTGGAAAATATTTAAAGAATTTTGTCCACCCGTGCGAAACCGGGACGGGCCGCTAGTATTTTAATAAAGTAATTTATCTGGTTACGCTTTTAATTTCTACTTGTATTATGAACTGGCTGTGCGCAGCATGCATTGCGAAGCTCTTTTTTGGCGCAATATATATAAAGCTTGCCTGGCATGCGGACTACAACTTTCAAAAATTATGTCGTAATCCAACGATAAATACTTTTTTATATATAAGAAAATAGTGCATTAAATATAAAAACTACATAACTGTTAGGTACTTCCTTATCGATTGTTTGATATTTGTAAAAGGTCTCCAGAGCTTGATTGGAAGATCACTCGCCCGGATAACGAGAGATGAAATGAAAATAACTTTATTCAAATGCACTTATAAATAAGTAAATAAGTAGTTTTGAATCGTCTAACATTTTTACCTACCACCCTTTCAGGACGTCTTTTAACTGACAAGAAGAATGGGCGCAAGAAACTCGTCAACTTTAACAGAAGAAACGACATTTACAATATAATACGTCATCTCCATACACAATCCACAAAAAAAACAAAAGTATTTTGTTATGACAATGATATGATGTGGGTTCGAGTCCTCTTGAAGCTAAATTTTTTCAAGTAATAATTTTTAGATATTATAAGTTTGCAGTTAAATGCTTTAATAACAAAAAATATAATAGACATTACTTATTCCCTTTCATTTCCCCTACGTTCAAATAAGTACGGTACGCTCCCGATTAGTTTGCGGAGGGTAAAGGTCATCCAGAGACCTTAGTGCGATTTCAAGCATTCGATATTCGTTATAAAGCGCGTTACAGATTTCTAAGAAGATTGGTGGTTCTTGATAGTCACCGTAAAGGGGCTCATACAAAAATCCAAAGTAAGTTATATTTTGCACTAAGACCTCAGAAAAAAATATAATCTCGAGTTGATAAGACCGCAGTGAACGACCTGATATCCACCGAGGGCCTGCCTAACTAACAGGGCCAGCTCACGAGGCCCTCGGATTCGAAAGAGTAGATTATGATAAGATAATGGTTTGGTTGAATTTTTGAAAAACTACTGAAAACCAGTAGAAAGACATGAACTTTGAATTTGTTTTTTCAATTAACATTAAGGTTTATAAGAAGTCAATTTTTTAATTTTATTTTATAAAGAAACCGTATAGATGCTGTGAATATGAGAGAAAATAATATAAAAAAACAATTTAGCCACGTAATTACTGCTTTAGAATATGAGATAGTAAAAAAGAGATAAAAACTGTCAAAAATGCTTCCAACTCGATTGCGCCTATACTAAGTACTAGTACTACGGTAGCCAAATAAAACGGCGTTTTTCACATTTGTGAATGTAGGTATTTGCATGAATATGACCTCTTTATGTATAAGATATGTACATCTATCTATTACCCTACTATTCGTAACACAAGGCCTTCAGTGTTTACTTTGGACTAGGCTGATTGGTGTGTGCGACAGGAAGTGGGAGGCCATAAATGACTTCTGCGACCAGATCATGACACAGAAGAAGACGGCCGAGCGAGTGAGGGAAAACGCTCCTACAGCAGACCCGATTAGGCGCAGAAGAATGGGACGGAGGCAACGGCAATATATGACTAACACCTCCTACTGAATATAACGAGAAATGGTGTGGGGAACAGCGATAATAACCTCTGCTCCATATAAAAAGGAACTTGAAACTTTAACATTGTCAAAGAACGTTCCGGCCAAAAGACGTAAATCATCAAAGGACGTTCCGGTTAAAAATATAAATCGTCCAAGAACGTTACTACCAAAAATAGCAAACTGCAGAAGGAGACCAGGCCATCAACTTCAGGACAAGAAGACAGCGTTTGTTTTTATTGTAACGATACAAACCACACTTTCCTAAAATCTACCGAAAATTGGGTAAAATGTCAACTCTGTGGGCGATGAGATCATACTGCATGCGCAGGGGTGGATGATGAAGACTTAGAAGAAGCACTCATATGCATGTTTTGTGAAGATGAATGAGAATCCCGTCTTGCCCCTTAACCCCATCATGCCCCATTTATCATTCCCGCATCTTACCCCACATACGGGGCAAGACGGTTTTTTTATGTGTTCTTAAAAAATAACAATTATTATAAAGTGACAACATTTTCGTCCAAAGTCTATGCCAAATTGTAGTCGATTAAGAAACTAAAGTGCCATTAACAAATGAAAACATTATGTTGATTTTTACTGTATTTTTTTTTATTTTCCCTCCATAACCCTAGTTCCCCTCATTGATTTTTTTGTGACTTTTTTTCTGGCCGCTGGAGGACTATAAGTATCGGTTTTTGAATCGTACGCAAAATTTCTCTGGTAATTTCGTCCCCACTAGTTGCCTCGTTATTTTTTAGTTGGTTTAGTACCACTGTAATCTTGTGCAGGCTGATAAATACCGAAGACTTCCCATATAAATGTGAAGTCTTCGGTGCAGTGTCGAATGAATTTAAGTATGGGTTGTTCATTGAAACTCTTAATCTCGCTCATATGTCAAGCATAGAAACAACTGTGCTGCTACTGTCGGTCTTCAGTTTTGTCATCTGACTTTCTCCTTAAAACGCATCTCTAGCATATTTGGTATGTATCGGATACAATCAGTGGTACTTTTAACACGAGCTACTTATATTAAATCTACGCAAATAGCGCCGCATTGAACTAATGTAATGTTAATGACACTGATGTATTCTTGTAACGGACGGGTGGCGAATACCTATAAAATATCTTTTTAATGTCATATAATTTCAATGAAACATAAGCCAAATATAGTTCAGCGATGAGCTGTCAAAACTGCTAGTAAATCCGTTGAGTAGTTTCAGAGATTAGCATGTTTTTAATGTCATCCGATTTTTATATAACATAACTTAAATTTGCTAAAAGTTCAACTAAATCAGTCTGTAAAAAGAGTCGGAAAATTACGGAGTATTAAAATATAAAATTTTAATACTTTCATGAGCATTTAAATTAGTAATATTAATTAAATAGGACCTTTTTTTTGACGTTACTTAATTTCGGTGTAGTTGATGGCGCCATCGTCACGGAAGAACTAAAAAAAATCCCGTTTAAATTTAAACAAAAAAAAATGTTTTTTGTGTCTGTTACTTTTATTATATCGCCGAGTATATAACAACTTTCATAAGGTACAAGTTTAAGAACTTTTTAGGTGTACTACGCCATCTATCGAGACTTTTAAGAATCATTATGTTTCTCTGCTTGTGTTAGTTAATTCCGATTTTATCCACGTCTGCTGTTTGTTGGAATGGGGAATAATAAGCTATGTTTTAGTATTAACTATGCAGAATCCACTTTATTTCATTGATGAAACTAATTATATTGATAAATATTTTTTATCTATATTTTCTTAGCAAAATGAAAATCATATTTTTTACAGCATTACATTAGCATACAAACTACATATAATCTCAGTTTTTTTAATATTAGAATAAATAGAAGTATATGGAATGATTATGACCAGTGTGTTATCATTTTTGCAGTCTTAAAAATAAATAAAAACCATAGTTTAAGGTGTTAGCATCTATTAAAATAACAATATTGTCAATATATGAAAAGACATAAAAAGAAACATCTTAGTGTGATACACATAATTGTATATTTATAGCAGAACACAGTGAGAAACAAGTTATCTATACCACTCATTACATAAACACTTGATTACAAAGAGGGGGGGGAGAAGAACTCCTTACCCTGCTATGAGATTTTGAAGCTCAGAACTAAGTTCATTAGCATCAATGTTGGTTTTAGTGTTGGTAGATGGCGTTGGTACACTAGTTTCCCTATTACAAGCTTTCTTATGGACAAACCAGTGCAGCCGCTGACATTCTCTATCACAATACTGAACCGATTTGCATTTAGAACATTTCTTAGCTGGTTTCTCTTCTCCACACGAACTGCAATATGGAATTGCATCAACGAAACCTCTCTGGCCATTTATGGTACAGTTGATGACTGATAATGCTGGAGGAGGATCTTTGCTAGTCAAGGATGTCACCATTTGATGAAATGTAGTACATTCTCTGAATGGAAATTCTCTCACACAATCCTTTAAAAATGTATCCATTAAATCCAAAGATACACCATCTTTGCCTGGCTTAAGAAGCTTCTTTGAGAATATTTCTACAATGTCATGTTTTTTTTCATCTTTATCTGAAGGTTTTTGTTTGTCTCTAATGTTGTGAATTTCTCTAACAATGTATGCGAGGTAATGATATTTGAAAGCCATAACTTCATTTGTTTCACTGCCCCTTGTCATCTCTTTCTTACACATTAATTCTAACACTTTACTCACTTTTTCAGCATTCTCTAACAAAGCAGATGAATGTTGTAGGTTAAGAGCCAACCGAACTGGATGTATGTTGACACCCAGAACAAATTTGTGGAGCGGTTCCACTAAAAAAGCTGGTAGGTGAGGTTCTGTTTGTTGTCCTTGTAAAGTCGAGTAATAAGCGATTTCACTACGTGGAACATAATTGTTAATAGTTGCAACAGTATGATGATTCCCTACAAAAGCAGCCATTTGAGATGCGGTACGACCAACTGAATTTGTGGCAGTCGGTTTTGCGCCTGCATCCAATAACAGCTTGCACACTTCGGAGCTCCCAGATAAAGCCCCAAAATGAAGAGCAGTGTAATTGTACTCATGCTTGCCCGAATTCACATCAGCGCCCTGAAAACAAATAAGAGCACTTATTAGAACCTAATTTACAATTTACTATGGGAATGTTTTTGGTTGCGGTCAAAAACTTACTCTATCAAGTAGTAGCTGAACCATGTCCTTATTCCCTTTGTATGCAGCGTGTTGAAGCGCCGTCATACCATTTTCGTCAAAGAAATCGACTCCGCCCTTGTGCTGTGCTAAAATATTTTTGAATTCGGTCATGTCACCTTGAGCGATGGCATCAAAAATGGTTTTCACCGCAGGAGGTTTTCCATCGTTTATATTATCCATTTCGGTTGTACTTCTGTTTTTTTATTTTAAGATAAAATAATTTACCTCAAACAGGAAAACAACCTAAAAACGAACACTGACAATTGTCTGTCAATGTCAGTCAGTATAGAAGAACTTTACAATGTATTACAGGCGAAGATACGAAGCCATAATGCCAATTCCAAAATTTTGTTTTGTCCAAATATCAATTTAGTTTAGTTTTGTTTTTTGAAATTATTGGATATATATATAACAATAAGAAACAATAAATACTAGCAGAACTTCCAGAAATTAATTCTCGCAGTAACAAGCGTGTTTATTTTTTAACTGTACCGTTTCATGAGAAAATATGCTTATTTCCACTTCTCATATACATATATCACTTCTCTAAAATGGGGAATAATCAAAGCAACTATGTGTTTGATCGCCGTGAACATAAAATAGTTGTACCTGTAGTAAAATTAACCTGAACCTTTAAGACTTGAATAAATCTAAACTGTGTAAATAAAACCAAGTAGACTGTATGTTCTGAAATTGTTCTCATATATTTTTGTTTACACATTGACCTTATGAAAACTCTAACATAAAAGTACAGCGTGACCTAAAATGAATGTTGGCGCCAGATGAGACTGTATGCTTAAAAATATGTACTTTGCGTTAACTTTGAAAAACCTCACAAGCCGCCGAGCGGACGCAGCGCCGTAGCGTACCGACGACAGAGGAAGATCAGTAATCCTAAGGTAGGTAACGGGTTAATTCCTCGGACGGAACGGAGATGTGAGGTGCATCGTTCATAAGGTGAACGTGGTTTTAAAACATACCTACAGTGACGGTATTCAACGATAGACGTCCTAGTGCTGGAGCAAATTTTAGCTCAATATTTTTTAACTTTTGTAATAAAGAATTAGCAATGACATGGGGTACCATTTCATACAAAATATTTTTAATTCTAAAAAACCGCAATAGATGTCACTACCATTAACATTTGTAAATTATAACATTTCACATGTTTAGAAATAAGACGAATTAAGTAAAAATATTGAGATTAAAATAAGGACTAGCATATTTTATATATACAACTTCACATCAACCTTAATTCGACTCCTAAATTTGAAGATAAGAAACACCGTAAATAATCAATTGAGAATACGAAAGTATAGGCTACATGTGACTACTTTTCAGCTATGAGGCTTACGAAGTGTTTTGCAATTGTAACGCTAGATGGCGGGTTTTATGGAAACAAAATAATTTACACCTTAAGGTTTTTGCATAAATCGATTATTTATACCCTAATAAAGGCAAGAGTTCAATTTCCAAATCACTTTTTTCAGTAAAAAACTATATGAAGTAGTAAAGTTTTTAAAATTTGCGCATATAAAAAAATAACAATTTAATTTCTTCAAACGACTTCCATCTCTCTTCTATCCAAAAAGGTTCCATATCTGTCCATGAGATATTTGCCACTTGATAATGAATTATTGAAGGCATAATGTCGCAATTTTATTTTATTCATAAGTGACTCACATTCACTTTCTGAGTAATACGTATTTTTTTAAATTTTGATTTTATTTTTTTTCTCCAAAAATCGGCAAAAGTGGAACCTGGATTTAGTATAGAAAGGTTCTATAAACAAAATCCCACTTTTGCGGTTTTAAGAAGTTATGATAGAATTTACATAAAGGTCAACTTTCATGATCTGGGGTTGTCACAAAGATCAACTATGTGTTAAATGAAAATGTTTCATTTTGTTTGTTATTGATACCGTCAATGAATTGAATAAATTAACAACACTTATAGACGAATACAATATACTTACATATACTACCTACCTAATGTAGATGTGATAATGTAGGAATACTTTATGTATGTTCGACCACATCTTTAATTTTGTACCTTACACGCCAAATGGTCGAAAAAATAAACTATGTTGATTGAAATAATTTAACACATATACACACATCCTATACTTTAAACGAGCAATTCTTGCATGTACCTATATAAATATGTTGGTATGTAATTGGTTTCTTGGAAACGGGTCTAACGATTGTGATGAAATTTTAGATTTAGAAATTCATTCACATTTAAAATCGATCTAGGTAAATCTCATCACCTGCCGGCACCTTTTTAGTGCACCACGTCTACTTTAACTTGACGCCAGAATTTATTTCAGGACTCAGTCGCCTTGTAATGAGGGATAGGCTGGGTATCTTCTCCTATTAAGATCTGCCCTTATTTGTTTACACGTCACTTAATTGTCTATCTATTATCATATTAAGAGCTTCTTTAGGCGTATAAGGTTGTGGCTTTGCCGCTTTAGAAGTAGGGTTATTGTGCCTTTCTACATCGCTCGAAAAAATACTAGTGGCGAAGGCTTTAATAATTTTACCAGTGGCTGAGATGGGCCCGGTGAGGTATAGTCTTTGGCTATGGCTCTCAGTAGGTTGGGTAAGCCCCTGCTGAGGCAATACGGTGCCATGGGTCTGTGACCCCGCGAAAAAGTAACTTCTCATACAAATCAATCTAATCAGTTGATCGCATCTTTAAAAAAAATTGCATTCGATCAGAAAATAAAAGCATAGTACAAAGTCGTGGGCATAAATCGGTTAACAGGTATGTACCTATTTTTGTAACAAAAAACCTTAGAAGCAAGCAGGCATGAACTTGTGTCTAATTGGGTCTCCGAAACACACAAAACAAACAATTAACAGTTAACACCCAGACCCGAAAACGAAAATCGATGTTCTTGTTCAAAAATAATACACATATTAATATTTTAAAAATATTCGTCGAGATCAAGTTCGGTGACAACCCTTGCATAAAAATTTTAAAATGAATATCTTCTAATCGCCGCAATAGTGGGACGTGGCTCATTTATGTATATTTCTATTTAAGTTGTAGGTTCCACTTTTTCGTTTTTAGGGAGAGAAAATAATAAATACGAAATAAAAAAAATGCTGCTCCCAAACCAATGGATTTTTAAGCTAAAGAAACGCGTTTATATGCGTGTGATTATGTCCGATTCACTCATCACTACATAGTATAAAACAAAGTAGCTTTCTCTGTCCCTATATCCCTTTGTATGCTTAAATCTTTAAAACAACGCAATGGATTTTGATGCGGTTTTTTTTAATATATAGAGTAATTCAAGAGGAAGGTTTATATGTATAATACATGCATAATATAGTAGAGCATTGCATCCGTGCGAAGCCGGGGCGGGTAGCTAGTATTTATTAAAATATATGTATATTCTTTTATCTACTCTCACATCGTAAAATTCAAAATATTAAACTCAAAACGAGTTTATATTGACGAACTTTACAAATAGTATATCGTAATGAAAATAAAAAAAATTAATACAACACTATTTGCCCAACAAAATAATGTTATAATATTTTTTTTTTCATTACGTTTTGATTACAGACCATTGATATAATATAGCACTGTTTTAATTTTTTTCATTTTTTATCTGTGGCTGAGCATGCTTTGGCGCATGCGCGGTGATATCGGAAATTTTGGCGCCATAATACGTTTTCTTGCAATTCTTTGTTGTGTTTCGCTGGATAATTATTATTGTTTATTAAAATATCTGATACTGAAAGTGAAGAAAATTTAACGCAGCCCGACATTTTAGAGACTGCGGCAGCAGTCACTCTTAATCTACTAACAGTAAAGTCATTGTAATATACAAAATGTTAACACTTACAATAACCAATAAATAAACTGTATCAATCTCTATCTTTTATTTGATATATTCAATGTATGAGATTAGATAAAGTATTGTATGAAACTGCACATAACTAGGTTTTACACCCCTCATTATGTACCAATTTCATAAACTACTATTCTATTCACTTTCTATTCATTTTATAAAAAATATTTTAGATTTCATAGGTCACGATAAGTTCATGATTTTTTTTCTCAAAAAGTATTGGAGTTAGACTTCTGGGAATTGAACTCATGCTTTTTTAGGGTATAACTAATATATTTATGTAAAAACCTCAATTTGTATTGTGTAAATTTTTTTGGTTCCATAAAACACTGTGCTATGTTAGACCAATCGGAAGTACATTAGTAGGCCCAATCATGAAATCCTGAAACCCTTTAAGATGGTCGACATTTTATCGACGAATAAAATAACTCTCAGTCACTGAAAAGTAGGTACGTACATGTGATAGTGACAAATGTTTTGTCCGTCAATAAAATGCAACCATACCTATTACGGCCACGGGTGTTTTCAGTAACAACTGCACCAGTTACTATTAAAAATACCTAAATCTCGATAGGTGTGCCTCTAATATTTTATTTCCCTCACTTTCTCCAGGATCACGTCACCTGGCCCTGACCTGATAACAAAGGAATAAACTAGAAAGTTTTTTTTTTAGTTTCATTTGAAACAAAAAAAACAATTTTCCAAATAGGTATAATACGCGACACGTTCGTATACCTGAGCCAAACATGAGTAAAAAATACATAGTTAGAATAGCTAAGAAAGTGGTTTCCTAAAATCGTTCGCAATGTTCCGTCAATACAGTAAAAGTTCCCCATTCACGGTTTCCTTATCCGAGAGAGAAAAAAATTGCAACACAGTTCCTGTATTCGCGGCTAAAAATTTCATTATTCGAGGATGAAAACAGTAAATAGAAAGAGATTCAGTCTTTTATTAAAGTAGCGGCATTATTTCAGTTCTGGTATATGCCCAGGCGGCTTTCATGAAAGATTTGACCAAGTGGACTAATGTAAATTAAAACAAACCTTACCGACACAATACAAAAGCAAGTTAAAAAATAGTTATTTATTATACAAGAGTGGAAAGTTCCTTTTTAACCGCGTGCTCGATTTGGATGACCGAGCAAGCGAAGGATTCTAAAGTTGAATCACGAGCGCAGCGAGTGATTCTAAATTAGAATCCTGAGCGTCAGCGAGGGAAACAAACGAGCACAAGGTGAAAAATCTTTCCACTCGAGTGCAATACGTAACTTTTCATCCCACCTCAGCGAGGAAATGACAAAATGAAAAAGAAAACAATTTATAATGACAAAATATTTTTATTTCAATTAAAACACATTAAGATAATCTATAAATTGAAGAAAATAATAAGAAGTAGAAAATAATTAGGAAATATTAAATGTAACGTTGCTACAGTTACTTATGTTAAGTTTAATATTTTTGTTAGGTAATGTTATGTTGGTGTTTGTGAATTGTGCGCTGTTTTGTGGTAAACTATCAGTAATTTTAAATAGTTGTGCCGATTCATTGGATTCTATTGGCGTAAATGTTGGCGAGAGAGGGCTATTGTTTCCAATCTTATGGGGGCTCATTTTAGATGTAGAAGGGCGAGACCAAGAATCTGACAGAGGTTCTTTCAGCGTTATGGCCTCCACGATACTATTACAAATTTTTGATTTACTTTGGATTGAATCCTCTATGTATCCCTCTACAACCGAATTAGACTTCCAGCCTCCATGGCGCTTAAGCGATAGAAGATCAGCCCCTGATTCGGCCAAAAGTGTGGCTGAGGTTCTTCTAAAACAGTGACCGGTGTATAACGGGGGTTCTAAAAGTCCGAGAAAAGTTGCTATTTCTCGTGGAATACTGCCAATTTTATTCTGACCCATAGGTTGTCGGATACACTTTCCGTTGCGATATTGTAGAAAAAATCGTTCAATTGGGGTGTTAGAAGGACGTAAAGCTTGATATTTCTGAACAATGTTTACATATTCCTTGCGAATAACGAAGTTGCGGTCTTTTTTTGTCTTGGTATTTAGTACATTAATTAATAGCAATTCATCAGAATTATGAGAATATTTTGATACGTTATTGACATTAAGTAGTGTAAGTTCATTTGTTCGACATGCTCCGGTTATACCAATAATAAGAACAACCTGTAACAAAAGAAGTATTTATAATCGTAAATAAATTAATCAAATTAAAAATATTGTAAGTACTATGTACAATTTTATCAACAACAAAAAATTACACGTATTGACTTACTTTTGCCGCTAAATATACGGAATCAGGTGCTTTATTAATAAACTTTGCAATTTCAGATGCTGTGAAAACCTTCGATTTTTTTGGCTTATAACCAGATGAGGCTCTTTTTAAAAATGCCACTAATTTATGATAGGTGTCGATATGAACGTCTTTCTTCATCTTAATTGTTAATTTTAGCATTGAATACGTACTCCATAGCGTGCTTGCTTTCTTGGTCTCAGATAATTCTATAAAATATGCCAGCAAAACGTTTTCGGAGAAAGTTTTTGCTCCTTTAGCTAGTCGCCACATGTTAAATATATCGTACTGTTTCAAATACTTCTCTCGTGATTGCTGAGGGAGAAGGCTCATTTGCGCATTATTAACTGTTTCAGTTAACTCAGTTGGCGTTAGATAAACTTCATCGTCGCTAATGTCACTCATTTTAGTTGATTTTTTTGTACAGTTTTTAGGTTATGTTAATTATATTAAGCAATAAAACGTGAAAAACTAGAATGGCGCGAAGCACGCAAATAAAACAAAGAAACCAAGAAGGTTCCAAATTTAAATTTTTTCACAATTTAAAAAGTTCTTATCATAAATTTGGCACCATAGAGGTTACATTAAATAGGTTTAATGACGTTTTGAATTTACAATTATATTGAGTACTCATTATATGTGATGTTCTAAATTCAAATCTACTTTGCCGCTCAAGCGAATAAAATAGAATTTTCCAGCCAGATTTCGAAGCGCAAAATTACACTTTCCGAGGTGGTGGGATGAAAAGAATATTACCCCTCGTGGTAATAGAGTAGTTCTACGTTCGTAGTACATCGACGAGGATCGAACTACTCATAGGTCCGCTTGGTAAGGAATACCTACATTAAATTTAAAAAGTCTGAGTGAAGGTTTATACGCAAATTAACTTTGTGATCATGAAAGCTGATCGATCTATGGAAAGGAGCCTTACTCTTAAAAGGTAAATTTGTAATGCTACAACTCAAATTGATTTTATTTTTATAAATATTCGTTTTATTTTGTAACTTGTAACGCATCCCCTATGATTCCATACTAATTACCATTCCATATTCACAGTTTCTATATTCGCGGCATATTTTTCGAACGTTAAACCCCGCGACCGTGAATAAAGATATTTTAATGTAGGTACTGTTACTGACATACGAAACTTCGATTGATTACGCATCCACCAACGTCTGTGAGTAGGCCATAACGAAGCGCCATCTAACAACAACAAGCGATAACCGTATTCTTAGTGTCTCACTAGATGGCAATACGTATTGTGTTATTTGTGTTCTCACTAGTGTCATCTATCGTAAAATAGAAGGAAAGCAATATAGCCAGTTGAATAACCAGTTTTAGGGTGTAACCATTTTCTTGTACTAAGTGGTGTCTCTGTATATTATCTACTTTGTGGCAATGATTACTGTTAGAAAGAGGCTATACACACTCGCGTCTTTAATTGACATATAACTGTCTATGGAATTTAAAAAAAAAAGAAAATTATTCATCGATTAGAAGTGTCTGTAATATGTCATGAAAAAACAAATAAATATTAATAAATATATTTTACTCTTTAAACATTCGACCGTTTAATATTTAAAAGGTTATGTTCCCAGTAATGCAAGTAAATAATTATAAAAATGTATAAAAGTAATACGGTTATAGAATGTTTAAATAAAAATAATTATGACACTTGGAAAATACGAATTAAAGGATGATGCCGAAAAACAAAAGGATTTAATTGCAAGGTCTGAATTATTATTATTAATTTCGCCAAATGAAATAAAATTAGTAAAAAAATGTCAAACGTCAAAAGAAGTATGGGACGTATTACAAGCAAATTTTGAAAGTAAGGGTTCTGCTAGAAAGGCAACATTGCTAAAACAAATAATAACCAGTAAATATGATGGAAAAGGCGACATCAAAGATTATTTAGATAACTTCCTAGATATCGTTGACAAACTTAACAATATGGACGTAAAAATAAATGACGAACTATTGACAATAATAATTCTTTATAGTCTTCCATCATCATATGAAAATTTTCGTATAGCAATAGAAACCAGAGATAGCCTACCCACGCCAGAAATATTAAGAATTAAAATAATGGAAGAATATCAATCCAGATTTGCTTGTTCATCACAAAATAATGACATACAAGATAACGAGGCCTATTATACAAATAGAAACAATAACAGATATTATAACAAAAAACAAAACAAATTTAAAAAATGCCAATACTGTAATAAAACCAATCATCAAAGCGAAAAATGTTGGTTCAAAAATAAAGGCAAAAATAATAATAACAAAAATTAACATGAAACAAAAAAGGTTGAAAAATGCTTATCAACAAATATACCAAAGATGAAGAGTAGATGGTGTCTAGACAGTGGCTGCACGTCACATATGTGCCATAATAAAAACATAATTAGAAATTTTGAAGCAATTGAAAATCAAACTATTAAATTAGCTTCAGAAGACAAAACAGAGAAAATACTAGGAAAAGGAGACGTTACATTAAGCCACTTAAACTCAAACTTAATACTTAAAGACATCTTGTATATACCAAACCTGACGTCAAATCTTATATCAATATCCAAACTAGTTGAAATAGGATATAAAGCATTTTTCAATAATAAATGTGCTATTATAAGAGATGCTAATGGTAAAATAAAATTGACAGCGAAGAAAGAAGATGGTTTATTCTACGCTGATGGTAAAGAAAATGAAATTGCTTTTAAAATAACAAAAATACAAAAATGGCACGAAAACTTAGGTCACATAAATGAACTTGACCTTAAAAGAGTATTAAAAAATGAAACGATAAAAGGACTAAATTTCAACATCAATGATATTTTAGATCCTTGTGATGTATGTATACAGGGTAAGATGACTCGAATTCCATTCCCTAAAAACGAAGGACATAAATCAAAAGAATTGCTTGAAATAGTACACTCAGACGTTTGTGGACCAATGCCAACTGCAAGCAATGGGGAAAACCGTTATTTCATCACATTTATTGATGATTTCAGCAGATATTGTCGAGTATACTTTATGCAAAATAAAAATGAAGCTTTAACAAAATTCATAGAATATAAACAGGAAGTTGAAAAGTTTACAGAAAGAAAAATAAAAGTTTTACAAACAGATAATGGAACGGAATTGGATCGGATAATGAAAAATTCTAATTTTGATAGTTATCTAAAAGAAAATGGCATTTCTAGAAGATTATCCGCCCCCTATACTCCACAACAGAATGAAACTGCAGAAAGAAAAAATAGGACTCTTATTGAAAAGGCAAGATGCATGTAGATACAGTCTAAAGCTGATGAAAGGTTTTGGGCAGAAGCAGTATTGAATGCAAATTACACCACAAATAGAGTACCGAGTTCCGCAAATGAAAATAAAACTCCATTTGAAAAGTGGGTTGGATACACGCCATCAGTGAGACATATGCATCCGTTCGGTACAAAAGCATATGTATTAATTAAAACAAAACGAGGAAAGTTTGCACCAAGAGCACTTATTGGATTCTCCTCGGATATTCAGAAAATTCAAAAGCTTATCGCATATGGGTTGAAAAATACAAGAAGGTATTTATTACTAGAGATGTAAAATTTGTAAATAAAATGTACTTTGAAATACCTAACGATAGCGATACTGATAGAAAAGAAAATAATGATATATTTAAAACTATAATTACATCAACTCAACAAAATGAAAATGAAGAAAACTTAGATGTAAATGAAAACATAGATTTAAATGTAAATATTAATAATAACGATATAAGCGATAGTGAAACTATAATAAATGAAGAAACAAATGAACTTAATGAAAATACTATTGCTGAATCTATAACAAATGAACTCCATGATGATAATAATAATGGAGAGGTACAAAATATTGGAACAGAAGAAAACCACTCTGATCCGAATGCGAATAGACCAAGAAGAAATACAAAACCACCTATATGGACAAAAGATTATGAAATGAATTTCAATAGCTCTTCACAGGTAGAAGATGAATGGAAAGACGCTATATGTTCTGAAATATCATCACATCTAAAAAACGAAACATGGTCTATTGTCAAGAAACCTTTCGGTCGAAACATAATCGACTCAAAATTAATTTTAAAAGAAAAATTAGGATCGGATGGACAAATAGAAAGAAAAAAGGCTAGACTTGTCGCAAGAGGATTTTCTCAAATGCCAGGTTTAGATTACCAAGAAGTTTACGCTCCCGTATCGAGACTAAGTTCAATTAGACTACTTGTTTCAATGGCAGTAAACGAAGGCATGAGAATTGAACAAATAGACATTTGTACAGCATTTTTAAATGGAGATATCGAGGAAGATATATTTATGAAAACTCCAAAAGACTTAGAAATATATTTAAAATATATTAGTAAAGATAAACAAACATCCTGTGATATAAAAAAGAAGGCATTAGATATGCTAAAAATAATGGAGTCAAATAAAGAAAATAATGTCTGCAAATTAAATAAAGCAATATATGGCCTTAAACAATCTGGTAGACAATGGTATATGAAATTAGATGAATATCTCAAACAAATTGAATTCAAACCTACAAACTCTGATCCATGTGTCTACATATACGCGAAAGGCGGAGAAGAAAAGGTCATTGTTAGCATATACGTAGACGACATATTAATAGCATGCAAGTCAAAAGCAAAAATTGATGATATTAAAAAGAAAATATCAGATAAATTTGCCGTAAGAGATCTTGGGGAACTGAAATACTGTTTGGGCATAAATTTTACAAAAGAAGAGAATGGTATAAAAATAAGCCAAGAACAATATATAAATAGCATTCTCGAAAAATACGGCCTAAGCAATTGCAAACATGTATCGACACCCATGGAAATTGGAACAAAGCTAAATAAATCTTTAACATGTCAGAAAGAATTGCCATTCCAAAATTTAATAGGATCCCTAATGTACTTGGCTGTAGCTTCACGTCCAGATATTATGTTCGCCGTAAGCTACATGAGTCAATTTAATAATTGTTACTCTCAAGAACATTTTAATGCTGCCAAGAGAATCTTACGATACTTAAAAGGTACGAAAGATATTGGGATTATTTACCAAAAAGGTGAAGAAAAGCTCGTCGGATATGCCGATGCAGACTGGGCTTCTTGCATAATAGATCGAAGATCGTACACAGGCTACATTTTTACAAATGGAAAGTCACCAATTAGTTGGGAATCAAAGAAGCAAAGGACCGTAGCCTTATCAACAGCTGAAGCTGAATATATAGCTTTAACAGAAGCAGCAAAGGAAGCAATATATTTAAAAAATCTAATAAATGAAATTGGTAATAACCAAGAATGTGTTACAATACACAGCGATAATCAAGCTGCGCAAAAAATAATAAAAAACAACTTGGTTAATCAAAAATCGAAACATATAGATTTAAAAGCGCATTACATAAAAGCATTAGTCAAAGAAGGACATATAAACATTACATATATGCCAACAGAGACAATGCCAGCAGACTTTCTGACGAAAGCTGTACCAGGACCAAGACTTCAAAATACCAGCCATAGTACTAAGGACTTGCGCTCCTGAGTTAGCTCCGGTATTGACACGCCTATATCGGTTATCTATGGCTAAAGGACAAGTGCCAAAGTCCTGGAAGCTGGCCAACGTGCAACCTGTGCCTAAAAGGGGCAGTCGTGCTGACCCTATCAATTACAGGCCCATCTCGGTCACGTCCATTCTCTGCAAGATAATGGAACGTGTACTGAACCACAGGCTCCTGTCGTATCTAGAAGAAAATGACCTCCTTAGTGACCGGCAATATGGGTTTCGCCGGAACCGGTCTACTGGAGATCTTCTAGCATACGCCACTTACATATGGAGCGAAGCCATCGAGAGGCACGGTGAGGCGCTTGCCGTCTCTCTTGATATCTCGAAGGCTTTTGATAGGGTGTGGCATGAGGGCCTTATTGGCAAGCTTCCATCATATGGTCTTCCCACTGGTTTGTGTGTCTGGATATCGGACTTCCTGAGAGATCGGTCAATACGAGTTGTCATTGACGGCAGCTCGTCTGACCATTTGGCTATCAATGCCGGCGTCCCTCAGGGTTCCGTTCTCTCTGCAACACTTTTTCTGCTGCATATAAATGACCTGCTGTTGCCCGGTATTTTGGGGTACGCAGATGACAGCACTGTTGTAGAGACCTATATGTCTGATGCACGAGCCAGTGCTGAACAGATCCAGCGTCATAGAGAGGCGATGGTTAGCCGCATGAACCTATCTCTGCAGGCAGTTTCCGAATGGGGCGATGCGAATCTAGTAGGGTTCAATCCGGCAAAGACCCAGGCGTGTCTTTTCTCCGCTAAAAGGAGTCCTTTCAACTTGACTCCTACTTTCCGAGGTGTATCCGTGCCGATCACTGACCATCTTGAGCTTTTAGGTATGTCTTTGTCACCAACTCTCAATTTTGGCTCTTTCATTGAGAGCATGGCTCAAGTGGCTTCAAAAAAACTTGGCATTCTGGCAAAGGTGAGAAAATACTTCACACCGGAACAGTTGCTCAACCTTTACCAAGCACAAGTTCGATCGTGTATGGAGTATTGTTCTCATCTTTGGGACGGTTCCGCCCGATACCAGCTCCAGACGCTTGAGTCCATTGAGAGGAGGGCAAAGAGGCTCATCGGCAATGAAGATCTTTTCTATAAAAAGCTCAAAAGCCTTGAGCATAGACGGAAGGTAGCAAGCCTATCCGTATTTTATAGGATACATTTCGGAGAGTGTGCAGCTGAATTGTACAATCTTCTTCCGCCGTCCCCATTTTATCATCGGACAACCAGATTTACAAACTGGCGACACCGTTATATGGTGGATATACCAAAGAGTCGCACTAAGCGTTTTGGTTCCAATTTTGTGATACGTACCGCTAAGGAGTGGAACTCTTTGCCTGAGTCTGTGTTTCCTGACAAATACAATTTAGGGGTCTTCAAGTCACGAGTAAATAGGTAAAAAAAAAAAAAATAAAAAAAAAAAAAATTACACACTCGCGTCTTTAATTGACATATAACTGTCTATGGAATTTAAAAACAAAAAAATTATTCATCGATTAGAAGTGTCTGTAATATGTCATGAAATGCATTTATTCGACACGTTATTGTTTTGATTATTAAAAAATATATTTTAGAAAAACTAAAAAACATGCTTTTATAGTAAATCGAACTAAAAATAAAAAAATAATAATTACAATAGAACAATTAAGCAATTAACGAGAAAATTAGTCGTTGTAAGAAAAGCGTGGGGTGCTCGATATCAATTGTTGTATATTATAATCATTTTCTTCAATATTTGTTTTTTATTGTATACGAGTTGACCCGGCCATACGTTGCCGTGGCTCAGTTATTATAATGTTTCTAAAACCTTATTACATCAGCTACCTGCCAATAAAAGTCCCGTGAAAATCGGTCCAGCCGTTTCAGAGATTAGCCGGAACAAACAGACAGACAAAAAATGTAAAAAATATTATTTTGGTGTATGTACCGTATATATATTCATATGCATGTAGTAAAAAACGGTTATTTCAATATGACAAACAGACACTCCAATTTTATTTATATGTATAGATTGTCATCGATCTCTGATAAGTGTGCAAAATTTCAAATTAATCTGACGTTTTGAAGCGGATGTTTCCCCTAAACACTACATTTATTATTTTTTTATGCCTTAAGGTTTGCGTAGATATCTTGTAATAGTGTGTATGACAAAACAAGCGGGGATCCGACTTAACCCCTTGAAGCCGAGCTTTATGTTAAATTCGTTATTTCTCTCTCTATCGGGGAAACAATATCATTCAATCAAAAAGAACCATTATCGAAGCCGTAATAAGGATTAAATCAGACTGCGCGCTATAAAGCATTTATATAATGCTCGCAGATTTTAGATTTCGTTTTCGCGCTCTCTCTCGGCTTTTAAGGGGTTAAAAAAATTATCATGAACATAAGAATTTGTTTTCGACTATGATTATATGCTTACATTAAATCATATCTAAAGAGTTTTCAGTATTATTTGTGTAATAGTCCTTAAAGCCACTACTGATCTTATTAAAGACAATGCACTGCGGGCTGCTATACTTTCTCGGTTGCTAATTCGCACCTGTCGCACCAAGCGCTTCTCAACACCTTTTATAGTGCGCCCAGCAAAGGAGTGGAACTTCCTTCCTGCGTCTGTACTTCCGAGTACTTATAAGCCATCCGTTTTCAAAGCCAAGGTGAATAGGCACCTTCTGGGTTAGCTTGATCCATCGTGGATTCTGCCTTGGCCCCCGGGCTTGATTGGGATCAAGAGCGAAACCCGTTCAAAAAAAGTTCTGAATTTAAAATCTTAACTCAAATGAGATAGTAATGTTTACATGTTTGATAACTTATACTCAGCTCTTATCTATCTGCTTTTCTAACGCCCTAATTTAGTAGTACCTGGGGACCTACCATCATGTTTTAGCGCGATTCAAATTCGATTGTCAAAGTGAGACACCGCCATAAGCGGTCTATAGTGGCGTCTCTTTTTAACAGCTAAACTTAAATCGCTATATCACGTGATGGTAGGGCCTCTGCTCCCGTTATCAGCAAAGTTGAATATATGTGATTCATTGAATAAGGATGGGAACTGTTTCTAAATTAAACCCGAATTCACAGTAAGTATAAACAAGTTTATTACTAAAAACCAATAGTCATTATGGCTGCCATGACGATTGGTAATTTGTATTACAACATCTAATTATCTATCATAAAATATGAGTTTTATATAACAACTCCGCACTAACACCAAACATCTATGCAAAGAGGTAACTATAATCCACTACAAACATTGAAAATTCGAAAAAACATGTATAATTTATAAATACTACTTAGCTAAACATTGAATAACTATTCTAAATACATACATCTCAAGATTTGAAGCTTTATATTGGCACTAATATTTAAGGCTGCATCTACACTACACATCGAGATCAAAATTATGTAGCGAGTGTGTAGCGTGCTTATCTTACGTTAAAATGGAAGAACAATAAAATGCATACACGATTCATCAATCCGCATTGCCCACGACGGAGTGATGAATGGTAAAACTCAAACAAAATTATCAAAATACAGTAATAATATTATGGAGCACCTGTACAACTGATTAATATTGAATATTGAAGACAAATCCATTATAATTATGAATATATATGTCACTAAGAATTGTAACATTAATCTAACTTTATGAGGGTATATGAACTAATATGATTATTTAAATTTATTTATTTTCTAGGGTTTCTATTATCTACACAGCATTTTTCATTGTCCTTAAATATTACTGAAGATATTTATTATGTAATCACCTAATTTGTTTAATAATGATTAATCAGAAGAAAATAGTATAATAGTAGACATCTAGTAAATACAATATATATATGATATAATATATTTGCGATTATCGTAAAGATATATAAGAAACAGTTTTAAACCGTCATTTGAAAACCTTAAAATTAAGTTTATTATTATTTTATTTCTTAGGTATGTACGTAGAATAAACTAATAAAAATACAAGCATGTAAATTACGAGAAAAATTATTGAATAGGTACGCTTCTTACAATATTAATGCTACAATACACGTTTTCTTCAAATGTACAATTATTATCATCTAAGATTTTTATTGATCAACTTCTAATATATTATTAACTTTTTATATCAGGTCAAGAACAACGGCGTTAATTAATAAAAAAACATTTATGAAATGGGAAATAAATATATTGATCGACAGTTTTAAATGTAAAAATATGAAAGTATAGAAGGGATGTCTGTGCAATAAATACGTTATTGTTCCAGCTTCAACCTTATTGCTTGGATATACACACTATTATCAAACTATCTCTAAACACATCGACGGTTTGCTGAATGTCATACTGCAGCTATAATATATAACGCATCGTTGATGACATATTTAATATGTTTAATTATTCTGTTACCGATGAGATTGAACTATTATCTTCTAAAATACTACTAATAAGTAGGGTCATACATTTACAATAAAGTTATTAAAACAGCTATATTATTTTTATTACACTTACCTTAACAAATACTTATAAATCTGTTGAGGTGACTTAAATTTATAATAAAATATATAATATCCGTAAATATAAACATAAAACTGTACGACGTTTTCGCATAATAAAAATAGGATTTTATACTGAACACAAATCAAAACAAATCATTACACGTAATTAGTTAGAAGTTGAAACTTTTGAATTGTCCTGTGCACGAGTTATTTCATCAAAAACTTCCTACATAGAACCCATAGGCATAAGATGCGATGAGTAAGAAAGTAGGTTTCTATTCAAATGTATGACTAGACACCGTCAGATCGAAGTTTTAATTTATTACATTATCGTGTCGACTCACTGTCTGTTTCGGTGATAAACTGTATTTAAAACATTATTTTCATAGTTCACTGCGCCTAAGTCAACCACATTTGTTCAACTCTGCGACATACACGTCACAGGATTGTACAAACCTACAGGGTGATCGCTTAAGTAATATATCATTTATATCAATTAACCATATTATTTTAAAATACTTATTCAAAATTATCTTACCTACTTGATAAAATATAATCGTAACGTTCATACACAAACTATTACATGTGGTTTTCAAATCCGTGCGCCTGTGACGTCTTACGCCTTATGTGTATTAGAAAGTTATTATGTGCTAAGAATATAAAGTTTATAGTAGTAAGTTGCCTACGTCCTACCTACGTCGGTAGGTAAAGACTAATATTCGAGATAAATTATATTTTTATGAACTCATGCTAACGTACTGTATACTTATTCACAACCTCTCGAAAGTGACATTATTATTTTTACCTGGATATAATTTAAAAAAATTGGATCTCTTAAGACACCATACTCAGGTCTATTTCACTTGTCGCCTAAAGAAAATTCCGACATACCTATCTAACTTATTAGCGAATTCCTTCCTTTCGAGGCTCGTGAATAAGGTGGCTGGAGTACGCTCTCATGGGATTCGAAATTCAAACATAGTAGACGTCGAAGGAGAGCTGCGCTCAGACGAGCTGTGGTGCAGAGGGGGGAGGAGCGGGTGGCGGGGAGGGCGGCGCGTGACCCGCAGCCAACCGCACGGCTCCACTCTCAGACACTACCATGCCGTTGACAGCGCCTGCCGCCTCGGAATCCGCGTATGGCGTTGTCAATATGTGGAGGCGCTGTAGAAAAGTTCAAAAAATCACACATGACTAATTTATTTATCGCGGTGAGACTTAATTAAATCTTTCAGACGAGCTAGGCCACACGGCAGTTTCTGGGACGATTTTCTAATTATCATTAAACGTCAATTAAGGGTTCAATGTGTTTTACAAATGTTCAAGAATGTTGAACGCCAAATGCGGCAAACAAACATAATGGTCCGCCTTATGGTAATGATAACTGTTGTGATACAATAAGCAGCACTCACTGGTGCATTGACAACTGAGACTTTCCCCAATCACCGCTTACACGCTTAATCTCGATAGAAAGTTAATTGTAAAAACAAATATCAAAACTCATATCAGCAGAAGGAATACCAGTGCGATTGTTAGAGGCATAGACTTAACTGGACAGATTTAACAGACACTGACGATGAAATTGAGTGACAAGTGGCAATCTGAAATAACTGCAATCTAAAGCCTTTTTCGACAATATGACTCTATATATTATGACTCTGAAGTCCAGGCTAAAAAAAGTAAATCTCGAGTGAAGACAATAAACCATTTAAAGCCATAGTTAGCTTCTCCTACTCACTAAGAAAATAACAAGCTAACAAAAACTAGCATCGCCTGCGACTTTCTGAAACGTGAGTTACATCCTATTTCCATTAGGAGCATCAATCCAATCGAAGTGACTATTATTAAACGTATAATTTTCCGAACTTACTTCAAAGAAGGTACCCTTTGTCGTTAGAAGCTTGAAGATAGCAACTGCTGGAATACACAAGACGCTGCTCCCGGCTATGGCCCAGCCGAGGGCGTTGGCCCAAGCAGGATACACGTAGCCCTCATACTGCAGCGGCTCGTAGTCGAGAAGACCGTACACGGTGATGAATAGCAGGAATGCGGGTGCCGCAAACCGCCAGCAGACGCGCCAGTACAAGCCCGGCTTGAAGCCGATCATGTCGCGGATGTCCTCGCAGAACCGCTCCGTGCCTGGGTATAAAATTAATTGCTTATCTACATGTTAAGAGATATTTTAACAGTAATTTATCCTTATAACTTATAAAACATAACCTCTTCATAAATGTTTGAAAGTTAATGAAATTTACGTACCGCTTTGCACCTCGAAGATATAATGTGCCTAAGTTACATAATAAATCTCACTCGACATTATTAGCGACTTTTTTTTAATTATTAAGAACAACGAAGAACAGAAGAAGTCATGATTAAATCGCATAAAAAGAAGTTATAGACAAAAATAAATCAATCTCTCACTATTTTTCAATAAATATTTAATATTTTTTAATTTAATTTTTTGCATTCACTATATAATTATAGCTGGTTCCATCTTAGTCAATTGTTTAATATTTGTAAAAATATTACTTTCGATGTTGAAGGTAGTTAGCGTTCAACATTGGTGGAACGATACTAGCTCATAGTAGAAGTGGAAATATAAAATTCGACACGTTTGCCAGCGTCTCGGTAGCTTAGCGGTCAGAGCAGTCGCCCGGATAGCGAAAGGTCGTGGGTTCGAATCCCATCTGAGGGCTCGGAGGCGTAGTTGTTTTTACACACGTATTTTATTTCTTAAATATTTAATACATAGTATGTGTTAGATAACCATATCAATCTTCATAAAAATTAAAAGTTTCCTTGAACTTGTATTCAATCCATATTTTTTGTGTCCCACTAGAAGATAATTTAGTTAACGGTTACTTTTTTAAGTTTACTATCAAAAATGACATTGCAATTTTCTGTTGCAAAATCTACTCCTGACATACCTACAGTTACTCACCATAGATCCAGGAAACAGCAATAGCTTCGAAAAACACGGCGACCAGTATTGAGTAGCCAGCAGCATATCGGTCCAGCAGTTGGAAGAAGTAGAACCCACCCTTGGTGCAGGACGCCAAACCCACGATAAAGTAAAGCGTGAAGAGGCCGGCCACGAACAATTCGCGGTGGCGACCGATCGGCGGAAACTCATCGCTCAGAGCAGTTATTATAGCTTCAGATCCTCCAAACTAGAAACATTATTTATATTATAAAATATGTTAAAGCTATTAGCTGCTAAGCTACCGATAACTAATCGTTTTATCTACTTTATTTGACTTATCAAAGTATTTAACTTCTATGACTTATACTTGAACATTAAACGTATTTATAGTTTTATTACAAAATACCAATAACATAAAGGACATTCAAATTATTTCCTCTCAAATAAAGGACATGAATCTAAAGATAATCGAACACCAACTGAACTATTTTATAATATTGAAGTTATCGTAGCATCGTTGGGAAGGTCGATGGAAATGTCAGTCATCGGATGTGTGTTAAAAAATTTATTACCTAAAGTTCTTTCGTACTGCATAAGACACTTTAAATGTTGCTAGAGGCAGCGACACTGTGCCGTGTGGCAGATAATGGTATGAGCCTTAACCTAGAATCAATGTTAAATGGTGTTCCTTTGGCGTTTTATCCATAGGGAAGCCCACACGTGTTTTGCTCATGTTTTTTTATTTCATAGGGTTGAATTAATTTATTTTCAGTCAGCTATCTTCATTTATACGTTCTGCGGTGACATTACCAATGGTTTTATTAAGTTATGGTAGATGTTCCATGACACTGTGTTTAAATGTTTAGTTCTTACAAAAATAATGGCTGCCCCTAGATTTATATGCTAATTACTTTTTCCTTGATTTAATTATAGTAGGTAAGTATTTTTGAATATATACTAACGGAGCTGTCCAGTCCAAGTGTCAACAGCATCATAAAGAAAATGAGTGCCCAGAATGTAGAGCCTGGCATGGTCGCTATAGCCGCCGGGTAGACCACGAACACCAGGCCGGGTCCCTCGGTAGCCACGTCCTGCACATCCCTTCCCGACGCGAGTGCCATGTAACCTAACACGCTGAAGATAACGAAACCAGCCACGAATGAGGTGCACGAGTTGATGACGCTGGTAAGAATCGCATCCCTAAAAAGTAAATCTATCCGTAAGTAATATGGAAAGTATATAAACATCATTTTTTCTCAAAAGAAACATCATTGCTCGAAGCTCAAATAAAAAACTTTACTAAATATTGTTGTCAGTGTATTCAACGGTTACTTTGAAAAGAAATCAAAAGATGCAAGAGTATAAACGATCAACACTATCAAGAACTACTTTCCTAGTTTTTTTACTTACTTGTAAACGTTGTTGTGGTATTTATTATACGAAGCATAGGCCAAGAGAACGCCAAAACCTGGTCCTAATGAAAAAAAGACTTGAGTGGCTGCGTCTACCCACACCTGTGACAAAAAAAACATTTTTAAATTTTAAGGCGCTATATCCCACAAAAGACACGTGTGTCTTGTGTGGAACACAAAATACCAGTGAATATTTTAATTATATTTAATCAATATAAAATCAACTACATTATGAATCGGTTAATTACTAAAGGACATAAGTCAAGACTTCATAACTTTTCACAATGAATGAAAAACTGTCTACACTTAAATTATCTTTGACAGCTATGATTTTTTCATTTTAAATAAGCAATATGTTTAATTGTACACTATTTGATGCAAAAGTTCAGCATATTTCTCTTTTCTTTAAATGGAATATGGTCATTTGAAGTTGCTTGACTTATTCCCTTTGGTTACTAATTTTGATTTTTGGGTTAGAAAATAAACGCAGCAGTCATAAAATTGTGTTTTTATTAACAATAAGGCCAATTTTGAATTATATTTTCATAGTAGCCCTTTTTCTCAGCTGGAATATGCAAAGTACGCTTGAGGTCTTCTACTTTATTCCTTGTAATGGCCACAAACCTATCATAAGCTTTCACCGATGGAAATGCTACATTTTGTATTTTCCTTTTTCTCATATCAAATGTGTTGACTCCGATAGTATTTCCGATGAAAGGCCTCGTTAAAAAACAACAATAATATTATAACCAAAGATTATATTATAACGTCTTAACCAAAGATTATAATATAACTTAGTAACTGTTTGACAACTGAACGTCAAAAAATATAATGTTGCCAGTGTAGTTATGAAAAGAAATAAGTCAGTGACTTATTCCCCTTCGTAAACAAACGAAAAAAGTGATCGCCTGTATTACACTGTAAATGAACTGACTTAATCTTCTTCTTGAATAATATTATAGATCTTTGCAAAATGATTAAAACTGTATTAAAATTGCCATATCGGAAAAACGCTGACTTATTCCCTTTGGTAATTAACCGATTCTTTAGAGGAAACCTTTGAGTAACCAAAAGCCCGATTGCAGAAAAAAAAACGTGAACTCGTTAAAAAATAATAACGTTTATTTCAGTCCACTGACTAAGGAACAAACTGTCGCAATCTACTTTCACCTTACCTGTGGTTGAGTGATTGCTTCGAAGTTAGGGCTCAGATAATACTGAATTCCCATGGCGGATCCAGGGAGAGTGATACCTCTAACTAAGAGAATTAAGAGGACAGCATATGGGAATAAAGCTGTGAACCAAACCACCTGAAAAATAAACCATGAGTAGATTAATTTTAATTCGAGAACCGTAGATTTATAGTAAAGCAATCTTGTGGCCAACTTACATATTTACTAAAAAAAAAAAAGTTGTCTTGTGTGTCTGTGTGTAAAGGCCTGTGTAAAAAGGAAATAAAAGTAAATATAAGAACAAGTCTCCGTACCTTCCCAGAGGTACTAATGCCTTTCCAGAGCGAGAAATAACAGATGACGTAGACAGCTAATAGACAGAGGGCCATGTCCCATTTGATGGAGCCCAGATCGTGTAAACCCTCGCTGCCATGCAGCTCCAGGATAGCACGGCTGAGGAATATAACAATTATAAATAATATTATTTCTAAGCCTATCCCAAAGTAAGCTTATCTTATGGATACTAGGGAAACGGATAGACATACATATATGATACATAGATATGTCGTATTCATAGAAATATATATAATACTGGGGAACAAATGGTCGTATTCATCAAACAAACAATTGCCCCTTCCGAGACTGAAACAAGGACCGTAGTCAGTGCGAAAGGCAGGAAATTAAAGCTATCGTTTTTAATAAGGATCATAACATTAATGTTGTCTGTACAAAATAATTTTACGATCCACTTATTTTCCTGGCTAAACCATTTAAAGCTGAAATCCGTGGTAAATAAAGTAACTCGTCGACGACAAAAATTTTTTTTCCTTATAATATCACCTTGGTGGTATAAATGAGAGAAGAAGAACCAATATTAAGTTCTTGGGAAAGGAGTATAGAATCAATGTCAGTTTGGAGCATAAGGAATAAAAAAACACTGTGTTCCTTAGTCAAAACCTCAGAACAATAACTAAAGCTATAGAAGGAGTGCTAAAATAACAACACAATACGTTAGTTCGTACTATTTTGACTTATACAGTTGTAAATGTGTAAGAAAGAAATAAGTATACAAATTTTGTTTCGTAATTTATAAGGTAGTCACTAGTTTCCCTTACGTCAATGATGTAACGGCATCGATATTACTATCGATAAAAATAAAATTAAAAACATGTCAAAAAAAATATGCTGTTGGTATGTCTATGACACTAGAACGGACGGTAATGTATCATAATAAACACGTGTAGAATCTGCAATATGAACATTTTATAATGCAGTATTCATGAGTAGAATTTTGGACCCGAACCAATTTATTTATTAGATTTGCAGTCTTCAGTATCTAGAGAAACCAGGTAGGTACAGTTAAAAAAATTGCACTTTGTATAGGTATATCATATTAAGCTACATGTTTCTATTTTAAGTTAGACCTCTAGCAGTACATTAGTGAAAACACTGCATTCAACATTAAATTTTTAATAGGTATAGATTAAAAAAGAGGAAAAATTTGAAAAGAAAATTAATCGACTATTTAAATAAAATTAACCAACTATTATTTTATACATATTTACTTATTCATCAGAATAAAACACTTTTTTACTTATTATTTTATTTTATATTTACTTATTATTTTTATATTTTTATATACTACTCTGTCAAGAAAGTACCGGGAAAAGATCAATAATATACACAATGTTTGTTATTCATCCAAATTTATTTTATCACCTTCAAAGTATGCTCCTTCAGAAACGATACACTTACGCTAACTTAATCCAATCATCAAAACATATTTTAAACGCTGTTTCCGGAATTGAGTTCAGTTCTCGCAGCGAATTTTTGTCATTTTTGTTTACACACTCTAAAAGTGCTAGGTATTCGGCTTGAACATATTCTTGTTTCAATTTTTCTATCAATATGTTATAGAGTTGAGATTTCTTCGCGTTGCTCCTTAATGTTCTGTTTGTTAGTGTTTATTTTGCGAAGACATCACTTGCTGGTCTTTTTAATCCTTTCTTACTCTTTTTTTAATATTCCAATTTGGTTTTTTATAATCTGCTATAATTTTCTGTAAATTAGATATCAGTTCAGAGATATCGGAATCAGTATTTGTTTCAACTGTGGTCATAGATTTGGGGCGTTTACTTGGTGGTTCATAATTCCTTCTTAATGCGATAGTGGTTTCTGAAACACAAAAATATTATTGTAAATAAGCTATCATTATTATTTGGGATACACGCTGCCAAAATGTTAATTGAAAATCTGAATATTTATTGGTAGGATCGAAATAATTAAATGACAAAGCAAGACTAAGATAATGTTTGGAATAAAAAAGGAGCAATTGCATGTTCTGTAAATGTAATGTGGGTATAGCATTTGCTTTCAGCCGCCGAAATCAAATGTTTTCATGTGGCTCAAATGAATGTAGTCTAAAATGTTTCGAACAAATGTGACTGTGCGCTTTCGGTGTCCAATTGATCCTTGATATACGGCGTATCCATTCAGTTCTAATAGGTTCATCTTTGGGAAAACTAAAGCAAAAAGTAAAAACAAAAAATGTTGACATCGATAACAAAAAACACATCACTATCATACTATCATATACAAAACAGAAGGCATGAAAATAAGACAATTTAAACCAAAACTCATGGAGCAATCTATTTGTAATATTAATTTACTACAATTTTCTGAATATACCGTTGTTATATTATCAAAATATGAGAATTTAGAAACCAAACTCACCGATGAAATGATAACACCTCATCCGTATTTTCTTTTCGTGATATATGAGACTTGCAGTCTGGAACAACACAAGCCATCCTGGACGCGGACTCTAAGATGTCTGAAGCGTCTATATGCACACTTTCCTGTTATTTTATCACAAACTTCCTTGTAAAATAATATAATTTAACGCTAGCCGCTCACAAAGCTGTTCGTCCACTGTAATACGACCGCATTGAATTTGGTCTTACTTCAGAAACCACGTTCATCAAAGACGTACTTTTAATTTAGTAGTATAATATACAACCAACTTACAACCATTTGACATTTGTACTTTGAGAGTTTGTGACAATGACGTGAAAATAAAACCTTACAATTGTTGTCTATTTCGCTCTTACCCATGTATGTTAGATTACTTTAAGTGAATACGAGAGCTGTTATACAGTTTTTATTTTAGCGCTCCTTCTATAGCTTTAGTTATTGTTCTGAGGTCAAAACTGCAACAGATTTGATTAAGAGTTTGGCCACAGTTTAAACAAAACATTTTGCTTGAGCCGTTTTTGATTTTGATCTATGAAATAAGCTATTTGATCCTGACTGTTTTTCATTCGACTGCATTTGTAACTAGTAGATTTTGACATTAACAGCTAGTTTTGTCAGTAACTGTTGGAAAAATATCGACACCTAAATCGTTATAACTAGCGTCGTCTTTTGTTTTTCTTAAGTAACTATAACTATTAAGTTTGAATTTTTAATATCCCTAAATATTTTAAGAAACAAAAAATCTTTATCTGCAAATTATAAAGGGTCAAACAAATTTCTGTGCGTGGGCTGCCGAAACCAAGGTTGTAGGTACTCGATATTTATTTCTTACACTTTCGATCATATCACACAAATAAAACCGCTTAATTATAAAACCGATATAACATTCACAAAATGTACTCGTTATTGAAAATTGTACAAAAATATAATCCTTTCATAAAATTGGCTCGTGTTTCTGGAACAAACATATTGTACAGTTTATTAATACTCAACATACTTAACATTGCTTCCACAATGATTGTTGGTTTTCTGAGCAAACCAAAGAATTTATATATTTCTTATTATACCTGTCATTTCAAATATGTGATATTTAAGACCTCTTCATTCGATACATCTTGAATAAAAGGCAATGACATAATATATCCAGTATTTTGTTATATTTGTTACTAACGACCCGCCCCTGCTTCGCACGGATGCAATCCTCTACTATATTATGGATGTATTATACATATAAACCTTCCTCTTGAATTACTCTATCTATTAAAAAAAACCGCATCAAAATCCGTTGCGTAGTTTTAAAGATTTAAGCATACATAGGGATATAGGGACAGAGAAAGCGACTTTGTTTTATACCATGTAGTGATATTGTTATATTTTGTATCCGCAGAAACGTCTATTATCATAAGGGGACATATTTTTTAAAAGCATATATATATTGTATTTAATTGTAAACTTCACGACTAAGGTCTTTATAATCGTACAAATATTAACTCAAAAGCGATAGTAACTTTTGCACATTTATGAACTTATACTTAGGCCTTCGGTTTTGATGCCATCACTGCGCTATGATTGGTGCAATCCGTTTTTACCTGTTTTTAGTTAATTAATGAAATATCGATATCAATTAGAATTAAATTCACCTCATATATTTATTTTAATTAATGCTGAGTTTAATATAATGAGTTGTTGTGACATTGACAATGAAAGGAATTTTATTGGTGCCTAAACTCGAAAAGATTCTATACCCTTGATTCTATACCCCTCTCAAGTGAATTAGATTCGACCTGAGCTTAAACTAGTTTCTCTTGCACTCACTTGAAATATTCGGAAGCGGCGGAAGTGAAGGGGGTAGTTTGAGGGGGGCTGAGAGATGCTGAACCATTATACCGCATTCTTGATTTGTTGCCAGCGTCTAGTACCGCTTCGAACTATGAATAATTATGAAAAGTATTAATCTTTGATACATGAAAATTAAACATCATATTACTAATACAAAAAATCATCACCTTTTTCTTATAAGATTATTAATTGATTTTGATCGAATTTAATAAAAAAGGGATTTTTTTAATCCGTTGTTTAGTTATGTTCTGAGGAATCTTAATGAAATGCATAAACAGGCAGTCCTCGATACAATTTTTGACTTTAAAAAACGCCAACAATCAATTTCCGATGTTGTGTTTGAATAAACGATTAAATGTAATGCTTATAAAAATAATAAATAAACCACATATACTACTTATAAATAATTAGCTTTTTTATTATTATCTTGGCTGGTATCAAAATGAAGCATGCACAGACGTTAAAACTAAAATCCCGATAACACTGTCATGTGATGCCGAGCTAGCCCGGGAATCGAACCCATGTCTTTAGGGGCAGCAGTTGCATACTCAGACCAAGAAGGTACCGAGACAGTTAGTGTATATGGATTTCAACTTTCTTACAATAAATTTCATTCTAATTTTACCATTGTATAACCCCGTTTCGGTTTGATTTTTTAAATGTTGAAACACATATACATTTATTTCTACGCAGGAGTATGTATTGAACTTCTCCTTCGTACTTGAAAAACATACTTAATATACTTATATCATTTACTTCAACAACTTTTTTTATCAACAGCTTTAATACTTTTTTATATGATTCTTACATTTTACATTAATACAAACGTAACTCTTTTTTTATTCCCTTATAATTATAACCTATCCACGAAAGCATTTTAGTTAACATTTATTTATTTAAAAGGAAAATGTAAACGGAAATTTTGTGCTTATGACTTCAAAAATGGTATGGTACCATGCACAAAACACCAAAAAATTATTATAAAGCCTGAAAATATTCACTCGACTGAAAAAAGGTGCTATTTAGTAAAATACTCCAAAGTGGCAACCCTTGACCGACATCTGCTAGTACAATCTATAAGTACAAATAAAAAAAATCAAACCTTTTAGCCATACTACATAGTTTTCAGACGTCATATCATTTTACCCTGCTTCTGCACGGTAGATAACTACCATATTCGAAATTATGCCGATATCACCAAACATTAATCATATTTTTAGACTCAAACCCCTTGAATAATAGATATTCAATTACGATCAATTTCAATAATATTTCTATAAACTTACCGGTCGGCATGCAAGTGTGTTCCAATCGTTGTCGCAGTTGGTCCACGGCAGCATAGTGGTAAATGAAGCGAAGAAGAACCTAAGCGCCCAAGCGATGATAACGTTGTAATAGAAATCCACGTAGAAAGCTATCAGGACGACAGCGTAACCAATACCTTCAGCAAAGAAATAATACACTGATAAATCCACAAGATGCAAATGAAAAGTAATTACATAGGATATTACATTATTTTTTCTTAAACGATAAATGTGGTAATATTAAAATTTGGATACAGCTTAACTTTAAAATGATGCAGACTTTATTTCTGTCATCATCTGTTATCAAAAAGTAACGAACATACATAATAAATAAAGACATAGAACGATGAACGCAAAATAAAAATTCTCCAAATTTTTGTACCAATAACTTAAGATAAATTATTATAATAGAAAAATACTAGAAAAAATCGACTCGGGTCACAAGTGAAATCTCAGGCGGAAACCCGCAACCTTTGGAAATCCGGTCCAATGCTCTCCCAATTGAGCTAGCTAGCCTTGCGAACACTCGTCGAAATTTGCTAGTGCCTTTCTTATTTTACGCTGTAGGCCAGCGTTGTTTCATCAATGAGAGGAACATCTTATAAGATCGCATTGAAAATGCATAAAAAAATTATATAAAAAAAAAACCAATAACTTAACCCTAACAAAAGCTTCACATTGAATCCCCACCGGTCGGTTGAGTCCATCGCCATAAATAAACGGCAGATTCCGACGCCTTTCCACTCCATTACCAATTTTATTCCTCCTCAAATGTCGTATCAGAGTGCCTCTACTCAACACGAGACGTGACGACCGCGCGAAATGAAATCATCGACATAAGCCGACCGCGCAAAGCCGGGGTTCCTACCCCGAGCACTTAAGGCGGCTCCGAATGGCACCAATTATGGTTTTAAGTGCCAAGCCGAGGGTGAAATAGGTGTTTCAATTCTTTGACTCCTGCCAAATCAATGCCATCGCAATGCTTTTACGTATTTGACCATTTAATATATGATGCAATTCATATTTGGTAATAGGAAAGAATAAATTAGAGATCTACATAATAAAAAGTGTGTGTGTGTGTGTGTGTCAGCTGTGACACACGACAGGAGTTTACTCCTTAAGAACGATTGTCTTTGAACAGGCACAGAAAATAACAAAAAAAAAAACAAATTAAAACTGAAAGTTGCACATAATAAGTTAGATCACCAAATTTTAGCTTTCATATTTTACTCATACCAAGCTCCTTATTTCAAAATCAATCTTAAGGAGTATACTCCAAAAACCCACTCGTCATATACATGAAAGTACATAGTTTTTTTAATCTCAGCCCTTAAGAGATAGTAAGTAGGTTAGGAACACACAAAATAAGTTAAAAGAGGTCCTATAAAGCTTATATCCGGAGCACTCAGACAGCAATAACTCGCAGCGCTAAGTGCTGGCCATAAGTCAAGATTCAGCTCGGATTCGATGACGTTTCGGTTCTGGGCGAGCTACGTGACCCATTAGCCGAAATAGTAAAAATTAAAGTAGAATTTAATAAACTATAGAAATATACGTTTGTAGTATCGTTACACACCCTTAAACTTGTTTTTGAAAGTTTTATAATAAATTATAGTATATTATATTTAGTTATTTAGTATATTTTAATAACAACTACGATGCGTGTTGGAATATGCCTCATTATTGGGTTTATCTATGCATAAAACCTTAATAGGCCGAAGATGATGATAATTCAATTTACAGTCTATTGGTAGATAAAGCAAACGAAAACGGAATAACAATTAACAAATTGCTACGCGTTACTACGACGATGTGCCGTAGCAATACTGTTACGAAGTTTACAGTTGCCGTTGTTAATATAATACATAGTGAAGTATTTAAATGTAACAGTTTTTATTTTGTTTTAGTAACCTCAGATCGATTTTTTTACTAGATCTATCTATATCTTTTCTCTTATATCTCTTTTCAGTACATTTACTTGTAAATTGTCTTCCAATAAACCAAATTTAGGTTCAGAATTTTGTTTATTAAATAGCTATACTTTATACGTGGTACTTGTTCTATAATGTAACCCTGTTTTTATATCAGTAAAAGGTACTGTTACAATAATATTAGATTCATCCACTACAACAAAATCACGAAAAAAGATGTTTTTCTCACACGTGACTTGCGAAAATTATCGTGTGATGTAATGATTATACCTTTAAAAAGGGGCACGAGCCGCCCCCAGCAGGTAATGGCGCCCTTACGATGGTACTGGCCCAGCGCCAGCTCCATGTAGAACAGCGGGATGCCGCCCACCACCAGCATGATGCAGTACGGTACCAGAAATGCACCTGTCACATCCATTAATGCACATTTAATTATAATAGTAAACTACATATTACACATAAGCGAATTAATTTTGCACAGATTAAAAATATTTTGCCTGTTTCCTCGAAAGATTAAAAAAGGATTCAATGGGCCTTAGATAAAATATTGTGACGGTAAAACTTGTTAACGAAGCGATTTGTCGGTAATTAATCCGACGGAGAAGTGGTTCTCGGAGATCGTAATTTTAATAATCTTCTACTTCTATTCGTTTTGTAGTTTTTACTATTTTTATTCCTTATTCGAAACGAATAATGTTACCGTAAATAAACGAATGAACCATCCATGAGATGAATTGTTGTGTCGGCGAATGATCCATAGAGGGAAGGTTCTCACAAGCGGTGCGTGATAACACGGACCCACGGATCTCGACGGAATTTGGTGATAAGTCGCAGTGGTTTTTAGATAGGGTAAGTCTTTGCCCACGCTCCGTGCACTATGGCGATGGGAGTCCAACATATCCTCGCCGTCAGCACAGAGTATTTTCAAAGTAATAAAATAAATAAAATAAAATACAATTATTAATAAACTTTAATATTCTAAATTATTTGAATAAATATAAAAGTCGTTCATTATTTAAATAGCCTTATTGCCTCTCGATCTTGAACAAAGTAATCGGCTTAAGGAACAAAAATTCCCAATTGATCGACTCCTAAGAGAGAAGAGCAATTTGCGATTGCCTCGCGATCTGAGCAATAGTACCATATCGCGGAGGGCGCTCTGGCAAATTGTCGCGTAATTGGCCTTTTAGCAGCGGCCATTTACTTACGACTTACTCTAAAGAAAGTTGGCTGTGTTCTCAGCTTATTGAGTCTAAAATTTTGCACATCACGTATAATTTCTTTTTTATACTGTTTGTATGATGAATACGAGCATTTGTACCTGAGTCATGGATGTTTGTATATATTTTCTATTAATACTACTTATTAATGTATGATATATGTCTATCCGTTACCCTAGTGTCCATAACACAAGCCTTAAAGAGCTTACTTTGGGCTAGGTTAATTGGTGTGAATGTAGGAAATATTTATTTTATTTACTTTGGTTTTTGCTCTTTTCCAGAGAGCCTGCACTTACTGAGTATGCTACCATTTTAATATGTTAGAAACATTGAGTAACTTACGTTCATCTACATCATGCAAATAAAATGAAAATATTTCCATATTAGTGTAACACAATATTAATATTTTACTGCAATACTAGCGGCCCGTCCCGGCTTCACACGGGTGGACAAAATTCTTTAATTTATTATATTATTAAATATTTTTCCGTTAGCGCCATCTAGCGTCCTTTAAACGAACTACTTGCGGTTAACGCGTTACTATGGTAACGTTATTGATACAATGGAAAAAGAGCGGGAAAAGGAGCGCACAGACAAACACACAAACCACTGTGATCTTAGATTATAGATTATATGCTCTATATTATCTACAATATTTTGGCGTAGGGTGGACACGACAGACAATATCTACACACTGGTATAATCGCTGTAAGAATTGACTGATTTTGTGTATCTCCTTGTAAAGTAGCCGGTATGAATTCCGCGTAACTTCATAACGAGGACCGGACAATTTGTTAAATGAGCTGTTTCCGTTGATGACAAGCATTCCCTCTTTACTCCACAAGATTTCTGATGATACATTTCGTAATTGATACAAGTACACTTTTTATTACACTAAAGGGGGTAACAGGTCGATTGGTCGTTTAAAAGAATACTGTGTACTTAAACCAGATTCAAAGTGACGTAACAATAAAACTTTTGTAACATTAAAACATGTTTATTTTGCTTATTTCGTTTAAGTTAATTAAGGTTTATTTTGTTTATTTGTAATATGTAACTTATCTTTATTTTTAATTTTTATCTATTTTATTATGACTGCACATTAATATAATTCAATGTAATTCAAAATAATTTAACTCAATAATTGAATATAATTTGTAAAATCATTAGTTGATAAGTAAATTTTAATGGAAAGTTGTCGAATATGTAGGTATTATTTATTTTAAATTTTAAATCACGCTTATAATTTTTAGAATGCCGTCGACACTTGTAATTGTTGTGTTTATAGGTACAGTACTTATTATAAACTCTGTATTAATGTTGAATTAACACAAAGTTAGTGTTGCTTATTAAATAAATAAATGTTATCCATTGAGCTAAAAACAATAGAACGTATTTAATTTTCTGAGTTTTATTTTAAATGTAATATTAAAAAAAAAACAGAAAATTGTGCATTGTTTTAGAATTTAACAACCAATGTGAGCTTGTTGTTTGCCTGCAACGATAGCTTATGGTCCCCTTTTTCGACTTGTCAATAATGACGATTTAATTTTAAGGAGATATCCTCTAAGGAATATAGTACTATAATGAAGCTTCTCCTTTTTACTTTTAGGCGGACGACCAACAGACGCATCAGTCTCTGTAAACTTGATATTGCTTAGGAGCAACAATTAGCTAAATAATTTGAATTAATTTATTAACACAAATATATCTAAGGCAATCATTGTTATCATCCGTAGATTAAAAAGTAATCTAATTCTAATTTTTTATAGTCAGCACCTAGAAAGTAAAAGAAAATTTCATTATGTTCTGCGTTATGCATTTATTCAATAACCATAATTCCTACTTAGATTCACTATAATTTGTAATAATAGGGGTTAAAGTATGAAATTGCCGTTTTATTGCAATAGGTTCTTTGAATTGACATAGAATCTTCATGGTTTGAGGTTTTCGAATGAAACTTTTTTTAAATGGTTTCTATGATGTTCTTTTTTTAAAAAATGTAAAACATTTGAATATCGACTTTCAATTGTTTTTGTTATTCAATTTAGACAAGAAAGATGGATACTGCGAAAATTCGAGTTATTTTTGAATACGAGTTCCGACGCGGAACTAACGCGGCAGAAACAGCCCGCAATATCAATGCTGCGTTTGGAGAGGGGTCTACTAATGAACGCACCGTGCGATTTTGGTTTAAACGCTTTCGTGATGGAAATTTCGACTTAAAGAACGAGCCACGAGGAAGACCGCCCACACAGGTAAATAACGATGAATTAAGAGAGATAGTGGAAGCCGATCCTAGTCAAAGTACCCAGGAATTAGCGGCATGGTTTAACGTTACCTTACCCACAATATTGACTCACTTGCGTCAAATCAATAAAATAAAAAAATACGAAAAATGGGTGCCTCATGATTTGACTGATCTGCAGAAAGAAACGCGTGTTGAAACTTGTGTTGCCTTGTTGAACCGGTACAGAAATGAAGGAATATTGGATCGAATTGTAACATGTGATGAAAAGTGGATTCTTTATGATAACCGGAAAAGAAAAATGCAATGGCTGACCCCAGGTCAAATGCCACAACAGTGTCCTAAAGCAAAACTTACCAATAAAAAGGTAATGGTAACTGTTTGGTGGTCTCAGCATGGTGTTATTCACTATAGTTTTCTCCGATCTGGTCAAGCAATAACGGCAGATGTCTATTGTGCCGAACTCCGAACCATGTTGACAAAACTAGCAGTAAAACAGCCCCGACTCATGAATCGATCTTCACCATTATTGCTCCACGACAACGCGAGACCTCACACAGCACGAGAAACCATTTTGACCCTTCAGGAACTGCAGTTAGAAACCATTCGTCATCCTCCGTATTCACCAGACCTTGCTCCAACGGACTACCATTTTTTTCGTGATTTGGACAATTATCTACGTGACAAGAAGTTTTCTTCCCAGGAGGCAGTACAAAATGCTTTCACACAGTTTGTGCAGTCTAGATCGTCGGAATTCTATCGCAAAGGCATTAATGACCTTCCCATTAGATGGCAGCAATGTATAGATAATAATGGCAACTATTTTGATTAAATAAATTTGTTAAAAATTTAAAAAATAAACAATATAGATTTTCAGTACAAATCGGCAATTTCATACTTTAACCCCTAATATAAATGCATCAATACATCAATAAATACATCAATGCCAGTCGTGCCGTAACTGATCTCTTCATTCAGAAGATATATTAGATGCATTCAATTGAATAAATCTTAAATTAACTTGAAAACAAGATGATATTTTATTCGAAAGAAATAAAATTCTAAATTATTATATAATATTCATAGTATTAATTTATATGGATCAGCTATTGTAGACATCGCTAGATATCGAACCAACCCCCCCCCCCCCCCCAATTCTCGTATCTTAAGTCGAAGGGGGCAGATGGCTCGGATTTACTTTATAGCCGGATGCAACAGGTCAGGGCGGCTTCAGCGGCGAGGGGCGAAAGTTTCTTAAAGAAGACCGAAGTATCGAACTGGAGCGAAAGCTAAGTGATAAGTGCGTCGGAATTTAAGGCTCAGAGTGTTTCTATTTTATGGGAAAGTTACATATGTTTTTTTTGTTGTGACATCAATCTTTTCGACGAGGAAGGTAGGATATACATACTACGAATAGTCTATGCATAATCATAAAAATATAAAGGATTATGAGAAAGTTTTTTTGCGTTAAATAAAATGTAACTATTGACACTTACCAAAGAGTTAACCTCTGTAGCTCTTTAGCATATTTATCCTTCTATATTTCTAATATTATTCATCTCAAAGTTTGTATGTACTACTTAATCACACAAAAGCGGCTTAACAAATTATAAGAAATTTGGTATATGGATAGTTTTTAACTTAAATAAGAAAAGAAAACTTTTATTCCGATACATTTATTTATTTAGGGAAATCGAGATCATGACTTTCTGTGGCTATTAAAACTACGCGGGTGAAACCAAGAGCGAAGCAGTCTTATACTTTTTCCCAAAATAGAGGTTCGACGTTAAATTTTCCAAGTCCAAGTTTTGTTAGTTATTTTAATCGTAATAATGGGTATATATATTGTCCTATATCTAATTGAAAGATATCTTATATTAATAGAACTTATGAAACACAATTAACAGTAGGTCAATTATAAGTACATATTAGAAATAAATAATTTTTAGTCACTTTCAAGTTAAACTTCTTATGTAAACTTCAATATCAATTAGACATTCGGTGGTGGATAAGAAGTGGAAAAACTCATTCCAAATTCAGTGAAGTGACAATACTACACAATTTACTAGTAAATTAATATATTCAGTGAAAATACAACTTTAAAAAAGTTAAACTATTAGTTGCTACTCATTTAAAAATAATACGAAACTTAAATTATAATAAAAAAAATCTTAACATACTAAAACCTGACGATTTTGAATTCCACCTCCGTCATATATTTCCTTCGAATCTTACGACTGTTGCTTACTTTATTGAGCTACAACAAAAAGCCTGCTTTAGCGATTCAAAAAGTATTAATAGATTCCAGTTTATAAATTTACATCGGGTAATACTGACCCTTAGGACGTCCCATAATCGAATCGGGAGCCGATAGGATCCGCTCTCCGGGGCCCTGGGATGATTGGGTATTATGAGATCTCTCTAGAGGCACATTAAATCATCCGTGGATTGAGCAGATATTTATCAGCATTATTGTTTCATGGACGAAAAGCGTTTATTGTATTGTAAATCGGGTCTCAGTGAAGTAACCTTAGTAACTTACAAGTAGAAATTTCTAGTTTTCATCATCTATTTTTATCACTAACACATTTGTTGCATTGAAAATCATTGCATGTTCTATTACATTATTATTTTTTATGATATTGTAAACCAAAATATAACTCCAAGTTAAGTAATGTACATAAACTCCCGCATTATTTTGTAATAAAAACACACAATTAAATAATTTAATATATTTAATATATTTTGAATTTTATGACAGTAAATTTATTGTAAACTCATTGATTTTTCAAAACCTTACTAAAATACCCAAAAATGTATTGAGCTAGTCATTTTAGATTTGTCTTAGGTACAAAAATTGTGCTTATACTCTTGTGTAGATACTCTTAGCATTGTTAGATAAAAATAACAAATCAATTATTTTAAATTTAATAGTTTTATTGCGATAAAGACATTTTTGACAACCACAAGAAAACAACACGATCATGATATGACAGATCATAGCTATAAAGCATATAAAGTTTTATTGTCTATGTCTAAATAAATGATGTTAAAGTTCTAACCATTTTATATTTCATTTAAGTCATAGTTTCGAAGCAGCCTAGACGACATTACATATGCAATGGTTTAGTGAACTGGATCAGAAGACAAGGAGTAGAGCTGGAATGAGTACCAAGTAATTCAGGAAGCCACAAAAGTGTTGGAGAACTTGTGAAGAATGAAGATCAAGAAGAGTAGGTAGTATAGATAGAATCCCCCTGTGGGATTTCAATGCAATTTCTGTTCCCAAGCTTCCAGTGTCTAAGAAAAGTAAATATACAGAAGCGACTTTATCCAAAATTAAACCAACAGCTGTAGTCGCATAGAGTTAAGAAAATTTTAAACCCGACATTGTCACAAATTTTATAACAAATGAATCATTCTGTAATCGAAAACATTAAACACCAAACATCACTTATATGGCACAAGTTGGGCACTGACCTAGATCATGGGGAATTAAAACTCCTTTAAGTGACTTAGATACATTTTTCAATTTCTTGAATCGTTTCGATGTTACAATTTGATGGTGAAACACAGTAGAATAGGCGAATAATGATATTTAAATCTTTCTGTTATCGGAATTGCAGCCGTAGCGACAAGAATATCTATTGAAGTCTGCATAGCACCAGAATAGTGCTATTTAACTTTTAATTTATTTTAAGTTTTAGGTGGTTTGCCAGTTTGTAACTTATATTTAATTAGAGTATAGTGTTTGGATTGATAAATGATCTCTAGATCATGACAATTTTGTGATTTTACTGAAGATTACGAATTCATATTGCAGTTTAATTTAATGCAGCAACTTCATTTGATTGCCAAACGAATTTTTTATATTCTTTTTTTTTTCTTCATCATCAAACAATCGCCAACTTATGAATGTACATATTTATGAATGACCAGTAATAAAAAAAGTTGTCTGAGACCACACTATGCACTAAGCCAGCGTCAGGAACGGTGACGTTGACACGTGTAACGTGACCGATTGGGGTCGAGATGAAGTGGCCTCATCAATTAGCGGACATCATAATTACCCTCCCCGCCCGTACGCCACAGTAATTGAAGATGGATTAGTAGAACCAATGATATTATAAACTAGCGGCCCGTCCCGGCTTCGCACGGGTGGACAAAATTCTTTAAATTTTTCTAGCATTAAATATAGCCTATGTTACTCAGCGTGAATGTAGCTTTCCAATGGTGAAAGAATTTTTAAAATCGGCTTAGTAGTTTTTGAGTTTATTTCAAACATACAAAAATACAAATCTTTCCTCCTTATAATATTAGTGTAGATAACAATGAGATCCCGACTTTTCTTCAGACGATTTACTAATTATTTTGAACACAAAATCAGTTATTGTGATTAAACCATGATAGCTAGATATATGTTCTCGCGGACTTTTTTGTAGGTCTTAATGGGGTCTACAAACCCGTAGTACATCATTTTGTTCTATTGTCAATAGTTTTTGCAGCGCATGCAAAAATAGGTTTTCGATTTTACACCTTGTGTTCCAAAATAGCAATTTTATTACGGAACCCTAATTTTGGAAAAAAAAAAAATATAGCCTATAGCCTTCCTTGATAAATGGACTACCCAACACTGAAAGAATCATTCAAATCGGACCAGTAGTTCCAGAGATTCGCGTTCAAATAAACAAACAAACTCTGCAGCTTTATAATATTAGTGTAGATAAATATAAGGCGTGTCAATGCTTGATGAGAGTCGAATATTGTGATTTTAAATAACATTTTTTCAAGAGCGTTTTTGGATTGTAATGTGTCAAATAATAGCTTAAATCTTTTCTTTAATTATACTTATTTAAGAAAACAGAAGACTTTCAACAAAACCCTTTCATATCTTGTGACAGTTTATTTTTTTGTTGCTTAAAATGTGTCTACTGAAAAGACATAAATCTTGTATGAAATTTTACTGAAGCTATTTCTAATACATATCTGCGCAGATTCGTTCTGGCATAGTATTTCCATAACCTTAAGTAGATTTGCGCGGACAATCTTTCAAGGTTGTAAGTCAAGATCGCCTTTCAACAGCTCCGAGTATTGCCGTTTAATTAAATCACGGGTGCCGAGCCGATCGCCTCCTCGGGATGACCTCCTGTCTCCATTATCTTATTACCCTCTCCCATTATTGCGTTACTAATTTTCCTGCACATCGAGAAGCTAACTAAGTTTCTGTTCGCGTAAAGGGCGCGTTTTGATTGTCAATTACTGGGTCGTGGACGGCAAAGGGTGATCAAAGCAAAGACCAGGATGCAATTAACAGTGTGGAGTAAACTTCGTATTTCTATCGCCAGCACATAATTTGCTGCGGCGACGTCATGTAGGCTTCGTTTAAAAAAACAGTACTATAGAAGGATGACATAAAATTTGACTTAAAAGATGACATGTTATTTTGAGGGATCTCGCTAGTTTAAAGTAAGGAGGAAAATGTTACATAATAAGACTAGTGAGCGCCCACGTATTACGCAATATACATTCCTAAATTATGGAGTCAACAATAAAACTAGTAATATTATAAACATAAGGATTTTTGGTTTTATGCATTTATTTCATAGCGTTCAGAAAGATCGCCATGCGATAAATCTGACGTAATTATTTCTTAAATTAATCAAAGTTTTTTTATTACAACACATGTTGGGCATTATAAAATTTCAAAGCTCACAGATAATGTAGCTTTCCATTAGTGACCCCTTAAAGTTAATTTCATAATTTACGTATATATAATATTAGGTTAAATTAGAATTAGATTAGGTTAATTAGAGCAAAAACAAAAATATTTTTGCTCTGTCTAAAATAATATAAAAAAACGCAAATAGACCTATAGCCTATAGTATTCGAACCATTTAAAAAATCACTGCTGTCATGCTGACAGAAATGGCATAGTTTTATTTTGATCTATATATTTTCATAAAAGTGTTTTTATTTCATATTGTTTATATTTTTTTGAGAAATATTATTTAATTTGGAGAAGATGTCGAGTAGCAGCGGCTCTGAAGAGCCGGTAGATCAAATTCTCGCCCCAGTGGAAATCGAGAGCTCTGGCGAAGAACCGCCGATGAGCGAATGGTCTTCACTCTCCATATCCCTTCCTGAAGAAAATAAAAAAAGGGCACTGGCAGCCGAAGGCCTTTACTCTCCAGGAAGCGGCGAAGTATGTGCCAAGTATATAGCAATGTCTGACAGCGACGTACTCCGACATCACTATTTTAACTACCCAGCAGTTCTCGATCCCGGGATTACAGAAGCTCTATTAATATCGGAAAAACCAGTCATATACGCAGATGATGGTCAAGAGTTATACAAGGCACTTTGTAAAGAAATGAATACACCAGTTGTAAGATTATTTCTTGCTGGACTTCTCAACGAAGAAATTAATGTGAGTTTTTATGGTATAGACCCTTACGCTGTTCGACCGATAGCGATGGCTTTGCAGTATAATAAAACTGTACGTCGAGTGAATCTCAGAGATAATTTTCTCAATAATGACGCCTGTTACCATTTGTCTCAAATGCTAACTACCAACTGCACGATAACAGAACTTAATCTATCCGGATGCCGAATAGGATCGTCGGGGATATTGCGCCTGGGAAGTACCTTAGCCGTCAACAGGAGTCTCGTAATCCTTGACATTTCAAGGAATTGCTTGGGTGAAGAAGGTGGAATATATTTTGCAAAACAAATCGGTGAAGGTGCTAGAGTTCCACGGATAAATTTAAGCAATAATAAACTGGGAAGACTTACAGCAATGGCATTCGCTGAAGCATTAGAATTTCGCAATAATATTACTCATCTAGATTTGTCATGGAATAACTTCTTCCATACACCTTCTATGGTTAAAATGCTAGACCAAATATCAAATAGCGAAGTATTAGAAGAACTTAACTTATCTTGGAACTCTTTAGAAGGCGAGAGAATAGCGAGTGCAATTCAATCGGTTTTACATATTCCAACTTTAAAAGTATTAAACTTGAGCAACAACAGATTGAAAGATGAACCAGTAAGAACAATAATTGCAAGCCTTATGAAAAGTAAAAAGTTATCAGTGTTTGATTTATCGTTCAACCCTTTAAGTACTGCAGATGCTCATGCTGTATTGGAAAAGATGTTAAGACCCCGTGTAAAACTGGAAACTCTATTAATGGAAGGTATACCCGTGGCGAAAACTTTCTTGGGATTAATAGAAAAAGTGATGAAGATGAAATCTCGTAAGAACTTTTCTATAAAATATGGAAGAGTTTTAAGTAACTGGGCCATTCAGGGTCCAGAGGCAAGAACACTAGTGTTAGAAAGAGCGAAATATCTTGGGATGAAAGACAAAAGGCGACGTGTTGATGTGGCGTTATTCTTCTTGAGGATAAACAAAGATTATGACAAGCCAATTCCCATGGACGCTCTTATGGAAAGGATTAATTTGGAAAATGTGCCTCTGGACGACGACTTGGTTAAAGAGATGGTGGCTTTATTCCCGGGTCCAAAAAGTGCTAAAGCGAAAACGATAAACATAGCATCGGTTTGTGAGTATATTAACAGGATTTGGCCTGAGAAGCAACTGCCGAAAACTCCACCGCCCGAGCCAGAGCCAGAGCCAGAGCCAGAGCCGCCGCCACCGCCTCCGTCCAAAGGAAAGAAAGGAAAAAAGAAATAATATTTTCCTTTCCAACATTTTAATGTTTGTTATAAATGTTTTAGTATTCTGTATTTTTTAATTCATACAAATTGTTATACGTTTATGGATTTTAGATTCCTATAGGAGACCTTAATGTTTTGAAGTGTTATATTGTTTATTAAAAAAATGTATTTTTCTCATATTTCGAAGCATTTTTTATTTCTAGATAGTCAATTGTTTCGTCAAAGAAAATAATTTTTTTCACAACAAAAATGGGGATCATTGCCATGAATAATTCAATATCAAACTTGATTCCAACTTACTCGTTTTTTTAAACTTAATTCATAAGCAATCATATAAACATGGTGTACCATTCTCTTGTTGAGTACTAAGTAAGCTATATGATATTCACTTATAGGCTAGCTCGCAGATCAAACGAACAAATCTCATTACCGCAACATCCGGACACCAAACCCCGACTGCGAGTGCCTCCGCTTGCTCCGAATAAGTTATTTCCGCTTACACTGCCCTTGCGGCCACACGTCACTTGCAAACACTGAACTTCATAAGATTGGACATCATGTCACGTTTCGCCCTAAGACTAGTTCAACTAATTTAATAATGTAGAAACCAACTGGTATTCATAAAAACTAACGAATGCACTTATCACGTACATGGTTAACACAAAATATTTAACTTAACAGAAACAAAAGTCAAATCTTGGTCACGGTGTTTGGAGACTATTTTTTAAAGTGAGAATTGTATCGCTGTGAGTCCTTGCTTTACTTAAAGACCAATTTCATTAATCTTGATGAATTTTGACAATTCTCAGAATTCTTGATTTATTTAATTATACCAGAAGCAAGGAATAACTTATTTAGCTTGCTGAGTCATAAAACGGCGGAGTTTTCGTAGACAGTTTTAACCCCTTACGAATAGATTTTATTTAAAACGTTTATGCATGAGTCCTCTTATTTCTTAACAGGAACCTTTGTATAGAATTTCATACCTCTTCAAAATAACAGATTTCTATACATCTATTATCCCATGTTTCACCCCCTTAGGGGTAGAATTTCCCAAAGAACTTTCTTAGCGAGTACTTGCAGCGTTTTTTAAAAGCACGCTGCAAATTTCAAGTCTATCAGTACAGCGGTTTAGGCTGTGCATAGTCTGTCAGTCAATAAGTCATTGAAAACAAAGCCTTTTTTACATTCAGATTATGAATTAATACAATAGCAAGAAATATTTAAGCATAAAAGGGCTTATATATTAACGTACTCGATTGTACAATGAAGTATGGAAATACCAGTACTTACGTAAAGAGCGTTATAGCATACGTGCGGGTCAATTAGAGAAGGTAGGTGTTAGAGAGGCGCACAAGACGATTGTTAACCGACTATTATGCTTGGAGAGCTCTACAACCGGAGCTAACGCTGTAGTGGCTTCCTGATGCAGTGTGGAGATGCCCTAATGAATTCTCCGGGTTTGCTTATAAACTGAATAGGGAGTATATGATCATTTTTCATTTATTGAGGAGTTTGCTTATTTCGACGTTGTAGATTGAACCTTGAATCTTATTTCCAGTAATTATGTTGTTGAATAAAACTAAGTATTTTTTTTAATGTCACGAAATTATTGCATTACTGAAAAACATATAACAAACATTACCCTTAGTAATCTGAGTTCTTTATCATTTGTTTGGTTGATTGTTTGTTTAGTTAAATTTTCAATTAATTTTGTATATTCTCGTTATATTCTTAGTAAAGTAGATCGCGGCGAAAGACCATATTTCAGAAAAGTCTGCTGCCCATTTCGTGGTCTAAGTTTGTATGATTATTATCTGTAGTATTATTAGACGCCCACCAATGATTTTTAGGAATTGGTGACTCTTCTTAAAGTTCTTTTGTTCTGGTCAATATTTTTTTCTAATGTTGGCAAGTCATATTCTATCATAATACCAAACTGCAACCAACAACACGAGTTTTCCACTCAGCAAAACAAAATATCTCCTAGTAATTCCTTAGTATTGCTCCATACGGATGACGATAAAATTAAAACTATCTTCATGGATCTTAAAAAAGATAGTGCAGTTGATGGGGACGTCGAATCTAATCAGTTCTTGAAAATATGCAAGAATGAAATAACTCCGGTTAACTCACATTTTAAATTTTAGAGGTCTTAACAGACATTTTAATATTTAGTTCTTACACTTCCGCGCACATTACACATCAGAATAAAACACTTTTTTACGGATTTTTGCGCATGTTTTATTGTGACTGTGGGCTCTCATACATCGGGCAAACAAAGAGAAGTATAGGGACGCGCATTAAAGAACACGTAGCTGACATGAAACATAGGCGCGATAATAGGTCTGCAGTGTGTGAGCATGCTTTTGAGGGGCCAAACCACTATATTCGTTTCGATAAACCACAAATTCTCGCTAGAGAACAAAGATTTGTTCCTAGGATGCTACGCGAGGCTATTGAAATTAGGAAACATCCTAATTTCAATAGAGACGAAGGTTGGAGCGTTCCACCTGTTTGGGACCCCATAATTAATAAATTAATACCTACAAAAACACACACTGCAAGACCTGATGATGTAGTTAGCTCTTTTTGCAAATAATTAAACAGTAAGATGGAGGTCGGTCCCCCTGCCCGAGTTTCTTTCGCCAGTTCTTCTCGGAAGGCCCTCCCAATTTCCGAACTGGTAGTAGACTCAGTAGTATACAATGTTATCGTAGTGAGAATTAATTAAATAACTAAATAATGTTTTAAAATAAAATAAAACAACTTGATTTATATAAAATAATTTAATAATTAGGAACGTGCCCGATTAAAATATTGTGAAGGTAGTAGAAAATACATGACAACCATCATCTTAGTCATCCTGTGATCACGGCTCCTGTAAAGGAGTCGAAACGTCAGGATTAAATATAAAATAAAATAAAACATGTGCAAAAATCTGTATAAAAGTGTTTTATTCTGAGACATTTTAATTTCAATAATCCATCCTATTCACAAGGCAGGAACTAGAGACGGTGTCAAATCATCTTTTTTATTGGAGCGGAGCGAGCGAAGCTCCCATGGATCAGCTTCAATGGCGCAATGTCTGTAACGCCATAATTTCTCGAGTTCTTAACCGATTTTAATATTTTTTGTGTGGAAACGATTCAACAGGTTTAGGAACAGATAGTGACGAATTTTGAAATTCGCAAAAATTCCCATCGAAACAAAAAAAAAGAATTTTTTTATGTATTACGCTCCGCTCCAATATATGGTGCTTGCGTAGCTTTATGCTTAGCGACTGCATCGCCTAGTTACTTTTATGACACTCTTAAGTGTAAAGGTTGGAACTTTTCTACTCATTCGAATATGAGTCTTCATTGTCACTTAACATCGTAATGTACATATCATTAACTTTAAAAGAAAATTACAATTTTTATTGAATTCTGATTGGCGTCGACAAATTCAATGACTATGAAATATTAAGCTACACGATAAATGGGACGTCGCACCTTGTACGAGTGACGAGAGACGACAATTAACGCTGCAAAAGGCACTTAGTGTCACTCAAGCTCGTATAGGAGCGGGTGGTATGCGCGTTGAAGGCATAGGTACTCGCTCAATTACCAAACCACGGCATAGGTGCGGTAACGGACTATGAACTTAAATAATTTATAAAAATTAAATGATATCTTATTTTTTATATTATTATTGAGGAATAAAAATAAGAAAGTAAGCACTGTAAGGCTTGTTATACATATGTTAGGGTAACTGACAGACATGATTCCGGTATAAATGCTCGTAATAATCACACAAACATCTGCTCCTTCTGGGTTTCGAACCCAGGAACTTTGGTGCGACATTTAATTATTAAATAAAACACTTTTTTGCCGGTTTCACGACGGATTTCGGCTCCTTTACAAAAGTCATGATCACAGGATGACTAAGATAATAAATATTATCTTATTAACTTAGTCATCCTGTATTCATGGAAAATGTTAATAAAGGGAGTCGAAACATCAGGATTAAATATAAAACACAAGAATAAACGCATTGTGAATTCGGAAAAAAGTGGTCTGTTTAAACATATAAAGTTCTTTCATATATATTGAAAAACTTACTTCAAACAACGTAAATTTTGGAACAACGAAAAAATAAAATAAGCAATATGCAAAAAAAAAAACTTAACCTTCAACAGTTTTCGAACCTGCGAAGGAAGATTTGGATTTGATTTCAAGTCCTACTACTTAACCAAGAGTAGATTTGTGTTTCATGTCCAATTCCTTAACCACTGAGCTGCAAAATCAGTGGAAAATTCACGGTACACTATGGAATAACAAATAATAATTGACTGCATTTGATCTGTTAAAAAAGTTATGTGAAGAGACTACAATTCGCTTTTACTCGTGTTTTTCCGTTAACATATAGAGGAATTTGTTTTAACTCCCTAATGTTCTTCCCTTAATAAGTTTCAAACTATCAATAACTCTGATACATTTAACTTTTTAATAGTCTTAGATGTTTATTTCGGCATACCAACAACTTCGTAATTTCAGAGAAATGTATACATGTATAAAGAATTATAATAATAGTTGGTCTTGATTCTTATACCTTTATAGTAGCTTTAGGATCTCTATAGATTCTTTATTCCTAGTAAGATATCGTTACCGATTTGTGAATCGGCATTATTTTCTATTTTTTTGGTGTAAAAACAGCGACAAAATACATGATTATTTACTAGACTATAATGTGCTCTGGTTTAATACAAATATTTCAGCTCCTTTAAACAGTTATTATAAAATATAGATTTTATAAACTAAAATCACTGTATTATTGTAGGTAATAAAAAAGTAACATGTTATGTGTTTCAATTGGCAGCTGTAATCTCACGAAGTGAAATTGTTGATTATATTATTAAGTTTAGCAAGTGTATCCTACTTCCACGTTCATCCTAAATAGTAAAGATATGCTAAAACAGAGTACTAACAAACTAAAAATAGGAAATAGACCTTTTGCAGTACGTATTGACCTTACGGTCACAGTTTGTTCTGGCAACATGTTTACTGTGTCGGTGAAGGCAGAACAAGTTGAATACAAATGTGGAAAGTTTGAGCTCTGCATTGACCATAGCCAGAGATCGAACCCTCGACCCACTCGAGTGGCGTTCCCCGGGGAACTGGTGCTTAAGCCACTCGACCATGAAGGTCGTCAAGATAATAGTTGGACATTGTGTGGCCTTATTTATTTAGCATAGCTTTTTTGTTACATTGTGTTTTTTCGTTTTTTCGTTTCGTTCTCCTTCGTTTTTGATTTTGACTATATTGCACTAAGAGTACCTATATTGAGGGAAATATTGATTCATACAATTGATTAATTGAATACACTAATATAATACGTTTTTAACATGAAAACGGTTAGATACGTACTTTTAGGGTAGAGTATACATCTTTTTCTTGTTTTATTTGTCATTCTTCATTGTAACTTATTGTAATGCATTGTTATAATTTTTATTTTATTAATGTAACTTTGTACTAATTATTAGTTAAGGGAAACCTATAATTAGCCTACTATTGATAAGTACCTTTTGTATGTATACAAGTTATGTAAGCTGTTGGTTTTCTAAATAAATAAATAAATACAATGAGCAAAATTCAAGTTAATTTCCCAAAAACAAACGAAAATTGTATCGAGTGTAAATATATAATAGAAAAATGTTACTATCACGTTTGTTTTAATCTTTGGGTGATAGACCTTAATATTGAGGTTATAAGATCTAAATTTAAAATGTTAACGTATACGGGATTGTAATGTATATGTCGCAGTAAGATAGATAAAGCCGTAATATAGTTATATCCCTAGGGATATAATTATATACCGTAACATAGTTATACGAAAGCGATTCATTACTATCTCACTAGGAATATAATTATAAAACGGTCCAAGTTTAGTGATATACTTATATTACTAGATTAAGTTCAGTGTTATAAATATATAACTTGATAAAGCTTAGTGAAATAGAAAGCTACCATATATAATTAAATAAAACAATATTATTATATTGGTTTTATCTTTATTAAATAATCAACTTTATGTATCCTGCAGTTAGTTACAATACTTTGTGACATTAACACGTATTAAAGTAATTTCAATTATAATTAAAACGATCATATTTTTTGGAATTTAAACATTAACAATACAATTAAAACTAATCAAACATTAAAAATCTTTTAAAGCTTATCAACAGTTATGAGATTTCTTTACTTCTTATCCACTAAGTTGAGATCTTGGTTCCTTTAAAAGTATTTTTTAATTTTTGTTCAGACAAGAAGAGGAATCATGACATCTAGAATTACATAGCACTGAATGCTTCTTACAGGCACATCTTTTAGTAGAATACTATATATTCGATTTTTTACAGGAACATTTTAAATAACCTTGACCACCAAAGCGCGACAATTTTTGGCATATTTCTCTCAGTGACAAGTTTTCATTTGGTATAGGACCATACAAAGTAATGTTTGAAAGCTGTGTTGCATTTCTGGGTAACCAATCTTTCAGGATACCAACTGATGTTCCAATTTTATGACTTTCATTTCGCTTTTCCAAAACTTTTCCTAATATATTTTTTTGATCCAATGGTCCACGATCTATCTTTGGTATCTCTATAAGAACTGAAGATCCCACGTCAATGTCAGGAAATTTGCAGTGAACAGGATGGTTGCTGCAAGTTAACATAGTCAACAGGTAATTCGTCATTATGTGCAGGTGTTGCCGATGAACAAGATTGTTGTTGATTTAATATCTTCTCAAGATCTTCTTCAGTTCTTAGTTTATTAAGCAAATCAGCAGGCACTTGTGATGACAAACCAATTTGAGGATCTCTCTCTCTCTCCACACTCCACTCCAAAAAGAGCTTTGTATGGTGTTCTTTTTATAGTGCGATGAAAAGAGCAGTTTTTTGGTACTGTACAAACCGTATTCCAATCGACCAATTAGTAGAATTATTATCTTGTAGCCAAGCCGCACACTCCGAAAGCTATTTCACTAAACTTAATCTAGTAATATAAGTATATCACTAAACTTGGGCCGTTTTATAACTATATTCCTAGTGGGATAGTAATGAATCACTTTCTTATAACTATGTTACGGTATATAATTATATCCCTAGGGATATAACTATATTACGGCTTTATCTATCTTACTACGACATATACATATTTAAAACCTAACAAACAGGTCTCTTGTCATCCTGCCCGCTATATTCATTTTGTTCTCCCTTTCCCTTCGTATAATACTTACCCCCGCCATTCTTGTAGCAGAGGTATGGAAAGCGCCACACATTGGCGAGGTCCACCGCAAACCCGATCACAGAGAGCAGGAAGTCCACCTTCTTGCCCCATGTCTCTCGCTCGCCGACCCCCGGCGTCGGCGTCTTCAGAGCCATCCTACTGCTTCAGACGAAGCCGCCACACCCTGCAAAAGACAACTGTTTAAAATTTTTGTATTTTAAGCTTGCAACTGCTAGATTTTAATATCTAAAAAAATGTAAATGTGAGGATATGGATTCGAATCTCTGCCTGATACCTGAGATAAGTTGAACTATTTATAATATAATCCTCAAAGTATAAATTAAATTATAAGAGCCTCTTCTTTTTCCTATACTATTATACGCACAACTTCTGTAAAGGAATATAAACTAAAGATTGTGTAAATAACTTGACGACCTACGTGGTGGAGTGGATCGCATACCGGTTTTTATGGTTCCCCTTCCCCTCGGACCTCGCTCGCGAGTAGACGTGTTACGGAACTGTTATATTTTGATTTTCTAATTAAAACAAAAATTTTAATCAAAAATTCAACTGTACGATACCAGGAGTGCATAACAAACAAGAAGTTAGATCACTGTGTGCAACCCACTATTGCTGGTGGTAAGTGATTCTTTGTCAACTCCCCTTTATCGGAAGTAAAACTATTGTCGTCGCATATCAGAGCACCGCCCCGCAGAGCGTCCTTCGCTAATGATCATTGAAACCCCGCCTACCTGTTACCTGCGCAGTGGCATCCCACAGACAGGATCCAATTAGAAAATAAATAATATTGATTCAAAATTTTTCTAATAACTAGATAACAATCGCAAGTGATGCTAATGACCGGCCGCTGACTTCGTTGTAAATTTTACTCTTTATTTAACTACGTTCCTGGTACTTAACGCCGACCGACTAGCATTTTAGTCGCATCATGTCTCTGGTGAAACACTCGCCGCCCGTTTCGCCCGCTCCGGTGCTAGCAGCGACCCTATCGACGTCTGCATCTGCGTCGGATTGTGTCTCTGATAATAGCGATCTGACTTTAGTATCAAATATTACGAGCCGTCAAAAACGTAAAAGAACGAATACTACAGATGCGCAACTTGCTAAGTTTATGACCGAAATGCGAAGTTTGTTTTCTAACTTTAAAGAACAGCAAGATACAAAATTAAATAAAATATGTGATGCAATAGACGAAGTCAAGAGTCAAAACAATGACATTAGAGCCTCTATTGAATTCCTCTCAAATAAGTATGACTCGATTGTGGAGCAAGTTAACACCTTGAAAGAAGAAACCTTACAAACACAAAAATATATCGAGTCTCTTGAAGAAAGACTTGAAAAGTTTGAAAGGAGCTCTCGTTCTACGTGCATAGAGATTAAAAATATCCCGGTGAACAAAACAGAGAATAAAGGATCGCTATTAAAATCCGTAATCGAACTCAGCAATGTTATCTCTGTGGATATTCAGCCTCATGATATAAAGGATATATTTCGCATAAACTCAAAAAATCCGGATAATAAAACCTTAATAGTTGACTTGACGAGTGTAATTGCAAAGGATTCTATTCTCAATGCGCATAAAAGGTATTATAAGTCGAATGGTAGGTTAACCACGGATAAATTAAATATACCGGGACCTTCCAAACCCATCTTTATCTCCGAAAACCTGACTGCTAAAATGAAGCGCTTGTTTTATCTCGCTCGCATGTGTGCCACTGCGAATGAATACAAGTATTGCTGGTCATCAAATGGTAAAGTTTTCATCAGAGAAAAGGAGGGAGGAGCTCCCCTGCATTGGATTAAAGATGAAACTGACTTGAAGAAACTTGGAAAGCAAAAATGACTAGTTTTTAATTTTACCACTTGCATGATTATTTTTTATTTAGTGTTAATCATCTCATTTCTTTTGTCTTTGTACTTATGTTCGCTAAAATTTTCTACTCATACACTACCACTTACACACAATTTAATACACTACACACTTACATTTATTTACCGCATAAGATATTGCTTCCGTCATTTATTTACTTCTATTTTTGTATCATTTAATGTAACTGAAATAATCAAACATAACAGTAACAAGCCATTTATCATCAGCCAACAAATTCCATATGACCCATTGTTTAAATTGTTTGCATATATACTTGTTTACTTTGTATGCTCTAACGATGGATGATCGTATGAGAATAAATGCAGAATTTGACCGTTTATCTATCTGTAGCTCGTACGTTTGCTCACCTGAAAATTCAATTACATATGTACCTAATCCTACGCACTCCTTGAAGGTACTCCATGTTAACATTAGAAGTATTGGTAACTCTGTTAATTTTGATAGTCTTTGCATCCTGCTTGCTAGATTTAAATTTGAAATCGATATATTGATTTTAACGGAATGCTGGCTAAGCAAATGTCCTAATATCCCGTTAATTTCTGGCTATACATCCTATAACTCAACATTTCACAATCAAAATGAGGGTGTAGTAGTATACATAAAAAACTGCGTATATGCAGTGGTTGAGGAACCCTTAATAGCTGATTCTAACTGTCTTGGGGTAAAACTTTCCGATGACATATCTATTCTTGCAGTGTATCGTTCTCCATCGCACAAAAACATTGATAATTTTCTGCATTCATTGGATCATTATCTATCTTCGCAACGATCTAATAAAACGGTTGCTCTTATTGGAGATATTAATATAAATATTATTCCCTTAGAGAATGATAATGTTGCCGATAAATATCTAGATCTATTGGCTTCACATGCTTTATTGCCGGGTCATACTTTCCCTACTCGCGAACGCTCATGCCTTGATCATGTGATGTTAAAGACCGAGAGATCTGCTGTGACATTAGTATTGGATTCCCTACTTACTGATCACTCTCCAGTCCTTTTTTGCTGTGAGTATAAGAATAGTAAACAATTAGATCAGAATCGTACGGTAAAACATTTAAATCAGTCAGCTTGTTTATCTGATCTTGAAAAAATTGACTTCTCTTTCGTCTTACAACTGTGTGATGCTGAGAAAGCTGCATGCAGTTTAGTAAACATTCTGTCAGGAGTGGTAGAGTCGAACACAAACCTTGTTACTTTTTCTAGCAGAAAACGCATCATTAAACCCTGGATTACACCAGGTTTATTACGTTGCATCCGTCATAGAGACAGACTCTTTCGTAACTACAAAAAAGACCCTAATAATACTTTTCACAAGGTTTCATATACTAGATATAAAAACTTTTGTAACAATTTACTTAAAAGTATAAAAAAAGAATATGAGCGGTCACAGTTTGAAAAATATAAAAAAGACATTAAAGGTACCTGGAATGTTGTGAAAAATATTACTAACCTAAGTAGAAAAAGTCCATCCAACCAACTCTTGACTATGTTTAGTGATCCACTAACATCGGTAAATGCAGTCAATAATTTCTTTCTGAGTGTGAATGACAGACTGGCGTCTGATCTAACAGCCTCAGCTGATGCTTTACCTCCGCCATTGATGGAAACCTTTTTTTACCCAGTTTCCCAGGAGTCGATGGCCTTATTTCCTACCGATGAAGCCGAAATTGATTCCATTATTATGAGTCTAAAGCTTAACACTGCAACCGGGTGGGACGAAATTCCTGCATCACTTATTAGGGCCAGTAGACATATCCTTTTACCTGTACTAGACCACATATTCAACCTTTGTCTGTCTTCTGGTATATTTCCATCTGTATTTAAAAAAGCGCTTGTTCACCCGATTTATAAGAGCGGGGACAGAGACAATATCTCTAATTACAGACCAATATCTGTTCTTTCGTTCTTGTCTAAAATATTAGAAAAAATTTTAAACAAAAGATTAATAAACTTTCTCGAATCGAAACAGGTAATCTCAGCTAACCAATATGGCTTCAGAGCAGGCAAATCTACCGAAGACGCGGTTTTAGAATTGACAGGTTCAATTGCTCAAAATCTTAACCATAAACTAAAATCTTTATGCCTATTCTTAGATATTTCTAAGGCTTTTGATACTGTCTCTGTCAAAATCCTTTTAAATAAACTCGAACTCATAGGAATCCGTGGTGTGGTACTTGATATGTTTAAAAGTTATCTTAGCGATAGATATCAAAGTGTCATGATTGATGGTGTCAAGAGTTGTGAGAGGTCAATTACCTCTGGTGTTCCTCAAGGTAGTGTGCTTGGCCCCACCCTGTTTTTAATTTACATAAATGGACTGTGTCAGCTGTCTCTTCCAAACTGCAGAATAATAACGTACGCTGATGATACGGCAATTCTCGTTAATGGCAAAAGCTGGGATGAGACTAGAGACCTCGCTGGGAATGCTCTTAGGATGGTAGAGGCTTGGCTACTGCATAACTTGTTACACCTTAACCACAGTAAAACTTGCTTTGTAACATTTGCACCAAGACTTAAATCACAACCTGATAGCTCTTTCTCGATTATTTCACATAAGAATAGGTGTCCATCGACTTGTCAAAGCTCTTGTACTGTAAACAATTGCACTTCAATACAACGGCTTAATCATGTAAAGTACTTAGGTATTATTGTCGACAGCGCAATGACTTGGCAGGAGCATGTTCGGTCCCTCACGGGTCGCATTAGAAAACTTATCTTCGTCTTTTCCAAATTGCGTGGCAGGGCTGATCATGGTACCCTAAAGCTGATCTACCTTTCTTTAGCGCAGTCAATACTATCCTACTGCATTACTATCTGGGGTGCCTCGCGAAAGACACATTTTTTGCAACTGGAACGTGCTCAACGGGCAGTGTTAAAAGTAATGGCTTTCAAACCTTTACGATATCCATCCAAGCAACTTTACGAACTATGGAAGGTTCTTTCAGTTCGAAAGCTATTTTTGAATAACGTCATCTTACGCAAGCATCTGTCCTGTGAATTCGATCCCAATCTATTTAATAACAAACGCCGGTCAAACAGAGTATTTAAAATTGAAAGATGTACTAATGACATAGCTAGACTTCATTATATATACCTGAGCTCGATATTATACAATAAAATCAATTATAAATTAAATATTTATGAGCAATCTTACCGGAAATGTAAATTTATTTTAAATGAGTGGCTATTAAGTCAAGAATATGAAGCTATTGAGCTTTTGGTGAAATGATATTTGTAGGTATTTTATTCACCCAAACACACACACACTCAATCACACTCACACACACATACACATACACACACACACACATTTAGGTAAAATTTATTAAATAGTCTTATAGTGTGTTAATGATTAAATGTAAAAGTTCGAGGTGGGCGCTAATAACTGCGACACAGTCATAGACTATTGCGGTTATTAACGTTAACTATGTTTTTTGTAAATTATTTATGGCATTAATAAAGATTATTATTATTATTATTATTATTATTATGGTTAAGCCACTCCGAGGTCCCGGGTTTGATTCCCGGCCGGGTCAATGTGGAAAACGAACTTTTCGACACTGGCTCGGGTCTGGGTGTTGTGGTACCACCATTGTTCCTGAATTCCATAACACAAGTACTTGAGCTACTTAACTTGGGTTCAGAACAATGTATGTGATGTTGTCTAATATTAAAAAAAAATAACAAATTTGAAATCCAGATAATGTTTTGAAGGTATTTCTTCAAACAAAATCCGGTTGTTTGAAATTGATTGATATAAAAAAATACTTCTAAACAGTTTTCTTTTGCTATACGTGCTTAAATAACGACCATTAACAAACATAATGTTTTGTTATGAAGTATCATGTCATTACTATGATATCTTAAAGACGTCCTGAATGGGTGGTAGGTAAAAATGTTGGACGATTCAAAACAACTTATTATTAGTGTATTTGAATAAAGTTATTTTCATTTTCAATTGTAAAGAAAAATTTTAATTTTATTTACGTTTCAGTATTAGGACCAGAATCACAACGAATCAAACGGGTCCAAACTCGAAGGAACTCCGTAATTAAACGTTGCGTCTTTTAATTACAGAGGTCCTTCCTATAGTTACCGGCGACAGCATCAGATTAACTCAATGACATAATAATATTGCATTGTCACGTAAATGACATAATAATATTGCATTGTCACGTAATTGACATAAAAACTACATATTCTTTACATAATACAAATACATATATGCATACGAAAGCTCAACCGGAACGTGGATCAAATTTAACTTGCACTATTTGATTACAGACAAACAAACATCGGGGAAATTGAAACAAAGAGCTTGTATATGATATTAACCATTAGAATCTAACTCTTTTGCAATACAAAAGGCGGATTTATTATCATATTGTGTTTAGTTTTCACGTTTCCTCTCCTCAGAAGATGGTTTAACAGGATGGTTAAATTGTACTAACATTCGTCGTCAATCTTTGTCACCCCGTAAACTTGGCTCCTGTAAAGTTACTCTATGGTGAATATGGTGTTTTCGGTACCCATATATTTTATTTCAATTAATAGAATTAGAAATGTAAAAACTAATTAAGGGAAAAGAATACTAGTCGCAAAGAAAATACAATCGGAAAATACCTACTATAAATTTAAGATGATACTAAAAATATCTATAAAGTACTATGATCCCATGTTATCTCTTACCGAACTCTACAAACATTACTTAAAAATAATTGAATTTACTTTTGCTTGACTAATATTTTGATAGATATATTTTACAACTGACACGATAATTACTTTAGTTTTTAGAATATTTTTTAAAAATACGATCGGTGGGTTAGGAAATATTTCTATTTCTATAATTTGATTAGAGGACGCACTTATAGTTAAAAATTTCACAGTTTCACAGAATTATGCGCTCTTAACCTGTGTTACTATAGATATAAAAAATACTTTTCCGGTAAATTTTATATAGATATGGACACTTTGCCGTCGATTTAACAAAAAAGTTGAGTAAATTGTGCACATTATTCCAAAAACAAAAACTTTTGAAATTGAGGCGAGTCTTTTCAATTTACAATAACAGGATGTGTTAATTGGAGGATCCATGGATCAGCTTCAATGGCGCAATGTCTGTTACGCCATAACTTCCCGAGTTCTTAACCAATTTTAATATTTTTTGTGTGGAATCGATTCAACAGTTTTAGGACCAGATTGTGACCGAATTTTGAAATTCGCAAAAATTCCATTCGAAACAGAAAAAAAAAACTTTTTTTAGGTACCGCTCCGCTCTTACATATGATGCCAGCGTAGCTTCATACTTAGCGACTGCATCGCCTAGTATTTTTCTACTGACACTTTTTTTCAAAATCTCGTTTCGGAACAAAACATAACATTCGAATTGACTTTTAACTCAATAATCTAGTAATTATGCCTAAGACAAAACGCCAGTTTACAAGAAATTCAACTGAACAGAACTAAGTATACAGAGATGTGTCAAGTATACATTACATTTTGTGCTACAGTTCACCCAACCTACTTTGAAATCGGTCACCTCGAATGCAAAAACTACGAGATTCATATCAAATACGTACATTTGACCTATAAACTGTTTAATTAACCGTGTGAGAAAGGCCACTGACCGCTATATTAGACTGCCTGGAATTCTGAGATGAGACAGAATATAACTATTCTGGTAAACCCACTCACTCCTTTCTTATACAAATTTCTTTAAATAAAAAATATATTAACTTTATATCACATTTAAATTATAAACATGTAGATCTAACAACATGGTAATATATATTTCGAGGTTAGTTTTGTTTTGCTGTCGTGGTAGTCGATAAGTAATAAATATAAAAATGTTAAATCTACCCGCCGACCAAATGAAATTAAAATTATAATTTTAATATAATTTTAATTTCATTTGGATACAGGATTTATATGGTATTTCGTTAAAAAGTGTCAATGACGAAATAATTGCAGTTTAAAAAGTTTGCTTTAGTAACTTAGAAAATTTGTAGCATTTTTTGGGGTATTTTGACTAAATTCCAATATGTAAGCCTCATATAAATAAATAAGTTAAACTTATTTCTAATAACAAACTACTGCTACTAATTTTAGTATGAAACAAATAGTTTGATTTTTTTTATCAAGATCGATCGAAGGACCTGTGGTTAGGACTATAATTAAACTATTAACATGTCGCAGTCAACTAACTTAATAAGGCCTTCAAATGACAGCCTAGACTTTTTACTACGCCGCTGAAGGAATGGTACATCAGCACAGCCTGAATGATATTCAATCAATGCATTTAACAACATTTATTGAAAAAGGTGGCTGATAGTTAGGCGGAACATAGAATACAACGTTCGCGTGAAATAAGATTGTATTTCACTTGCTTAAATTTCTAAGAGAACATAAGATTCTTCCCTCGAGTGTAGAGTTCTTAATCCTTCCCTAGAGTTCATGCAATCATCAAACCAAATTTCATCAAAATCTCTTCAGTTGTTTCACCGTGAAAATGTAACAGACAGGCTAGTTATTTCCATATTTATAAAATGAGGAAGCGTTTTCTTAGAAAAAATAAATAAAAATTGTAACAAATTCCTGAAATATTACAGGACTATAAGGAAAACCGAGCCAAAATGGCTTACTTTTACCAGTTTCGCTTTTAGTGCATGGACTTGTTTAAGATTGCGAAAATATTATCAACTTTGAAATCAAACATGGCGATATAATTTGATGTGCTGTGTTGCATACTATAGTATACACTCATAAATGCATATTTTTTTCCTAGATAAACAACATTTTTACCTCATACACTCGGAAAAGTTTGGTTTGTCATTTAATCTCTGCGTGAAAAATTGCGTTTTATCCGCTATCGTGGAAAAGTGTTTTAAAATTAGAACCTTTCTATTCAAAGAAAAACACATACGGTCGATATCGTCTTTATAAGTTATATTAGTTTTATCGTTTTATTTAATTATTTTAGATCCTTAAATTATAAAAACAACAAGAATAAATATAATTTATAACATATTAATTATTATAAGAATTTTAAATGTATGGTGGGTGAGATTTCATAACATATGATTGGATTGCGGACTGCACCCTAAAAAGAACTGTCAAAGTGATTATGGTATTCTTAGTCAAATCACATTTAACAGAAACCAATTTAAAAATATATATATTTGGCATTTCTAATTGTAGCAATTTTACTTTTAGTTTTTAATTTAAATAAACCAATTAACCATTTTATTGAAACTGTTTTTCTTGCACCTAAACTACTTCCTCGCTGTAGTCAGGTGCAAATTTTGTGTATCGCTCGGAAGCAAAGTTTTTAGCATCTCGTACCTTTAAAACCCTCGCTACGCTTAGGATTCTATCTTTGAACCTAGAATCCAAGAATTCTTCGCTGGCTCAGGTTTCAATGCAGGTAGCTCACAGCCAAATCTCAATTTTGCAGCCTTGCATAACAAATAACTATTTTCACCTTACAGTGTTTCCATCTGTAGGGAAGACAGAAACTTAGCAGTGGACTGTTGTCGATGCTTCGTATCATATTGATACGAAGAACGTAACGGAACGGAACTTAAGAACGTATAGTCTAACCTAATCTTAAAGTTACTTCGTTTTTATACAACATTAAGACAGATAAATCTATAATCTAAGATCACAGTGGTTTGTGTGTTTGTCTGTCCGCTCTTTTTCCCGCTCTTTTTCCATTGTATATGCGTTATCATAGCAACGCGTTAACCGCAAGTAGTTCGTCTACCGGACGCTAGTGGAAAAATCCTTACTAATATTATAAATCGGAAAGTGAGTTTGTTTGTTTGTTTGTTTGGTTGTTTGTTCCGCTTTCACGTCGTAACTACTGAACCGATTGCTTTGAAATTTTGCAGACGTAAAGATAATAGGGTACTTTTTATCCTGGAAAAAATTGATATTCCCGAGAAAAAACAAAAATATTGTTTGCTTGATGGATGGATTGTAGATGGCGCTGTGTGTCGTTTAAAACAACGTAAAATATTGCAAACTAATATAAACATGTAAATTTAGAAGCTAAATGATACGATAATGAATCCCCGAAAATGAGGAATTCCCGAGGGATGACGTACAATTTGTTTTATCGTCTTAACTGTTTTTTTTTACATCTACTTATATGTTGCAAACGAATATGAACATGTTAATTTTGAAGCTAAATGATACGAAAATTAATCCTCGAAGATGAGGAATTCTCGAGGGATGACGTACAATTTGTTTTATCGTCTAAATTGTTTTGTTTTTTTTACATCTAATTATCCTGAAATCAATAAAGTCAACGAATTACTAATTGGTATAAGTATTAGTTACGTTATTTAGTTCTTGAGGTATGCGATAGATGGCGCTGGGTGTTTTTTAAAACATGGTGACGATGTGTTTTTTAAAATACGTAAGAAGTGGAATGATAGCTTACGTTATTTAGTTCTAGAGGTATGCAAAAGATAGCACTTGGTGTTTTTTAAAACGAGGTTTTTTAAGATACGTAAGAAGTGGAATGAATTTTGTATCCAGCGTTACATCGCGCTTCTTAGATTTTTCCGTGGAAATGAGAAGTTTTCTTATAGTTGTGCTTTATACCGCAATATAACCGAATTCCACGCGGGCGAAGCCGCGGGCGGAAAGCTAGTATTTAATATTAGAAAAAAATAAGTAATTTTGTCCACCCGTGCGAAGCTGAGACGGGCTGCTAGTTTTAATTCTAAAAACCTTATATTCTAGTAAGAACCGTTACAATATCCTGTCAACTGGAAAATGCCCGTGATCCTTATAAACACTTACGGAACGGATTAAGGCAGGCATGAACTAAGTACGTTTAGGTTTGGACACAGCCAGTCACTAAAACATTTCAAGCAGCACTCAACAACTTCGTGAATGTAACGTGATCACATCTCTTTACCTCTCTGTTTTATTACTCTGTTAAATAACGAATAGTGCTCGTACCGTTAATTGGAAAAAAAGTTTTTTTTTTTACAATTGATTTCAATAAACAAAACTTTGAAAAAAGATAAGATGTTGACTGCTTGACCATCGGTACTTTTATTTATCTTTGCGTAAATATCTCTTTATGATTTTGGTTTCTCTTTCTATATGTCACCAAAATGTTTAAGAATATACATACATGTGTATACGTGGGGCGGACTAAAAAAATCCGGAAAGAATAAGAAAAAATAATATTAATGACTAAAAATTAATTTATTGTTTCTCAAATTTTTTTACCATTGTAAACAAAAAGTGACTGAATTATTACAATCTTTAACCCATTGGGAAACTGAAGCGGGGTTTTTGCGGACCCTTAAAAATATAAATATGTGTAAACAAACAGACATGCATATGTCGCAGTAAGATAGATAAAGCCGTAATATAGTTATATCCCTAAGGATATAATTATATACCGTAACATAGTAACACACACAAAATACTCAGAACCTATTACAATCTCGTTTTTTTTTTATTTTTTGCATTCACAATGCAATATTTCTATGACATAGAAAATACGTGGAAGGCGGTTAGCGTTCAACATTGGTGGAATGGTAATCTTTGTTTTTTCATTCAGTAGCTGACGTTTCTTTTTTGTAGTGAAATAAAAACAAGTTTATATAGATGCCTTAGTCATCCTGTGATTACGACTCCTGTAAATGAGTCTAAACGTCAGGATTAAATATAAATTATACGCAAAAAAACCCTAAATAAGTTGTTTTATTTAAATGTCTATAAACGTTTTTAATAACACTTTGAAAGTTTAAAAGTACATTATGTGTTTTTAAAATAAGTTTTGAACATATGTGCATACTACGTTTTGAAATTCCTGAATTATCGTGAGTATACGACTTCCTTGTCGCAACCCCAAATGAAAATATCTATGGCTTCTTGTCATCTTAGCTAAAAAGCTTCAGGTCGGTCTCTCTACAAAATGGGAGGATCTTGCAATAATGTCCACGCTTGACGGGCAGATAGGAGATCGCAACATAAGACTATAATTCGGAAAACACTACTGCCCATTTTGTCGGCTACGGCAGATGTCTCCAGTACACTAGTCATCGTTCAAATACCCTTTTATTTGAAGTTCCCAAATTTTTATTTTGATGTCACCTTGTATATATACCCACACATATATAAATTAAACAATATTTGTGTTGCGTGGTCAGCAAAAAAATAGCAAAACAAGCTAGGCTAAGCTAATCTAAAATACATGTTACACGCTTTTACAAAACAATTTTTAAATGTTTCTCTTACATGCTCTTTTTGTTTTGTTCTAGAAAATTCAGATTTGTACGTTATCATATGTAATCACAATGAGAAAAGCTTTATTACTTTTTGGAGTTTATTGGACTTTGACTACGTAAGCATCGTTTCATGTATAGCGCACGGTGTGAAAAATAGATGGGTAGTATAATCAAACGTTAACAAAAACTGAAGGGTCACATTTATTCTGCATAATATACTCCCCGCTCCACAGCCCCAAGTAAACATTTACTCTCTCTGTTTCTTTCTCACTGTAGTATTCAATATACATGTAAAATATCGTAAATAATAAAATAAAATATAATATAAATAATAATGACATAATTGAAGTTATATATTTTATCAAATTAATATGAATAAATATATGAATTCATTTATTTCCTTTGAATATTAAGAGTATTTTAACATACTGGAGTTTTTTTGGAGAGTTTTACACGCATTGGAGCTTTTTTTTTTATTTTTTTTTATGAAAATATTACTTGAAGACACCAACTCCAAGTTACAGAATGTGTCGAAGGTTATACGGCATGCTTATATGAAAAAGTACGTAAACCTCTTCATTATGACCCGCCTAATTAGTCGCGCGGTAACTGTCCACTCGACAACCTCACTCGCGTGGAGTAATTAAATGACGAATGTTAACACCGAAGCGTGGACGCGCCACTCGACTGACCGCAGCCACTGCTTGGATAAGGGCTGTCACATTCCGAAAGACTTTAGTATGAAACAATAGGAAACATAGAGATTACAACAAGAGACCTCGTGTTTGTTTAAAAAATAATAATTTCAATTAAAGACCGAAAAGTTTTTGAGAGTGTAAAAGTAAATATTAATCTCATATCGTAAAACCAAATAATGGCGTCTTTACTAAATAGTTTACGATCAATTTATTACGTCCAAATTATAAATTTTCTTTCAAATGCGGATCTATAATTAAGTTGTTATTATTTCACAGGTGACAGCCCTATGGTAGAGACCGAGTGGCTGTCACCGCCAGGGGCCGATACACCGAAAAACCTTCACGTCACGCCTCTGCCACTACTCCACAAATTGGATTTGACCAGCGCTTCACTATGGAGGTTTTCAAGAGGTTACATGCTTATCGGAAAACAGTGAAAAACACCTAGTGGTTTAATTCGATACAAACGTGACTTAACTATGGAAGATATCATCACTTCATCGGTGATTAAATAAAAATAATTATACTTCACTACATAGTATAAAACAAAGTCGCTTTCTCTGTTCCTATATCCCTATGTATGCTTAAATCTTTAAAACTGCGCAACAGATTTTGATGCGGTTTTTTTAATAGATATAGTAATTCAAGAGGAAGGTTTGTATGTATAATACATGCATAATATAGTAGAGCATTGTATCCGTGCGAAGCCGGGGCGGGTCGCTAGTAAACTATAATTAAACCCATATCAATATGACACAATTTTTTTTTTCTGGTATTAAAGCATCTAATGGCTATATTTAGCATTGTACATATAATTAGCAAAATTTCACTTGTCTCAGGAGTCTCGCGGTACTCGAATCCATAACCACATACTATCAGGGAAAAGGCTCTTCCAGGTTTATTTCATTTAAAAGCTACTTTGACTTAAGTACCTACAGTGGACCCCCGTTAATCCGGCCCCTGTCTAATCCGACGCCCCCTGTAATCCGACACGCCTATCACTGTTGAATGTAGGTAGGTACACAAGCATTATTTTGGCAAATCTTCACGAATATAGGCAATGCATGATTGAACAGGTTGCGACTTGTACGCGCTTGTAATTCTGATTGCTCAGCTCAGTTTGAATTTGACTATCTTTATATATATAATTCTTCTGAGAGTGTGTATGTCACTGAACTCCTCCTAAACGGCTGGATCGATTTGAATGAAATTTTTTGTGTGTGTTCAAGGGGATCTGAGAATGGTTTAGATTCACAAATCAGCCCGGCAGATGGCGCTGCAGACGGTATCTAGGTTATTTATCTATACTGCAAAAATAACAGGCAGGACAACGTCTGTCGGGTCCACTAGTATAATATATGATAACGGATCGGCCTAACATCCGTTCATAGTTAACTAGTTTTTGACGACCGTTTGGTGCAACGGTAGCGATCCTGCCTTTCGCACCGACGGTCCTGGGTTCAAATCCCGGAAATGGCAGCTGTTTGTATGATGAATACGAGCATTTGTACCTGAGTCATGGGTGTTTATATATATTCTTCTATGAATATTATTTATGTATCATATATGTATGTTTATCCGTTACCCTAGTATCCATAACACAAGTCTTACAGTGCTTACTTTGGGCTAGGCTAAATGGTGTGAATGTAAGAAATATTTATTTATTATTTATTTTTATTTAGTTCAGAGAGAGAGTTCAGAGAATATTATCATTTTGATCTGTAATTTGTCAGATTACAAGGGACTCTGTTTCAAAAAAATCAAGATTATAGGGGATCATTGGCAGTACTCTATAATCCGACAAATTCGATAGTCCGACACTGTCCTGCAAAACGTTTGTCGGATTACCGGAGGTCCACTGTAATTAAAATAGCTAATAACCAATAACTTCTAAATATTCCTAAAATTCAATGACAGAATAGGTATTGTTTATCTTAAGAAATCGAATATTTATCTTCAATATAATTTCGTAAATCGATATTATTATCTGAAACTTGACATGTTTTATATTTTTTGTGTTTTATTTTATTATCAAAGATTTAATTATAAATTAAAAATAAAATGACGTTTAAATTCAATCTAAATTATTATATTTTATAGTTACAGACTTTTAGAGAGATTTTTTACTAGAAAAGTGTTTTTTTTTAATAATTAAAATAATTACTCGCTTAGCTTGCGTATAACCGGTTATTTGGTTCTTGTTTGTAAATCCTAAGAACCTTAACGCCTTATATTTCATCCAAAGAAAGAACTATTCAGGATAGTACTTATATACTTTGTGTATGACATTATTTGCTTGACAAGTTACTATGTGACGTCACAAGCATTCGATTTATTGTAACAAGGTTTTAGAATAAACTAGAAACCAAATTGGTGTACTGATCAGTTAAATTCAATTATATTAATTATATTATTATCTATTTAACACTATTGTCTTTATAATAAGATTTGTCATCAAAATTAAGTTATTTGAAAATATCGATTTTACATAACGCCCCCAGAGTGCTTAAGATTAATCAATACATTTTAGGGAATTTTGTGTTTACTTTTTTTTTTAACATTTGCTTGTGTTGCATTTAAGCTATGATTTTATTGGAGTTGTTCTAAATTGATACTTTGTGTACATATTAATCATGATAAAGCTCTATATAGCTCTTGCGTATAGTGAAGAAATAAATAAATCAAACAATCTTCAATCTCACCGTACATGTGTTTACTTCGCATCAAAACTTTTAGGTAAGTTCTTCAGAATTTTTATAATGAATACCTTAATTATTATAATTAAATTAGGTATAACTTAGTATATCATCTAAGTATTCATCTCATACAAATATCGTGTATTATAGCATAAGCTTGGCTTTTGATATAGAAAAATTATTACCGTGAATTGCTGCTATTATTAAGATGTTTTCTTTAAGAAATTTTCCTAATACTTAATAATAAACCTCTTTTTAGTATGCAACTATACATAAGCAACACGAAATTTACATTATTGTATCTATGACATAAAAAAAAAATGGTTACCTGTAAAGTCGGTTTATGAACGATAATTTTACGTGATAACGTAATAAAAAAACATTGATGAAAAAGTGCATACTTTTATGAATTGTATTGAAATATTATCACTGAATTATCATTATTTTATATAATACAAAGAAGGAGTTAATTGAAAATTTTTTTTCGATAAATTAACATTTTGTTGTTATAAAAAACAATGGAAACCACATTAGCTTTTCACTTCACTTTATAAACAGTTGACAAAACAGTTCCCGTGTGGGTTGTGTGCTGCCGCTGTCTCCGGGTGTGTGCGTCCGGGTAGAAGACCCGGACGCATCGGCCGAAGAATGGAAGAGTGATAGATGCGTCACAATCTGAACGCTCAGGCCGATCGTAACTCTCTATAACTTATTCTGCGCTTTCGCTTGAACGCTCGACTCAGGCGGAACGTGAAAATGAGTCATGCTTCTTCGTGCATGCAGCCGGCGTTCATAGATTTTTAGACGTTATCACAACAAAAACAATTTTAATATAATCCTACAATTTCTATGTAAATGTCAATTAGTTTTAAACCCTCGCGTTTGGAGAAAAAGATTTGTTTTCACAAGAAATGAGAAAAACTAGCAGCCACAGATCTGACGCAAAGAATGCTTCTTTCAGAGAGGACCCAGGATAAGTTTTCACTTGCTTAAGTCAAAATATAAGGCTTATAAAAACGATGAATAAGTAGTAAAATATCAAAAAAATCGCGAAAAGCTTAACTTCGTCATGTATTTTAATAGCCACCAAAAAGAATTGCATTCCATGCCTTGTCCAGTGCAAAAAAAGAGCATCTTACCAAAAATATTGTTGTAAATTAAGGCGATCGAGTCTTTTGATCTTCATAAAATCAGGATCACTTATTATTTTATGGCTGATTTATTTTATTTTCGAACTATTCTTAATTTTTTTTTATTTCACTTAATTTAGGACTAAATAAGTGGTGTGAAATGTCCGAAGTTTATTATTTTTTACAGGTAATTTAAAATTTACCTACCGTATTGTATTTATGCATAAATTGATTTTTTCGTTTATGATATTCCTTTTGAACGAATGATAATCTGTTTTGCAATTATTATAGTGTTCGTAAAGGTTTACTGGTAAAAATCTCTTGATCTACTTACGGTTTATTAAAAATCTTTTTAGTGACATGTCGCTTTTTTGAAGATAGCGGCAAATCGTGCTACGGATGAACAAATCTTCGGTCAGTTGTTCCCTTCATTGAAAACTTACTTATTTAATGTTTTAATTTTTCATTGATCACTCTTGGTAGAGAGAAGATATGGGTAGGTTTTATTGCTTAATTTGGGGGGACTCGGATAGCGACGCGGCTGTCCCAATTTTGATGAAACATGTCCAAACGAGGTCTTTACATAAGGAATCTTGACAAAAAGAATCAAAAGTAAATTTTCGACTACATTTTCGTTTATATGTTCAATACTTTTGAACCACGATAGTTCCGGAATGTGTTCAGGCATCATATTTTTCAGTATTCGATAATGACTGGTATAAGACAAGTTTGATTCTAATTTCATTCGAAGTTGAAGTAATATAATGTCAAATATTATGATTACACTTGCAGATGGCGCTTTGGCGATTAATTGGTTTGGAACTGCTTGAAAAGTTGTACATGTACTCATTATTAATGTCCTCACTGCTGGGATACAGAGATGGGCGTAACCTGCTTTTGTCCGGGGGAGGTGGCCATTTGTACCCGGCTTTTGACTCAGGTGAAGCCAAGCAATATAGTGTAACTAACTTAACTTTCTATCCCCACTTATAGGCTTTCCTTATTGATAAGAATAGGCTCTCTACCACCACGCAGGCTCATTGCGAAAACCTGATGCAGCACGTACTATAAACTTAACGTGCCTTCCAAAAAACGAAGAAGGTCAATAATATTTTTGGACACCATCCGATTAGCTGTCCTTACGAGACCTATCAAGTTCCACAACTTATATTTTACACATTACACATTTGTTGACGATATTTGTAATGTATTGGTACACTATGCCGCTAATAAGTAGGAACATAATTACACAAGTATACTCAATAAGTTGTAATAACTGTTGTCTAAGGGTAATGCCTCCATACACGTTGCAATGTTATTTTTTGTCAATGGGATATAGCACACGATCCCACCACCACGATGGCGCTTCATAAACAGCGCACCGCAGCGGACCATATTGTATGACATCGCTCTATCAATTTTCGTACTTTTGCGGTGTTCCCTCTATTAATCCTGACAGTTTTGCTATGAACTATTAACGCCATCGCCGAGAAAAAGTTGCGTTGTTAAAAACACGAAATTTACCGCCATTTAAACAATTATGAAATACTGTTTTAGCGAGATTCTGGGCACGTACCTATACTAAAAAAAAATAACATATGGTGCTAGGGTAGCTTTATGCTTAGCGACTGCATCGCCTAGTAGATATAACGGTAAATAATTCCAGTGTTTTAGTACTTAACATAGTTACTTCAGCAATTTAATATAGTAGAATATTTTTTATATAAATTCAACATAAGTAAATGTAATTAAGTAAGTCATTCATTAGCAAAAGTTACTTTTTGGAGCGGAGCTTCCATGGATCAGATTTTAATAATTTTTGTGTAGACTCGAATCAACATTTAGGGCCAGATTGAGATGGAGCCCGAATATTGAAATTCAAGCGGAGCGTAATATAAAAACAAATATTTAAAAATCAATAATGATTAGTACATTTTAAAATTCCATAAGAATTTAAGCTTTCAAAAAGCAGGCACTTATTTTTTCAATGGAAAATCCCATAGAACCAATGTTTTTTTAATCATAACTTTTTTATTTTTGTATATTTTAAAATTTACCTATGATTATTGATTTTTTTTTTAAGTTATGACCAAAAAACATTGGCTCTATGGGATTTCCCATTGAAACAAAAAGCACGCGGTTTTTTGAAGATTTTATTCTTATGGAATTTTAAAAATTACTAAACATGATTTTTTTTTTAGTATTAAGCTCCGCTCCAGTATACGGTGCTAGCGAAGCTTTATGCTTAGCGACTGCATCAACCTAGTATATGATAGTTTTTTGTGGGAAAACTTTAAGGCTTTTAATTCTAAAGGTGTGTTTTAAGCGGTATCCCTAAAACAATATGAAATAAAGGTGGTTACTCACGTGCGGCTCGGCGGGTGCAGAGCGCGCGCCATGTCCGCGCGGCGCGGTGCCCGAAGCAGAGTGAGCGATACAGCGTGGGCGGCTCTCACGCCCTAGCGGATGGGGCGCGATCTCGGAACCGCCCATCCCACTGGAAAAGTCAATCTGTTAGATCTGATCCTCGTCTGTGACTTGAATAAGAAATAATCACTTAGGATTATGCTTTAACACTAGATTTCCAACTCTATCATTTAATCCTATTAACGAGATTGATATTTCAATAAAAAAATTTCGCAACACTAAGTATTAGCGTCGGGTTTGATTAATAAATTCGTTGCTTTGTGTGTCGTCATAAAAGACGTTAGTAATTTCAATATGTTTTAAGATTTCTTCCTTAAAACATAAGTATTTAATATTTATTTTTTAATAAGAATGGAATGAATTTACTAAGCTAACTTAGAAAATAGTCTTCTATGCTCCATAACATCAGTTATGTTATAATAAACATCGAAAACGGAATCCGGTCTGAAAAACAAACAAGTAAGACAATCGTAAAACAGTTGAATTAAAATCGTTTCTGATTGATGTAAAACAGTAAGAAGTGTTCTGTTCTGAAATAGGTTAATTCTTTTATATTTCTAGTACAATATTTATTTAAAATTGAACACACCACCCTCATCTAAATCGGAAACGATTTAATTTCAGTAGTGTGATTTCCGAACTTGTTTATCTAGCTTCGATTTCTTTTTGCCCTACTCGAATTTTAGTTTTTAAACATTTGCTTTTATATCCAAGAGGACAGTATTTCATTAAGTAATTAATGAAACTAAATTCTTATATATCTCTCAATATTTCTTTTAATATAACTTATTCATGAATCTTATGTGTATATCTATCCCTTACCTTAGTATCCATAACAGAAGTCTTACAGATTACCTTTGGGGTAAGCCAATTAGTGTGAATGTAAAAAGTATTTTATTGTATATTATATTAATTTTATAATCGTAAAGATTTTCTAAGAGCTACAATCTGTACTAGAACAGAATTGTTACATTTAGAACTGACTCATATCAATTTATCTGAGCCAATAAAGTCTACTTAACCAAAGTATTCAATTAGCGGTGGGCGGGCGCCCCGCCCAAACGCGAGTTGGGCGGAACTTATAAGGCCACGCCCTGACAACCTTGTTCCGAAAATTAGGACGTGAAGATCGCTGGTGTTATACCTACCGTACATTTATCGCAGTTTTATATACTTAATACTACTGATTATTATCTATATTGGATACACGTATTACATCTACGGAGTACATTATTAAAGTGTAGTGCATAACTAGTAGACAACTACTTTTAATTTACTTGTAGGATAACTATAACTAACATTAAAATAATAGCAAAGTTTTATGAAATATGAATCGCCCTCATAGACGATATAAGTATTTTCGAAAATAGAACAATAAAGCAAAAGAAACTTTTTAGAACGTTTACTTCCCTTTAGAGGTATTAAAACCCGCATACTGGCTAGAAAGATTTTTACCACGTTTTTCTTATCTCACTTTTCTTATTTGTTTGTCTGTCCGGGCAAAATCTTGCAACTTAAATTTGAGGCACTTTCCGATAAGCTAGAAAGCTGAAACTTTCAGGATAGTTCAGAACCCGATGACAATGCACTCTAAAGCAACTTTCAACTTTCCAGATGCACTTTCAGGTCCACTTTCGGCAACTTTCACTTTTGTATGGGGCTTATCCGATTGTTGCGTAACACATGGTTACTTCGTTGAGTTAATAATTAAAAAGAATAAAATAATTATACTAGATTTAAAAAATCTAAAAATCCCACGTTTTTCAATGTCCTAAAAAGAATAAAATAACCCTGCGGGGCAAAGCGAGGGGCCACTCAAAACGTGGGGGCGCATCTTTACAATAATCGGCATCAATGCATGTCATTCATCTCTTTAAAATCTCCTCTTAGTAATATGCGCCCCCACGTTTTGAGTGGCCCCTCGCTTTGCCCCGCAGGGTTATTTTATTCTTTTTAGGACATTGAAAAACGTGGGATTTTTAGATTTTTTAAATCTAGTATAATTATTATTGATTTAGAATATAGAACTTAGCATCTTATAAAAAAAGAAAAAAGTATGTTTTACTTAAAGAAAAAGAAGAGGACGCAAAACAGAAGATAGAGTCGAGATATTGTGCAGAAACGCTATGTTTAATAGTAAACTGAGATTTATAAATTACTGTGAAATTTTACTGAGGTTCTACCACTGACATTTTTAAATGTTTAGTGAAGATTATCTCGAAAACTATGAAAAAAGCAGCCATCATTTACAGATACCATAGAAAATCATCAAGGAAGTATCTACAAATATAACTGGCCCGCAATCAAAACCCTTATGTTGAGGACTGAAGTTTAGCAGAACTTCAATCAAAGAAGTTCTAAACTTAAGTAAGTATTTAAGTTTTGAGACGTTTTTAAAAGAATAAAAATGTCTAATGAAAAAGATAGTAACATTGCAACGAACAAAATGATAATGTTTGTTATGACATTATTGTATATTTAAGTGTAGCTGAGGTATCTGAGAAAATTATTTTAAAGTATGTGGGTCAATATAAAATTACCAACCGTGCTTGCAAACGTTACGTTTTTTAAGGTGTGATAAATGATAATTTTTTTGATGTATCACATAAGAAATAATCAATTCGAACTAATAAATCTAACTTCGTACGTGTACAATCTAGAAATTGACTACTCTACAACTTTGCCTACAATTTGCTTTTAACGGTTTTAAGACATTACTCCGCCCACGGGTGTGATAGGTGTACCTATGTGCTAAGCACAGTTCGTGACGCGTTTTGCACCGTCATATTTTTTGCTTAAATTTTTAGCGGAATCGAAAAAAGACATCTTAGTCCATATCAATCGGTGTTTGAATTTACAATTAATTTAGTTTAATAAATATAAGATTTTTTTTAATTCTCGAAATTCGATGTGTAGAATTGTTTTATAAACAATACCTTTGATAATTATATTAATAACGACTACAAAATTTGTTTTACCTTTTAAATATTTTTTATTGAAATTGACTTCAGCAGTTTTTTTTTTTTTTTTAAATGTACTTAACTATGCTTAAGAGGCTTAGAGGAGGCAAAGCGCACTGCTAGACGTAGACTTCCTCTTTAAAGCGCCACTATGAGCTCTTATTAGCAATTGGCAGCCATTATCTTCCCACAAGCTTCACCAGGTCATAGGTCCACCAAGAGAGCGTACCTACGCTGCATCGGTCATTCAGTTTGTGGTCGCCACGATTACGCCACCACGCCAATTTTATAATGGCGGATTATTAAGTGTTAGTGAAACAGTATTGTAGATGTCACTAAGGAGCGGAAATTGTCTTTTTGCGACCGCGTCCGCGGCGTTTCCGTACACCTCCACCACTCTTTGCTATTTGCAACTTGCTGGCTAGATTTATCAATACCGTTCATCATCTCTGATCCTCGTCAAAACTATAAATAAAAATACTGATTAAACTTTAACATTGGCTGAAATAATAATAATATTTACCATCATTTACTCTAGCCCAAGTAAGGCTTGTATTATGGATACTTGGGTAACGGATATAAATACATCCTACTAATATTATAAATGTGAATGTTAATTTGTTTGTTATGCTTTCACGCAAAAACTACTAAACCGATCATCATGAAACTTCGTACATATATTCTTGGAGGTATTAGAAGTAACATAGGATACCTTTTATTGAAAAAAAAAATGTATGGCTTAAATGCAGGTGAAGCCGCGGGTAAAAGCTAGTATATGATACATAAATATATATATATAACTATATTTCCATGACTCAGGTACTAATGCTCGTATTCATCACACCGACATTTACACTTTCGGGACTCGAAACCAAGACCGTCGGTGCTAAAGGCAGGATCGCTACCGCTGCACCAAACAGTGAAGAGAAGTTAATTTAAGGCAACGGAGCTCTAAAAGAGAACAGATTTACTTTTTGTTCCTTGTTAAGGTGGGTGGACCATGGAAGGCCAGGGCCCTTTGAAGGCCAACTATTAAAAAGTCATAGTTATTGACATCAAAAGACATATTCCTTCTACTTCACACTTAGATCAATCAAACTCAAGTCCACAAACGAATCACTTGCGCCGCGATTGTGGCAGTGCGATCTCGCGCTTCGTAGACTTCGGTCGTCGAAGCTACAATTGTTATTTGCGTGCGCAGCAAAATGTTAATTTTTAGTTAAATAACCTATTTTTTCTTCATATTGTTTATTGTGAATTTTGCCTCGATTTAAGTTATAATATTGGTAGTGTTCCTAGGAAAGCCGGTGGTTTCACCAGGCCAATCAAAAATTTGACGGTTGGCCTTGCTAGGGTACATGGGCCTTACAAGGAACATTTACAAACATATGAACACTTACTTTTTTGTTATTCAAAGTTAAACTAAAGTAGTGTCTATTATTTTATCATAATTAATATAAAAGCCATAGAAAATTATTAGTTTTTTCCTTATTAGGAAAATTGTAACCTTACAAAGAAAGGACCTATAAGAAGGCCATTTTAGGTAAAAAAAGTTTTTAATTTCATTATAAAACAGGTTGGCAAGTTATTTGATATCAAAATAATACTCATTATTACTTTTTTAAATCATTTCCATTAAGTTATTCTTAGTTAAACGATGGTGATCAAGTACCTTATGTTCGTTGAGTTTTTATAGATGATAAAAATATACTGAGCATTTAATGTTTCGCTTAAATGAAAGAGCTTATTATGTAGTTTTAGTAAAGCGGGTATATTAATTGTTACAACTCTAACAACTGATTTTATAATATTGGCCTTGTTTGGAGCCCTGTTCCTTTCAAGGCCATTTGGAAGAGCTTAATAAAACTTAAGTTTAATAAATAGTGATTAAAACTAGGTTAAAGAAGTGATTTGTATGGTACAAAATCAAACAAAGTATTACTTAATAATTTCTTTTCTTCCTTTATCCAGTAAATAAATGAATAAAAAGTGTTTACACGTTAAAGTGGCCTTCCATGGTCCACCCACCTTATTGCATAGACCCCTGACCTTAGTAAATGATAAATGGAAGATTCCACTGTTTATTAGATTTCGATTGGTATTTGTTTGGGTAATGGAGATATTACTCATTTCGTGTCATCTCCGAGATGAGAGAATCCTAACTGTATTCAATACTAAGTATTTTGACGGATAAACAACGAATACATTTTCACTGCAATAATAAATAAATAAATATTTCTTTTCTACTATATTCACACCACTTAGCATAGCCCAAAGTAAGCACTGTAGGGCTTGTGTTATATATACTAAGGTAACGACTAGACGTATATATGATACATAGATATATAATATTCATAGATATATAATATTCATAGAAATATATATAAACACCCAAGACTCAGGTACAGAAGCTCGTATTCATCAAACACACATTTGCCCCTTCCGGGATTCGAATTCAGGACCATTGGTGCGAAAGGCAGGATCGCTACTGTTGCACCAAACGGTCGTCATGTAAGATTAATTAGCTCTTAGTGCAACTTTCAGACCATACTAGTTCGCATATTTAATTCTTTTACTTTCGAGTCCACTCATTGAAACAAAATAGTTATTCTCATATTACGAAATGCGCTACTTATATGATTTATCATTACGTTCCCTAAAATATGGTTGAATGAAGCGGTGGCTGGTTAATGCTTCATGAACGGGTGCTGCCTTATAAGCATAGCTGGGCATTAAACTCATTAATCCGTTAAGCGTCAATTAAGGAAGTTTACATTTCTATTAACCATACCATAAAACCATAAAACTGATAATATTATTGTGATAATAGAATAATATTGTTTTTTGTGGATTATGTATAGTGACGACATATGTGTTGTAAAGAGTGGGCGGTGTCCACCCCAGTATAGTGTAGACTTTACTTCAGGAAATTCTAAATTCAATGAAGGACGCCAAAATACTGATAACTTCACACAAAACCATTTAAAAAATCAAAAAATTATCTACAGCCGAGAAATCCACATAGTTACTTATTATTATATACTGTACCTAATATAGTACATTCCATTTAGTCACTTTTGAATACACAGCGTCACGAACTATTTAACGCTGACTGTATCACTGTAAAGTCTGTTCATTCAAACTTGTCTTATTTTGTAAACAATCTTGGCACAACTTTTTAACAAAATTACCCATTTAAAAATAAATAATAACAAAGTCAATAATCTATTAAAATAAATCGTTATTAGGTATAGACTGAAACCTATTGAATCTAGTTATCAGTTGATTTTTAATGCTGCATTTTCAATAAAAATGAGTACCAAGATTGTTTACCAAATAGGACAAGAAAGGATGAAACGACATGGTATAATTATTATGTAATTTGTCAATACAAAAAACTTCATAATAAGTAAGTGTAGTTATTTATGAGTTACAAAGCGCACCTACGTACTGACTTTACATTGAATGTTGACTCTGCTTCATCGCATCATGGCATGTCAGGGGCTATGCCCCCTGAAAAATAACACTACACACGCCAATGACCTCTATTATATTCGTACATAGGTAACAGTAAAAGTTTCTGGAACTGGAATTCACCTAGGCAATACTTGAAAAGTAATTAAATACAACATTTGAAAATGGAACAACACTGGTTGTAGAACATAGTTTTTTTCATTAGACCGTCACCCTTCATTTATTTCACCTCATTTAAAAAAATTCGGCTACATCACCATGGATTTATCTCGTGAAAATTGTCGTAGTATGATTGCTACGATTTTAATTGTAATTTGCGACACAGCAGAGTTTTGTTCCGCTTTAAATTGCTTTTGTCGATGACACACCATGCATGACGACTATTTATACCTGCTTTGAAGCGTGAATTCAAGCCCGCAGTGTATGTTTGAGTAGAATAGCAATAACCCTAAAAGGTGAGTAATAGGTAATGATGGAGGTAAAATAGGATAGCGCCATATAGATTCTGTAAATATAAAAAATGAAAATAAAGCGATTTTGTGTAACAAAGCCTTAATTAATTGTCTCACTCAAGTTTTCAAAAACAAAAAATATTTGAAAACATAAATCATAGCGTTATATTAGTAATACCACAAAGTAGATAATATACAGAGACACCACTTAGTACAAGAAAATGGTTACACCCTAAAATTGGTTATTCAACTGGCTATATTGCTTTCCTTCTATTTTACGATAGATGACACTAGTGAGAATACAAATAACACGATACGTATTGCCATCTAGTGAGACACTAAGAATACGGTTATCGCTTGTTGTTGTTAGATGGCGCTTCGTTATAGCCTACTCACAGACGTTGGTGGATGCGTAATCTAATCAATCGAAGTTTCGTATGTCAGTAATAGTAACTACATTAAAATATCTTTATTCACGGTCGCGGGGTTTAACGTTCCAAAAATATGCCGCGAATATAGAAACTGTGAATATGGAATGGTAATTAGTATGGAATCATAGGCGATGCGTTACAAGTTACAAAATAAAACGAATATTTATAAAAATAAAATCAATTTGAGCTGTAGCATTATAAATTTACCTTTTAAGAGTAAGGCTCCTTTCCATAGATCGATCAGCTTTCATGACCACAAAGTTAATTTGCGTATAAACCTTCACTCAGACTTTTTAAATTTAATGTAGGTATTCCTTACCAAGCGGACCTATGAGTAGTTCGATCCTCGTCGATGTACTACGAACGTAGAACTACTCTATTACCACGAGGGGTAATATTCTTTTTTTAACTTGCTTTTGTATTGTGTCGGTAAGGTTTGTTTTAATTAACATTAGTCCACTTGGTCAAATCTTTCTTGAAAGCCGCCTGGGCATATACCAGAACTCAAATAATGCCGCTACTTTAATAAAAGACTGAATCTCTTTCTATTTACTGTTTTCATCCTCGAATAATGAAATTTTTAGTCGCGAATACAGGAACTGTGTTGGAATTTTTTCTCTCTCGGATAAGGAAACCGTGAATGGGAAACTTTTACTGTATTGACGGAACATTGCGAACGATTTTAGGAAACCACTTTCTTAGCTATTCTAACTATGTATTTTTTACCTCATGTTTGGCTCAGGTTTACGAACGTGTCGCGTATTATACCTATTTGGAAAATTGTTTTTTTGTTTCAAATGAAACTAAAAAAAAACTTTCTAGTTTATTCCTTTGTTATCAGGTCAGGGCCAGGTGACGTGATCCTGGAGAAATTGAGGGAAATAAAATATTAGAGGCACACCTATCGAGATTTAGGTATTTTAAATAGTAACTGGTGCAGTTGTTACTGAAAACACCCGTGGCCGTAATAGGTATGGTTGCATTTTATTGACGGACAAAACATTTGTCACTATCACATGTACGTACCTACTTTTCAGTGACTGAGAGTTATTTTATTCGTCGATAAAATGTCGACCATATGTACTTCCGATTGGTCTAACATAGCACAGTGTTTTATGGAACCAAAAAAATTTACACAATACAAATTGAGGTTTTTACATAAGTAAATATATTATTTATACCCTAAAAAAGCATGAGTTCAATTCCCAGAAGTCTAACTCCAATACTTTTTGAGAAAAAAAATCATGAACTTCTCGTGACCTTTGACCTATGAAATCTAAAATCTTTTTTATAAAATGAATAGAAAGTGAATAGAATAGTAGTTTATGAAATTGGTACATAATGAGGGGTGTAAAACCTAGTTATGTGCAGTTTCATACAATACTTTATCTAATCTCATACATTGAATATATCAAATAAAAGATAGAGATTGATACAGTTTATTTATTGGTTATTGTAAGTGTTAACATTTTGTATATTACAATGACTTTACTGTTAGTAGATTAAGAGTGACTGCTGCCGCAGTCTCTAAAATGTCGGGCTGCGTTAAATTTTCTTCACTTTCAGTATCAGATTTTTTAATAAACAATAATAATTATCCAGCGAAACACAACAAAGAATTGCAAGAAAACGTATTATGGCGCCAAAATTTCCGATATCACCGCGCATGCGCCAAAGCGTGCTCAGCCACAGATAAAAAATGAAAAAAATGAAACAGTGCTATACGAATTGGCGCAGTATTATATCAATGGCCTGTAATCAAAACGTAATGAAAAAAAAATTATTATAACATTATTTTGTTAGACAAATAGTGTTGTATTATTTTTTTTAAATTTCATTACGATATACTATTTGTTAAGTTCGTCAATATAAACTCGTTTTGAGTTTAATATTTTGAATTTTACGATGTGAGAGTAGATAAAAGAATATATATTTTAATAAATACTAGCGACCCGCCCCAGCTTCGCACGGATGCAATGCTCTACTATATTATGCATGTATTATACATATAAACCTTCCTCTTGAATTACTCTATATATTAAAAAAAACCGCATCAAAATCCGTTGCGTTGTTTTAAAGATTTAAGCATACAAAGGGATATAGGAACAGAGAAAGCGACTTTGTTTTATACTATGTAGTGATGAGTGAATCGGACATAATCACACGCATATAAACGCGTTTCTTTAGCTTAAAAATCCATTGGTTTGGGAGCAGCATTTTTTTTATTTCGTATTTATTATTTTCTCTCCCTAAAAACGAAAAAGTGGAACCTACAACTTAAATAGAAATATACATAAATGAGCCACGTCCCACTATTGCGGCGATTAGAAGATATTCATTTTAAAATTTTTATGCCAGGGTTGTCACCGAACTTGATCTCGACGAAAAATTTTAAAATATTAATATGTGTATTATTTTTGAACGAGAACATCGATTTTCGTTTTCGGGTCTGGGTGTTAACTGTTAATTGTTTGTTTTGTGTGTTTCGGAGACCCAATTAGACACAAGTTCATGCCTGCTTGCTTCTAAGGTTTTTTGTTACAAAAATAGGTACATACCTGTTAACCGATTTATGCCCACGACTTTGTACTATGCTTTTATTTTCTGATCGAATGCAATTTTTTTTAAAGATGCGATCAACTGATTAGATTGATTTGTATGAGAAGTTACTTTTTCGCGGAGTCACAGACCCATGGCACCGTATTGCCTCAGCAGGGGCTTACCCAACCTACTGAGAGCCATAGCCAAAGACTATACCTCACCGGGCCCATCTCAGCCACTGGTAAAATTATTAAAGCCTTCGCCACTAGTATTTTTTCGAGCGATGTAGAAAGGCACAATAACCCTACTTCTAAAGCGGCAAAGCCACAACCTTATACGCCTAAAGAAGCTCTTAATATGATAATAGATAGAGAGTTAAGTGACATGTAAACAAATAAGGGCAGATCTTAAAAGGAGAGGATACCCAGCCTATCCCTCATTACAAGGCGACTGAGTCCTGAAATAAATTCTGGCGTCAAGTTAAAGTAGACGTGGTGCACTAAAAAGGTGCCGGCAGGTGATGAGATTTACCTAGATCGATTTTAAATGTGTATGAATTTCTAAATCTCAAATTTCATCACAATCGTTAGACCCGTTTCCAAGAAACCAATTACATACCAACATATTTATATAGGTACATGCAAGAATTGCTCGTTTAAAGTATAGGATGTGTGTATATGTGTTAAATTATTTCAATCAACATAGTTTATTTTTTTGATCATTTGGCGTGTAAGGTACAAAATTAAAGATGTGGTCGAACATACATAAAGTATTCCTACATTATCACATCTACATTAGGTAGGTAGTATATGTAAGTATATTGTATTCGTCTATAAGTGTTGTTAATTTATTCAATTCATTGACGGTATCAATTAACAAACAAAAAATGAAACATTTTCATTTAACACATAGTTGATCTTTGTGACAACCCCAGATCATGAAAGTTGACCTTTATGTAAATTCTATCATAACTTCTTAAAACCGCAAAAGTGGGATTTGGTTTATAGAACCTTTCTATACTAAATCCAGGTTCCACTTTTGCCGATTTTTGGAGAAAAAAAATAAAATAAAATTTAAAAAAATACGTATTACTCAGAAAGTAGGACACTTATGAATAAAATAAAATTGCGACATTATGCCTTCAATAATTCAAATGTTCAAAGTGGCAAATATCTCATGGACAGATATGGAACCTTTTTGGATAGAAGAGAGATGGAAGTCGTTTGAAGAAATTAAATTGTTATTTTTTTATATGCGCAAATTTTAAAAACTTTACTACTTCATATTGCCTTTATTAGGGTATAAATAATCGATTTATGCAAAAACCTTGTGTAAATTATTTTGTTTCCATAAAACCCGCCATCTAGCGTTACAATTGCAAAACACTTCGTAAGCCTCATAGCTGAAAAGTAGTCACATGTAGCCTATACTTTCGTATTCTCAATTGATTATTTACGGTGTTTCTTATCTTCAAATTTAGGAGTCGAATTAAGGTTGATGTGAAGTTGTATATATAAAATATGCTAGTCTTTATTTTAATCTCAATATTTTTACTTAATTCGTCTTATTTCTAAACATGTGAAATGTTATAATTTACAAATGTTAATGGTAGTGACATCTATTGCGGTTTTTTAGAATTAAAAATCTTTTGTATGAAATGGTACCCCATGGTAATACTATTGGGACCCGGTAGGTGGCGCCGCGATTGGGTTACAGGTTTTTATTTAGTAACGAAAATATATAACATGTGTGCTAACGATCCCTACAGATTACTATTAATATCCCCACTGTTGATGGGGATACTTTTTCTGACGACCGTTTGACGCAGAAAAAGTATGGGTGTGTAAGAGACTCCCGGAAGGGGCAGATGTTTATGTGATGAATACCAGCATATCAACTGGATAATATTTTTTTGAAGAAACCATTGGAAATAAATGTATGTCGTATTCGTAACTATCTATAAGTAAGATAAAATATAATATTTATTTATGGACTCATAACGTCAAACACATATAGAAACATTATAATTTCGTTCGTAGAACTTCAATTCAGATTTTAAGTACTTAATGTAAATAAAGGTATAAATTGGACTTTTTAGCGGGAGTAGAAAACGTCACTTTAGTAGTTTGGTTTTCTTCAGAAAGATTGGCAATACAGTATTTGTTATATTGTAATCTTTGGTATACTTGAACATGCACAAGTGTTGGCAACTAAAAGAAAATGAGTCTTTTCACGTCTAAGCTTTGATCGTAGCCAAAAGGCCCAGAAGCGAATTTCACGTCTCTGAAGGAGTCTTTTAATAAATACTTACAACATACGAAGAAATAAAGGGAAGGTACTAAATCCATGTAGCCTTATCTTTAATAATTAATTTCTTTATTTAATGATGACGAGATCAGATTTATGCATTCATTATTCGTTCATTATGCATTTTTTATTTTATTTATTACATTTTATTCATTGATTCTCTTAGAATCCAAAAAGAGAAATTATTAGACAAGGCTGTATAAATTTTATACCCTTCACCTTCTATTATGGGAAACTTATTAAAAAAAATTACATAAAGTAGGTCACCACTACACGTGATTGGTCACTGTTTCCATCCTGTTTCACTGTATAAACCAATCACAGACCTCCAGGCAAACATTGTAATGTAAAAATGTCGTCGCAAGTGTAGTTAATTACGAACAATTTTGCTTTATTTGACGATAGCAAACTCGAGTGCACTCGTGTACTTCAGCCAATTAATACATAGATAAATTTTTTTTTGAAGAGAATTTCAAACTAAGTAAGTTACGATCCTAAACAAGACTTTCTCTTGTGACAGATGATCCTTGAGATGAACAATGTTTTTTGTATTTGTAAATAAAAACAATAATTTTGCCTAAACCTACGTTTCGATTGTTGATGTAATTAACCACTGTAGTGTTATTGTGCGTTATTGTTGGTTGTTGCACATAGTTTGCTATCATTAATTATGAATTCCATTTGAATTGATCTGGTGACTGTTTATATTTTTTTTTGCCAGAATGGGTGACGAGATGGATCCCTGTGAATGTCTGTGGAATCACGAATTGGCAATGCGACGGCTGATTTCACTGGTGAGTTGTTATCTCGTGACCTTGGTTTGCGTTGCAATCATCATCTGTGGGTGTTTTCCACATCAAAGTAACTAAATTTTAGACATACCGTTCTTAGAACGACACGTAGCGTATCTAAATGAGGTGAATTGAAATATTGGCAATCAGTCATAAATTCTTTGATGCTTTAATAACATTTAAACATGAAATTTTACCTCTACAAAAATATCTACCTAGTAATTATATAAGCTATGAATATACTCGTAGGTATACAATTCTTATCAGCTAACTGCAAACGCAATATTTTACTGCCACACTAACATGGTTGTAAATTTTATTTAGGCAATTAAAACTTTGTGTGCTCCCCCATGATAAATTGTTTGTTGAAAACATTGTTATAATTTAAATTATTTCTGTAAAGCATAGTCCACGCTATCATATTTCCCATTTTATCCTTGTTTACTAAAGTATAATAATTTTCCGAAGAGGGCCGGTGAATGATACCTAAGCTGCTTTATGATCTATAGGGCATAGTCTACGCACTGATGCAGTTTTGTTTTTCTAAGTTTTTATCTCTGCAATAGAATATTTCTGGTTTCCAAGAATTGTTCAACAATTGTATAAAAACTTTTTTCAGGATCTGGAAGTAATTTAAAGTGATGAGCAATTGGTAATCTATAATTTTTCAGACTCCAATGGGTCATTTTAATTCCTTAATTAGCTGTCTAAACTCATTGGTATAAAGGCATTATCTTAATATATATAAATTACGTGTCACATTGTTTGTCCGCGATGGACTCCTAAACTACTTAACCAATTTTGATCAAACTTTGTAACTATCTGTTATTTGATCTAACTTAAAAGATAGGATAGATTTGATTTTAATTTATAACACAGCAAGGCTGGGGCAGCTAGTAATCTATATATTTCTTTCTCCAAAATATAGTCACACAGGGGAGTCATTTTTAAAATATTCAACCAATCTATTGGAATAATATCTTTTATATTGTCCTGTCTTATGATGCCATACTTAATTTATTGCCTTTAGTCATATACATGGCAGAATTCTATTACAAATGCCATTCTAGCTGATTTAGATCATAATCATACACATTAAGAATTGCAAAATTTTGTAATGTTTACATTTTAGATAATTAAAGTTCACATAAAATAATAAAATAAAATAAATTAATGTTGTTAATAGTAGTTATTGTTGCCTAACTGGTCCATATGTTATTAGCACGTAACTAATTAACAAATGTTTCTGTACTTCTTACTTATAATATTCAGAATAATATTTTTTTAATGACAGTTGCAAGCAAGTGAGAGCAAATGGGAGCTGGTTTATGAGGAAAACACGTTCTGTTTAGGGTATAAGATTAATATCATATTAAATTAAAGCAAAACCAAAAATTCGTACAAACTATCTAAAATGCAACTGACAACAAACTTCAAAGCCAAAAAAATTATAAAGCAATAAAATATTATAAAATACAAAACATTCTAAAAAGGTTGCTATCAACAGCAACAGTATTAACCAGCAAGAAATCTATATGAGGAAAAAACTATGCCACACCCATAAAAATCTACCTTGTTTCAAATACCATTTCTGAATGGTTTCATGCAAAAGAAATGCATAATATTAACTATTTTTTTTAAGATTAAAAGTACATTTGTAAACAAAAACAACTACCTGAGGGCTTGGAGTTATGGTTAATTTTTATAAACAAATCTTAAAGCAATATGGCATTGTTACATTTTTGTCATTATTATTATTTAATACTTTAAGTCAATTAATTCTTCTAGTCATGGCATTCAAGAAATTTAAGTATTTTGATAGGTTAAAATATTACTAACCATCAGTTCTAAATTGATCTTTTCCTTATAAGGAAGGAAGTAAAAAGTCATGAATAATATATTCTATTTGCTTCAGTCCAGTTATTAAGACAAAAGGCCTGTGAAATTTTACAGTTCTCTATAATGTTTATAGTGAGGAAATATAAGCACAAACAGTTGTATTGTTTCGTTAAGATAAATATGCAAAAAATTGTCGGTAGCTCCGCCAAGGGCAGTCATATTGCACGGACAGTGAGTGCCTCGAGCAGTTGCCTGGGTTGCCGGCGCCGGCTTCGTCGGCAGGCAACAACTTCCTCGTAATGTTCCTGGTGATGGCACTTGCTGTCGCCATGTACGCTATGCGTCCGCGTCGTGCCCAAATACAAGACGCCGCTAAGCCCGAAAGACCCGATTTCCATGTGAGTTGATTTAAAGTAGTAGACAGGAAATAAAAATTCTGACCAGAGCAGATCGGCGCATGCAGCTGGCACGAATGACTGGACACGCCTCCCGAAATACGAGAAGCTGATGATAGTAGCAGACTGGCCATCCAATGATCCTTGCGAAAGTTTGCATAACCTTCGCAATTTCACCAATGCGCTGTCGAGTTACTCAGTATTTTTATCTTACCTGTTTCCACTAAATATCGCGCACGCGGAATTTGAGCGTTGCTACACTTTCAACATAACAGTAACAACACTAGCTGCGGCGGGGACCAGAATACCTATTAAATGAAGTTGTTTTTAAAGTCATTATGCTTTCATTAATAACAAATGTGACCATTAAACCACTAAATGTTTTTCAAATTCCTACAAAATAAATAGTACTCTTTTGCAATTTATACATTAGACTTAATCGCTTTTAATTAGTTAACTCATTATTATTAATTAACTCATTTATTTGTATGATCTTGTCTTAACCAGGGATTCTTTTACTAATTCGTCTAACTGTAAAGATTAGTGTTAATGTCGAAAGACATTAATTCAAGTTTGATATAGAACAGGAGGGCATATACAGACGAACTGCATTTCAACAGTGCATTGCCGTCAGTTTGCCTGGAGCATTTTATAACATTTAAAAAAACAAGCGTATGTATCTAATATTGGGCTGAAAATTCTGTTTTTCAGCTATATATTGCAAATTACTGCAGACACTATATTAAGTTCTGTATGCGAGCCGTGTTAGATTTCTTTTTTAATAAAGCATGCGTAGCAAACCATTTTCGGTGTATTACTCGCGGTCTGTGACCAGTTTTTAAAGTATTTTAATGATGGTTCTTTTATTAAAGGATCGTGATGGTGCTCCACCGACGCCTCCACGAATTTAAGCGGAAACGCCAACGAGGGGTCAAGCAGTTTGGATTTGTATTATATTGAAGTATACAAAGTATTAGTTAAGTTGCGATCGATCGCGATAATTTTCGCTCTTAAGCGACATCTTACATGGAACTCATAAGATCTTGTTTAGACATTAAACTAATTTACATTAAGTGTCAGTGTTCAACCATAGACATATTATTGGCAATGTACCTCAAAGAGATCTGACAACATAAAGCAGAAAGATCTTGGTTGACAAAGGAAATCACACGAATCTGCTTTATGTAATTGACTTCGCTGTGGGATATTATAATCGTTCTGGTTTCCAACTGCTAATTCCATGCTACGGTGCTAAATTTAATTTCAATATAAAAAAGATGAGTTACTGCATTGATAGCATTATTTAATAAAAGAATGTTTTGAATAAAATTGGATGATATACAATAAGAAGATAATAATATTTTAGGAAAAATACCTGAGAGATATGACAAATAATAATTTTAACTACCCTCAAATATAATTTACTCCGTAATCTGAATGCTGTGATGTGATTTTAAAATTCTTATACAAATTATATTGTTTTTGCTGTATTTTTTATTAAGTTTATTTTTTTCTGTATCTGGTAAAATCTTATGTTTTGTTATGATATAATCAGAAACATGTCACAATCTAGTGTCTAGTTTACTTTTATTTGGGCTGGGTTTAATTAATACACAAATAATATCCACATGTTATTATACCATATGTTATAGATCACTATTGAGATTCTATCAAATATGCAAATAAATTAATATAAATGTGACTGTCTTTCTTGTCGTCTTTTATTATCTAATAAGAAATAGTTAATGCTTTAATAGAAGTTTATTTCTTTATGATACAGGATTTTGTAGTTTCTAAATAAAATTCCTAAATGGTAGGTAACTACATAAAATTATTCACTAACATGTAACTTAGTTAATTCATAAAAACACTATTGCATGAGTTCACAAAACTGAACATAATTTTACAAAAATACCACATTTGACTTAGAGTACTCAGTACTTGTTGATTATTATTAACAATTCCATTAACTATTAAAAGTTCATTGACATCAACTCTCACCTTCAGAAGGCGGAGAAAGTAACGATCAAGAATCCTGTATTCTATCCACTTCACTTTTGACCTTCTTTAGCAAGTTACTAATTTGTTTATATTTTCCTGTAGAGTTAGGAAGATTTTCAAAGTTTATAACATCACAAATGTCTTTAGCGAATTTATCGTCACTTGGCAGTTTGACGTAGGGGGACGCTATATTCATCACTGGTGTACCGTACAAAGTAGTTTTTACTTGACCGGTTTTAGTTTCCGGTGTTGTCATCTCCGGTGTGTTATCTGTACTAGAATCGTTTGGAGGTAATGTTTCTATTTCTAAAGATTTGTTATTGGTGACTTCTTTTGGAGAGTCTGCTTCTGCATTATCGTTATTTTCATTTGATTGAGAGTTAGTATCGTCATTAACGTCTTCTCTGTTTTCGTCAAGAACTAATTTATCAGTATCAAAATTATTATCATCGTCATCATGCTTTTCTGCACTTGGTTCAATATCTACTAATTCTATATCACCTTCTAAGGCATTGAGCAACGCGCGCTTTTTCTCTTCTAGATCATCAAGGGAAGGGCTATCGCGGCCTCCACTTACCTGTGATTTGTCCTGGAAGAGACATTTTTGTAAATTAACAATTAATTACAATATATAAAAAAGACTCTACAGAATTACATCCCCTGCCTTTAGGACAAATACAATGTTAATCGTTTGTCTCATTTTAGGCGGCACATAGCACACTTAATCTGCGATAAAAACGAAACTAAATTGTTTGGCCTTTTTCATTTTTTTGTAGTTATTAAATTTTAGTATAACTCCTTGATTATGAATTCAGACCATTTCAGACCAATAATAAAATAAGATAAAGAAAACAAAAACAAATAGCTTACTTCATCATCGTCGATGGTAATCAACTCTGGCTCTGGTACCGGTATATCTTTTACCTTGATCACTTCCACCACTTCCAAGTCATCACCGGACTTTTCGCCGGTACTAATAGTGTTCGGAGTGAACGATTCAGTGAATTCGTCGATGTCTACTCCGGGTGGAAGTGGTGGGGATTCAGGGGGCGTCGTTTGCGGTGGAGGGGGTGGAGTTTCCGGCGGCGGCGGCACTGGGGGTGGCGCTTCATCCGGCAATGGAGGTACCGAAGGAAAATCAGCTGCTTCTGCATGGGTTAAATATTATTGAAAATATATTAATAATTGAAATAATCATAACGCTGCTAAAGAAATACAATATTAGTTTTATTGTAACACCATTTTGTGCAATAGAATTATTACGATAAAATTGATATAAATCTTTATTTACTAATTATCTTGACAAAATAACAAATTACTAGATAAATTTTTTGGATTCAGTTTCCTGACAGTGTGACAATACCAAGATATCGATTCGTTCAAAGGTTAGCAAATAATGTCTAGTACAGATTAGGCTTGAGTGTAATAACTTCTACATTCCTTCAATTAGCCTAATATTCACCTATCTGCATTGCATTTGGTCAACACATCCTATAAGCATTTTATAGGTAAGGCTGCCAACTGCCACTTCGTTTTTTTAAGGAGTACGAACATTAAAAATACGTGTTTCGGTATAGACACAAAGTAACATTGTATTAATAAAAATTATATTCATATTTATTCAAAACGTGAAAACGATAACAGTAAATCTCCATTTTGTGAAGCAAATGCATAGCAATATTAGGTCCTTACATATGAAACTGGCCACTTAGTTCTCTTTGATTAAGAATTCCAAATTCAAATTTGTAAGTTCATTTAGCTGGTACATTTGAGTTTAGAAAACAGTCATTTACATTTATTTTTCCTGATTTGTTTTTCGTTGGCGTCACTCATATCGCACTATGGAAAACATTAAATATCGCTATATTTACGAGTATGTTGTACCATGGCACCAGTGCTGCAGAAACAGCTCGAAGGATAAGCAATGTGTAAGGCCAGTGGTGTCGCAAAAGAAAAAACGGTACGTTTTTGGTTAAAACGTTTCCGTTCTGAAAATTTCGACCTTCAGAACAAGCCCCGTGGATGGCCGGAGACTAGTGTGTAATGAAGAATGAGAGGTGCGGCACTGCATAGTAATGAATTCGAGGTATTGGGTGCCACACGGGTAGTGCGGCGCCGCACCGCACCGGGGTGAACAGCGTTGCGCTGCGGGCGCATTACCTTTCCCTGCTTCGTCTCTCAGGTCCCAAGTCCGGTGCGCTGCTGTGCGACGCCGCGCGGCGACCTAACGCATCGTCTGACATGGTATAGTGATTTGTATGTAGAATGACGCAGCGGCATCGCTCAAGCACCGCACCGCACCGGTAAACGCATCGTGTGGCCTCGCACTTAAAGGCTATTGTGAAAACGGATTTATCGCAATTTCAGATTAACCCAGATATGCCTGAAACTATTTTTATCTTATATTTTATTTTATCTTATAGAAAGTGAGGATTTTTGGATATATAGTTTGTTATAATCCCAGTATCTTTGGAAAAATATAAAAAAAAATTTTCACTAGTAGAAAAGCTGGAAAATTGATGACCCATATATGGGTCGGTAGGCAAAAGCACTGCGTTTAAGTAAACGCTTAAGTAATAAATAGAAATATACATAAAACGCTTAAAATTGAAACAATTGTGTTTTCTAACTTTCTATTAGTTTATTTATGATAACGGTTATTGATAATATATATAAATATTACTGTGTAATATTTTAAAACACATTTTTGGGATGTAAATGTATTTCATATTCTACTCAAATGTGGCTAGTTTTTTTTTAAATATTTTACATTTTAGATCATTACTAACATAAGATCACCAATGTGGTCGACTGTATGAATCTCCAAAGCAGCTTTTTGGTATAGGATGAGACCCGGATTTTGTGAGAAACCTTTCTAAAAAGGCTCTTGTGACTGACCTGCTAAAACCGGGATGATCAAAATCTCCACCGTCACTACGGAATATTGCCACACATTATGTTATGTCATTTCAATGCTATTACAGAATAGAGGAAACTAACATTTTTTGCCTCTGATTGAAGTTCGATATAGACCTATATTCAGATCGGAAAGATCAACGCTTCCTACGTTTACATTATATATTTTGACAATTTGAGAAAACACACTTCGTTATTTATAACGGAAAGTGCGTTTTGTTCTTGAAAAATACCATTGAGTTAACCAAATAGAGGCCTCATTTTAGTAAATTTATCATTTTGAATCAGTCCCGCCACAGTCAGATATGTTTTCCCCAAACACAACGAGTTTGTATAGAAACATATCCACTATAAAGAAATATTTCAACGAAACATTTTTCAGTTTAATTATGGTTACATTACATTTTTTTAAACATATAGATTCGTATACTCCACTATAAAGTTTATTACCATGCCATTGAATAATTGGTTAAAGTACTTTATAACGTATTTAGTTTTTTTGTCTATTTAGAGGTTGGAAACTAGAAAACTAGTATTATTTGTGTCTACTCCTCCAATGGTAGGCCTTATTTTCTACGGACATACGTAGAATAAAGGCGAAGAACTAACTCTTAAAGATGTAGATGCCATTGGGTTATGAAAAAGATTTCTTTTGTTAATTGGTCAAAGGAATGTTATCATCTTCACTTTCCTTATCAGATATCGACCAAATGGCACACAAAGCATCTGCGATGCACGTAGAATAGTACTAGGTAGATTATGTATAGTAATAGCACCCTCTTCCTCAGAATCTCTATCTGTGACAGGAGTATTTGCGTTACAAAGTGGTTCAAATATAATGCATTATAGAGCTAGATAATTATTAACATCAAAATCACTGAATATTTTGTAATTATTCTGAAATAACAAACTACAACTATATTCATTTAAAAAGTTAAAAGTACTATATTTGTGCCGACGGACCCATGTATGGGTCCATGGAATGCACAGCAGAATAAAAGGGTAAAAATAAAGATAAGGTGGGTGTACCATGGAAGGCCACTCTAACAAATAAACAGGTATTATTCGTTTATTAACTGGATAAAGGAAACTAACAAATATTTAAGTTATACTTTATTTTATTACGTAACATATAAACCACTTTTTTAAATTGCAGATTTAATCAATATTGATTGAACTTAAATTTCATTGAACTCTTACAAATGGCCTTGCTAGGAACAAGGCTCCTTAGAAAGCCATTATAATAAATCAGTCATTTAACACTAAAAGTTAATAAATAGCGATTAAATCTACAATAAAAAGAAGTGATTTATATGTTACTCATTAAAACAAAGTATTACTTAAATATTTGTTAGTTTCATTTATCCAGTAAATGAACGAATAATAACTGTTTATTTGTTAGGGTGGCCTTCCATGGAACACCCACCTTATTTTAACGTCGTCGATTCCCGATATCAATGAAGCGAGAGACCCTAGTGCCAAAATAGTAGCGCGAGCGATTCGCCGCCACGTCTGTGATTTCCAGTTCGATGGGTGTTTGTGTAAATAGAAGGAATTTGTCATCACATGGCAATAACTACGAAATTTTAATAATTGGCCTTCGAAGCAGCATGGCCTTCCATGGTCCACCCATCTTAATTTTAATTTTCTTAACAATATAAATATTACGAAAGTAATATACTTTTTAGTTTCACTACTGTTTTATTAGAATAATAACGGTCAATTAATAAAAACTTACTTTTTTGAGGATATGTTTTACAATTTTCAATTCACAATTTTTCGGCCGTAAATAACAACTGGTAATGTTTTGATTTACTATGTTACTTGTCATTATAAATAACAAGTACCTCTTAAATTTTCTAAAAATATGTGTATTTTGTTTTTAACGTATCAAAAAAAGACGGTAGATTTTTTAAATTCTTAAGACCCATACATGGGTCGGTAGGTTTAAGTGGGTTAAGTAGCAGGCTTTTAATGTTTTGTTGTTTTAATCCACTTGAAACAAATCGGGAAAGTAAAAAAGCTTGAACGTTGGATTGAATTAGTGAATCAAACCAGCAACCACGCGTCGACTGCTGCGTTAAATTGCTCGACGGACACTAGAATGAAGGGATTTTAAATTGGATCATTACTTGTGATGAAAATTGGAAGCGCTCGTTGCAATAGCTGAACCCTGGGGAACCAGCCAAATCCAAAGCACCGGACAAGCGAAAATTGTCTCAGAAAAAGTTACTTGTGAGTGTTTGTTGGGCTAGAGCCAGTGTCGTTCACTACAGCTTTTTGAAATCTGACCAAACGATTACGGCAGCTATCTGTTGCCAGCAACTGCAAATCATGATGGAAGAAATAGTTGCTAAACAACCGAAGCTGATCAATCACTCTAGAGCAATGCTGTTTCAGGACAACGCTAGACCACACACTGCACAACAAACGGCCACTAAACTAGAGGAGCTGCAATTGAAATGTCTGAGACATCCTCCCGGATACTCCCGGACCTTGCTCCTGCAGATTACCAATTTCTTCCGGAATTGGAATAAATTCTCACAAGGAAAAAAACCACTCCGATGTGGCAGTCCAAACTGCCTTCATAGAGTTTATTGCTTCCTGCCCCCGTGGTTTTTTAATAAAGGGATTAATTATTATAATAGAAAAATACTGGAAAAAATCGACTCGTTTCACAAATGAACTCTCAGGCGGGAATTTACTTGTGAACCAAGTCGAATTTTTGTAGAAAGCATTGAAAAATGCATAAATTATAAAAATTATAAAAAAGTATCAATGTTGATCAATCACCTGTGAGATGGCAAAAGTGCATAGATAACAATGGTGTATATTTTGATTAATGAATTATAAATATTATACAAAAATAAATCGAATTTATATTCCTCCCATAAAAAACACCAACATATGTCGGACCTAATATTAAAGAACAATATTAGATAATGTCACAACTTCTTTACACACATTTATTGTTCTGAACTCGAATGAAGTAGCTCAAAGACTTGTTGCTACCAATATGAAAAACAATAAAGGTGCCAAAAGATCCAGACCCGAGCCATTATAGAAAAGTTCGTTTTCTACATTGACTCAGCCGAGGATCGAACCCTCGAAATGACGTTATCATAATAACCGGTATGTAAAAGTGGTCATTGACGATCAGTTTTTCGCGTCAGTCCAGAAGTAAAACTGTGGCGTCACTCAAAATGGTTTTAGGCCAGCTCGATTTCCGCATTCTCTGGCGTCACGCCGGCTCTTCAGTTTTCGATCGGCCGGGCTGTTAGTAAGTGTGTGATAGTCTCGGAAATACGTGCCGCGTCGTCAGTTAAAACAGGAGTGATGATTCGACACTCACGATCAAATTTTGGATGGACGTCAGTTCAACTGATGCGAAAAACTGATCGTCAATTCGCAGCTTAAGGCCCTCGACCACTGAGCTCGTCAAAATTTTGACTTAAAAATACATTTTATCTGTAACTCCGTCTTGCCGGTATCAATATTAAGTATGTTTTAGTTTTCCGTATGCGAAACAAATTGCACAAGGAAAAATGTAATCTTATCATTTTATCAAAGCATAAAAACTGAAATCCATGAAACCATTGCAATATACGAACGGATTTTTAACTCCATTCTTGCTTTAAATCCATCCAATTGAAAAAATACGGTAACTATCTAACTAATTAAGGGTTCCTATAAACTTACAGCTGAAAAAACTGGGTATCTAGCAAGCCTAATTATAGGCATTCAATATTATCACACCACCTACTGTAGGACAGTAGGTAGAAATTTTTAATCTTTATAATAATTCTATTTAGATAACAAAATAAATTTTATATTCCAAATAAACCTTTAAATACTGTTTCTTACCGTCACCACTATCAATGTCCATTTCAGTTGTTTCCTGAGTGGATGTATTAGTTTCTGATGACGGGAATAGCGTTAACTTCTTACGCTTATACGCCTTCATTGCATTAGGCGCAAGCATTTGTAGCATCACGATCTTACTGTCCTGATCAGATATTGGCGGCATTCCCAGTAAATGTGCCTCCTAGAATTATATATCACAAGGGGTTGTTTTTTCACAATCAGCTAAAGATATAAATTATTGTAAGACAATTTCATGTTCTACGTTAGTAATAATCTCTTTCGAGTTAGCGACTTCTTTCTAATAACGTCGTGTTCATTGAAAAAACCATACAATATATAAAAAATATAAAACTAAATTGCTGTTTCATCTTAATCGATTGCCCAAACATTTCGAATTCGAGAAGATGTTCCTCTCTTTGATGAAACAACGCTGGCCTTCAGAGTAAAATCAGAAAGGTAGAAGAAAATTTCGACAAGTGTTCACAAGGCTCGGTAGCTCAATTGGGAGAGCATTGGACCGGATTTCCAAAGGTTGCGGGGTCGATTCCCGCCTGAGAATTCACTTGTGACCCAGGTCGATTTTTTCTAGTATTTTCTATTATAATAATTTATTTCATAAGATAGCATTGAAAAAGGCATAAAATATATAAAAATATAAAACGTAGCTTGTTGAAATAAACATTAAAGTACTGTTACTGAACTGTATATCAAGCTACTCAACAATGTGAAGAGCTTAATGCCTCCTATTAGGTTAATTTCTTGTTTTAACTAGCAACATTTAGATATTGACTATTTAAAATAAAACTCTTATTTTGTATTTCATTTTTATAAGTTGTAACTTGCAACGCCATGCTGTTTGCTAATAACAGATATGCAAATGTAAGCCTTTACATTTCATATCGGCAATACTAAATGTGTTTTGCTGATGATGTATCTTAAGTGAATAAATCAAAAAGCTAAATACCTTTTTTAGTAAAAAAAGTTATATGTTTATAAATATTTTGTTTAAATTTTACTAGTTAATTTTACTTATTATTGTTATTATTAATACATACCTCTTTGTAGCGTGAACTTGCAGGTACATTGAAACCAGGAAAGTCAAGAATCTTTTTGATGTCAAACTTGTCTTTTGAGCCAGGCTCACATACTTCTCCCTCTTCTTCTTCAGGATCTTGTATGGCTGTGCCCTAGAAAGAACATACTCATTGATATTTATTCATCCATCAATACAATATGATAATATTACAGACCACTTACACTAATTATTAAGTTCCAAACTAAGAAAAGCTTGTACTTCATATACTAAATAACAGATATACACAATAGTATATATACAACCTTGACACAGGAACAGACGCTCATGATCATGACATTAGACCAGTGTTCCGCAAACTTTTTGTGGTCAAAGTACACAGGTACAGCATAAATTAAAAATCTAATTATTATTATTGTTTATTATTAATCAAAAAACTTAAACTGACCTGTGACCTGATAATGTAGTAATAATCATAATCATATATATATATATATAATGAACAATAATTATTTAATGCGAAATATGAGCCTGTTTAATTAAACAAAGGCGGTCCAAATTTGGAGTAATTGTTGACAGGGCTGCCCTATCTCTTCATCGATCGTCCTCAGGCGTAGTCTTTTTTTTTTGTTTTTATTGTGGTAAGAGTTGAAAATCCTGATTCACAAAAATATGTAGTATGAAATGGCAAGAGTATTGTAATAGCGTGCTTGGAAAGCAGAGGATAGTCATTTTTCACATGTAGCCAAAACTGACCAAACTCTGTTTCTGAAAATTTTAATTTTAAAGTGCGATCCGTTTTCATATCAATTAGTTCTTTCTGCTCGTTTAGTGGTAAGTGTCCAAAAGAAATGCTCTCTGAAAATGGATTTCGAACCCTGTCCATAGATTGCAGATCACGCTTAGGAAAATAGAAATTAATTTTCTCTTCAAGAAGCTTCAAGTGTTGCACAATCAAACATTGCACTTTTTTTTCTGGATCGGCTGCAATGGCATTCGGGAAAATTTTATTATTACCATTGGTAACGAGACTGATCCATAGCTCCAACTTAGTGCGAAAACTTTCAATTTTGTCCGACGATGTTAAAATATTGAAAGTTCTGCCCTACATTCTTTTATTGAGCTCATTTAAATAAGCAAATATATCCGCCAGATATGCAAGTTGTGCTAGCCATTCTTCTTTTTTAAACAGATATGCATAATCTGAACCCTGGGACAGTAACAACGTCTCTGTCTCATTTTTTAACTCGTAAATCCGAGAAAGTACTTTTCCGCGAGAAAGCCATCGTACTTCTGTGTGAAACAGGAGTGACTGAAGTTCTGCCCCCATTTCTTGACACACTGCATTACACAGACGAGACTTCAGCGGTCGCGATTTAATTTAATTAGCGATTTTTATGATTCCTCGGAAGGACGCAATTGTTCATCAGGAAGAGACTTCGTCATCAGAGCTTCTCTGTGTAAAAAAACAATGCTGTTTCTGAATATTAGGATTTTTTCAGCAACCTTGGTTATAAAGCCTTTAATTTTACCTGTCATAACTGCTGCGCCATCTGTGCAAACACTTATACAGTTATGCCATTCCAAATTATGCTCATTGAAATATTCGTCAGTTACTTTAAATATTTCTTCACCAGTTGTATGGTTAAGCAGTAAAAAGTCCTCTTTGAATTCACATCCATCAATATATGTAACATTTGAGAAAAGATGCGCGTGATCACTGATGTGATCCACTGACTTTTAATTTTTCAATAAACGTCGATTTAATATCGGCAGATATTTGCATTAATAAATGCAGGTATTTTTTCAATTTCTTTAGCAGCTTCTTGGCTAATCATAATCTTGACAACTTCTTTGCAGACAGGTAAAATTAAAGTTTCAGCAAGAGAGTGCGGCTTTTTAGCTTTGACTAACATGTAAGCAATCACGTAGCTTGCTTTTTGTGCTTTTTCTAAGGTTTTGAAAGACGAACTCATGAGATTTGCCTGCTTTTTAGATTGGTACTTGAAACATTGAAACTTTCTCTCTTTGGGCTACTGATGGATGTTTAATGTTTAAATGTCGTTTTAGTTTACTGGGCACCATTGAATTATTAACCAAAGTTTCTCCGCAAACAAGACATTTTGGGGTTGGATAAGATTCGTCTCCACAATATGTAAAACCGTAACATATTTAGCTTTCATTGTATTTTCGAATAACAATTTTGTTTTTTTTTTTCATTAACTTGGTTTCTTCTTCATTATTTTCACTTGAAAAATTTTAAGTACGTTTATTATTATTTTTACTAAGTGAGCGTGTTAGTAGAGTGCGGGTGGTAGGGGAGGAAGAGGGGGCCTGCGTCCCCGCATGATACGCCGGCCGCCCGTAGGTGACGTTTTGTTTGTTAAACGAAACAAAACGCAACCTACTGTGACGCCCCGGTCTCGTGATTTGCAGCTGTATAGTTTTTTCCATCAGTCTTTTAATCTTATGAAATTATAAGATAACTTTATTTTTTCGAGGCACACCAACTAATGATCACGGTACACCAGAGTGCCGCGACACACTTTGCGGAACACTGTATTAGACGACCGTTTGGTGCAACGGTAGTGATCCTGCCTTTCCCACCAACAGTCCCGGGTTTGGGCAAATGTTTGTATGAAAAATACGAGCATTTGTACCTGAGTCATGGATGTTTTTATATCTTTCTATGACTATTACATATCTATGTATCACATATGTATGTCTATCCGTTAACCTAGTATCCATAACACAAACCTTACAGTGCTTACTTTGGGTTATGCTAATTGGTGTGAATGTAAGAAATATTTATTTATTTTATTTATTATTTATAAACATATGCCCCTACCACCAGGATTCGAACCCAGGACAGTAGGTACTAAAAAGGATTGTTACCATTGCACCAAAAGCTTGTCAGAATACAAATACTAAATAAAGATTTATATATAAAATAAATTATTGCTTATTTTGTTATGTTAATTACAAAACAGTGAAAATATATTACTAACAGTTGAATCAAACATTGTGATTCCTGAGTGTGATATCCTTGCCTCTTCTAGCCAACCAGGGGGATAACCTAACGTTCGCATCCTATATATGTACAATGGGAGTTCATGTCTCTTCAAGCCTAGTGCATGTCGTAGCTGTCCAGATATTCTGCCAGGTATGAGATGCCCATATTTTTGCTCATCTTCTATATGATAACGGCTGGAATACAAATAAAGATTTATCATTATTCTCAATTATTTATTCTCAAGTGTTCTAAAAATGAGCCTTAAGAGTTATATTCAAATTAAATTGCAATGTAGGAAATACATTATGCACTAGAAATTCTCCAAAATATATTCAATGTCTTACCCAACTTTAGCAATACTCTTACGCTTCTCTGCTATTCTACTGTTATTTCTTGGCAGCCTGCATTCTCGAAGCTGATGCGGCCCATCGCAATTGAAACAGAGCGGAATACGACGAAATGGCGGGGGAGGTGAAGATTCTTTATCTAGTTTGTTAGATATCAATGGAGAAGCCTGAAAATATACTAATTTATAGCTTTCACAACTCAAATCCAAATACAAGTACGATCAATTTAGAAACAACATAAGATACATGCTTCGGATCTACTATTATTAAAAATTATGATTGTAAATTATGCAGTACAACCTAGGATGAAGACATTATTTTCGTCATTATTCCTGAATTCCATAACACAAGTGCTTTAGCTACTTACCTTGAGTTAAGAACAATGTATGTGATGTTTTATATTACTTATTAATAAACTAAATTAAAAAAGAATAAATAGTCATACTAATATAATAATACTAATTAAAAAAGAAGCACTGTAATAAAAATAACAGCTATTGATTTTACCTGTGTATATGTTGGTACTTCTTCACTACTATGAGAGCAAGGTACAGTATCCACAAAAAAAAGACTGTCCTGTCCACTGTCATCAAAATCATTTTCGTAGTCGTCATTTAAGTCTTCAGGCCAAATATCCAATTCTATATCAGTTTCAGTGTCCAGATCGGTTGAATCATTCTCATGTATTTTAATCAAATTCAACATGAAAGTCTTCAATTTGCTTTTATAATTTGCTGCTAACTTTTTGTCTCTGAATCGCACTGAGATTAATGGAGTTCTGTTTTCACATCCAACTACTCCTAAATCACTATTTGAGGTTGGGGAATCAATAACAATTTCTTCATTATATAGTGTAGTTTTGTTACCACCATTATTTAAAGGTTTTCCACTTTTAGTTTCATCAGTCTCATGGATCATTGTACTATCATTATTCAAAGTAATATTACTATTGATAATAGTGACATCAGGCGACACTTTCCCTCCATTATGTGGAATATTAGATGAGGCTGCTATATTTGTTTCTTTTTCTATCAATTCAAATAAAATATCTGTCTGTTGAGTGCTTTTGTTATCAGTCTTATCAATACAAATTTCAATGCTGATATCCGTACCAGAACGATGTATTTTTGCTTCTTTAACTTCATCTTCACTGCTAACTTCGATATCGTCATTGTCCAATTCATAAATGATATCGTTCACTCCTGCCTTTCTTTTCGACATGATAGTAATGATAGCACATAAAACTGATTATAAAAAGAAAAAAGGAATGGTTATACAATATTTTACAGTGCTAATCGCAAACAATAATAACGTGAGTGAGAGAACACAGTAAGTTCCTTGACTTTATCTGACAAACAACCAGTGTTGCCAGATGCGAATTCCTTCCAAATCTTTCCCAAAAACTCCCTGACATATATTCTCTTTGTATGATTTATTGTATTGTCAGTGTCGAATATGAGTGACATAATTGTATCTGTAATTTTTAGTTAATTAAATTGATACATAAGAAAGAAATAACCAGAAGAATATTGGCTTCTCAGAGTAAACAGGACTGGAGTAGCCATTAGTCAATTTCTCGTACATATTTTTCTGCCATTTTTTGCGGGGGGTGAGGTTACTACTACATTCAATGCCAGCACACAGAAACAAAAACTCGTTGCGTGTTTACAAACGCACACATGCATAATACGACAAACATATTTAAAATACACGCACACGTGCTTAAAATAGTGTGTTAACGTTCTATTCAAACACACGAATGTCATTGTGTGAGAAGTGACATGACATAGCACGAGAATATCGATATCGATAAATCAGTTTCGTTCAATGAATGAATGTATTAACTTTGCGTTAGTATTCCTACATTATGTATTAAAAATTAAATTAAATTAATGATGATATTACACGCTACAACAGTCAGTTTCGAAGGCTATATACATAAAATACAAATTGAAACTTAATAGTTTATTGCATTTAAAAGATATTTACAATAGGTGTTATTATATATATAGAATTCACTGTGGACCCTTTCGCGTATAACCATAATGGAAAGGAGGAACGCTGAAACATTATTTTTAACAAAGCGATAGTGAATATAGTTAGATTTCTCAGATTTTTACTTTGACCGATTGATTATTTGTATTTTTTTGCGATTTGCTTACATCACCTTTTGCAGGTAGTATTTTTCAACTTATTCTTTAACCTAAAATTAATACATTTAAATGTAATAAACTAAAACTGTTATAATATAACATGTAAATATCTATTTGAAACATAACTAGTTATATAATAAACTAAGAGGATCATTCAAGAATAACGTTGGCACAGCATGAGCAACTAATCTTCTTCTATTGTTAGATAATTTTTGAAACTGAGACGGCTCAAAATGTATGGAACATATAGTAATTGTTCTTGAAGATGCCCAAGATGCCCTATTACCTATTACAAGCATGAATCCATTTTTTTCGTATGCTGTCTTTTTTAGGAAAACTGAATATGAAAAATTAGATGTTTTCGGGCATGTCAAAGCTTAAAGTATAAATACCAACAATTGGTATACCGCCTAGGGGCAGAGTATATTTGCCTGAACTACACATACCGATCATTTCTAATTTTAATACTGCAATACTATCAACCAATAACTTTCATTTATGTACAAAAGACTTTTGGCACCACATACCTTACTCCTAGTATCATGAAGTATTGCAGTTGGACAAGCCGGTTTTTAAAAGGAGCTATAAATGCTACAATATTAATAAAAAAACTTAACTTAAATGTTGACGATGACATTTAGCTATTACTATACTAAAATGTCATCAAAATCCGTCGCGTTGTTTTTGCGTGATGCGTGCTCAAACATACATACAGACAGACAAAATTTTCAAAAATTAGTGATTTCGCTTCCTCTACTCTCATTACTAGCCATTTGGTTTAAGGTGGACTTGACCTGTTTTATTCTATATCTTTACAGTTTTATTCTCGTATGTATAATATCGCAGGTAAATAGTATGATTCCGCACTTTACATACGGCGTCATCACTTTAAAATTTCATACCTTATTCTGATTTGAAATCATCATTAATACCTGGTAATAATTACCGAAACAAACTGTAATTTATTGAGTAAAGCTCTGAAAGAGTGAAACTCTCTTTTAGGCAACTCACAAATTTCGCTTGTCTCCCTCCTGCTACTTAACGGTTCAACTGATTCGACCAAATTTTGGCATGAACATACATAATTATAACCTGACGGTCATAGGCTATGTAAAAAAAATATAGACTTTACCATAGAGAAATAATCACCGAAAGAAAAATTCAAAAGCTGATCACAGCCAAACCGCTGATACTACATTGATGAAATTTGGAGCCAAAACTCACATCGTGGTCGTGACTAATGTGCAAAAAAAATTTTGAAATCGGATATACCATAGAGGAATAATCACCAAAAGAAAAATCCAAAAGCTGATCACAGCCAAACCGCTGAGACTACATTGATGAAATTTGGCGCCAAAACTCACATCGTGGTCGTGAGTAATGTGCAAAAAAAATTTTTTAAATAGGACATACCATCGAGGAATAACCACCCTTCAATAATCTAATTTAAAACCATTGAAAAAAAGTTCACGCAAAATAGAATTATTCAATTTCAAATGTGAAAAGTCCGGCGAAGCCCTTTTCGGTTCATCTTGTATTAGCTCTGCCTCACAGAACCTGTAGCTTCGAGCGGCGGTAGCCGCGAGAGGCAACCAGTTTCGTGCGCGATATTTTCGAGGCAGTTGTTAATGATCAAGGTGAGGTTAGGTTAGGTAAGGTCAGGTGGTGAGGTAAGGTAAGGTAGTGCTTCGCTCAGTATTTGCAAATAGCAGTATGCATTGCAGACCTAGTCTAAGTTGTGTTTTATTATCGTTAAGGAAAGGAACTATGAATAGGGTATGTGTTTTTTAAACTGATGACGCCGGATGTAAACTGCGGAATTATACAATTTCCCTGCGACATATAGATTTAAATTAAAAATACATATTTTCAATTTAAGTATGTTACTTGCATTCATTCATTCATACATTACTCACTCGTAAAATCACAATATCGATGAAGTTGACATCACTATTGTGCAAATAAATATTGTAAAAATTAATGAGGGTTGCTGATTACAAAATAAAAACAATTTGTCCTGTGGCTCGAAAAAAATTTTGGTTTATCGGAAATGATCGGGTGTGCTGGTTAGACGATGGTACCCTTTTAACCGTGTCTTTTTTATGAAGTCAGGGACACTGGAAGTATATACAGCATTAGTACTCTTAATGTTTATGAGCGCCGCCCAGCATGAATAAAAGGACAAATAGTTTGATTATTATTTTAATTTATTATTTTATTTATTATTTTATATTTCCATGTTGTGTGGCAAAGAATAGGCTTCAAGCAGCCGCAAAAGTGTAGGTATGTACTTAATACTAAACTAAAAATAAACACGCAACGTACATTGTTAAAACGAAATTATAATTGGTAATTAATTAATACAAAATTACAGTTATTTATTACCAACAAACTTTTTCTAATTTTTGTCTTAATTAATTGAAATGCGATAATGGTCAACCCTAGGTAGTCTCGTGGGGAGTGCAGCCGTGACGTCATCAAACGAACTCTGAGCGCGAAATTTGAAATTGTAGTCTGCTAAAACATGAAATTATGAATTAAATAATAATCAAAACCTAAAAATTATGCTTACAAATGAAAGGTGACACCATCTTTTTGCATACTAGATATTTTCGAATTTTTTTTACAGTAGAAAACAGCACAGGCAGGCATTTTCGTGGGAGCTCTGCACGGTAAGACGTTCTGATTATTGTGGTTTTAAAATGGCGGCTCAACTAGTTTTATATAACGCACAGGATTCCGACGCTTGTGCATTTGGCAGAGGGGTAATGTTAGGCAAAGGCTACTCCAGTCCTGTTTACTCTGAGATTGGCTTTAATTAACTAAAAATTACAGATACAATTATGTCACTCATATTCGACGCTGACAATACAATAAATCATACAAAGAGAATATATGTCATTCACCCCCTCTATATTGTAAAGTCCTGTAGGTAACGAGGAAGCCGAGGCTGCCTTGCAGATCTCCTGAGAACTGGAGGCTCAGATAAGTGCACAGGATCCTCCTCTTCTACATCGGAGTAATGCTCCTGGCTATTCATTGAAGGATCTGCATCTAACGTTTGACCCTGAGAATCTAGTATTTCCGTCTCACCATCTCCCGGTATAGAATCATTAGATGGGGTCGGAAGTGGAGCTAGTTGTCTATTGGATACCGACGATTCCCTACCATCTTTGTGCCTGATAAAAGAATAATATGGATTACTCTGCAAGAGCTCTACCTCTTCTACGTAGGGATCATTTTTATTCCGAACATTTTTTTTTATTAAGACAGGGCCTGGAACTAGCCATGTCGGAAGTGATTCTCCAGTCGGAGATCTTCGCGGGAATTTGAAAAACCTTTCGTGTGGGGTAGTGTTAATGGATGTGCACAAAAGTGAGCGAATAGAATGCAGCGCAATAGGGAGTACCTGTTCCCACTGTTCCACTGGTAGCTCCTTTGAACGAAGCGCAAGCTGAATGCATCTCCATAATGTACCGTTAAGGCGCTCAACTTGTCCATTTCCTTCTGGGTTGTAAGGAGATGTTCGGCTGGAAGCAATACCATGTTGGTTCAGGAACTGATTGAGTTCAGTAGACATGAACGCTGGACCTCTATCGCTGTGTATGAAAAGAGGCGTCCCATACGTGAAAATTAAATCTTTTACACATTTTATGACAGTAGCCGATGTCATATCCTTGCATGCATATGCAAATGGAAAACGACTGTATTCATCAATGATAGTAAGTATATACTTGTTGGGTGTGTTCGAAGGTAGAGGGCCTTTAAAATCAAGACTTAGTCTTTCAAAGGGCGCTATAGCTTTGATAAGATGACTCTGTGCTTTTATATATCTCGGTTTAATTTCAGCACACACTCGGCAAGTCGCGGTGACAGATTTAATATCATTAATCGTATACGGCAAGTTTTTAATGCGAATCCAGTGCGCCATTCTTACAATACCTGGATGACAAAGAGATTCGTGTAGTTGACGTAATTTGTTCACACCAATGTAGGCACATACCCGAGATAAAGTATCCGCTGCGGTATTCTCTTTACCAGGTCTGTAGACAATGTCATATTTAAAACAAGATAACTCAAGCCGCCAACGCTGAATTTTATCATTTTTTATTTTGCTAGAATGATTTTGGTTAAACATAAACCCGACAGATCGTTGATCAGTGATTAACAAAAAGTGTTTTCCAATTAGATAGTGTCGCCACTTACGGATACTCTCTACAATAGCACACGCTTCTTTTTCTATAGAAGACTGTTTGCGTTCAGAGTCAGAAAGTATTCTTGAAAAGAATGCTACAGGCCGTCCTTTTTGCGAGAGAGTAGCCGCTATAGCGTAGTCAGAGGCATCTGTTTCAACCGTAAACAGTTCCTGGTTATCAATAGCCACCAAAGCCGATTTAGCAATCTCAGACTTCAATAAGTCAAAACTATCTTTTGCCTCACTATTCAACGGGAAAGTTATTACACCGATCAAAGGTTGAATTTTCTCAGAGAATTTGTGTACCCATTTGGCGTAATGTGCGAATAAGCCAAGAGCCCGTTTCAATTCGGCGGTGTTAGTAGGAATTGGGAGCTCTGTCAGCGGTTTTAATCTGTCACTGTCTGGCTTTATGATATTGTCCTTAATTGTGTAACCTAAAAGATTAATAGTACTAGCACCAAATATACATTTCTTTTCGTTCAAAGTTAAATTATACTTAACAAATATTAATATCAATAATTAATCTTATCAATTTGTATTTAGAGTTTGAAGAAAAACCCCACCAAGATGCATTTTTTTATACTATTTCAGCAACAGCTTCCATTGCTATACTAGCATCATCACACGCATCTATATAATATATATGGAATATCTTATTCTCAAGATAGATTTGACACAAAAAGCTGTGAGAATAAGGTAACGACAAGATTCTTAACGCCAATTTCTTTTTAAAATATCCGGAAATTCTATCAACTGCTACATTCTTTAATCTATAAACTTTAACTTAGAACGTTGTGTTGCATGACTTTTTTTGGTTCCATTTGAATTTTATCGTAGGTCTTTTGGTGCTCAGCGGTCGACCGATTCGTTGTGACATAGATTTACCAGAAACGAAGGCTACGAGCTTGATTTACGTGAAAAATGAAGATACATTGTCAACTTAATAATGGAAATACAAATAATAAATAAAATTGCGAGGAATTTTCTTAGTGTATACTTTTAAGACAGAAAAAACAATATAAAACCAAAAGATGACAACTTCAATTTAAAATATTAAGAAATCATAATCTGTACAAAAAAGGTTTTATAACATCCTCCGGGCCGTTGCGATGCGAAGACATCGCAACCAATCATTACAGTTATAAATAAAAACGAGAAGGTATATTTACAATGCGACCTGAACGCGTCGTCTGTGGTTTAGGGTTAGCATCAAGCTCAGGGGTAATGTCAAGTTTAGGGGGTATGTCAATGTCAGCAGTTTGTTCTGAAGCAGGGCTTAGTTCACTCTCACTGGTTAAAGTTTTAGTAGAAGTAATTTCCAACGGATAAAGCTTTTGAACTGGCCTGACCCTTTCACCGCTAGCTGTTTTTACTCTCGCCACTCGACAAACGCCATCAACGCTATCGAAAATTTTGACAACAAGACCCAACGGCCAACTGATACGTTTACCTTCATTCTCTACTAAAACTATGTCACCAACATTTATACCTTTTGACACAATTCTACCCTTTTGTACTAAAGCTGACAAATATTCGTTACGAAACCGTTGCCGCAAGTCTTCTCTCAACTTTTGTAAATATTTAAAGCGAAGATTCAGCCCCTTTCCATCCACATGATCTAAATCTAAGACCTCACTCGAAGATAGCGGCTGAATAAACATGGCTGGAGTCAACGGCCTTAAATTCTCTGTGTCCCCTGCGACATAAGTTAGTGGCCATTGATTCATGACAGCTTCAACATCACATAGCATTGTTTCTAGTTCAACATAGTTGAGGGAAGCTCTTCCAAGTACTCGCCGAAGTATGTCTTTAACAATACCAATCAACCGCTCCCACCATCCTCCCCACCAGGGAGCACCGGGAGGTATAAATCGCCATTTAATTTTGAGTACAGTCGACTGAAGCATTAGCTCTCCATAATTAACGGTGTTAAGTTTATTACGAGTTCCTACAAAATTAGTACCGTTATCTGTATTGATGACCTCGACTCTGCCTCGTCTTGCAAAAAATCTTCTCAATACGGGCCTCACCTTTGTTGTAATACTGCTTTCTTTTATGACAGCGTGATGTGGGAGATAATGACCTGAAATGCCAAAGGTTGGTGCTTTTTCTATGATGTTCATATCCATCCATTCTTGAAAAACTGCATGATATGCTTCAATGTTACCTAATTGTTCGAGTCTTTTGGTAGTAGAATCAAGCCGTTTGCGCGCTAGATCGTAATTAGTTTGGGGACGTGGAACGTCACACCACGGTAGACATACCTCATACCTTCCCTCGTCATTAACTCTGATGGACTGTTTTAATGACTCCAGCGTTTGCAGATCATACTTCGCTTTTGAACATTGCTCTGCGGGATCCGTAATGCCAATAGTCTCTAAGCTCCACAAATCTGTAATTTCTAATTTAGACGTACATAAAAGCATATTTATATTGTCACAGAACCCTACACCCCTCGTATAGTCCAACCTAATTTTGTCTTAACAGCTGTTAAATTATTTTCTAATTGTATAACGTCTCCAGTCAGTAAAAGTCCACAAAAGTCGGCACCTATTAAAAGTGATATGTCATTTGAGCAGTCATTTGGCGCTTCAGTGAGTACAATACCTTTTTGTTTTAAACTCGAAATAAGATATTTCGGAACCTTTGGAATGTAACTACAGATCTTGTCTTCTTCTATAACCTTCATTTCTGTAGTAAATTTCTTATCTGTGCTTCTTACTTTTATAGTATACATGAAATGTTCTTTAGTATCTGTTCTTGAGCCACCAAACACACCATGACACATTTCTTCTTTCCCCTCAGGCTTTAATTCTAATTTGTTGGCGACTTCCTTTTTTATAAATGATCTTTGTGCACCACTGTCGATGAGTGCTCTAACTGTTACCTTTTTATCATCGTTAAATAACTCCACTAATATTGTCTGCAACAAAGTCTCGTTTTCTTTTTTACAGGTCAATACTTCTTGTTTCTTTTCCGACAATGAAGTGCCTGCAGTGTTACTTTCCGAGTCTTTAGACAGTTTTGTGCACATTATAGTAAAATGCCTTTTCTTGCAATAGAAACATTTGTGAAAGCTTTTGCATTTCTTTGACCAGTGGCCAATTTTGAGACATATAAGACACCCCTTTTTTTTTCTTTACTAGATCTATTCTTTCTTCTATAGACATTTTTGTAGCGTTGTAGCATTCAGAACTGGCATGTGACACCTTATCGCACCAGATACAATTTCCATTTGCCTTCTCAGTCTTCTGACTGCTGGCTTTTGTACCTGATGTTGAAGCTGCGGTTGCTACAAAAGCCATTGTGGGTAATCTCGACTCCATAATATCCATACCACAGGCACCAGTACGTGCTATTTCTATTCGCTCTTCAGACTCAACTTCCTTTCTGAAAAATAGTAGCAGTTTGGTAAGTTCATCGGCAGACTGATCCTCCATGAGTCGGTTCCTGTTCCACGCTCGTAATGTCTCTTCTGTTAGAGCCGACTCTACCATAGGAAACAACATGGCGGCGTATTTGTCTTTTGTAACGCCTAGAGTGTCTAAGGCCTGTAAATGTGTCTGAAGTTTATCGTAAAGTGTTCTAATATCTAAGTTTTGCCCTTTTGCTTGCGTAAGTACTAGATTTTGGAGTCCTCTTACATAGCATTCTATCAAAAGTTCGTCTCTGGCGAATCTGCTTTTTAATGCATTAATAGCTTTATCATAATTATCACCACAAGGAGGATAACTTTCGATTAGTTGCTTTGCGTTAGAATTGGGACACATAGATTGGAGCAAGTACTGGAATTTATCATCGTCATCAAGTGACTTGTCTTCATGTATTTTCCGGAACTGCCCCCAGAATTGTAACCAATTCTTTAAATTGCCATCAAACTTAGGTAACTCCAATCTAGGTAACGTAAATCGGCGCTGTCTGTAGCTTACATCTTCATTATCTGAGCCGTGCTGATTAATGTTTCTTTTAGTCGTACTCAAGGATAATTCGGATTTCGCATCTACATTACGTTTCAATTTTTCAAAACAAGTTCTAAGAGCTACATACCTTTTTCTGTATTGACTGTACCTGTCTTGGTCAGCTTCATAGGCAGCCTCATCGAAATCAACTTGTTCTAACCAGATATTGCGTAATGTTTCTTCTGTTTCGAATAACGAATCTGCGGTCTCTATAAAATTTGCGAAATGTACTTCTGTATTTATATATCATCACTGTTGTCGATACATTTCTGCAGTTCATCTGCCGCGATCGTAAATTCTCTACGTTTCTGTTTTCTCTTCCTCTTTTGTACTTCCATCTTTTACTTCGATCAGATTCGATTTAGGTAGATTATTAAAAAATACCTTAAAAACTCACGGTCGCCACAATGTCAACTTAATAATGGAAATACAAATAATAAATAAAATTGCGAGGAATTTTCTTAGTGTATACTTTTAAGACAGAAAAAACAATATAAAACCAAAAGATGACAACTTCAATTTAAAATATTAAGAAATCATAATCTGTACAAAAAAGGTTTTATAACATACATAGTTATAACTCTGGGTAGATTTCCCAAAAACCTGATTTAAAGAAGTTATCATCGATTTAAAAATGACACGGCTCCCTTGCCTAACGCCCCAAGTTAACTGATCCGCAACGAATCCGTTAACTTCAAAACCATTGTTATTTCTGTGTATTCTTTTTTATTTGAAATGTAACGACGACATTCACACATTACAGGATTGACTGGACTACATTGACATTATAAAACAGATAAACTCTTTTCTTTCTGCCAAACTTCAAGTCGTAAATATTTCTATTTAATATTCTCTAACGCTATAACGTTACTATATTACTAAAATATAGTTCTAGATATATCTAAAATGATATAAAAAGTTTTTAATAGCACACGGCGGGGCCCTACAGCTGTACCATTGTTCTATTCGGTACGCGCTTGTTAGTGCTTCCATTACAATCAGTTTCTTTTTTATTTATTTTTTGTTATAAGGGGTTTTGGCTTGGTTACAAAGACCTTTGAGCCATTTCTTCATATTATGTCCATTCTTGTTTAAAGAGTTGATTTATGAATGATATGAATGATAGATGATCAATGGATGATGAATGAAAAGTGAAATACCTTAACCTAGGTTTCAGTAAAGATGTGGGGTTTTACTGAAAATTACTCGTGGACTTCTTGAGAGAGCGAAAAGACACCATCCATTGTTTTGTTTCACTTGCAAACACTCGTGCATATACAGAAATACTTAGTGGTTAATAACCCACCATTATTATACACTAATATCAACCACAACACAAATTTTAACAAGAAAAACAAGACCACCATAGTGACGCTTCCCGCTTCCGCCAAAAAGTCTCAGTTTTTTTTCATTACGGCTCTTCCCAGATTATAATTTTAATTATAATCCAAAAATATTTTCCCCGTAATTATAATAAAAATAATATTTGGGGGCGTTACCTCTAATCTGACAACAGTGCAAACAACTTATGTCAGGCATTAGATCTCTTTATTCTCTGCTTATCTTTCTACGTTTGTATTAGGTATATAGACCGTAATTATACAAACTCTTTGTACAATTTCAGCATGGATAATAATGTTTCCTAGAATAATTTTATATATAGATACAAAAGTACTATATGAATGGAACCATGATAGATAATTAATAAATAATGTGTGAATAATGAATTAAAACTTTCCGTAGGTTGTGTAAAGGTGTTGGTATTTACAGAAACCTCTGCGGACTGCTTGTAAGAGTGTGAAAAGGCACTTTGTTATGTGTTGTTTCAGTTGTTCAATCAGTTTCAATCCAATAACTTACCTCAAATGGATAGTTTTGTAGTCGCTCAGTAACTAAGTATTATTATGATAGCAGTGTCATTGTGTGTGTCAAATTAAAAAATAAATTAGTAAAATAACAGTATTATTAAAAATGAGAAATCAGTCATTCCACCTACGGTTAAGTTTTACTTACTCTTCTACTATGATACAGAGAAGCACAACATAAGCTAAAAAGTTCAAAGAGAGTTTTGGCACATAACAAGTAATTTGGCAACTATTGAACAGAAAATAACTTCTATTTTTGAATGTTTACTATTATTTTCGCTGTAATAAACTGCTAAAAAAGTAATTAATTAAATACTTACTTTTGTTACAAGAACAACATTTATAAATAATAAAAATATTATAATTAAATAATTTTCATATTAAATAAAAAAAAATATTATAAAATTAGAATTAAAAAATAAAATAAAAAATTATAAAATCCCGCATCTCACAAGGTTTAATAATACAATTATTAAGGTCATTCATACTAATTTGCACAAACTTCCGATCACTGTTTATTACACAAGGCTGTGAATGTGTCCACTGCCTGCCTCGATGGCCCGTGTCGTCGCAAATCGTCGACCTCACTGGAGTTGTGAGTCACCACCATTTGAAAGTTAATTTAAAAAATCTAGGAGGAATTCTTAAACGCTTATATCTAAGTCATGCTTTGTTAGGTATCGTATGGATGCAACTTTTATGAAATAGACTATAGAGTTAAGTTTGAAGTCGCGATGGAGATCTATTGGCGAATTATCGATGAAACCGATTGTGAAGGTCTCATGTCAAATTGAAATTTTATTACGTTTTCCTATGAGATGGTAAAACCCACCAACAAGGGCCTCGAAGAACAAATATGGCGCGGTTTCTAACAACTTTGAGATTAGTTGCAAATGAATATTAAAAGTCAAGAACAGTCATTGGACTGAGAAATGCGAAACTAATTTATTCTGCAGAGGTTGCGAATAGACGGCCTTTTTTTATTTGTCAATAATTCTGTATGACTACGAACACTTAATGGTTAATAATCTACCTTTTCTACCTTCTGCACATCAGGAGTTAATTGGCGGAAGTCCATATCCATCTTTGTAAGCGCAAATACCCAAATGCAAAAACCCTCAGACGTGTTTCGTTCCCGTCATTAGAAGTTCTTAGACCGTGAGTGTATGAATTCAGCATCGAGTCAGTGAAACACGTATATAGTTCCGCCTCTTATATAGGAAGCGCCTCTTTGGTGTAAAATTTGTGTTGTGGTACATATTAGGGATGTTGCGCGTCCGCATCGATTTAGACATCCGCATCCCTATAAATCGATGTGGAGCTGATGCGGATGCGGATGTGTAGCAGGTCGCGAGATGAATGAGGGATTAATATACGAACCCTTGCGAAACAGACTGGAGTCCGAAAAGGCGGCCATTCTACTTTTCATTAAATATAATGCTCCAGTATTTAAAAATTACTAAAATAATTAATCAGTAATAGTAATTCACTCACTACTTTACTATGAAATAAAGAAGGGATAAATATTACTGTTTTTTTTACCACACAAAACCGACACTTAAGTTTTTTGTACAGATCCGCATCCGCATCCACGGATGTGAGCCTCTTAAAATCCGCATCCGCGGATGTAAGAAATAATGCATCCGCAACATCCCTAGTACATATTAGTGCGTAATAATAATAATAATGGTGAATTATTAGTCACTAAATGTTTGAGAACATGCACGAGTGTTGATAAGTAAAACAAAGAAATCTCTCAAGAAATCCACGGGGAGGTACAGTAAAGACCCACACCTTCACAGAAACCTAACGAAAGGGAAATTTAAAAGTACATTCATTGATCATCTATCATTAATCATCATCTGAGAAAAAAATAACTGAAGACAAGGCTGTATGAGCTTCGTACCATTTGCCTGCCTTTGGGAAAAACTTAACAAAGAAAACAAAAATATAATGTTATTGAAAGAAATGAAATCCATAGTTGAAATCCGAGGTTATGTTATGTTGATTCTTGTGTTTTAATAATAATAATTTTTTTTTAACTGTTTCAGAAAATGACATTCTTTTTTAGTAAAATAACTCAAAATAATTTCAAAATACTGTTATATAGAAATTGTGATACACATTTATTTACTATATCGCATAGAAATGTAAGCATACTGCCAACTATCTTTGGTAAGTATTTGCAAAGCAGTATATATTTATACTTCTCTTCAGGGTTTTTTTTTCAAATAATAATATCTATACCCTATTGTAGATGGCAAGGAGGATCCTGCTCCAAAGTTTTTTTCATCTAATGTTCAAGTTATTCTAAAAAGGTTAACCCGGCCTGATTTTGCGAAAGTTTTTCGTAAGAGAACAAATAGCGGTCGAGACATGCTCCTCACGCCTAAATATAAATTTTTGACCAACGAGGAACTTGAAGCTGAAGTCGTCAGAGCTAACAGAAAAGCGGACAGACTCTTGCAGATGCCACCTATTCTGAAAGTATGTATATGAAAATTTTCTAAATCCTAGCGGCCTTGCACACCCTTTGCTATACTCCGACCCTCATTTCAAATTGAAATACCTACCTACAGAGACATCCAATATAACTGTTAAACGGTGACATTTCTTAGAATATTAAGACTGGCTTGTGGAGTCTCAGCTCACACTATTAAAAAGCCTCATAAGCAAGCAAGCTCAGCAATCAAAGGTTAAAAAGTAAAAATATGTATGTTGTCATATGACATTGATGTAGATTTGTCTTTATTTTTCCATTAATTATAATAAAAATTGTTTGAATTCATGAAACCTTTAGAAAAGGTATTTGCCTTACCTATTACATTTTCAAGATTAAATGATAAGAACAAAAAAGTTATATGATGTGTATACAACCCTTTCAAAGTTGGGGAAGCATTGTCAAGTGTAAAAAAAATTGAAATATTTAATTTATTTAAGCACATCAGTTCATTTTTCTCTGTGCTTTCTTTAAATGCATGCACCCATGCCCCAATTTATTTTCAAAATTTACTGTTGAATCAGAATTTATTATTATTATTTATTATTATTTTTAATAAGGCAGCCCCATTTTTGTGATTTGTTCTTCTTTGTGATTGTTATTGAATGTGTGCATCAAAGTATATTAAATCAATATTCAGCGACACTTAAAACCTACTAGAAACTTTCAAATGTTCTTATTTACATTATAAGTAAAAATATTTTCAGGTTCAACAACCTATTAATGAAATAATTTCTGAGGACCCTGCTTTAATTGGATATGATACTTCAAAGTATTTATTTACTGATATTACTTATGGCGTAGCAAATGAACACAGATTAATTGTAGAAAGGTGAGTATTTGTTTTTACCTTTAAATTAGTACATCTGAGAACTGTTATGTAACAAATTGATTTTATGTGCTCAGATTTTTTGCATATTCTATACCTGTATTGAATAATGTTCTATACCTGTTATATAAACAATAATATTTTACCTATTGTTTTTATTTCCTTTATAGAGATCCTGATGGCATTTTACGCAGTTGTGACCACAATGTCAGAAAGAGGATAAATCAGGTACATTTAATATTGCTATTAGATTTTATACCTATGTTTTTTACAAAAAAAATGTTATTTAGTTTAAGTGTATCACACCTTCGCTACAATATTTTTTTAAGTTCCAAAAATCTTGTTTAATATGATTACCTATATATTTTTATTGTTTTGACATTTTTATAGCTTAAACACATAAAAAATACTTACATCAAAATGATCTATACAAAAAGACATTCTTGTATTTGTTGATAAACAATGAATACCATCCTTCCTTACAAGTTTTTCATTTTTTCCGCAATTGTGGAATGTTTGTAATATATATAAATAATTTGTTTGATGTTTTTAAGCTTGTGTTCTACCACTGGGGCACTATACAGTACTTGTAATACGAGGGATTCATTTTTAATAAAATAAATCTAACAATCGTCGTACAGAGTATTGTTTGTTTAGCACGGTGTGACGTCATTTAAGACACCATGACAATCTTGAGCATTTTCAAGATAACTTTTAAATTGGTTTTTTAAAATGCAATATACATATTGTTAATGTTCGATCTTATTCAAAATAACATTTTTTTGGAATAAAATATACATTAAGATATATTATTAACCATTTTTCAAAATTTAGGCAACTAGCCTATTCTCAGGCGGCAATCGGGCTTGTATTTTGTTTGTCTACAAGGATTGATTCCCGATATATTCTCTCATTAGTGTTGTTACAATTTATTTATATAAATGCTGTATTTATTTTTATTAATTTTATTATTTAAAATTTCACAGATTTACTTTCCTATGAATGGCCGTAAACTTCGAGAACCTATCATGTTTACTGACGAGGAGAGATTTAACAGCCTTTTGGAACGCCAGAAATATGAGTTTGTGTTGGACAGAGCTTGTGTGCAATATGAACCTGATGAGCCATCGTACCAGAAAATCACTAGCATCACATACCAGCATATTGATATGAATAAAAATTATGAAATTTTAAGGTAAATTATCTATTATTTTTAATCAAATTTATATAGCTCACTAAACAATTGAATCCATGTGAAAATTTTGAGCTTTAAGTAAGTGCCTTTGCATAAGTCGACGCGCTATTTAATTGTTGTTTTGTATCGATGCAAAAAATTGCTCTGTGGAATAAAAAGAAACATGCGTTTAAGAAATGCAGTGTATTTAGCCCTAACATCTTAACTTTCAGATCTACCAGGCACTTTGGGCCTATGACTTTTTATCTTACCTGGCACCAGAATATGGACAATCTGATGTTAGAGCTACTGCAGACTAGTGCCTTGAGAGAAGCAGTGTTGCTTACAGCACTTCGTCATATAATTAATGGTGATGTTGCCAATGGAGACATCACTCAAGCACTAGTACAAGAGGCAAGTCTAGATAATATATCATCTTATATTTTCGGCAATAGATTAGATAGATTAGATATTTTTATACATATCCAAAACAAAATTTAGATGCCTTATATCCATTTATTAGGTGATACAACTTGATAACCAATATAAATTTTGGTGACAAGAAATATAGTCCCCTTATATAAATGGAATCCCAATAGTCAATGATTTTCAGTAGTTTAGGAGACATGATTGTTTTAACTATTTTTTTCTTCAATTCTTTTTTCTTTTCGGACAGTATCAAACATTTGTGTATATTTTATGGGTGAAAATTAATTACTATAATATCATCAGTCGCAAAATAATATATAATTCACATCATTAATATGTTGCTAAAATTTTGTACATATTCCAAAATTTATTTTTTAAATTAAAATAGTACAAAAGTTAAACTTTAATATGAATAATAACAGACCTAAATAAGGGGTTATTTTCCTTTAAAGCAAAAAGGATATAATTTTTTTTTAAATTTGGGTGCTCTTGGTTTTTTTAATTACATTTTCTAAAACTGTAAAGATTTTATATAAGATACATAGCTCAATATGATCTTTTCTTTTCTCTTTGTATCTTTTTTTGCATATATTCTTTCTTTGTTTCTGTTTTATAGGTACTAAAATAATCCTTCCCATTTAAGAACCCGATGAGATATTTATTAGAATGAATAAGACTAATTCTTTTTCTTACAATCTCCCACAGATTATACCCACGCCAATTCAGTTGTCGAAGCCAGAACGCCTCACAGAAGAAGATATCCAACTCGACAACAAATGCGTACAGTGCATAGAGAAATACATTGTCAGCAACTCTGCCATGAAGAGTCAACACGAGTTAGCATTACAGGGCTTTAGAGAATACTACACACAACTGATTGAGCTGAGTAGAGGCTTGCAGAAAGCTCACGGCAATGCGTAACCGATTTACTTAAGAATTAGTTCGTTATGTTTAACAACGATTAAACTATTAAAATATCAAAGTGATTATTATTATTGAGATTTGCACTAATTTATTGACATTTAAAACACGTTGACTGTGAAGGTGGCATACTTTTTGCCCGATTCAAGCCGCGACATGATTTTTGATTTTTCATATCAAAGTCATTCTTTAAGTTAGACTTTACTCCCTTTATGATAAAGATCATGTTGCAAAATAGTCCCTTGTCTGCATACATGAATCGCTGGCTGAAAACACGTTGGTGCAATATAATTTATAACAACACAAAAACAGCGCAAAATAAAAGGGATAGGTATATTATAAAAAACTGAAGTGCAACAATGGGCGGTCTTGTCGGTAAGAAGGATCTGTGCCAGACAACCTTTGGAATAGTTCTCCCTAAAACAGTCCCTAACCTGCTTATATTCTTATTATTGTGTACTTATTTATCGCGAATTAGACTCGTTGACTACGCAGACGAACTGCTTTTTGTTTGATACAGTTTAGGCGGGTAAAGTTGAACTTTTGTCACGCTACTGGATTTGCCATCACAATTTTAGATCCTGCCTTTCGCACCGACGGTCCGGGTTCGAATCCCGGTAGGGGCAGATGTTTGTATGATGAATACGAGCATTTGTACCTGAGTCATGGATATTTATATATATTTATATGAATATTACATATCTATGTATTATATATGTATGTTTATCCGTTACCCTAGTATCCATAACACAAGCCTTACAGTGCTTACTTTGGGCTAGGCTAATTGGTGTAAATGTAAAAAAATATTTATTTATTTAATTTAATTTCTTATGTTGCATAAATTAATAAATTTTTTTTAACACTAACCTAGATTTCATAAAGTGGCTCAATTAGACTGTGTTTGTATCAACAGCGGGAAGTAGGTATTGATCTCCGTCATACAGGTTTTAAAAATCCTAATACAGAGGTCAGAGGTCTAATATTTGATTGTCTTTCCATGACTTGTATCCCCACATCTTGCAATGATTCATGTAAATATCTTATAAAAATAAAGTCGCGCAATAAAGTTACATCTCATCCCTTAAGGACTACGTCGCGAACTCGAATCTCATGATAGAAACGAGTTAGTCAAATATAATTTTTCTACTGGCTACAATTATATAAATAACTAGCTGAACCGGCCACACGTTGCCGAGGCTCAGTTATAATTTATTAAAAATCAGCAATAGCCCGCTCGCGCGTTCTGAGCCCGCGCGATAGGTAGCCTTTGTGATATTGATTCGTTGGTGGGAGGCGCCCGACGTGACTGCACAGTGGTGGCATGCGCGTAAGCTGCGCGCGATACCGGGAAGTACTTGGGCATTACAACATTACTTTATTTTTTTTAAATAAAAGATTTTTCTAAAATAAATGTAGCCTAAGTTACTCCTTATTACATCAGCTACTTGCCAATAAAAGTCCCGTCAAAATCGGTCCAGCCATTTCAGAGATTAGCCGGAACAAACAGACAGACAGACAAAAATTGTAAAAAATGTTATTTTGGTGTATGTACCGTATATATGTATATTCATATGCATGTAGTAAAAAACGGTTATTTCAATATAACAAACAGACACTCAAATTTTATTTATATGTATAGATAACAAAGTACACTCTAGAATAAGTATAAAAATTATTATAACTAGCTGATCCTGTAACGCGTTGCTATGGTAACGCTTATACAATTGAAAAAGAGCGGACAGACAAACACACGAACAACAAATTTGTGTTCTTAGAGAGATTATTATGATAATTTCTTAGATAGTATATAGATTATAGATTAAATTCAGCCAAATGTCGCCCACAGCTGGGAAAAGGCCTCCCCTAAGGATTCTACAACGATCGACTCTGCGCACGGAGGGACACGCTCCATACAAGGGCGGTCATAAATAGTTAAAGTCCTGTTACTATCAATACATTGTATTATTTTAGTGACTTATAGTTGTAAAAGTGTTTTAGGAACATTAAAATGAAAGAAGTACATGTATTTACGGAATAAAAAACGTTTACTTCAGTAAAAAACAAATATAAACAATAACATACTTTTACCTAAATTTATCATGAACAAACACTTAAAAATTGGAATGTAAAACATATATTTTAAATAAAATAAGAGTCAAAACATTGATAACATTATTTAATTATAATAAAATAATGGAAATAAATAAATTAAAATTAATTAAATACAAAAAAAAACAAAACAACTTACAAAATACAAATAAATTATTCTTATCCTAACAATATTAAACATGTAACAATTCTATTACACTTTGTGACAGAGTATTTTTCTTTTTAGGGGGAAGTTTCCGAAGACTTGTAATATAAGGATCTGAATGTAATAATAGTCGTTGTATTAAATCTTGATTGGTAACTTCACGTGACATTTTTCGAGTGTGACTTCGTCTATAAATTTTGATATACTTATTTGTCGCTTCAGCAGCTTCTTCGGAAAGTTCTCCTATAGATAACAATGCATAACTTATAATATCTGATCCATGTACGAGCACCTTGTGGACAGAAGCAGGAAGACTATACCACGGATATTCCTCGACCAGGCTGTATGCTGTTTGTAATGCATAGTCTTTAAACTTGCATTCATTAATTTTATGTCCAGAAGATAACGTTTGTAATATTACACAACAACGATCTATGAGATCCTTATTCAAACCTGTAATTTCAGCAGATACAGCTGATTCCAAAAAAAACTTCCTGGCCGTGTTTCCGTCGTTAGACGTCCCGCTTCCACCACTACGCGGCTTGTCAACTATTAAATCTAATCGTTCCCTAAACTGGGACTGTACATATTGTTTTTTATTTGATAACAATTGTTTATCACTATCTAGCCTAACTTGCCATTTTTTTATGTCTAATCTATATGAAAGATGAATAAAATATTCGAAGAAACGTATCCAAGAATGTAGTGGTGATAATCCAAATTGGTATCTACTCTCTATTACAGGTTTTTGTAAACATTCGTCTATTTTATTCATCTCTTTAGGGGTAGCATTACATATATAACATCTACTTGTAGATGTTTCACTTAAAGCACTACAAATTTTACCATCTACCATTGAAAGCTGCAACTTATGAGAAACGACCAATTCACGATTGTCGATCTGAATAAAAGTAGGTTGCAAACTTTCAATTTTATCCTTAAAATAAGCTTCCTCTTGCAAAGACACTGCTGTGCTTTCTTTCAAAAATTGAAATCGAATAGGACGGCAGTACCTAGTGGAAGAGGGTCGAGGATTTTTCCATAAAATTTTACAATTATCTTCAGCTAATTTTATAATAATTTGAAGGGGTACATAAGATGTTACAAACAAACTACTATCTTCTAAAGTTGAATCTGAAAAAAATTGTTTGTATTCACTATGTCCAGTGCTGCCATCGAATCCCCATTTCCCAAGTAAAGAGATATTAGACAAACAATCATCAGGAATCTGATCTAAGACCTCTTTTTGAGATTCAAGGATTCGAGAAGCCTTGTGATCAAAAAGACTTTGTAATTCAACTTCAGCTGAAGACTCGGAAACAGTTATATTAGAAGGGTAACATCTCTGTTTCGCTTTAGTAATTTGTTGGTAACATGGTAATACATTAGGAGAAATCTTACTATTAACAAAGTTTTTAATTAATAAATACTGATGTTTTGTCAACTGAGCATCAGTCACAAGTGACAAGACATCATCAGTGCTAACTCTAGATATACACGAATCGAATGAACAGTCTGAAACATCAAGCAATGCACTCACAGTAGAATCATCAGACTTTGACAAATCAGCTACTCTCCGACGTTTAGTCCTTTTACTACATTGCGTAAAAGGTTTTCGAGGACGACCACGTGAATGACACGGCGACGTTTCAGACGGAGTACATTGCTTATTGTTTTTCACAAGTTGATTTTTTTCAATAACATTAAACCAATCGGAATTCTTATATAAAAGCTTGGTTTTATCCCTATTACATTTTTTCCAGAATCGAGCAATAGCTTTACATAAATTATTAACAATTTTCTCTAAATAATGAATATCAATGTTCTCAGCATCGTTCAGAGTAGTCAACAAACTTTGTAGGACTTGACGACACTTTTCCGAGTCATTATCGGTATTGACAGTTAGCCATATTTCAAGAATATGCATTCTTGAAAACGAGCATATATATAAATTACCTAAAACAAAAAAAAAAACGGTTAAAATTCAGTCACAAAACCTACACAAAGCACTAAGACTAAATAAACTAATTTCGTAGCAAATGCTACGAGATAATCTGGCAACCGTAGCACCCTTGTCATCGCCAAAAGGGCAGATAAGGGCAGCCAAGTTTTAATTTTCCTAAGATAAGAAAGTCTAAAGATTATGGTGCAATATACCTCCATAGTCGGAGCGAGTGGGAACATATTTAAAAGTTTATGAAACTTTGAATATTAAAATATAATACTCCAAGAAAAGTCGCCTCGTAGCAATGACATACTAAAGAAAATATATAGGTACTAAGATACAATTAAAATAAAAATATTAATTATTACATACCCTGTTCTTGGATATCCATTTCAGAAAAAACACACACAGCACTCACAGGTCCCGCAATGACAACAAATGACGTCACGCTTTTTAATGACTCACTGATAACAGTATTTACGATTGGCGATGCGCTCTCTTTGAATGCACAATAGATAATGAAGGCGCACTCTAATTACTGACCTATTTATAGTTTCAGAAGGTACCGCAACTATCCAATGTAACGACAAGGAATAAAATGTAAAACTAGAAAGCAGGTTTTTAAGATTTATGACCTATGGATGTCCCACAGTGCTGCGCTGCCCGCATCCAGGAGCTTTCCGCGACCTTAACCAGATCGTCGGTCCACCGGATGTAATTAAATTAGGTTAACCATTATGGCCTCATGGAAGTGGAGGTGCTTACATACCGAAAAATAAAATTAATATATTACTTTAGATTTAGATTAATCTTTGTCCTAATTCTCCAATACTCAATGATGCAATGTCTGTTACGCCATAACTTCCCTAGTTCTTAACCGATTTTAATAATGTGGGGAATCGAATCAACACGTTAGGATCAGAGGCCTTAGTGCGAGTTTACGCATTCGATACTCGTTATCGAGCGCGTTACAGATTTTTATGGAGATTCGTAGTTCCTGATGGTTACCGCTTATCCAAAAATCCATAATCATATTTTACGCAGTCGATATCGAGCATCGAAGTGTAAACTCGCACTAAGGCCTCTGATTGTGACGGAGCCCGAATTTTGAAACTCACAAATGAAAAAAATTGACTATACCTATGGGATTTCCCATTGAAACAAAAAGCGCGCTTTTTGCAAGTTTTTATTATGGAATTTTAAAATTTACTAAACGTTTAAGTATTACGCTCCGTTCCAATATATGGTGCTAGCGAAGCTTTATGCTTAGCGACTGCATTGACCAGGTAGTATAGTTGCTTGCCAAACATACTATCATAATGTAATAATGGATAAAAAACATTAAATTGAATCACTAAAGCTTTATGTATAAATAGTAAAGCTTTTATATTATAGACACCAAACCACGTCGGCAACATGTTTATGCCAGATTAAGTTTTTCATCTGTCAGTTGTAACTGGTCACACTTCAGAAAATTGTTTACAAATTTTACTAGCTGACCTAGCCACGCGTTGCTGTGTTATAAATGAAACCTATCCTATTCATCGCTTCGGAGTTTCGGAGTTCAACATTGTGACACGGAATTTTTATATGTATAAGTTACAGATATAAAGGTTTATCATAGATTAGTATATCGTCCTGGACGTCAATCAAAATTATGTCAAAGTCCAAGTCCCATTTATTTCACAAAAAATATTTTTTTTACATGCCTTTTTATAGACAACCACGTAACTTTACTCCTATTTTAATAGCTGCCGAGAAAAAAGCCATAAAAAATGGCGTACACCATTCCATCTTTACATCACGGTTTGATAAATACGTTGGAGATTGGAAAAGTGATTTAAAAGAAGGTACCATTTACCATATTGTTTTCAGATATAAATAGCATGAGGTTTGTTCTTTTCTTTAATATTGAATGTAAAAAGACTGTTAAACCTGGTCAGATTACCAAAAAATATTAGTAGGAAATGAACGTAAGTATTAAACGTTATATCCAAGAACACGGATATCTTAAGCACAGATATTTATTTATATTTTAGTCTTTGAAAGTTTGTATGAAGCGTGGGGCGACATTAACACTCTTAATATTGTGACTCATTTGTCTATGAGTTTTGTAATTATTTCTTATCCGGAAACCAATGGATCGGCGATTCTGGTTGTATGTCAACAGTCTGTAGGCGTTGACAGACCCCGGCTTTAACATGGTATCCATCTGTCTACCAGATCTCGAACCTGGGACCGTTTGCATTCACAAGTAGCGTCAGTCCTCCTCAACCAAACAGGTTGTCTTAAATGTAATAAGTAGATAAGTACGTATTTAGTTCTTTATACCTCTTGTTCTTACACTTCAGCGACTCATTGAAAGGAAACCATTTTTATTTTACGGATACGGGATAGCTGTAGTTGCGCTCGGAGACGCCATATATATATGATAGCATAAGACCGATTTTATAACCGACTTTATACACACGTGCTTGTTGCTGAATACAACTGACCCATAAAAGATGGAAAACAGTTTTTCCCTGTGCCGCTATGATGTCAATAGTTTATTGAGAGTTTACGCTTAACCCCTTGACGCCCAGCTTTGTTTTAAATGCGTTATTTCTCTCTTTATCGGGGAAAAAATATCATTCAATCAAAAAGAACCATTATCGAAGCCGTAGTAAGGATTAAATCAGACTGCGCGCTATAGAGCATTATACCTAATGCTCGCGGATTTTAGGTAACGTCGCGCGCATGATAAAATGCTCTCGGGTTTTGAGGGGTTAAGAGATATTTGTAGCTAAGCTTTGAAGCGTTAGAAAAATTTACACATTGGATCTCGAAAACAAAACGAACGACGTTAGGTAAAATCTGATTGTTCATGGAGTTAGTAGTAAGCTTGCTCATGGTAGTTAGGCGGCCAAGCGACTTTGTCGAATTCGCGTTTATGAGACATGTGTGGGCCAGCTGTAGCAATATTACTTCAGTTGAGTCACCTAGATCTTAAAAACGAAACGACGTAGCGGATATAAAATTACTCTTACAGTTTGTCAATACTTTCTTTAAAGATTGAGAGTTTCTCAACCCTAACTATAAAGGAAAAAGATATTTACTTTTATGGTGAATAGTCTAGGAGTACAAAATGCGCGATGTTAAGTTATTTCGTATTATTTTGTGTTTTATTAAAAGTTTTTTTTTATGTAGTTAACACAATTAAATGAGAAAAAAGTGACCAATTTCAAATGATACCAGATTATTTCTCGGTTTTGGTCAGCGTTTTTTTTATTTCCCAGGTAAAGGCTTGTTCCTGACTATCACCGGAAAACTTTACGAAGGGGACTGGTATAAAGGTTTTAGGTAGATATCTACTTATATTAAACAAAAATGGAATATAAATATCATCCACCTAATATAAGAAGGAAGTGTACTTATTATAATGAATGGGCACACAATACTGATATTATAGATCGATTGCTTAAATAGGTAGGTAAGTCTTCGCCCGCGCAGTACAAGGGCGTGGGGGTACGGAAAAATGGGGGAGGTGATGCACAATCTCTAATTTTTTGTTCACGTAAATACTTGACAGTTATCTCACCGAAAGTTCAATAATAGTAAGGCTGTAAGATGGTAACGCTCTTCACCAGAATCCTCAACTACAGAGGAACAAGTATCTCATTTCTAACTGCAGGAGCACAACAATGTTTACAAATAAGTAGTTTTTATGACGGCAGTAATAAAGTACATGGTAGTGGCTAGTCAACTTAACAAACTCTACCACTGAATGAACCGAGCACGTAGATGCAACCCACCTTGGGGTCGACCCCGGTTCCTCTGGGCGTAAAACCGGTGGGCAAACGAATATACCACAGGCGGTAAAAGCATGTCGAATCGTTTGATACTAACCAAATTATATGATTGATTGACTGAAATGATATGATCAGAGATAATGGTTGTATTTCTGAAAAAAATTGTCTATATAATAGTATATTAGCTAAATATCTATATATTAAAGTTAGTATTAACAACCATATACTTCAGAGGCCCTATTTTTGAAATGTATTCGTTTATCGTCTTTTTTATTCCCTGTATCCCGAGTAACAAACGGGTTGTCTCGAAAAATAGAGGCACAGATTATTTATGCGTGTACTCTGGTATATATAGATTAACAACTTATGCATTGCTAAGTACTTATCAGTTAACATGCCACGCTGTGATCAAATACACTGGGAAGAAAGAAAATTTGTTATTTGTGAAACAAAATTCACAAAGTTTCAAACGTATAAGTACTTTTACGATATCATACAGGCACGGCTTTGGTACACTCAGCAACCGGCTTGAAAATGGAAAATTCAGCCTCGAATACAGAGGTGACTGGGTTCGAGGTAAGCCCGAGGGTATTGGTTGGAGGTACTATGACAATGGTGACGTATACTTCGGTCATTGGAAGAGAGGAAAGATGCACGGTTATGGGAAGATGTGGTACGCCAACGGGACCTATTATGTAGGTTATTGGAACATGAATTTGAAGGAGGGTCTTGGTATGTTTATACAAGGTCAGTAGATATGAAATACTTTTATCAAGTTTGGGCAAGGCCCTTTTTACAATTTGTTTTTGCTACGTTTCTGCAGAGATTCAGTAGTAATACTTACATTTACTCATTAAACGACATACCAACTTATAATGATACCACCTTATTTAAAACGGACTTACGAAGTCTCTGAATCCACCACCTTACTCACCAGTCTCACGTGCTTGATACTCTGATACAAAAGCTCACAATGTACCTATATAATGCTTAGGTTTCATAAATTTAAGTATGTAGCGCTTTATATAATGTTATTATTTTATAGCAACATTGTTATTAGGCTTTGAGTAAGTCCTAACTTCTTATTGTAGTGTTATTTATCAAAGGCTTAGGGCAATGATCGAGGGCATGTAGTTACCGTCGGCCAGAAACATCTGACCTCTCCTCCAGTCGTAGCGGCTCTCCGTCCCACTGAAGCGAGGAGAGGTAGGAAGAGTGTGTGCGCTTGCGTTTGCGCACTTTTGAATATTCTGCGCATCTGACCGCTTTATCATCATCATTATCAAAGGATGAGCTCCTTGTCGCTACATGCTAGTGTATGAAACTCAAACATTAAAAAATTATAATAAATATAACTTTATACAATCAGTGTCCCGTGATAAGTGAGTTCACGGCGTTTTATTTCTTTAATTACTATAATTATATAAACCAGCGGATATTAGTGCCTTTTTATTGGTCTATTATCTATGGATTTATTTTACCTATATCTATAAACTGAAGATTTTTATAAGCTGCAGTAGTAAGGTGACATCAAATTATATACCAAGACTGCGACATATGGTTGGGTCAAAAATATGGAATGCTTATATACCTACAGATTTCTGTTATTGTTTTCTTTCGTGAAAATATATCAATCGTTAATCATATCAGCCGAGAAACGTTAATTTCTGAAAGCGTCCCCAAAATATGGAATGATTTTGCAGAATTTACCTACGCTTAACCGATTCGTTGCTACATACTATTACAGAAACGAAGGCTACGAGCTTGATTAACGTGAAAAATGAAGATAGTTTTTATTCTGGGTTGATTTCCCTAAAACTTGATTTGAAGGACTTATCATCGATTTAAAAATGACACGGTTTCAGTGGCTAACGCCACACGCAAAAAAAATCAGCAACGAATCAGTAAGTAGTCGGGTTGGAATTCGCAATAAAAGACCACAATTGGGAAAATGCTGCTGCCCGGCCTACGGAAGGTAAATGCGATGACCTCCAGTATTACACAGTAGTCGCCTTTTAAAATATCCTTAAGGATCAAGGGTTGGTGGAGTACTAGTCTGGTGAAAACCACAAGGCGATCAGTATCAATGATTATAATGATATAAATCTCAGAGAATGGCAACCGTTACGAAGGGCACTGGGAGAATAATTTGAAGCACGGTCTCGGCCGTTTCTACCACATGCATACTGGGCAGCTTCAGGAAGGGTGCTGGGTGTGCAACTTCTGCGTCAAATCCAAGATGTCGGACATCATCATCCGACAGTGCTGCGATCTGCCCACGGAGTATCCAATACCACCAGTAAGTTTCCTCTTGAAATAATTAATGTAGCATGTTAAGAATTTGAAAACATTGAAAAATAAAAAAAAAAAAAATTTCTTTAACTTTTAGTGAATATTAGAAATTTATGAGCTGTTAAATAGTAGCATTCCATAAACTCGTTTCGTAAAACAGCAACAAAACACATCCCTGTAACTTGGTTAAAACGTAAATGGTACCTAAGTACTAATTCGTGAGTTGTCGTTACACATGTTTTATTGTCAAGAGGTTGCCATCACGTATTTGAGTTAAATATTTAAAAAGTATAGTATTCTATTGATTCAGATAAAATACTTAAAAGTATCTTAAATAATTATGAAGATACAGCTGTGCAACTGTGGACACGGTATTCTAGATTGCACACTGTTTTAAAATCGTAGTTCCAAAAGTTTTGAGTGTGTTTTGTTTTTTTTTTTATCTTATTGATTCAATTGTGCCTTAAATATTTTACTATAGTCTACGACGGTCTCTTTGTTGTCTTTATGGCGACATTATGGTGACTCCAAAAATTCTTAAAAAAGGGACATAGCATTTTCCTCATTCTTCTAAAAATGAGAAAGCTCCAGCTTTTCGTAATAAGACTTAACCGTAATACTTTTTATGCAAAAAATCATATACTTCTAATAATTGATGTCTCTGTGATCTCTGGTAATGTTTCAAAAAATTATGAAATTTTCAGTTAATTAAGCAGTTTTCAAGTTATGAATAATTTTGCATCACTTGAAAACAAATAAAATCAAAAACGTATATGCTTATTGGTGTAGCCCTAGTGATATACCTCTGGACTTCCGCTTCAGTCTGTTTTTGGGACATCCTTAAAATTGCTACTTAATATAAAAAATGATAATTTAAAAAAAAACAAAATAAAATGAAGCAATAGAGAATCAATTATTGTATATAATGTAGCCATAACTATATTTAATTTTTATATTTTTTATATATTTTATGCATTTTCAATGCGATCTTATAAGATAAATTATTATAATAGAAAAATACTAGAAAATATTCTCAATTGGGAGAGCATTGGACCGGATTTCCAAAGGTTGCGGGTTCGATTCCCGCCTGAGAATTCACTTGTGACCCAAGTCGATTTTTTCTAGTAATTTTCTATTATAATAATTTATCTTATAAGATCGCATTGAAAATGCATAAAATATATAAAACTAAAATGGCTGTTCCATCTTAATTGATTGACCAAACATTTGTAAAAATGTTTCTTTCGAATACGAGAGGATTTTCCTCTCATTGATGAAACAACGCTGGCTTGCAGCGTAAAATCAGGAAGGTACTAGAAAATTTCGACGAGTGTTCACAAGGCTCGGTAGCTCAATTGGGAGAGCATTGGACCGGATTTCCAAAGGTTGCGGGTTCGATTCCCGCCTGAGAATTCACTTGTGACCCGAGTCGATCTTTTCTAGTATTTATCTATTATAATAATTTATCTTATATTTTATTTTGTTCAGGAACGACTTCGTGATTCCAGAAAGATATTAGAAGATAGTGAGTTCTGGTTGTTACAGAAGATAGGGGATATAGATAAAAAACTTCAATATTGTATTGATCAAATGGATTAGGTTTAATAAACAGATCTTGTATACATTAATATTCACTTATAATATAACCCAGATACAAAGGTGAGCGTACCCGAAATTCAGAATTAATGTGTCCTTTTTAGTGCCCCATTTATTACCAAAATTACTAAAAATACCAAATAAGTATTTATTATTTTCATGATACCTATTTCTTTCAGGTTAAAGTTATATTATCCAATTTTCCCAACCTATGCCAATTGATATTATCCATTAATCAAGATCCGGTTACGCTCATAGTTTATACACTTAATATCTAAGTCCAAAATTAACTAGTAAAACTTAATTAATTAATAATTGATTAATTACTTATTACATGTCATTATTATATCACAGAGTACTTTATTTATTGGATTAAGTAGAAGTACAGTCAATATCGTATATATTGCTCTTATTCGGGCGATAGTTATATAGTAATTATTGTATCAGTGATCAGATAAGAACCATGATAATCTTATCGTAAAGCATTTGAGCAATTAAGGTGACGCTATGATTGCGCCTTTATTTTTAGTAACATTATAAAGTCACTGTTAAGAAACCTAGACGATAACAATGTCGACCAACCATAAAACAAGTAATAATATTAAGTCAAAAGTAAACATTGTTTTGATCAAAAAAGGTTTTAATATTTTTAATAATTCCAAAGGAAGACCTGTCGATAGTATGAATTCTGAGCCAAATTACGACGATGGTATATATTACCTAATTACTTGCCTTTAAATCGTCATTGAGACAAATTGGCTATGGCAAGAGAATAATACTGCCGACCGTTAGCTAGAAGGTCGAAGGAAATTTTTGAGTTATAAGCGAAAGACACTTAAAATATTAATGACTTAATAATTAAAAAGAATAAAACAATAACACTATAAATAATAATAATTGCTTGTCTGTCGTCTTGTCTGTTCGGTTGGAATCTTGTATTTCAATTTTGAGGCACTTCCCGACCACCTAGCGAGTTGAAACTTTCAGGGTAGCTCAGAACCCGATGACAATGCACGCTTAAACAATTTTCAACTTTCTAGGTGCACTTTCAAGTCAACTTTCGGCAACTTTCACTTTTGTATGGGGCTTATCAGATTGTTGCGTAACACATGGTTACTTTGTTGAGTTAATAATTAAAAATAATAAAATAATAATACTAGATGTTACTGAGCTACCCTGAGAGTTTCAATACGCTAGGTGGTCGCGAAGTGTCTCAAAATTGAGATACAAGATTCCAACCGAACAGACAAGACGACAGACAAGCAAACAGACAAGAAAGCGACCTAAGAAAAACGTGGGAAAATAGATGTATTTGTTAGGACTACTTCAAATACTTGTCAGAAATATGATTTCTAGCCAAATCGAAAGAGTTTTTTTTAACATATTGTGGTATTTAAATCTTTAAAGACCTTTAAGCTCAAGGACGGCAGAATTTGTCCTAGTGTAAAATAACAGTTTGTACAAAGAAGTGCCTAATAAAAAGACAATAACATTTTTATAGCCAGTGTCTTGCACAGATTATGCAAGCGTTTTCGACTTAAAATTGTGAGTTTAAGTATATAAAACGTGTCTACCCTCGATATTACAATATTTTCTTATTTCTTTTATACCTTTAACTGTACCTACAAATGCAACAGTACATCGACCTATACAAAACCATCAACGTTCAATTCTGTTTTCAGCTTATCGTATACAGGTGTGCAATATTAAGTGAGAAATTTTGTTTGTTTGACATGCCGTTTTACATACATTATAATGTGAATTTCCCAATTAGAAATTAGAAATTATGCCAGTGTGCATAATTTAAAAATTAAAAATAAATTTTATTATGGAATAATAGGCTTACTATGCGTCTGTATAAAAAGGCATTTTAATGAATTTAGCTTGGAATCAATAATTGGTGTGATTATCAGAAATAACTAATTTCAAGAGTCAACAGAACATGAAATCATTATTAAAAATATAAAATATCAGCACAAAATCTTGATATTCAATTGTCCATCATTCATCACGTATGTCACTCGAGAGCTATCGACAAAGATCGGATATCTGCGTTGAGTCGATCATAAAATTGGTGAAAAAGTCTACGACACTTATTTTCGAGAAAGTTATGTTATTCATCTACATACCCTTTTGTTACGTTATTAGAATCATCAAAGTTTTTTTAATAGCGATATGGACAAATTACTAATTGCAAAATCAATTCTTGCATGGACATGGAGACGAGGGCGTTTTGGTGCAACCGTAGTGAACCTGCCTTTCGCACCGACGGTCGCAGATGACAGTAGGCCCCCTGGGCTCGAGTCACGAAATGTTTGTGTGATGAATACGAACAATTGTACTTCAATCATGGGTGTTTATATATAGCTATATAAATAAAAATTATCTGTTACAGTGTTTGACTGTAACAAACTCCTAAACAACTGAACGATTTTGAGGATATTTTTAATTTTGCTGGATTTGTTCCAACTTAGAACATTTTTTTATTTAGGATATGTTAGCTCTTGATCTCTATCAAGCACGGACAGGTTTTTTATTTCATAATAAAAAAAATAGCAAATAAGTGAGCCACAGAAACACGTGGCCGGGTCTGCTAGTAATTCTATAAATAAGTATTGCACATCCCTTTCATCTATAACACGCCTTTCAGTGCTTACTTTGGGCTAGACTAATTGGTGTGAATGCAAGAAACATTATTAATATTTATCAGACTAGCGGCCCGTCCCGGCTTAGCACTGGTGGACAAAAATCTTTAATTTTTTTCTATTATTAAATATTTTTCCGTTAGCGCCATCTAGCGTCCGGTAGACGAACCACTTGCGGTTAACGCGCTGCTATGGTAACGTTATTGATACACTGGAAACAAGAGCGGGAAAAATAGCGGACAGACAAACACTCAAACCACTGTGATCTTAGATTATAGATTTTGTGTTGGTTCCTGAAATGTAGAGAATGTTCTCTATTAGTTCTACGTAGATAACAGGTAAGCGCAGATAAAACAAAAAATATCGTTAAAGTTAAAGATGTCTCTCTCTAGAACCATAACACAAATCGTTTAAATAAAACCACTTACTTTACTGGATTACCGGAATTCAGGACGCGTTTTACAGAAACCGTGACCAAGGAGGTAGGTAAAAGGTATGAGTCGAAACGTCAGGATATAATATTAAAAAATAAAAAATAGAAGGCGTCCTCAATCTAGTATTTTTTTAATTTACGACAGCCGCGGCATTATACGAACAATAAATTTGTTGTTGTGGATTTGGACAAAGGTGGCCGAATACATTGATGTACATAAATTGTAATTGGTGATATAGACAATAAAAGCTACTAGGCTCAGAAATACATGCTGTTAAAAGGAAGATGACAATTTGGATACTGTATTCATCTCACCAGTAGGTATGAACCTACCTAAATGCAATAATTGTGTATCGAACTGATAGGTTAATTCAAGTCGAGTTTCTTCCAAGTAGTCATAAATTTAGAACAACAGTGTATTATTAGATAGACCTTATCAAAACTCTGTATACCCGAATAATGACCTTAATAAAAAGTAAAATTAACCTACTTATATAATATGAATACAAATATACAACGTATCCACTTGTCCTTCGCTTAATCGCCATGGCGAATCGGTTCGTGGGTATAGTAAAAGAACAAACAATGGCCTTCGTATTAGAGGCCGATGTATTGCCGCGTCGCAATGATAGCAAAATTATCTTTACACGCGTTATAGTCGATGGGGCTATGAGAAATGGGCTCTATAACAATGGCATTAGGTTTATCTTTAGTTCGGCAAAGAATGCATATTTTAATGCAATTTTATTTTGTGTAATTTTATTATACTTATAAATTGTATTTATGGAAAGCCATGTGAAAATTTATTCCAAGTTTATGTATGTATTTAGAATAAATCATTATTAAACATAAATATTATTATTTAAGTCAGTTTAATAGTCATCGATTAATTATTTGCTGTTAAGATTGTCTACCGAAATGTTTAAAAAAAACAATCAATAAAGATTGTCTTTTGTTTAATTTTAACAATTGGCTTGATGTGCCGTCGAAGTCAAAAACTTCAAGTAATTCTTTTGAATAAATGCATATCGCTTTTCGTTAGTAATAGTAACAAAGGTAAGTATTATATGAGACTATACGTTACAAAGGTTTTATTGTGAGACCTAGAATGTTACATTACATAGATAAAAATGCATGAAATGCATGCAGTGCATCCGATTGCTCATTCTTTTTATCACACGATTCGTGTGCTTTGTGTATATTATACTATTTCGTATATGATAATATTTCTTATGCGCTTACCGTGGCATAGTAGCTGTTTCACTCTAAAATGTCAGAATTAAATAATTACACAAAGACATTTGGCAATTTAGACGTAAAAAATCTATCATAATCAGTTTGTTTATATATTTTCCTCTATAATTTGACAATTTTCGACGTATGGCACGTTTAAAGTTCAAGGGAAATTCACACTATCCATTAAGTGTATGGCCGAAATAAACACAGGCTGTCAGCGCAGTCAGCATAATTTAGAACTTTGTCACTAACTATTGTGAACAGTAAAAAATAAAAACACATACTTGCAAATGAAAGAAAAATTAATAATAGTTCTCCTTCTGGGGCAAGGGAGTTTTATAATTAAAATATGCAGTTGAAATTTATGTAGGTAAGTAATTGCACTACTTGATTACATAAGAAATTATCAACCCTGTTACGCATTCTTTTGAACAATAAATTCGTATCACCTCCGAGCCATCTGTGTATTGGCTTTTTAATTAGCCCGTGTAGGCAATATTCTATTCGCGAGAGCAGATTGAACTAAGTATAAACGATATAAGGAAAGCCCTCACTTAAACTATGACAATAAATGGTTTAGGTATAAACAATTAAAATACAATTACCTCCTTACTCAGTACTCATCAAGCTATGAGTAGACGTTTACTTAGACAAGACATATAATGTGCATTATTAAAGGTATAAGTAGATAGCACTATTGTATAATAATTAATAATTGTTTCAATTATATTTATTAACATTTGAACGATTATTGCTGCGAGATTCGTTGTCATGTGCAAAGAAAACAGTTTTTATGGTTACAAAATTAACTGATTTGTCACAGTCTCATTATACCTGTATACAGATTTAAAGTATAGGTAGATTTTGTTCAGTAATTTTTGTTATCGACTATACCTACAACTCAAAATGAGATTTCGGTTAATTCAAAGAAATTACTGTGTTGTGCATGTCGTATCAGAATTAGGCATTTAAATAAGTACAATCATACATAAGTACACAACAAATTACATATAAAAATGGTACATTTAATAGGAAATGGAATATATGAAAACAGATTAAAAAAAACGTAACTCCTAACTTAATAATTTCTAACATTCCGATCGAAGACATTCACAATGTTGGCGTCACCGCCGGTCACACGATACTACTACTTTGATCCAACAATGTGAGATTGTTCATCCTGGAGTCGTGGTCACCCATCTCTAATTGTTTTTTGAGCATTTCTAATTCCTTAATCCCCGTGACTGTTACTTCGTATTTGTGCGTTGCGAGAGATAAATAGAAGTGTATTGCGAATGCTAGGAACACTATCATGACTGGAATAAGAACGACACAAGCCGACCACGCAGCTGTCGCACTCAAGTCGTAGAACTTAACCCAACATAGTATAGCTATTTCTATTAAGAACAGAATAAGGCCTAAAAGAGTGGAAAAAGCCCACGCTATTTCAATGTACCAATGCAGTCTCTCGTGCGGAGATTCGTGTACGAGAGATATGTTGTGGAGGTTACCTACTGCCTCAATATTTGGCAGGATGCAAGTGCTGATCATAAGCGCCAGCATGTGAACAGCTACCAGTAGGGTTGTGCATACCGTGAACGCTACCAGCATCTCAGTGGGTACTGCGGTCGAGCTGGGCGTGTTCAACTGAACTTCTACCATGGCCACCTTGGAACGAAAAGCAAATAAATTATTTATAACAAAATAAACACACAAAGAGTATGCAAATAATTAATAGTTCTTTGATAGCCATATTTTTCATCCATATTCATAATACTATGCACCTAACTAAACAATTGATTACAATTTTGGTACAGTGAATCATAATATTCAAATATGTTACACACATATTGTATTTCATCGCCACATTTTCAATAACGCAGTCAGTAAGATTATTATCTTTAACTATTAATTTCTTCTGGATTTTCAATAGCAGAATTTACGCCAATTTGCTTTAGAAGACTCCGTATTAAATGATAGATTAAAACCCTTTAGGTACGTTTGGTCCAGTTTGCAGTTATTACAGTGGTAAAAAAATGTTAAAAGTTTACAAATAGCAAAATGCAATTTCCAAACTAATTTTCGTAGTATTAAGGTCTATCGTATAAATATAAAAGAAACAATAGTGTAATTTGCTTACATTCAGGCCTTTGAGCATCGACCCACTTATCATCGTTATCAAGATGCAAAATGTTAATTATTAGCTTAGATAAAAAAAACAAATAGACTTGTTATAGAGACAAAGAATTAATCCTTTTATTACTAAATCGTCCTTATAATTAACATTTTATTTTGAAATTAATACCATATCGAATACCATAAATAAAAGCATAACAATATATAATTTCGTGTGCGAATAGTTAGGTTTGGTTGATGATGAAGATATCTCTCTTGTATCCATTTTTATTGTGTATAAGTGGCCTCATAGTGCGATACGTCTGGTTATAAGGTTATAAAAACTAAAAAAAGAACAACGAAAGTCAAACAAAACTTTTTGATAAGGAGAAAACCGATGGCGTTGTAGCTTGTTTAAAATAAGCAAATATCTATATTGACAATCATTTTAGGTCCAGCCTTTAGGTACTAAATTTATAAATATGATAATGCATTCAAATCTCAGTAACCAGTTTACCATGAAAGTCGTCAAATAGTTATTGGCCTATAATTCATATGGGGTTCATGTGGAGAGTTTTTCAAGTTTCTTTTCACGTGTTTTAATCATCGTAGAAAAGCTTTTGCCATCAATGTTTTTTTTTAAATAATGAGCGATTATGTTGATGCAAGTGTTTAATTAATTTCTTACCATAGCAAAACCGGACAGAAGAGCAGATGTTTTGCTAGAGGCCTTTAGCTTGGCGCGACTGAGTTGCAGTTTCCTCCATGACAGGTAAGCAGGCGTATGCAGCGCATCCGCTGACTGGAGTGGCGTCTCCCCAGACATCAGGTACTTATGCTGTCAAAAGACAAAACCACCTTTATATACAGAAACCTGTGGATATTCTAAAGTCACCGTGACTACCCTAAGTTGCAAAATTAACAAAAGAGTAACAGTGTTATACACTAGGCGTCACAAATATTGCACCTTTTAAAAAATATTTTCACATCTATTTTTCCTTAATTAATTAATTACTATTATTTAACTATGATATATCAAAAGAAAGGTTATAAAATGTTTTTTCAGAAACATATAATTCATTATGATTCTGCAGACCAGGTATTTATGAAAAAACATATGTTAAAGAAGTCCTAAAATCATTTTTATTTGAACAACAAAAGATTAAACACAAAAAAATCGACTCTTTCAGAGATACATCGTTGTGGCTGAGATCCGCGCCTCCTGATGTAGCCTCCAGTTTCCTCGAAACTCTGGCGTACTCGACGCACCGAGAAACGGCTTAAATTCAGTTTCCGAACACTGCTGCAGCCCTGATTGCAGTAGCGCGATCACTTGAGGAGTAATTTACATTTCTTCTTCAGGAGTAATTTACATTTCTGAGTATTTCTTGCAGGTGGTATTGTTGACATGTGTTCGCTCTGCAACGTCTGAAGAGCGAATTACCCTTTTTTTGCGCCCCTGGCAACTTGGGCTCCCTCCGTAAGCGGGGCCTCCCCCGTGAGGTGGTGAATCCTACATGGATACTCCGGCCCGGCTTCGAAGTTATGTCAGACTAAACACCATCTAGAAAGTGCCATAGCCTAGGAAGGCTGAATAGGCTTCATCTAAGCGACCGCCTCGGAGGGAACCGCGGCGGCGCAGTCCTATATTTGCCAGGTAGCGGCTCTTTTATAGCCTTTCAAGGTAGCGGAATTAGCAGGGTGCTGAGCCAGTAATGACTGTTAAATTAAAGGTAATTAAATGTATTTTCACCAAGTACCAAGTTGTATTACATTTATTTTATATACTAAGTGCTATTAATGGTTAAAACCGATTTATGAAAAGGTGCGATTTTGTGACGCCGAGTGTATTATTGCTATACAGAATATCTTTATAAATAATCTATTATATTTAAAAGATGGTTCAAAAAGTCAACAATTTTATCCTGTCTTTTTAATGAATCAAGATTTATAAACTCCACAAACAAAAACATCATAGATGTTGTTAAACTAGTTTTATGTGTAGAACTGTAGATTCTCTTTCTTAAATGGTGTCTGAAAATTTACGTTAAAGAGGCCTAACCATGATCATTTCCTTTCATGTTTCTTTACTACTAATTTTCTTTTTTCTTCTGAACGTGTCTACATCACTGAGCTTTAATGGCTAGACCAATTTTGATTAAATTTTTCATTTGAGACACATTCAAAAACACACTGGACAGTTTAGATTCATAATTGGACCCGGTAGGGGGCGATGGAATGGCTGCCAGGGCTGATTTATTAGAATATCTGTATAGTAAAATCTCTTTCACACCACATAATAAGGTTTTTGATCCATAAGTTTCATTTTATCAAATTCTTTGCAAATGTATTTAGCAAGGAATACAAAGAAAAATGTTATTAATTATATAACATAATAGTTTGTCAGTTAGACACCTGTTTGTGCTATGGTAGCAAACCTGCCTATTGCACCACTCACATAAATAAATGCCCTGTGTTTGTGATAAGTATAAGCATTTTATTTTCCTTTGATATATTCTTGATTAAAACATAGTATAAGCTTGGCTTAGTTTGGGGCTACATAATTGGTAAGAGACTGTGAGATAAAGTGTACTTATTACTTACTGTAAGAAAAAATTTATGATCACAAGACAAATTTAAAATTTTGAAGAGCTTAACAACACGGCTATAATTGTTTTTGGCCTATGACTGCAGAAGCTAAGCAACATTTCCAAATCACCAGTCAACAGATAGGTCATTGAATAATTACAATCTGCTTAAAAACTTCTGTGTTTCAGAAGATATGTTAAGCTTGCATCTTAAGTTGTTTAAATCCATCAATCAATACTGGGCCAGAGAGGTTGCTTATCATTTATTTTCCCTACAATGTTTCCCTCAAAAATGGGAGAACTTTAGTCAGGTCACTATGAGGCTGATGAATTTTAATTTTTAGTAAGCACAAACATTATTTAATCAAAGCATTTATTTCACAATATATTTTGTATAAGAAATTGTTGTCAATAACACCTGTATGTATCATATCATAATATAAAATGGCACTTATAAGGACATTTAAGTGATTGACATACGGAAATGTGATAGTGAGCATACAGCTTTCCCCATTATATTTGATACTACACAAATATACACATATTTTTTTAAACAACTTTAAAACATACAGCAAAAGATGTGATTGTACAGGTTTCTTTATTTAATAAAAAAAGCTAGTGATGATACTTAACAGTAATCAAATAAAACAAATTTTTTGAATTTTGATTAATAAATACACCTCATAAAATTGTGGATAATTCTATTACAAAACATAATGTTAACACACAAGTTATTTTCCCATCCCAATATAAAACTTAAGCTAACATACATTACCTATATCACTACAGAAAAGTAAACATATTAATGTGTCCAAATGCTTTCAAGGTAATTGTCATGAATACACACTCAATGGTGAAACAATAGCTTTTTGCAAATAAGAAAGAGACAAAGAATTATGAAGATATCATGATTATTAAATCAAGCTTGTTGAAATCATACAGTTGTTTAAAAGATGTGCTTTAGTGAAGTAATAAGTACAAAAATAACCAAATTTTAAAAAAAAATGCATTTACAAGGAAAACTACTCATAGATGCAACAATTTATTAAGAATACACATGCTAGCAAGTGACAGATTACCTTGCCTAGTTTTGGACAGCAATTTTTACACTGACTGTAACGACCGGCTGAGTGTGTACAGCGGTAATTATTTCCAACTGTGCTGGCTGACCAAACCGACATACCTAAACAAATTGCACGATAGTCCTTCGACTTGAAGCGACGAGGTCACTCACACCAAAAGTTTATGGGGTTATTCCATGGAAGTTATATCATTAATATTTATGGGAAACGTTGATTATAATTCGTTGATATATACAGTGGGTACTAATATTTTTATTTAATATTATTTAAAATGTAGTGCCTAACTCAGCTGATGAGATGACATCGATCAACTGTCAATCTACTGTCAACATGACATTGACATTACAGTGTGTCTCTCTTCCATAGACAATTTGTCGATAATCAAAGGCTAACTGCGTTCTACTTTAGAAAAATTTTAATGGACTTAATCGATCGACTTTACTTTGTTTGATTGTAACAGTCAAATAAAGCAAATGATAAATACAAAAATAAAAAAATGTAAACTTAAATAATAACTATTTTTTATAAGAGTTCTTTTAAGTACTCCACTATTACACAGGAACACATTTCACAATCCTTAATTACATATTATGGTCAATATAAAAAATAACTAGTAGTCGTGATTATTTATACTGTTAAGATAGAACTGCGTAGGATAATCATTTAATCAAACACAAAATTACAAAAGTTTAATAAATTCAATATCGAACTAATTAAACTTTTAATTTTGTGATGATTGATTTTGGCAATTAAATCTAAATGTCTTAAACCGATTTTTAAGACACAAAAGGTTTGCGATTCAATAGGTAACGTGATAAAATCTCATGCATCGAAAGCTACTGTCGTTTATCGAACTACTATCTATCGAAATATTAAACTAAAAACTCATTTCACCAGTTCAAGTTTACTTTAATTTATTTTTTAACGTTACGTTTAAAATTATTCCATATATTTTCACTATCAAACAATAAATATGTCTATTAATATTCACTCACAAAATATGACTGGCTAATTTATGTACTCTGTGTTCCGAATTAATTTTCGGATTTTTATAGGCATAAGTCAAATATCCGAACACGTTTTAGAAAGAGATGGCTCTCAAATTCTATTGTTGGTTCACTTTCGTAACGGTATTGCGTCTGTACGGGAGTGTCCAACTTGAACAACAGAATGATAAGCGACTGACAAGTGGATGATTTTGTTCATTGCGAATAATGTAGGTCGGATAAAAGTAGTCGGTTTTGGTTAATTACTGAACATTTGAAAGCAATTAACCACTCAAAACGCAGACATTAAGTGAGCTTTGTGTGGTTTGTGCTGAAGTTAAAAAGTGCTTCAAGTTGCAGTAAACAGAGTTGTAGCTAAGTGTTTAGCTGGAGTTCGTAGCGATGGCCGAGGCTGCAGGCACCACTGGCAGTAACCCTAACGCGGAAATAGTTCGTGGTCAGGTTTTCGAAGTGGGTCCCAGATATACCAACCTGCAATACATTGGTGAAGGGGCCTACGGAATGGTTGTGTAAGTACATTTTTGAATAAACAAAATACTCTCTCTCTTATTCTATTAAGCTACTAAACTAAAAAATTAAAAAGTTTACGATTTCATAACAACTTGCAAGCAGTTGCCAAAATTCAAGTATTTTGTATAACTGTATTTCTGTATTTGTATTTCTGTAGGATGACTAAACATTTATATATATTAAGTTATATAATATAATAACATAACCATAAATGTTTCTTCAATGCAAATTAAACTTTAAATTAAAGCATAAGCCACTTAAAGTATTGTTTACTTTTACTATTTTATTACTGTCAATTGTTACTTATTCACCAAAATATGGTAATTTTTTCCTGAAAATGTTTTTCTTATTCACAATATTCGTTTTACATTGCATTTAATTTAGAAACCAATTTGAATTAGTCTCCAGAATGACATAATTATTCTATATTCTATTAAATTCAAGTAGACAACATGTGGTCATCACTATTTTTAATATTAAAAACTTTTTTTGAGTGGAAGTTAGTCAATGCTTATACAAGTTCAGTTATTGTTGGGTTATATTAGTTTTTGTCAGTTCATACAATATTTAATATTTTACAACCGTGTTACAAGTTACTTAAATAACTACCTAACTTAATTCAATGGTAATAAATCAAGTTTCAAAAACTGTCCTAATCATTAACTTTCTTTTTACACCAATTAGTATAGCCTAAAGTAAGTACAGTAGGGCTTGTGTTATGGATACTAGGCTAATGGATAGATATTAGAGATGTGCTGATTATGACTTTGGCCGACTACCCGATTAGTCCGTTATAAAGTGGCCGACTAATCGGCTGACTAGTCGGCCAAGCTAGTTGTTCGCTTTCAGGGGATTCTGTAATACTTCATTTACAGCTGTTTAGTTTACTTCGCATTGTTTCTTGATTTTTGATTTTGTATGGGTCAAATCGGTGCTTTTGTATAAAAAATATTTTTTAGTAAAAGTGACAGAGTTTAATTAAAATTGAATAATGTCAAAAATAAAGTCTTGTGTAGATTTTTCTTTTAACAATTGTACAATGATTTCTGTAAATTTAAGTGTAACCAATGAAAAATAATAATTTCTTGCGGTGAGCAGGGAAAAAAAGGCAACAACTTGTAGTATACAAGTATGAACCACCATATTAAATACCAACATCCAACCCTGGTACCTCAGTAAGGTTCTGCGATAAAATGTTTGACCACAGAATATTCCTCCCAGTCGCAAATCCAAGCAGAAGGACTATTATTTTATTTACGGTTTTTATTAAATGTAATTTGCCCCTACATACATATTTTTATTAATCTATACAAATACACACAAAGTAAAAAGCCGGATAGTCATCGTTCTTTGCCGAATAGTCGCCGACCATTCGCCGACTACGATAGTGACCGGATAGTCGGCTTTACCGACTAGTCGCCGACTAGTCGGCACATCTCTAGATATACATATCTTTTACATAGATATGTAAAATTTATGTTAGTATATAGAAATACATAATAATACCCATGACTCATAACATGACAAATATTTCTGCTTCCAGTACCCAGGTAAAACCCAGGACTGTCATTACAAAAAGCAGGATCACTACCGTTGCACTAAGTGGTGGTCAATAATGATGTACATATTTCTTATAAATATTTTTTTTTTAATATTTCAATACTGAAAATTTAATAACTAGCTTTATAGATCCGAACAGAAATCTACATCATTATATAGAAAGAAAGAATTTATTGATCGAAGGTACATAGAAAAGAATAACAAACAAAAATAACATCTAAAGAAGAAAAATAAACAATTGTGCTAAAATTAATTAATAATAAGTCTTAAACCTCGATCAACCAGGACACTGGCTCAGCATAGGCCTCTGCGAGCAGATATCTGCCATAATAGCGCTGATATTCTGGCAGGAACTGCCCTACTGATGACCTACTGATATAATAAATATTAGTAAATAAACTCCTCTAAAATAGTTAAATAGGAAAATGGTGATATATAAACATTATTAATGTACATATAGATTTACATGTACATATAAAAATAATTAAAAATGGAATACAAAAAATACAATTAAAACGGTCAAACCATATGTTAGTGTTTTAAAAAATAATTAAAAATTATTATAATAAAATAAGATATTATTATTATGATAACCCTTTCATATAAAGGTACTACCTCTTGCACCAATAGTCCTGATTTCGAATCCCAGATGGGGGTCAGATGCTTGTAAAATACAAATGTTTGTATCTATGTAATGGGTATTTATATATATTTGTATGAATATAACATACCAATCTATGTAATATATTATATCAACACAAAGCTAAGCTTCACAACTTAGCCTTACAGTGCTTGGGCTAGGCTAATTGGTGTAGAAGTAAGATGTATTATATAGAATTATTATGAATTCATTTCAAAGAATTTACTGAATACAATATTCGCCTGATAGCGATTAACTAATATTAGAAAGTGATTTCATAGCAGTCCATTTGATCTTGTTTCGAGGAATATTCATTAAGTATTATATTCATTTACATATTGACTCAAACATTTGGTTTTACTCTGTGTAATTACTGTACTCATATAAAATTGTTTTAAAAATTAAACACATTTTATCTAGAAAAAAAAAATCCCATCAATGGTGAATAAGGCACAAGGGACTCAAAATAAATATACTCTTTTTATCACTTTTTTTATGAGCTTTATGTATTAAGATTATTTTCAGAAACATATTTGGTCATCGTGATGTCCAAGTGATTAATAGTGTTTAATCAAAACGGATATTTAGACTTAGAATAGAATAACATACACATTTTTAATGCACCCTTTATGTAATTACAAGTCCCGTGTGCCTTGCACAACTTTTTCTGTACTTTAAACCAGGTTTGCAAGAAAGACGTGGGATTCAAATCCTGAGGGTCGGCTATCTAAAATTTTGGTATGTGACTGTTAATTTTAACAAGCATATGCTGCAGTTCTGTCTGAATCTTCGAAAGTATCCAATGTCTATGCACGTAAGTCTGTTATAGTAAATCAATACAACTTCAAAAGAATCCCATTTTTCAAAAGTAAAATTAAAAAAGTATGTTATATGACGAATTACGTAATCACGAATGTTTATCAAACTGTCGGTACACGGAACTTCGAAAATTGAGATGAGAACTTCGAAATTACCTATTGCTTAAGTCTCGAAGTTCCATATATCAGGATTGTAGATATTTCAAAATTAAGTAATGTAACTTACTTTTCGTGAATCGCCATAGGATACTTTCGAACATTGCATACATCGCAGTTTTGAACTTCGAAGTTTTAAACTGCGTACGCTAGTCGTATATACATTATGAATACGTAAGGGTATATATATTGTATACATATGTATACAAAAGTATTACTGTTATATGTTCTCTTACTTATCATAGGGCCCCTATACTGCCCTGCTAATATTTGCAGTATTTTCTTGCAAAAATGACATCCCAAGGGGATAATCTATACGTAAAAAATATATTTACAAGTAAAATATATTTTTTCTTATTTAAAACATGTTTTTTATTTAACATAAAACTCAGTACTTGCACCTAAATGTTACTTTTGCTAAAGAGATTTGCAGCATTATGCATGTGCTAGAAGATTATGCAGTACTTGCTACGTTTACTGTATATTCATTTAGCATATATTTTATTTTGCAACGAATACTAACTAAAGCCAAATGCAGTTTTGACTAGCATTAGCATTTTAATGTAGCGAGAATAACAAAGATCTACTCTTGCGACGCTGAAACTTAACGCAGTTTTCACCATTACTGCTTTTGAATGTAGCCAGAATAACAAAAAGCTAGTGCGTGTAGCGAAATTTTATATTATTTTTAGTCGTGAATAGGAAAACGTTTAACCGCCATGTCGCCTCATGGTAAGCAACGAGGCGATCTAGAATGTGACGCGCCTGCCTATAAGTTACAAGTGAATAGGTAATTCACTCGGGAGTTGAAGACCCCTAAATTGTATTTATCAGATACACAGACTCAGGCAAAGAGTTCCACTCATTAGCGGTACGGATTACAAAATTCGGAACCAAAACGCTAAGTGAGACTTTTTGGTATATCCACCATATTAAAAGAGAACGGCGAAACAAGACTGCAATTCTGCTGAACACACTCCGAAATGTATTCTATAAAAAACGGATAAGCTATCTAACTTCCGTCTATGTTTAAGGCTTTTCAGCTTACTATTAAAAAGGTCGTCATTGCCTATGAGTTTCTTGGCCCTTCTTTCAAGGAACTCAAGCGTCTGGAGTTGATATTGGACGGAACCGACCCAAAGATGAGAAAAGTACTCCATATACGATCGAACTTGCGCTAGGTAAAGGATGAGCAACTGTTCCGACGTGAAGTATCTACTCATCTCCGCCAGAATGCCAAGTTTTTTTGAAGGTAATTAAGCCTTACTCTCAATGAAATAGCCAAAATAGAGAGTTGGTGACAAAAACATACCGAGAAGCTCAAAATGGTCTGCGCTCGGCACGTATACACCTCGAAAAGTAGGAGTCAAGTCGAAAGGACTCCTTTTAGCGGAGAAAAGACACGCCTGGGTCTTTGCTGGATTGAACCTTACCAGATTAGCATCTCCCCATTCGTAGACTGCCTGCAGAGATAGGTTCATGCGGCTAACCATCGCCTCCCTATGACGCTGGATCTGTTCAGCACTAGCTCGAGCATCAGACATTATAGCTCTCTACAATCGTGCTGTCATCTGCGTACCCCAAAATACCGAGCACAAACAGGTCATTGATATGAAGCAGAAAAAGTGTTGCAGAGAGTATGGAACCATGAGGGACGTCTGAATTGACAGCCAAATGGTCCGACGAGCTACCATCAATACCAACTCGTATGGACCTATCCCTCAGGGAGTCCGATATCCAGACACACAAATCAGTGGGAAGACCATATGACGGAAGACGGTAATAAGGCTTTCATGCCACACTCTGTCAAAAGCCTTCGAGATATCAAGAGAGACGGCATCGCCTCACTATGCCTCTCGATGGCTTCGCTCTACATATAGTGGCGTATGCTAGAAGATCTCCAGAAGACCGTTTTCGGCGAAACCCATACTGTCGGTCACTAAGGAGGTCATTTTCTTCTAGTTACGACAGGAGCCTATGGTTCAGTACACGTTCCATTATCTTACAGAGAATGGATGTGACCGAGATGGACTTGTCATTGGCAGGCACAGGTTGTAATTTAGGCACAGGTGCACGAAAATAACAAAAACCTATTCTTGCGACGCTAAACCTAAACTTGATGAATAAAGGTATATTCAAAGACTAAAATAAAAAATGTTATTGAAACGAGATTTATAGACTAATTATAAATACGAGTAAAAAAAATTTGATTGTGATAATAAGCTTAATATAAAAACAAAACATTTTTCACAATACCCACGTAAATTCTATTTTAATTCGTCTCCTAATCGCTTAAATATTTGACAGAAGTTAAATTTACCTACATTTTAACTATACTTTGTCTCAAACCAATTTAATAAAAATGTAAACAAACCAGTTTCATTGAAAATACTCACACTTTCGGCCACTAAATGGATATAAAAACACATTCATAAGTAATAAGAAGGTTTCAACATGTATCTCACTAGTTTCTTTCAAAGATCATTGTTTGTTTAACATATTTAAAATTTATTTGAAAAACTTAAAACGAAAAGTGACATTATTAATCCAATGAAAAAAATTGTCTAATCTGTGTTCGCATAGTGTTTGACCATAAAAGAGTATCTCTCGATTCATTGATTACTTCAATTGAATCGATTATGAATCGAAGACGCATAGGTAATGTAATGAATAGGTAATTAGTCATGGATGTATGGTAAAGATAAATACGTGATAATTATACCTGTGAGTGTTGATAACTGATAATAAGGCGATCCGAACAACGAATTCGTCAGTGTTGGCAAAGAGCTGTCGGGACGTAATTCTAAATAATAAAAAAATATCATTTGTTGGCTTTACTGCTAAAAATATCACAAAAATCTCAAATATTTCAAAATATATAGTCTCGGGTAAGTTAGGGCTGGCTATGTTACCTTAAGTAAAATTATTCTAGTGAGAGTTAAAGCAATAGTTATATAGTTGCACATTTTTTATAAATCTTAGGTAGGCCTAAAATTTTACCGGTTTTTTTAAATTGATAATTACTGGTATTTCATTTAAAATAATAATAACGTTTGTCATAATCATAAGTAGTGAGACTGTTTTTTGTATATTCGGTACGGATGATTAATCAACTACCTGCGGATTTCTTTGACATCATTGAAGTCTAAACTAAAGAATCACTTTCATAAAACATTGGATTGCACTTAGTATACCTTTGGAAATATATATTTTAGTGTGACTGTGACAAATTATTGTCAGTAATGCAATCCTTCCTCACAATTACAATAATTATATGTTAAACTGAAACAACAGCCCATCGAATCAAACCACTGTAAACTTAACCTGACCTTCGTTTGAAATTAATTTGATAAATTTAACTCCATAAAATTACAAACAATCCGAACAGTTTAGTCTTAAAATTTGTTATCAATATCGATATCGACAAGCTGCCATTCGATATCAATGCATGCAAATAAATAGTATGTTTTATGTGTTTTACTGTTTTTATGTACCTATTGTAGTTAAATGTTTATCGTAATTAAATACTTATTGTTATAATGTATATTTTAGATATGGTGCTTTGAGAAGTTCCCATTATCTCCGCAGTTTTTTTTATTATATCAGACTTATATGGATAAGTTGTCATCGATTTTTCTACAAACTTGTAAATATTCAGTGTTATGGTCTTTTCATTTGCTGTCAAGCGACTAGGTCTCGGTCGTTTTTTCATAGGCGAAGACAAAAACGAAGAAGAGGATGACGGACCAGGGTTATCCGTGTTCAATGCTTAAAATAAAGATAAATCATTTAAACATCTGTTCTCATTTGAATATGTTTTTGAATATGCGGAATTGGCTTTTTAGTTTTGCTATAATTTTCTTTCTTTTACACAAATTCTACATTTTGTAAGGGAAAAAATACCTCCGATGAACCCTTAAGTGGCGGCCGTCGAATTACTTTTAAATGAAATGAAATTTACTTACATAAAAGATAATATTACAGTTACATATTTGTTGTACATACCTTGTACAAAGTCCAGTTATGGTAGCAAAATGTCGTTGCTCCAGAAAAAACACGATCCAAGTCACAATGTAAATCAGTTAAATTTGTCTATTGAAATGTAACACTTACAGATAATAAACGCGTTATTTATTTACACAACAAAGTCGAGTTCAGAGTCCGTGATTTAATTTTAGTCGGTTTATTTAGTTTCCCGAAGTTTTAACACCTTTGCAGGTGCCGTGGTTGCGGGGTGACGAATTGTTTCTTTGTGTGAAAATAAAAAAACGCGTTTATTTATCCATAAGTGTTTGATTTCAATGAGTTATACGCGTCAAAACCTAAGAAGTCAATTTTAAACTTGTCTTACTTTAATACTAAATATATTTACTTATTTAAAAATCTAGCTAGATACCGTTTTTCTTATGTGAAATTTAACAAATATATAAGTAATTTTTACTCGGTTCAATCTAAGCATTTATTTTTTCTATAATCACGAAGAATAGCACCATCTTTCGAGGCTTGAGAACAAATGCCCATTATCCGACACTCGGAATAAAAACAAACTACACTAACGCAAAGCTCCAACATAATAGTGTTCAATTAATCTAATCGAAGCAATCAATTGATTAATCGAATCATAAATGGTTTTACTTTTACCACATCACTCAATAGTCTATGGTCGCAAAAATGGCGTCTTTGTTTACATTTTTATTAAATTGGTTTGAGACAGGGTATAGTACCAGACATGAAAATAAAAACGATTGCTCTCTACCAACGCAGTATTGAACACGTGCTAGGTGATTTTGCAGTAATATAGCTACACAAGTACTGCATTTAGTCTTAGTGGTACTGTAATGACCGCAAGCTTGACAGAAAGTTGATGAAAATGCAGTACTGATTAATTTGTCGCAATAAGGCAATAAAGGAAAGAAAAAAATATGGCAAAAGAAATCTCGTTTTTTTTTACTATTTTTAAGTTATACTTTAAAAGTTATATAACAGATTTCTTGATTAGATATCAAGTAATATGTTTATCTTAAAACCATTATTCGGCAAGTACTGCGTTTGCAATAAGGAGGGCAGTATAGTAGTCCCAGGCTAGTTAAATCTGTATAACTATACAGAAAAAAAATTAATTAGTTATTAGAATGATATTCATAGGATAATTAACAAAAGGACAATAATTAACAGAGGATTTTTGGAAGGTTAAACAAAAGTAAAACGCAAAATAATTAATAATAACACTTATATTATATGACCATTTCTAATGTAATAACTTAATATAATAAAGCTGAAACAAAAATTAAGTCATATTTTTTTATATAGTGTTTATAATTGTATATTTAAATGGCTATAAGCTCCCCAAGTAATGAACTAAATTAACAACAGGGATAGGAATACATTACAAATATGTTTGCCTATTACAGGTACACATTTGTTGTTTATTATGTAGCTAATTATAATTAATAATATCTATTAATTATGTTTTATTATCAGTTACTATTATTATTATAAAACAGAGGCTGAAAGTAATAAGAAATATTTGATTGACATGCTTATATTCTTACTTTTTACAATTAATGGTACATAATAAATTACTCTAGATAGTTTTTAATGTTATTGTTAGTGAGTATATTATTTATTTAGTTTGAACACTTTGTTTTAGAATTTTCTGGCAAAAATAAACTTTAAATAAGTATTGATACCCAAATTATGATTATCGTCGTTGCGCGTGCAAAAATTGCTATGTGTTATTTAGCTATTTTCGGATTTTTATGCAGTGTTGATCGTTATTTCAATGCACACATACTGTAAAACAGCTATGTAATAAATGAAATATTTAAAGAGTTTCGAATATAAGAATACTCTGGATTATTTTCGTGAAAATCAGTTTTTTGCGTCTTCAGTAAAGTAAGTAAAAAACACATAGCGACCCTTTAGGCGCAACGACGTTATGATTTTCACTGCACATCGACGTTATTAAAATGAAGTGCCTACTCTACTATTAACCGAACGCGAATTGAGATCAAAAGTCTGTCAACGTTGTGAAAACTTGACTTAAAAGTAAATCCATTAATTGAAAATTTAATTTCATTAATCCCATTATCGGTGATGTGCGGTGCGGTGACTTGACGTGACGATAGTATCCATTGCAAGCAAAATATTTCAAAATAATCGAACAGTTAAATACTAAAAGACAATTCTTTTTCGTAAAATAAGTAGGATTTTTATAATATCTTGAAATCAGAACGCGATAACTATCCTTACCACAATGAGATATAGATCTACTATAGAGTTGCCTAGATATTTAATAAGTAAATAATCGTATGGAGAGGCGATTTTTACCACAATAATTTGTTTGGAATCAAAGCTATGATTATTTCAACTTCTGATAAGTATCGACGCTAACTCGTTTTCACTTCTATTAATTCATATTTGTGTTTCTAACACAATGATTATATTACATTATAGTTTTAAATATACAATCATTTTATATGTGGGTGGATATATAATGTTGCTCGACTTTTGGCCCTATTTTGTGTATAGAATTTTAACCATATATATAAATTGATTATATATTTATAACTATACTGTATTATAGTCATTGTTTTAGAAACATAAATATAAATTAAAGGTAGCGACGAATACGAATTAGCGTCGATACTTATCAGAACTTGAAATAATCTTAGGTTTGATATATATAATGTTTGGTTTGAGTGGAAAGTTTCCATTCAATTAATATACTATCCTACATCAGGCCAGTTACACTGAAAGTGGTTTTCGTTTTTTATTTATTTTGATAAATAATATTGAGGTGAAAATTGACTCTACATTCGATTATTTATCAATCTAAATATTAAGGCAGTATTGTTATAGTGGATTGATCCATCTGTTATTGTACCGAGGATAATATTCAGTTCAGAAAGTGGCCATTAAAGTATTCTCAGTATTAGGAGATACACCTACTTTGGTTAAGTGAAGGCAATCCTTCTTATTTAATAAAAATGTCTGGCAATCCTTCTTATTTAATAAAAATATGGTAACATAGCTAAATTACAATGAAGATGGGTTACCACATTCGACCTCAAGAGTTAAGGCTAAGGTTAACAGCAAATAAGTTCATCTTCCAGCATCAATGGAATAGAATGAATGGCGAACAATTAATGAGCTCTATGTCAAGTTGCTCTTTATTTTTAGTACTTAGTACTTTTATTATTATAAGACCTTGACAGAAATGTCGGCCTAAGTTTAAAAAATACTTGGAAGAATTCGACGACTCCGTTAAGGCTTCGGTAGCTTAATTCGAAGAGCACTCGCTCGACAGCGACGGAATGTGAGGAAACCTTTTTTTCTTGTATTGGTAATTTTTCTAGCGCGATATCATATTCATCAAATAAAAAGTTTGATTACTTCAATATAAAGTTTAATTGGATATTTGTCGCGGGTAAACACGGATTTTTTTTTCGGTGTTTATCATGTCTTAGAGGGCAAAATAGAACCAATTTGTTTCGATGCCGGGAATGTATGCATAATTTCTATGACGATTATTTGTTAAGTCCATATCAGTTAGTATCGGTATGGCAAAGGTCCATATCGTCTAATAATTTGATTATTGTTTGTAGATCACTGTTTTAATCTAATCTCCACGAATTACATTTATTTCTGTAGTATCATGTTATTATAATAATTAAAAAAACCTGGTAACTCCACGGCGTTAGAACTGTAACCAGAAAAAAAGAAAATGTGCGATTTTGATTAGGGCGATATCTACCGCTAACGTTACCGTATAACGTTTGATATGAAGTTTCTAGAGATGAATAAATGGAAAAGCAATTTGATGACTGTTAAATGACGGGAAATAACAAAGGCCGACTAGGAACTCAACCAAAATAGGTTTATCTTTAATAAGGTATTGGTTATTGGAACGGCATAGATAAATTTCTATAAATATATTTGTGGGAACGGTCACTTGGGTCATTGGGTGTGGCAATACCATTCTTGAGTCAGTCTTCACGAAAAGTATGGTGAGCCAACATTTAAAATTGTACAAAAGTACTTATTAAATATATCAGAAACAAATGCTTTTTGGTATGTAGTCGTCGGTCTATTATTAGAATGCGTAATTTTGAAATCCATAGCTTGGAGAACAGCTCTCATGAAAAAATGTTGCAATGGTTCTGAAATTGTATAAGTTACCTGAAAAATACTTTGTCCACCCTTCGTAATCGACTGGTTCGTATATTGGTTTTCACGGTACCAATCCCCGGGCGGGTTAAAATTGAAAAATCACTTTTCTGTATTTTCTCGGGTTAGGTTATATGTATGTATTTATTTATATAAATTGTGTGCTTTGGGCTAATAGTCAAGCATAATACACACAGGGCTATAAATAACTATAATTTCGCACGCTGCTTATTCTTATTTTACTAACTTGTATACCTGTTATCTATACATCTATTCATCATCATCATCATATAAATAAAATTGGAGTGTCTGTTTGTAATATTGAAATAACCGTTTTTTACAACATGCATATGAATACATATACGGTACATACACCAAAATTTTTTTTTTTACAATTTTTGTCTGTCTGTCTGTCTGTTTGTTCCGGCTAATTTCTGAAATGGCTGGACCGATTTTGACGGGACTTTTATTGGCAGGCAGCTGATGTAATAAGAAGTAACTTTACTACTTTTATTTAAGAAAAAATATTTTATTTTAGAAACATAAGGTAATGTTGCAATGTTCCACGCGGACGAAGTCGCCGGCGGCCGCTAGTAATGAATAAATTACTATAGCCTTATATTTCTCATTTCCTACAGAATAATATTTGCTATGAATAGAAACACCTTTTATAAATAATTAGTATTTCTGCCCTCTTGTCAAAATAATCGCCAAAAGGATTTACCTACACAGTCTGTTAACTAGTCTGTCCTTATGTATACTACTATACTAATCTTAATCGAAAGTGAATGTTATTGTTTGAATATTAATGTGTCGGTAGTGTTACCTGAGATCCAAAATAACGAGAATTACTTATCTTATTGAAAGAGGTTTTTACTATTAGAGCAGGGTAGACGAAATTGCAAACCTTATTCATTTCAATGCTGGAAAACCTGTTCAGAAGCTGTCACCTCCTTTTTTAATGCTAGTGATATTAATCTATATTTAAAGTTTGCAACTTTTTTTTTTGATGATCATATAGGCCTTTTTATTCTAAAACTCTGTCTGACGTCTGCCAGTTAATTTTATTTTAAGTTCGTATAAAAATATTGAATACTTAATTTTAATATTGTTTTTTTTTTACTTTTTAAACTGGATATTTTTATATATGTAGGTAATTTCGTCTAAAAAGAAAAATGCGAGCTCGTCTAATGACTAGCATATGTTTTACATATAATATCGCTTACTATGTGAACCAGTCTTGTATTTTAGAAACACAAATATATTTTTTACATATATTCTAATACCACGCCCAATGCACGTCTTTTAAACATTAACCCCTGGATCTGCCACCGTCATCATACAAAGCTACAATACCCTTAACATTGGCATCGTCGCTTTGCGTTAAAATCGGCGAGCTTTCCATTAAAGCCAGCAAGGATTGGGTCAACATATATTTTTTTATTGTTAAAAAAATAAGTAATCTATATGCTAAGAATACCAGACACATTGTTATCTAAGGTAGTTAACGAAATTAACTTTCCTACCCTTATAAATTCTCAGACCACCATAAAGCATGTACCTCTTTTGTTTGAAATTTTTCTGTGACATTCAAACAATGGCTACTGATATAACACCTGTTCGTAAAATTGTACCTTAACTAAGACGTAAGTTATAGAATCACAAGCAATTACAGCGCATTACTATACTTTGTCCAATGTAGGATGATACTTTTGACAGGTGTCACTTCCTTATTGCTACGTACTAAGGTTGCGTTTGTTTCCTTATGTTTGGCTTGACATTGCAATAGCAACTTTATACCCTCTATATAGGTGTCAACTGTCAAAAGTTTAATCCTACATTGGAAAAAGTATAGTGGGAGGACCTCGATATGGACGAAAATATATAAAACAGATTTTTAACGTAAAAAATTTGTAGAGACAAATGTTCGTCTCTACGAAATATCTTGTAGATATCACAGAACTTTTTTATAGTGGTTCTTTAAATGAACTCTTCTGTGTGGTGTACACATAAACCAATCTCCTTTTATGCCTTATGTAGCGCCTACATTTAAAGTTTAATTGCAAAGTTGCCAACTAATATCGTCTCGTATGTAGCCTTACGTAAAAGGGACACTTGTGAATGAAAATGTCTGTCATTTGAACACCATCCTTACCGATGGGTCATGCGGTTAAAGCATCCGGAATATATAATGCGGATGTGGTGAGGAATACTGCGCGCTGTAGTCGACCATCCACCGAGCAGGTATTCTGATCACGTACCAGACGAAAGGGTGGCAGTTGTAATAATAGTCTTTCAAAACAGAATTCTATTGGTTGCAACCAACGCACCGTACGTTGTACAGACAGTATAGATTTGCTTTCAAATAAAAAATCACAACCAAATCGGTTTACCTGCACTTTAAAAACTATCTGTATAATCTTTTTATATACGAATTGATCCTTCAAGGTGAATGTATTCATACAGAATACATTCCATCCATAAATTACGTCACAGGAATTTAGGTACTTTTTAACATGTTCCCCCGTCTTTGGGCCTCGATGTGACGTTACACATTTTTCAATATTATGCATGTATTTAAAGATATCAAAAGAAAAGAGTTATTTTCAATTTTTTCTTATTACCACGTTTTTCTTATCTCACTTTTCTTATTTGTTTGTCTGTCCGGGCAAAATCTTGCAACTTAAATTTGAGGCACTTTCCGATATGCTAGAAACCTGAAACTTTCAGGATAGTTCAGAACCCGATGACAATGCACTCTAAAGCAACTTTCAACTTTCCAGATGCACTTTCAGGTCCACTTTCGGCAACTTTCACTTTTGTATGGGGCTTATCCGATTGTTGCGTAACACATGGTTACTTCGTTGAGTTAATAATTAAAAAGAATAAAATAATTATACTAGATTTAAAAAATCTAAAAATCCCACGTTTTTAAATGTCCTAAAAATAATAAAATAACCCTGCGGGGCAAAGCGAGGGGCCACTCAAAACGTGGGGGCGCATCTTTACAATAATCGGCATCAATGCATGTCATTCATCTCTTTAAAATCTCCTATTAGTAATATGCGCCCCCACGTTTTGAGTGGCCCCTCGCTTTGCCCCGCAGGGTTATTTTATTCTTTTTAGGACATTGAAAAACGTGGGATTTTTAGATTTTTTAAATCTAGTATAATTATTTTTATGTACAAATGTAGATAGAGTTTGTAAATTTTTAAAGTTTTTAATTAACAAATAAAATTTCGCATTTTAGTATTTTAAATTTTAACATGTGACGTCACAAAGTTTTTGACCGCCTGTCCCTTGTCACATTCCGATGATACCCACCCCTCCTTTTAACATGTCACGTAATTTATGGATAACCCCCCTTAACTGTAAGAAATAATACCCGTGAAGTATTAATTCTTGATAAAACCTAAAAACATAATGTAAGCATTACCTAATGAAGATAAAGTCATCAAAATACACAAATAATACGACACAAAAGCGCGCCATAAGTTCTTATAATGACTTAAAAAGTCACAATACCAAAAATATTTTAAATTAGTTAATTGTGGACCTAGTACTAGCATACTACTGTCCTATGAACATAGTTTTCCGCAGTTGTACTCGCGACTCGTGGGATTTGATAGCTACTGCAGCTGTGATCATTATTTCAAACGATGTTAGCAAAAAAATTAGAAGGCCAAGCCAATGTTGATCTAATAATTCACATGAACACAGATTTTTAACATACAGTTTAACATTTTGAGCCAACAAGCAACAGGCTAATCAATTCCATAATTTTGAATGATTTGACCTCGACCACTAAAAGAGCAGGTGATTCTTTAACATCCATCGACCCACAAAATAGCCAGTTAATGATATTGATTTAGGCACCAGTTCCGTGTACTTCGGAAAACTTATTATAACAAACTTAACGTCTCGATGATCGAAAGTTACCACGGACCCCCCGTAAACTTTAGCTTTGAATTCAAGTCGTTAATATTCATAAATTATAATTCAAATTTTGCGCGTAACTCAATTCTCCCCGTAAATATTTGTAATATGGTCCTGTTTGCTGTAATAATATTTTACCCTCATCAATTTAAGTCTACATTACCTTTGTAGACTTGTTTTATATGTATATATATTTATAGGTGTTATAAATGTTATCCTAAATCTAATGGAACACTTTCTAAAATAGAAATAATAATTTATGTACCTACCTCACATTTGTACCCAGCCGTATATTATGTTACGGGCTAATCTGCCGCTTGTAACTTAGAATAATTGCTTTAGTCATTTTGGTTTAAGAAGTAAGGATATCATACAGTCATTTATAAAAAAATATACCTATATGGTCAAAAAAATTATAAATTATACACTATCCGGAAAATTTGTAAAATATCAATTCTTTTCTGAACAGTCCTATTATAGAATTAACATAAAGGAAGAATTTATTTCAATGTAAGCTACGTAAAAGGTATGATAATAATTGAACTATTTTTATCTCCGGTGAAAAATAGTATCCATATATACCTAGTCCGGCCATAAGTTCTGTTACAAATAAAAATGCATTTTTTTAATGAAGTGATGTAAGTACTAAAACTTAAATGTAATTATTTATTAAAGTCTCAGCAAAAATAAAAATATATTCTATTTGAAATGGCCACCTTTGGTTTTTATACAGGCCTTTAATCTGTCTGTCCACAAATCTATGGATTTAGGCACTGTTTTCATGGGAAATTTCGCAACTACTTGCTCCAAAGATTTTTTAAGAGACTCGATGTCGCCGTGTCGTTTAGAGCAGGCCATGTCCTCTTAAACTTACCATAATTTGTAGTCTAAAGAATTAGGTCTGGGCTAGATGAGGGTCAGTCTTCAGCTCTTATAAAGTCTGGAACGTTGGTTTCAAGTCAGGCTTGGGTAGTTCGTGCCTTGTGACCAGACGCAGAGTCGTGCTGGAAAGTCCACGATACATTTTTTAAAATGTATTACTGAGGGGTTTCCCAACACAATACAAGACTGTCTCTTACTTTGGCTGATGTTTTCACTCCTTTTTCACAAAAATGTAGCTTTGTGATGCCTTTTTAAGACACCCCCACCAATCCATCACTGACTCAGGGTGATGACCACGTTGTACTTTTCCGACCACTTGAGCAGCTTCTTTAGTGTTGTGACCTTACACTTTATCATTTTGCATATTGTAGTGCTCTTCTATCGTGAAAATTTTTTCATCGGTAAAGAGGATATTCCTGTGTCTATCACCTGCATATCGTGACAGAAAGCATTTTGATCGATCCACTCTCTCTAATTGTAAAGATTGATTTAGAGGATGTCCTGTATATTAACGATAAGCACCGAGCTTTAGATCTTGTTTTATAATACGCGAAAGAGTCCTAGCGGGAATCTTCATTTCTCGCGATAAAATTTTTTGCTTCCTAATGGGGTTTCAACGAATTCTGGCTTTAACAGCATTAACAGCCTTTATAGTTCTAACAGCACGCGACCGCCCCGATCTTTTATGGTCTTTGAATGAGGAAGTGTTGTTGTATCTGTTGATAGTACGATATACGAACATACGGCTGATACCAAGCTTTTCAAGTGTCTGGAATATGACGGACGGCTCCATGCCCACTTTGTGCAAGGCGATCACTGCAATTCTTTAACACTCCATTCCATATTGTAATTTGATATCACGAAAAAGTATGTGAAATGGCGCGAAATCGAAAGAAGTTTTGAAAATAATAACGCGTTTCAAATTCAAAATAATTAAAAAGTTAAAAAGGAAAAGGTTTTATGTAACAGTATTTATGGCCAGACTAGTTACTATCGATATAATAAACAAAACTGACTTATACCAAATGTTATCGCAGCTGATGTACGAAATTACTTTAGAGCTCAGATCTTAAATAAATTTAATCAAGTAACAAACAAATTTTGTAAATTGGATTCGAGCCCTTGTGGGGAGGCTTCGCCCCTTTACCCCTTTCTTACTTTTGCCAATTAAGCAGCCATGAATATCATAATAAAAAGTATGTTTTATAGGTAAGATGATTATCTTACCTAACCTAAAATATTTCGAGTCCCTCGCTCTCTAACTAGTTAAACTGCCTAAAATAATCAAAATTAAAATACTAGCCATATTTACGAAATACTAGTTATTTCAATCTAGAAGAAAAATCTATAGTAAACAAAATATTTGTTAAATTTGTAATCAATTAAATGTTTGAAAATTCCACATAACGTTTTGGAATAATTAATGCATTTTTTTTAAGTTTGTTGATGATATAGGTTACCGAATATATCGCCACTGTGAATTTTAATATTTGTTACTCATATATCGTGAAATACTAAAATAATAAGGTTCGGTTCGGTTTGGATTTTGCAAAGTGCCGTCTGCTGTTTCTCGCGGATAAACGTTAAAAACGACATGGCTTCTTGAACGAAGTTTTGGACATAGCTACTATAAGTATGTAAACTCATATCTTAACTTCAAAATATAAAAGAGTTAAATTCATAGTTAGCACTGAAGATAGTGATTTTGAACCTAATTTTTATATTTAAGAACTCCTGACTCAATTAGTGTTAGAGCACTACATTGAAACTCGTTCCCCACGATACGTATTAATTTTACATAATTTATGACGTTTTGTTGCCAAGTATTTCAATTAAGTGTGAACGTACATACAATGTTCGCGATACATTTATGTTTGTATTTTGTTGTTACCAGCTGGCAACATTGAATATAGAATCATATTCAACCTGAGGTTAGCCTCAAAACATTTAAAACTCAGTTACACAGAATTTTATTTCATCAACATGACTTCAATTTGTTTATCATTAAATATTACTGAGTTTGCTTGAAGATAACTTACTGCTACGAAACAAAATATTTCTATCAAAAACTAAACAACTAAAGGCGGAATGATGTAGTAAATGTAGTAAATTCGGGAAATATAGTGAAAATGTCAGAATCGAATCGGTTTTAAATAGAAATTATGTTGCAATCAACATACTCTACAATTCCGGTTTTCATCGTTAGGCGTGTGAAGCATGGAGTTCGACTCAATTTTTGGGGAGGACCTATAAGCTATATAAAATATTGAAACAATATCATTGTAAAAATAAAAGCGCGCGCTAGTTTTGTACTTAGGCACACAACTGCAACAGCGTGCATACATAAAATGCGTGCACTATGTCTGGGGGCACGGCAGTGCCCCCGCCAAGTCGAGCAAAAAAGCGGCACGGACGTACCATCCTTTTCTCGAAGCAATTCAGGCCATTTTCGACCCCCTGTAACTTCGTTGTGGATAAAACTAGAAGACTGAATTTTCAGTAACCATGCAGGCATTGTAAAGACACGGTATATTTCAAATTTCATTCAATTTCAACTTGTAGTTTAAGAATTATAACGGGTCAAATTTCTTAATTTTGTCACTCACTGACTCACCGATCATCAAAATTCTAAGACACTTCTAGCAGTCCTAGAAGCTTCAAATTTGGAATATAAATAGTGTTTGGTGTATGAATCAAGGAAAAACTAAAATGTTTATATATTTATATATATATATAAAGAAAATTCGTTGCTGGTAGATATACATATATACAATAAGTAGAAGGTACCGAAAAGGAAAAAAGTGGGCTGTCTACAAAATACAAAAAGCAATGAGATCCCATCAAAAACAATACTTGTCAAAAAAACCAAGTCTCGCAACTCAGTTGTTCTACGGTAAAAAGTTGTGAGATCCATGTAATACCAAGTCGGTTATTAATTTATTCAGTCCCTACTTAAGCGAATTTCTGTCTTAATACGTCCAGTCCCTAAGACCACGATCGTGGTCCATAACAATTGAAAATCAATTGTGTCTGGAATCTCCGTAGGTACTCGAAGCATTAAGTTGTTACGTAATAATTAACAGCATCTTATAGTGACGCATATCAATATTAAAAATCTTTATTGTTTTATATAAATATATTGACTAGGCCATCGCATGAAAACACGTGTAAATTAAATTATTTAGTGCGATGGCCAAGTCAATATATTTATATAAAACAATAAAGATTTTTAATATTGATATGCGTCACTATAAGATGCTGTTAATTATTACGTAACAACTTAATGCTTCCAGTACGGAGATTCCAGACGCAATTGATTTTCAATTGTTATGGACCACGATCGTGGTCTTAGGGACTGGACGTATTAAGACAGAAATTCGCTTAAGTAGGGACTGAATAAATTAATAACCGACTTGGTATTACATGGATCTCACAACTTTTTACCGTAGAACAACTGAGTTGCGAGACTTGGTTTTTTTGACAAGTATTGTTTTTGATGGGATAGAGTTATTCGATAAAGATTAACCCAAGTGACTATAGAATTTAAGATATCGACAATGTGAACTTCATTTGTTATGACATAATATTGCAGTTTGGTCTTTGGTTCTAGTTAGATGTTACAGCAACAGTTTCGTCCAATAGTCACCATACACCTCCCGTACACAAGTAAATGGGCAGTAACGTTTTCCTAGTAATGGTCTCTTAATGCGATCTACAAAACAGATTATGCTAAATACCTCCATTTCTTTCGGAAGGGTTCCATTCAGCTGAGATCATGACGAAACATTTCTAACGTAAGCTAAAATCAGATTTATTCTTAATAAGATTGAAACGGAAGTGCAATCCTTGGAATGCAACTTGCAATTTCGTTTTATACGTCGATATATCTCGAGGGATTTGTGGAGAAATATTTATTCCTTCTGACACGATTCAAAGCTCTGCACGGAGCCAGTATAAATGGAAATATCCAACACGAGTATTTTGAAAAGACAATTGCTATTCTTTCCACTAGGGTTTAGTGCTTCTCTTGCGTGATCGCACACGACGCTCATTCCGCTACATTAGGACTGCTGCCGACCACGAAGGCTTTTATAACGTTAAGCGGAGCATTAACTTTATTATAAATTCGTCACTTCGTTGCTTACTCCAACAACATATTGTTGGTCGTATTTTGCATAAACAGTCACATTTACATAGCGTTTTGTGGTTTTTCTTCCATTATTATTTTCGTTCGTCTTAATGAATCGTAAAATATGTATTATAAGACGTTTTCTAGCAGTTTTCTAGAGAAAGTTTTCTTAGCAAAAGAATATTCAAAATTTATCAGTGCCAATGACCTACGCAAAGTAAGCAAGTGTTGTGATTTTTTCATTTCGCAATAAATTAAGAATAAATCTATTCTGTATTTATAGTAGGGATGAGATGAATTTCGATTAAATTGAATACGGACTTCGGCAAAAGTTATTATCTTACATTTATCTCAACCATTATCATTACATTTAGAAGTTCTCCGAATTTGAATTTCCAGCAAATCTAGGCTTGGTTGAGTATTTTAATTATACTCTCAAACTTTATATATATCTTTGAACTATATATTCTCTGTTATTTTACGCGTCGAACTAAATTTTAATATTTCGGAATACAGAACACGAAAATCCGAACTTAAAACTGCCGAAGTTTGCTAAAACTGAATGTAAATCAAATTTCGAATCACCTCTATTAAAAACAAATAAACGTCTAATAGTAACATAAATCTGTCTTGCTACGAGTGGGTCGCTGTCATATCATCACTCTGCATTTATTCATTTATTTATTGAAATAAATAAATAAATTTAATCGGAATAATGAAATGTGTGCGCTAGTTTCTCTAAAATTATAACAACTTTGACTTCACTAAAAGAATCAAACAATTCTTGTTGATGGCCGCTTTGTGCAACAGTAGCGACCCTCTACTTACTTACTTTTCACGCCAAAGGTCCTAGGTTTGAAATAGTTCGAATGATACCCGAGTTCCTGAGTCATTATTTATTTAATACACATTTTACAAGCTCTACTTAGATTGGGACTAATAATAAAGTTGTAAGTTGTATAGAATTGATTCATTTATGCCGTTTTGCAACAGATCAGAACAGGAAAAATCGCTTGTGATGGCGCCTTGTCATTCTATCGTATCTATCATCTATCTATCGATTATATCGTATGTTACACTATTCTATACATGTTTCCTTTGCTGTGCCTTACGATATTTCCTTATGGTGGAAACACCGAAGGGTGAATGGCCATTTTAGGTTAATAACTTATGTGAATGTTTATTTTAAAAATATTGTAACAGTGATTGAAAAAAAAAATTAAGACAAAATGTAATACTAATATCCATGATATTGTGGTTTGGTAAATGGTTTCTGGTATCAATATCGGTCGCATCAAAACGGTCTTGGAAGGCTACAGGTAAGAGGTGACGGAACGAAGAGTTCAACCGTGTTATTGGAGTGTAAATTGACAAAGCAAGTGAAGCGGAACAGATGAATGCGAATCACGAACTTTTACATTTCCTTATCTAAAGTCGTTATTTATGATCGTATTCTTAATACAATATTTGATTTCTGTATTTGCGTCAGCAATAAATTTATCGAAATGAAGTTTAGATTGCATTGAGTAAGAAAATTAAGAATGTATACCTGTGGGGTTGAAGTCTCATTATTAATGTTAAAAGTAAAAAACTTAATATTCACACGAGATCAGTATTAAACGTCAACTTGTGCTATAAGCTATTGTTAACTGATAAATTTAACTTTAAAGTTAATCAGTATGCATCTTAAATAGATTTTAAATTTTAAAGATAACTCAGGAGCGTTTAATCACCAAAACACATTTTTTCATAAAATGAATATACTATAATTTACAGACAAAGATGTTCTTTACATTTGACAGTGAATAATATTGTCAACTAGTAATGATTACATTTTTCATCTTCAAGTATCCGTAAATTGGACATGATGGATATTTTGTCATTGGGTCGCATGAAACCGCAAAAATTTTATAAAAACGCGTTATAACATCGCGATGATGAAACGCAAATTTAAACCCTGATATGAAATCCGATCGTCGCTTGTGTCCATAAATAAACAGGAAGTTGTATTGACGGAGTGTTTCGCAATATCGATAAAATGTTGAGCAGGTAAGATAAGATTTCAAGCACATTAACTATATAGTTAATATCGAATTGTTATTGAAAGATATTGAAATATTATCTATTTTCGTCATTACTGTACGCATTATTTGCCCCATTTATTATTATATGTATAGTATGATTCATGCACACTATATTTACATTTTTAAGCCTAGTGGTATCTGGCAAAGCAGAATAGCATCAACCCTTCACAATTAATGGTATCGTAAAAGACGTAATGATTCTGGAGGTAATCAGCATACATCTGTAGTCTACAAAATGGGCAGCAGTGATTTTCTAATTAGGGTCTTTTACGGCGATCTCCAATCCGCTTGCGAAGCTTGAAGATTTCGGCAAAATCTTTCAATGTTTTTGGAGAGGCTACCGTCTAGCAATGGACGTTGACTGAGATATAATCAACTATTTTGTGCTTTTTTAAAACAAAAGACTACTAGGCTTCTTTGTGGCATTCCTCCGGTTACACACGGCATTACAAGTTGCACGCAGTTAGCGTATTCTTTTTAAAAGGCTTATGTTCTGTTTCGCCGCCGAATCGCGTCAAAAGACAGGATGACTTTTAGGACTTTTTGTAGATAGCCATTACTTAACAGTCGAATAAATTAACTTAGATTGTTTAATGATTTGTTTCTAAAACTATACTGAATAGAATTATCAGCAATTCATTTCAACAACAGTGTATTTTTAAAGTACATCAGTTTTGTTATTGTAATTTTGTTTTTACATGTAACTGTATTGTGTAGCTTCAGTTTCGTCTAAGGGTGCCACTGGTTGGAACCAGTTAACCCATGCAATAAGATCTTGAAGAAGTAGGTACGCAATTCTTTCCAGCGGCACTTGTTCCCGTAATATCTGAATATACTGACTTTCAAAATATCTATAAAATTTCCCTATTTCGTATTTTGTATAGAAACAGTACCGAAAACTAATTTATTACAGACCAAAGGAATACGATGTATATATATGAATTGAATGAGTTAAAGCAATTTTCAAAAGAATCGTTAAACGTTACTTATTAAAATGTATTCTAAAGCTTTTGGACTAAGAATGTGTTTTACTCAAAAATGTTATAGCTTTCTAACACCTACACCAACATTCTCAAACGCTTTTACCAATCTACTGTTATTTCCTAAAATAGCTAACTTTTACTTCGCAAATAGAATACTTCCGTAACGTATATGTTTAACTTAATTATAATTAACTAATTTAGCTATATAATTATAGGTAATTATTCATTAGTTAGGGGAAATGCAAATATATAAAACCTGTTTTATAATATTTTAACGTCTTAATTAAATAGACTCCTCGATTATTCTCTTAGTTAAACAATTTTTCCTAGAATATAAAGATAATCTGTTCGTGAAAAATATTAACCTTTTTTGGTTCAAAAAAGTAATTCTGACCGCCAATAATAAAAATCCATAAAAACTTTGCCACCCGTGCCCCCTCCCTGCCATTTTTATCCTCTTAAAGGGTTATTTCGAAATGGATTAAAACTAGATTTGAATAATGCAAAATTGTGACTAAAGCGATTTGAGCGCTTAAATTCCAATTTTCCTAGAAATTTTATACTTTACGTAAAGTATCGGACTGTTGTCCGATTTTATAATTTTATTTAATGATAATTTCCTATAAATATCGACTTGTAGCTCAATCAGAAGAGGAATCGCTACCGAGAGTTTACGGTTTCGAGTTCTGTCTGACACACGATACAAGAAGAACGTATACATAGATAATTTTCATTCGTATTTTGCTCATCGTAACATTTGCAATGAGTAAATTATCTATAGTTTTGTTATTTGTCTAGCCTGACATTTTGTATCTAAATCAGTTTTATTTTATTTCTTTATATATAACGATATTATAAATGCAATACTAACTCTATTTCTTTATCACGACGAAACATTTGAATAAATTTTGATAAAATTTGATATGAAAACTCGAGAGAATTATTAATTGTGACCATGCACTTTGATAACAGCAACAGACATTAAATTCAAATAAAAAGACTTAAAATAACTCTCTGTAAAAAGTGTAAATAAGTTCTTTATTCACCGTATGTGCGAAATGGGGACATATGTGAAGTTTAAGTAAATGTTTAATGAAGTTGGTAAGTTAATAAGCTTTAACTAGCTGACCCGGTAACGCGTTGCTATGGTAACGCGTATACAATGGAAAAAGAGCGGGAAAAAGAGCGGACATACAAACACATAAACAATTAATTGTGTTCTTAGATCGTAGACTAGCTGACCCGGTAACGCGTTGCTATGGTAACGCGTATACAATAGAAAAAGAGTGGGAAGAAGAGCGGACACACAAACACATAAACAATAAATTGTGTTCTTAGATTATAGACTCGCTGACCCGGTAACGCGTTGCTATGGTAACGCGTATACAATAGAAAAAGAGCAGGAAAAAGAGCGGACAGACAAACAAACAACAAATTTGTGTTCTTAGAGTATATATTAATCTAATTCTGATCTATAACGCGCGTACGAAGGCGCGGGCAATCACAAGCATTTTATAGATACATACAGTTTCAAATAATTAAAAGTACAGCAATCACATTTGAGCCTTGGGTTTGTAACTCTCTTTTAAAATACAATTTTTTAGCGCTCTGCCGTGATGAATACCTTCAATTAAGCCTAATTAACATTATCAGGACATCCGCGGTGGTTGGCCCATTGTGACGCCAATGTACGCCTGCCAATGCCACTTACCTGATAACCAGTTATTAAAACCCACAAAATGAGTGAGCCGTAGGCCACCTTTTTGTTCACGGTGAAACGGAGCCAGCGCCCGATTTGCGAGCCTGAAAAGACTGTATTTATTTTTAATTAGTCATTCCGCTCCCGCCTTTTCTCCGCAAATTGAAAGATGCAGATATTTGATGAGCGTAATGGATTTCACTTCGCTGTTTTAGATTATGTTGCCTTTATTAATCTAAAATATCATCAATCTTAAACGAATATTATTACGTAGAAACTTAATCGGAATAAGTGAATTCATGTAAATTTTCAGCAAGACTAACTAACTTAACTCATTATTGAGTAAACCGAACTACTTTAATTAAGAACGCTAACTACTATACTCATTACAATACCGAACCCTTTATAGAGGGAGAAAGGAGGCGAAAGGCAGTGGATAACACCACGCTGGGAAAATAACAAAATAGTGTGTTACAATGGGCAGTTACTAGTACTTTTTTATTAAACTTTTCACTTAATTAACTTTTATAGTGTTCTGGTGCTAAATTAGTAAGGTTAAATCAGTTGTGCCCTCGCCCGGCAGCAAAGTATTTCTAAATTCTAAATCCAAAACCCTATGGCGGTTATTTTAGTTTGAAGTTATTGCATGGATATCTTTATGTACCTACTACTTATGTATATTTGTGTCAGTTATATTTAGGGGAACAAAACCCTTGCAGGTAATTTTAGTATTATTCATCTATACTAATATTATAAAGAAGTAAAGTTTGTGTGTCTGTATATTTGTCAAATTGTAAGGGGTAATCTCGGGATCTACTGAACCGATTTTAAAAATTCTTTCACCAATAGAAAGGCACATTATTGCTGAGTGTCATAGGCTATATTGAATGTTAGAAAAAAATTAAAGAATTTTGTCCACCCGTGCGAAGTCGGGACGGGCCGCTAGTATTGTAATAAAAGAAAAATTACACTCTTTTAAACTCTATGCTTTTCTGTTTTATTGATTTAAGTGACAAGGATTTTTTGTATGATTTACGAAATACGACATATATTAGTGTTGAAAGATAAGATATTAAATGTGTTAATATTAAAAAAAATCTTACATAACAAAAAATGCAATTATACCCTTGTTTACACCGTTGGTTACGTTGTTTAAAAACGGCTTTGTGGTTAAAAATTTAATTGAACAAACATTTCTTATCTTATCTTTTTATCTGTTTATTAAAACCAATCGCCTTGTAAAAGATTGTTGCGTTAAAGCTAGGGTGAGTCATTAAATTGCCTTAGCCGGGACAGTTAACGCTCTGACGTCATAGCATTCATGGTGTGCGCTATGAGTAATGACGTCAGTGTATCAATTGTCGCGGATCTTCGCGTTTTCCTGTTCCCAATTTTGCGGATATGATAGACGTGCCTTGAGTTGATTTGATATACGAAGACATGTCAGCGGTTATAACTTTTGGTTTATTTACTATATTTAGCCAATGCGTTGTTACATAGGTACAATTACCAGAAACGAAGGCTACTAGCTTGATTTACGTGAAAAATGAAGAAAGTTTTATTCTGGGAAGATTTCCCTAAAACTTAATTTGAAGGAGTTATCATCGATTTAAAAATGACAGGGCTCCAGTGGCTAGTGCCATACGCAAAAGAAAGTGATGGCACGCCAGACGTGCCATTTGCAACGAATCGGTTAAGGGTCAAAAGTAGGATCAATGTTTAATTGTATTGACCTACAATACGTACCCATTACCCATTAAATATCTAATTTATATAAGCCAAAGCCAAAATCCAATAATATTACCCCTAAGATAAAAGTTTACTTTTTAGATTTCTCCGAAAAAAACTAATAACGCTAAGTGCATGGTTTACCATCTGTTCCGGAGTTTAGAGGACGTCCAGCTTTTGTATCAAATTCGAAGATTGCCTTCGAGTCACAGGAAATCTTTTGTCCCGAGCATCGGTGACATGAGATTCTTTTTAATGGAGCGAACGGTAGCGGTTTTTATTATTTATCTATTTTACTGTGTATTCAATTAACTTATTACGTTTACAAATAAATAACATTTATTTCAGTCAATGGTCTAACGAAAACAATAATTTTGTGCCAAATTGGTTTGGACACAGCATAATGCTATGCTTGTTATTAGCGCTGATCTTCCATCAGGTCCGTTTTAATTACTCTGTTAGTATAAAAAGTAGAATATGAAAACCTACTTAAAATAAGAATAGAAAGAAAATAAGTTAATATAAAACATTACTATAAATATGTGTTGAATATAGTGTGATGCGTATTATTCCAGGTTATTGCGAGTAACTTTAATGTATTTCAGACTAAAACAAATAAAAAATTACTGTATCATGTCACCTTCTATTCCCAGAGGCGGCAGAATTAGCTCACGTAGTTCAAGAGCACATTAATTAAAAACTGTAGCCTGTAGAAAACGAATAACAGGCAAGTCTACAATGTTAGGCTAGTCTATCGCAATAAGTTTTCTATTTCTACATTCCTTCGACTACTGTGTAGCTAGGGGGTTGCCTATTAATCACGTGAGGTTTTTAGACTTATAATGAAGTTCACAGCTCTCCCCCCTTAACGTAATGATTATGTCATATGACACCTCACAACCAAGCATTCTCGGGCATGGTTGCACAAAAATATCGCCCGTATTTTGTAATTGCAACTCCCTCTCCCCCTTTGTGATCCATGATGATGTTTTCTGAATCCCCCGCTCCCCTATTTAGACTTCACGTGATTAATAGTGCAGTCATTGAAGCATTATTGCTCCGATTTTTTTTACTGTGAACCGAATTGCATACAATTTTGGAATTAGGTTCATCTTACCCTTAACTTCAAAAGTGAAAATGATTTGAACTCCGCAACCACTCTGGATGTGGTTGCCACCCCTTCTCGGGGGTGAATTTTTTTTTGCAAAATAACCTCGGATATCCATAGAAGGCCTTATTTTAAGCAAAAAATCATCAATAAAGTTTTTCAAAAAATCCAATAGTTTTCGAGTTATTGGCAATTGAAAACTCGCAATTTTTCACGTTTTTCATCGGTTTTTTGCAAATATCTTCAAAAATATACGTTTTATCGAAAATTTTATAAAAACAAAATTGTAGCAGGTAAAACAATGAACAATTTGGTTTTTTATAAAGTATTCTAAGTACAATATTAAGCTAGATATTAAAGATCAAAGCCGTTTTTTATTTTGTCTGAAATTTAATCGATGTGGTCAATGCCATCTAGCGGCGAGCAGATGCATTTTATGCATTCTAATACAAAAGGGTTTTGTAGTGCTTGAAATAAGCTTTAAAATGAGCACTATTAAAAGTCTTTTGCACGTAAAATAAGTGAGCTGTATTGCAAATAAGGGGAGCATCTAATGTTTTTTCTTATAAATCAATAGGTTTCATAAGTGCCATTTCCACCAAAATTAAAATAAATCGTATTCCGCCTAGAATTAACCTTATTATGAAGAGTTTGATAGATAGTATCAGTTTGGCTGCTTCAGGACACATATTTTTCAAAAAAGTCACGATTAAAGAAAAAAACAAAATTTCAAATTTTTAAAAAACCCACTTTTTTTTCATAATATCTCAAAAATGACGACAGTTACGTATAAAAGTGTATGAATTAAAAATTTTGGTATTTTTCTGACAAACAATTTGGTTTTTTTGTTTATTCTGTCAAACAAAAATTGACGGAGATATGATTGTTTAAAGAGCGCGTGGCAGCGCAATCACAGCCTGTCTTAAGCCCTTTAACCCTTCACCGTTTTAGAATAAGGTTTTTTACTATATATTGCAATAAAGGATGTTGTAGCTCTCTTAATTACCTTTACAATGGTTTTTTATAAATTGTGATAGCATGAAAATTGAAGGAGTTATGGTCCAAAAACTTATCATATTTTTTTCTACTTAGTAACTGAAAATTTCGGAGTGTGAATATTTGGAGCAATGGGAAAGTACGCAGTATAATAGAGACCCATAACTATTGTAATGTGTATATATACATAATATGGCTCATATATTTTGGAAACGTAGGCATGAATACATACCAACGTTCTTATTTATCGTATATATAACACATTTGAGTGAAGGGGCCAACGAAAAAGCCATGTGCTCAGTGGTGCGTGCACCGTTTATTCGTTATAATGTGACCAGTATATTTCCGTCTGCAACTGCTGAAAATGATTTTTTGCAACTGCATAAAAGGATGTGAGGCGTCTTGCGGATTCAGAAAATGTGGTCTGTTTTGTAATATGTAGTACCTGTGGAACGTGCAGTGGAGATAAATGCCAATATAGCCTTCCAATTCAGCCAGGAGATGTTGAATGTGACAGCGACTCCGACATTGAGTCATGAATAATAATATTATATTTTAATAATAATAGTACAATTTTATATAATTTGTAAATATTTTACTCTAAATTAAATTATTTTTAAATATGTAATCATATTTATTTACTGTTTTAATTTAGAGGTAGTTTTAAGAGTAGAAAAGCTATTAGTGAAATAATATTTAAATCCTTTTCATTTTATCAAAAAAAAAATTTAACAATTTTTTATCAAGGGGTATTTTTCAAGGGTTGAAAGGGGGTTAAAATTTGATAATTATTATAGAGAATATAAAATATTACTTACTCTATACTTACATCTTTTTATGTCATACCAAAGTATTTTTTTGTGATTTTTTCAATTTAGGGGTTGTTTGCAAGGGTTGTAAGATTTTCAAGGGGTTGAAAATGATTTTAATATGAGGTAATTATGTTAGAAAATAGTTTACAATTTCACCACTTACTATTAGACATGTTTTCTAGCGATAAAATGGATCAATGTCAACTTTTCCATTAAGGGGTTGTTTAGACCCCTTAAAAGTAATAGGCGGAGCTCAGATCATTTTCACTTTTGAAGTTAAGGGTAAGACGAGCATAATTCCAAAATTCGATGCAAATCGGTTCACAGTAAAAAAATTCAGAGGTAAGACCCTATTTTTCGCTTCAATGCACGGAGGGACACGCTCCATACAAGGGCGGTCATAAATAGTTAAAGTCCTGTTACTATCAATACATTGTATTATTTTAGTGACTTATAGTTGTAAAAGTGTTTTAGGAACATTTAAAATGAAAGAAGTACATGTATTTACGGAATAAAAAACGTTTACTTCAGTAAAAAACAAATATAAACAATAACATACTTTTACCTAAATTTATCATGAACAAACACTTAAAAATTGGAATGTAAAACATATATTTTAAATAAAATAAGAGTCAAAACATTGATAACATTATTTAATTATAATAAAATAATAGAAATAAATAAATTAAAATTAATTAAATACAAAAAAAACAAAACAACTAACAAAAAACAAATAAATTATTCTTATTCTAACAATATTAAACATGTAACAATTCTATTACACTTTGTGACAGAGTATTTTTCTTTTTAGGGGGAAGTTTCCGAAGACTTGTAATATAAGGATCTGAATGTAATAATAGTCGTTGTATTAAATCTTGATTGGTAACTTCACGTGACATTTTTTGAGTGTGACTTCGTCTATAAATTTTGATATACTTATTTGTCGCTTCAGCAGCTTCTTCGGAAAGTTCTCCTATAGATAACAATGCATAACTTATAATATCTGATCCATGTACGAGCACCTTGTGCACAGAAGCAGGAAGACTATACCACGGATATTCCTCGACCAGGCTGTATGCTGTTTGTAATGCATAGTCTTTAAACTTGCATTCATTAATTTTATGTCCAGAAGATAACGTTTGTAATATTACACAACAACGATCTATGAGATCCTTATTCAAACCTGTAATTTCAGCAGATACAGCTGATTCCAAAAAAAACTTCCTGGCCGTGTTTCCGTCTTTAGACGTCCCGCTTCCACCACTACGCGGCTTGTCAACTATTAAACCTAATCGTTCCCTAAACTGGGACTGTACATATTGTTTTTTATTTGATAACAATTGTTTATCACTATCTAGCCTAACTTGCCATTTTTTTATGTCTAATCTATATGAAAGATGAATAAAATATTCGAAGAAACGTATCCAAGAATGTAGTGGTGATAATCCAAATTGGTATCTACTCTCTATTACAGGTTTTTGTAAACATTCGTCTATTTTATTCATCTCTTTAGGGGTAGCATTACATATATAACATCTACTTGTAGATGTTTCACTTAAAGCACTACAAATTTTACCATCTACCATTGAAAGCTGCAACTTATGAGAAACGACCAATTCACGATTGTCGATCTGAATAAAAGTAGGTTGCAAACTTTCAATTTTATCCTTAAAATAAGCTTCCTCTTGCAAAGACACTGCTGTGCTTTCTTTCAAAAATTGAAATCGAATAGGACGGCAGTACCTAGTGGAAGAGGGTCGAGGATTTTTCCATAAAATTTTACACTTATCTTCAGCTAATTTTACAATAATTTGAAGGGGTACATAAGATGTTACAAACAAACTACTGTCTTCTAAAGTTGAATCTGAAAAAAATTGTTTGTATTCACTATGTCCAGTGCTGCCATCGAATCCCCATTTCCCAAGTAAAGAGATATTAGACAAACAATCATCAGCAATCTGATCTAAGACCTCTTTTTGAGATTCAAGGATTCGAGAAGCTGTGTGATCAAAAAGACTTTGTAATTCAACTTCAGCTGAAGACTCGGAAACAGTTATATTAGAAGGGTAACATCTCTGTTTCGCTTTAGTAATTTGTTGGTAACATGGTAATACATTAGGAGAAATCTTACTATTAACAAAGTTTTTAATTAATAAATACTGATGTTTTGTCAACTGAGCATCAGTCACAAGTGACAAGACATCATCAGTGCTAACTCTAGATATACACGAATCGAATGAACAGTCTGAAACATCAAGCAATGCACTCACAGTAGAATCATCAGACTTTGACAAATCAGCTACTCTCCGACGTTTAGTCCTTTTACTACATTGCGTAAAAGGTTTTCGAGGACGACCACGTGAATGACACGGCGACGTTTCAGACGGAGTACATTGCTTATTGTTTTTCACAAGTTGAATTTTTTCAATAACATTAAACCAATCGGAATTCTTATATAAAAGCTTGGTTTTATCCCTATTACATTTTTTCCAGAATCGAGCAATAGCTTTACATAAATTATTAACAATTTTCTCTAAATAATGAATATCAATGTTCACAGCATCGTTCAGAGTAGTCAACAAACTTTGTAGGACTTGACGACACTTTTCCGAGTCATTATCGGTATTGACAGTTAGCCATATTTCAAGAATATGCATTCTTGAAAACGAGCATATATATAAATTACCTAAAACAAAAAAAAAAACGGTTAAAATTCAGTCACAAAACCTACACAAAGCACTAAGACTAAATAAACTAATTTCGTAGCAAATGCTACGAGATAATCTGGCAACCGTAGCACCCTTGTCATCGCCAAAAGGGCAGATAAGGGCAGCCAAGTTTTAATTTTCCTAAGATAAGAAAGTCTAAAGATTATGGTGCAATATACCTCCATAGTCGGAGCGAGTGGGAACATATTTAAAAGTTTATTCAAACTTTGAATATTAAAATATAATACTCCAAGAAAAGTCGCCTCGTAGCAATGACATACTAAAGAAAATATATACTAAGATACAATTAAAATAAAAATATTAATTATTACATACCCTGTTCTTGGATATCCATTTCAGAAAAAACACACACAGCACTCACAGGTCCCGCAATGACAACAAATGACGTCACGCTTTTTAATGACTCACTGATAACAGTATTTACGATTGGCGATGCGCTCTCTTTGAATGCACAATAGATAATGAAGGCGCACTCTAATTACTGACCTATTTATAGTTTCAGAAGGTACCGCAACTATCCAATGTAACGACAAGGAATAAAATGTAAAACTAGAAAGCAGATTTTTAAGATTTATGACCTATGGATGTCCCACAGTGCAATGACTGCACTATAATGGATGACCCCTAGGGTGTATTTCTAAATGTGGCAGTAATATTTTATACATTGGGACATTAGTAAAAAGCGGAGAAATTGTGTCCTGTAAATATCATCAGGCCTTAGGCAGATAACTTGCCATAGACTACCATACAATTGAATGTGACTATGACAAGAACTAATATATTGCAAGGACAGAACATAATGATAAATACTGAGAACATATAGAGGAAAATAATATATAGAATTGTCCACTCATTATAAGTGTTGTGTGACAGTATATTAGGACAGTATATATGTTACCGGCAATGTGTATAATTCAGGTATTGTATACAATCCCTGGGGCGTCCAGGCAATGTATGAAATATCATGAATATCACTGTCCATTTCATACTTTACCTTTTTTTTTTTTTTTTTTTTTTTTTTTCCGCAGAAAATGGCATTAGGCATTCACACCGTGTCGGGAGAACACGGTGGATATGTGGGACTCTCCTCCATGCCTCTACCCGGCCGAGTGCCCGGTAAAGGCTTGGAGGCCTACCCACTAAAAACTGCGGCGTCCCAATACACAGTGGTGCGGGTCGCGGGGTCCCTTGTCGGACTCAGCCGCGGCCCGGACCAGTGTGGGTCCGCGCTCGTGGGCGGACCTCGCCTATGCTCCGTGAGGGACGGAGCAACGGGGTGAACCGTGACGCCCTGAACACCCCGCACGCCTGAGGGCCAAGTGCAATGCGACTGCCGGTCTCCCGCTCCGACAGCCGCTGGCCCCCTTTCGGTGAGGGAAGGAATAAACCACACCCCCCGACCGACCCCGACCCACACAGGACGAGACTCCCGCGCCCGCGATGATCACCCAAGAACAAGTCTCAAGAACAAGTTCCCGAGGGTCCTCCTCAAGCGCATTCCGCTCGCGAGGCATTCATCCCGCGAGCCTGCGCTACTGGCCTCTTGACCCAAAGCCCTTCCCAGCGGGGAAGGGTGGGAAGAGACCCTCTCCCCCTTCGTGCGTTTTCACGTGGGGGGTGGACACCCAGGCAGAATGGGTGCCCCTTCCGCCATTTGGGGCGTCTCTAGAGGAGAAGCGGAGCTCCATCCTCTAGATGGGGATGCGGGTGGCATAACGCCGCCACCTTCTCCCCCGACGCCTGCGCCTTATGAGAGAGGAGTCTAAGTCCTCCTCCCTCCGCCTTTCGGCGGCCTCCTTCTGCGAGAGGACGTCCTCGCAGAAGGTGGCCACCCCCTCCCAGGACCCATCGCTCGTCACCATAGCTCGCGCCACGGCGGCGAGCGAGAGGTCACTCCCAATCGTCGCGACAAGATTGCCGCGCTGAGGAGACCACGCCGGACACACCTCAAGGGTGTGCTGGGCAGTGTCCTCCGCAGCGCCGCAATGATGGCACGACGGGGTCGGCTCCCTTCTAATCCGGTGCAGGTATTTACCGAAGCATTTCATACTTTACCTAGGTATTGTATACAATTCCTAGGGATTGTATAGAATACCTGCTGGTTCACCGGTAATGTGTAAAATAAATAAATCTTAAGATTAAACTAATGTTAGGTAAGCCGGTTAATATCAATAAATCTTAACAGACTTACTTATCAAATAGCGGACAAATAAAACATGTTGTATTTACTTGAAATAAACTTTATTATCAACTTTAGGTTAGGTTGCGTTTTTTTGCGTTCGAGTGTTACATTACCCGCTGCAAGTTTGGCATTGTATAGAATACCTAGGTAAAGTGTAAAATAAATTCTATTTCATACTTTACCTGCCCGTTTTAGGTATTCTATACATTGCCTAGGTATTGTATACAATACCGGATTATACACATTGCCGGTAACATATACACTTTGAAAATGAAATTATTGGGTGTAAGGCCAAACGTACATCAGTCACTTTAGTCGACTGTATCTTTCTACGAAACAGCTAGTGCTAATATTGCTGAACAAAATAAATTAACCCCAGAATCTTTTGATCTTCATTTCTATTAAGAATGTATATATTCACAGCGTTGATTAACCTTAGACTTGAGGTTTGGATCATAATGAACATCGTGGACGCTGTCTTGGTCGCTTTGATACAACTAATTAAATTGAATGAGTAGCAGCAATATATGTTACAAGTATGCTTACTCCGTCACTTCATGTGTTCGCTATGTTTTCTTTTTACTAAATTCTGTTTAGTTACAACGAATTTTGAAAACTAACATGCAAGAAAACGTACTCGAGAAAGTTCTTGAGCTCAAGTAAATAGCGTTGCTCGACTATATTTCCGTAGTCAATCGTAAACTTCAAATTGCCTAAGTGAACTTAAGTCTTATAAAGTTCAACATATTTATTACTCCTAGCATAACACATAAAATCAAAACCCTTTAGGATATAGTAGATGCGTTTATATTTTCGTACTTTCAACACGCTTTTATCACATTGACCTGTAACTAAGAATTGTAAAATATTGATTTCTGCGCTTCATCTAGTTCTTGTATCGTCTTGAGACTTTGCATCTATAACCAAACAACAAACTGCACTATAAGATGTCACATTAGGACCAAGTCAGTAGGTAAGTGTAGTTTTTATTATGGTAGCATTTATGAAGATCCATTAGGAAACACTGGAACTGCAAAAGCCGATGCTTTCATATGGATATTGACTTCATTCAGCACCACAAAAATTTACATCTTTATGTTGCAATTTATAGTGTTCTCTGTTTTAATATAGCAAACTTGTAATTTCTAACTTTACAGCGACTTGTGACTGAATTAACTTAAGAACGGATCGTATTAGCCCGTCACTGATTTATGTATCACGAGTTAATTCTACAACAACCCATATCGTTTGATTGTGATTATAGCGGTATACATTGGTTGTCCACCATTTTTCATGTTCGCTTACCTATGTAATATATTAACAATTTCTTTTTGGTCGAAGGAAATAATAAAGTATTTGTAAAGGAGCTAAAATTATTTATAACTAAATAGCTTATCGCCAAAAGCTCAAAATGAATATAAAACTTGCTTTTTTAATATCTTCAAGCTGTTTTATTCTATAATTTCGAGAGCGCGTAAGAATTTTCGTAGAAGCAGATCCGGTCACGCGTTGGTATTAATTAAAATAAAACATATCTTATTAAAATGAAAAAAAAAAACAGGAAAATTAAAAATAAACATCATAATTGGTTGATTAGTTTCGGAAATTGTTCAAATCACCTGACGACGAGGACCTAAAAATGGAACTGGACGGTGGCTGCTGAAATTTTTAGTTTTTTAGTAGAATACAGACAAATGCATGTTGTTTAAAGTGTTAATATTATTTAACCCTGAGGAGATTGGTGGCAAAGTAGTTAGCTTATAACTGAAACCGAGATTTATTTATTTAACTTTTTTAGTATCCGTTAAATGTTTAATTGCGGTAGATTAATGTGCTGTTGATTATATATTCGGTTATAGATGGTTATAGCTTGATATTGATATTGGATTGTTATATTATTGATAAGGTAATTGCATAAAAAAATAATTATAATAATTGTATATACGATACAATTTTCTTAATTGGATTTCTAAAACCGATTTATGCCAAAATATAGAGTTAATAAAATCTCTGTTCCTGAAATCTCCGCCTAAATACTTGTTTTATTGACCATAACTACATCTTTCTTACTCATGTCTTCCGTTTATAAAGATATGGTTCTAAACCTTGTGTATATCTGTAAATTTAATTTATATGTTAAATGAAACATTCCATATTAGTTGGCAACTACAACAATGCCACGCGAGCTATGTTATCGAACTTTGAAATACAATTTAACAACTCAAATTAGAATTAATGAGTGTATAAAAGTATACTACGTCGTATTTGTTTGTAATTGATATCAATTGAAAAATTTGTTTTTAAAGATAGCATTCCGATGTTGGCGACCGCAACCAAGACGCACTAGCACTACTCACTGATCAGTATAAACTTATGTATATGAAAACCTGAACAATGCTAGCAACCGCGTCGCGCGACCTGTGGCCGTTAAAGTCTAAAGTCGTGCGACTTTAGGTAAGCTGCTTCAGTAGCAGTGACGCTCTGCGATCCAGCCATGTTGTACATCAAAATGCTTCACATTGCTTTGATATGTCAATACTGTAATTTTGAAACAGCTGGCATATTGTGTTTTTATACGCCACTCTAACTGGTTCCACATTAACCAGAGTGGATGTCCTTTTGGTAACATAAGAATTGTTTGAGCACTAGAACATAGCCGTAAAAATAGGGAAGACTGGGGGTCGGTCGCGGTAGTTGTGATCAAAATGCTACTGAAATTAGGCGACAGGCGACAGGGGTCGCGGCTCACCTGTCGCGGTTGCCGGGCGCCAAATTCGGAATACTACTTTTCTTAGAAAAACTCGTAACCATCTTAGCAGATGAAGTCGCGAGTTGGAAATCTTAATTGGCTGCTATAATGAGACGTTAGGTATAACATTGAAACGATTTAACTCACGTTTAATATAATACACATTTATAAATGGAAATGTTAAAGGTAATTTCTTTTCATTATAAAATGAAAAGTGGGTCTCATTTTTGGGTTTTAGAATATTCATATTAAAATTATTATTCAACATTAAAACTCCAAAATAAAGCTTACCTCGTGGTGAGTTAAATTTATGCTTGTGTTACAAGTGATCCACATGCGTTACATGGGTAAGGTCTGTACTCGTTCCGCTTAATTTAAAGCTAATATACCAATCGATGGGTTACGGGTGCCTTTGACCATAACGTAGGTGTTATAAAATTTTGTCGTAGATATGGATTGTCTTACAAAGATTTTCGACGCCCTTAGACCACGCAATAGAATATAATTTAGTCAAGTTAAATTCATTCAAAAGTATTTGTCGACCGTTTGCTGCAACAACGGTAGTAATCCTGCCTTTCCCATCGACGGTCCCGGGCTCAAATCCCGGAAGGGGTAAATGTTTGTATGATGAATACGAGCATTTGTACCTGGGTCATGGGTGTTTTTATATATTTCTATGAATATTACATATCTATGTTTCATATATGTATGTCTACCCGTTAATCTAGTATCCATAACACAGGCCTTACAGTGCTATCTTTGGGCTAGGCTAATTGGTATGAATGTAAAAAATATTTATTTATTATTTTTTGTATTACCTTGTTATCATCATGAGATTTGATTTTTTTTTGTCATGATATGTGTAAGCGAAATTCATAATCTTAGTTAGCGATACCAATTATTGTAGAGCGATTTTAAGTTTTACACTCGTGATTGGTTTGGTTGTTGTTAAAATTGAGTCTATCACCGAACTTTACCAAAGCCCGTTCCCATCGCAACATTCCTGTATTCGCGGTTACAGCCACAAAGTGCCCCGATTTGAAGCTAAAACCTGAGAGGATGGAGGAGAGCACGATAGTTAATTGTTTTCTGTGGTGGACAGAAATGATCATAAAATGTATAAAAACTGCAGTTTAAAAGTTTAATCTCTATGGTGTCGTTTTGTATATAAGTAGTCATCATAAATGGTGTTTGAGCAGCGAGTTTAAATTTATTATCATTTAGACAAAGCACTGGAAGGAGAATGTTGATGGCTAAAATAAATTAAGCAAATTCTAATTTCTATCTTATCTTAATATATATAAATTACGTGTCACGTTGTTTGTCCGCGATGGACTTCTAAACTACTTAACCGATTTTGATCAAACTTCGTAACTCTCTGTTATTTGATCTTACTTAAAAGATAGGATAGGTTTTGTTTTAATTTATAACACAGAAACGCGAGGCTGGGTAAGCTAGTAAGATATAAAATACGCGTGTAAAAAAAAACAACGCCTTCGAGCCCTCAGGTGGGATTCGAACCCACGACTAATTATAGCTGGTTCCATCTTAATCGATTGTTTATGATTTGTAAAAATATTACTTTCGATGTTGAAGGTAGTTAGCGTTCAACATTGGTGGAACGATACTAGCTCATAGTAGAAGTTGAAATACGTTTGTAAAATTCGACACGTTTGCCAGCGTCTCGGTAGCTCAGCGGTCAGTGCACTCGCCCGGATAGCGAAAGGTCGTGGGTTCGGAGTCTCGGAGGCGTAGTTGTTTTTTTACACGCGTATTTTATATCTTTTAGAAATATTGCATTGTGAATGCAAACAATAAAATAAAAACAAAATTCTAATTTATTAAAATTAGAATTTGCTTAAATACAACTTTTCTTACTTTATGCTTTTAGCCATAACTGTCTCTTACCCTATATCATAACATAACGTTCGACAACCACAACTCTAGGGAAGACCATGATTGATAGTTGCTATTGATTGTTTACTAATCTAATTGAAACTATTGTCAATTGCAATTGAGTATTAATAAGCAGGCCATTGTTTTGTCGCGTCTCTAAAATCATATGAAACAACTGAGTAGACGATTAATTATCTTCATGCTATTAATTGACTGGAGAGGTTAAGTTATTGGTTACATAAAAATAAAAAAACAAACTTTAACATTAAAAAAGTAAATACATTTCCTATATTACATATTATCGCATATTAATGCTTGTTTTATTATTGATACAATTTTTTTCCATAAAGAGGTTTGAACGCATTTTCTCCCACGACAGTGTACTTATTCATTATCTATAGTTAATTAGAATCGAACTCCTTGGGTGACTAAAAAAAAAAATGTATCATAAGTTATAAATATGTCGCAGAATGGCTCTGTGCAACATCAGTGGGCGTATTTAATTCGATTCCATCTTCGTGGGTTCTTCGAGATAATTAATAAAACAATTATTTTTAAATATACAAAGTTTGCTAAGTTTAGTCACACTCAATAAATAACAACACTAAAAGGAAAAAATCATTAAGTCTCTATTTATATGTTAAGTCTATTGTAAGAGTCAGTAGACTAAATTAATTTAACGAACTAAATAAATTTGTGGAAGGTCACACAGAACAGATGCGTCTGTGCGGGGTGGGTGCCGATCTTGACTTCCTTCTCTTCCCTCGTATAAGTATTATCTTCCCGACAAATATACCTTCGTCTATATTCGTTGTATAATTACTTAATCTAATAGTAAAATAAAAATATGTAGCTTACTTCCTCAAAACTTAAGCAGTGTGCAAGCCCGCAAATAAATCCAGAAACCGCAGACACCGGCACCTTCACCAACTCTACACGTGTTTCGCCCCCACACGGAGCATCATCAGGAGCTGTTAGACCGTGCAATACCGAGCACAGTGCCGTGTAGAGTAGTTGGTGAAGGTGCCGGTGTCTGCGGTTTCTGCATTTATTTGCAGGCGGGCGGGAGAGCTTCAGTTTTGCGGAATTAAGCTACATATTTTTATTTTACTAATGGATATGGACTTCCGCCAAGTAACGCCTGATTCTGTCAAATACTTAATCTAATCTTAATATTGAACATTATTCAAGAAATAACTTCTAAAGGATAAAGGATTATACATTCCGTGAAATTTAATCCTTTGTTTAATCTTTGCTAAATGTTGTCTTGACAGCTGCGTTGATAAGGGACGCGTTACTTTGATAGAATTGGTTCTGTCTAATTGTCTTTCACTGGCTCGCGGTGTCTATACAGAATGGCATCCGGTTCAATTATTTGCTTCAGTAAATATAAGGAGATCTAAGCAACAAATATTTATTTTTATCTTGAACCGAGCGCTCAGTTTTTTCGGTTATTTTGAGAGTTAATGTATATGATAATAACATATATTAAACAACTGGCATTGTAGATTCATGTCATATTGTTGTTCTTTAGAATCTATAATCGAAATATAATTTACTATTTCATTGAATAATCAAGCCATTCATTCATTAATCAAAAGTAAATAAATCAAAGAACTTTGAATCCGTTGGTTATAATAGCAAAGAAGTATGATCCAATTTGAGTTACTTCTCTCTCGGGAGCATAACAAACATAAAAATAAACAACAAATAACCTCACATAGCGTAATCAATGAATGATTACAAAACTTAAGGAAATTTCACTTTAAATGTCAAATGTACGGCAATAACTTTGTTTTATACGTAATGGCGAATTTGCGCTTTCTAAAATTGTTTCCGTAATATTTTCTAAACTTCAAATTTTATTCTGGTCTCTTTTTCTACCGAAAACTAAACAAAAAGTATTGGGTACCCATCGGTTAAATTGTGATTTATGATATTGAGTGAATACAATAATCGAATGCCTACAAAAAATATCGTTATGTTTTTCCTGAATTTCAAGAGTTTTCGTGAATATTTTCCAATTTAAAAAAGTATTTTTACCTTCCATCATTAAGGTAGTGTTCATCATTAATATGTTTTTAAAACTTTCATGGTAACTATAACAGTAGTAGTATATGCAAACGTCTGTGCCATTGGACAACCTATAGCATAAAATATCCTCTTTTCTCTCTTACTAGTATATAATAACTTAAATTTACTTTTTCTTTCTCCCTTTAAATATCTTTCAATTTGTATTAAGCAGGTAGTGACTGCAAAGATAAAAGGAAATGAGAATGGCTCCGTGAATTAATAGGTTTTTAATGATGGTTTCATTGAGCTTGCGACCGAGGACAAAGCAAAAGTTAGTTTTCTGTTGCAGCGATGAAAGATGAGAGTTTAAATATACTTTTAATCACAGTTTAAATTGTGCAATACTAATAAGTTGTAGGTATACAACAAGATAAGAAAACACTTAATTTCGTTTTAAACAATAAATAAAAGAGTACTGTAAATATTAAAATTTAAATAAATAACTTGAACAACATACCCAAAAATGTTGTTCATTTAAAATAAAAAATAAGTATGTTAGTAACACTAAAATGCAAGTGTAAGATCGCCCCAGTCAATTTTAAATACTTGCTGTGCCTAAGGTAACTTGTAACGCTTTTTTTTTGCTGACCATACATAACCTTTACTGGCAAGCGTCAGCAAAGTTTTGTCACAATCCATTGGGTACTTTTAATTTTTTTGAAAGACGCGATGCACGGCAGTTGAGGACAATATATTGTTATAATTAGAAAAAAAAGAAAAAACATTTATTTGTACACACACAGAAAACAGGAATATGAGAAGAAAATAAGGGACATTAACGATGTTAAAAATAAAAAGAATAAATACCTAAAAACTATGCTGTGTGGACTCAATAAGTACCCTGCCTCAGCATTTTGCATGCCTATTAACTGGCTGAAATATAAATATCTACTCAAATTACTTTGTTCATATAATAAGTAACATAAGTTTATTTTTGTAACAGTTAGTGTAAGTTTTGTTGGTTGTCCTAAATAAATAAAATAAAATAAAAAATTACTCATATTTCAAGCAAATGCTTGAATAATTTTATTTGATTTCAACGATCTTTACAAAATTCAATTTGGATAGTGTTTTCACTTACTAGGTCGGAAGGCAATCTTCGACTTTCTTTCTGCCTTTAAATAGCAAAGTCCAATATTTATTCAGGACTCATGTACCAAACCCTCTTCAATATAACTGAATGTTTGACTATACAAATGTTATTGGAAATTCTAAGGTTATGTTACAGATTACTTTGATTACAATGTAGCATATCTACCAGAGCATATCTAGCATATCTTTATTCAATTTCTATTTTTCGAATTTTCTACATCTTAAACGGTATTCTAATGTATTATATTGAGGAGCTCGATGGCGCTTTTGTTAGCGCGTTTGACCTTATATTGGAAGTGATAGCTCCTTCGTGCTTAGGATGGACACTGGAATTATGAACCATTCTTCCTACGGTGTCTTTATTTATTAACACACCTGTTAATAAATACAGACACCGTTATAACCAGCTTATTGGTATCCCTAATTGGTATTAGGGATACCAATAAGCTGGTTATAATTAATGATATATTTTAACCGATATACTTTAAGATACCTCAAAAATTCTCGCTTTGAATTTGCACTTAGAATAGTACATTGGTCACCGAGGGCAGAAAGCGACCTATCACGGATGATAGGTCGCATTTTCTCTCGCGTGATGTAGTGCTTAATACACTTACGTAGAAAATTTAAGAAATAATTGTATAAATATTAATTTATATGAAAGCTAAGGCGCATTTTCGACACTTTTTAGTGTAATGAAATTATGATAATTTATTTCTGAACTTATCAAAAATGAGTACTTAAATGACTGATCGACATTAATGGACGCTAGTTGACTTCTTCGATATTCATTAAGTATGCACTGTCGTTTAATAAACAAATTGCAATGAAAAAAATATCCAACATAAATCTAGCAATTCTCAATTTTTAAATTCAATTCAATTTTCCTTTCCTTGAATTTCGAAATTAGATCTTTTGTGTTTTGGTATTTAATTTGACACTTTATAGTGTTGAAAAAGAAAAAAAATCGGACACGTAAAGGATTTTTATATAAGTTTATCGCCCGCGTTCCTGCATATTTGTATGACCATAAACTTTCCGAGCAGGTGTATTATAAAATAAATTGAGTGTGCATTTACAATGCGTTATAAATTTAATGACCTCGTCGTAGCACCGACTGGTGAAATTCGTTCTGCACTTTACCTCGCTACTTTATTATTAACCGCCACATATTATGTACCGCTAATTCATTTTATTCAGTGCAGTCCCGTCAATTGCATGTTATCGTAATGCAATGGTGTGCCCGTGCTCATATGGTTACTAACCTTAGCCAATTGGACTGTATTATGGGGGTATGCGGGTATGTGAACTATACGCTATTGAAACAGACGGTACTCAAAATAATATAGGTCAAATACAATTATTAAGCAAAACTATACTTACTTAACCGGGTGCTTAACGATTTTGAATTGGTAGATATGCTTATTATGCTTAAAACACACAAAACGTGGGGGCAGAGCGATTGGCGCGCGGGTCCCTTGCTCATCCTCGTCTGTAGTTACTTTACTATTGATGTTAGTCGCAGATGACCTCGACAACGTTACCGGGTTTTGGGACGGCGAGATCCTTATATGGACGTCAAGCTTTGAGTATCGAGCCACCATCTTAGTCAGAGATATATATATATATATATATGCCATGGCGGCCGCTTGGGCCCTTACGCCCATTCAGGACATCACGAGTGTTGCCAACACTCTAAAGGCTCGAACCTCTGCTATGGTACACCGTGTCGTGGGATTGTACTGGCTTCAGACAGCGCGCATAGCAAATGAATGAAAGAAGAGGGAAGATAGCGTATTTAATAAATTTACATTACACGACCTCGATAGGCACTCGCACAGACGCGTCCGCGGGGCTGATTTTGTTTTGTAAATATTTACAAATAGTAGTCCGATCCCATGCATCTCAATGAAAACAACGTGTATGTAGATATATTTTACTTGTTTGTAGAATAAACGTGTAAAAACACATTTTTAGGGTTCTTCTTTTAGAACAACTAAAAGTAATATCTCTTTGTCACCTCCGAATTACTTTAAAACACACTAAAATTTTGAAACAGCTTCTGAAACGCCAGATCAAAATTGTTTGATGTCCCAGGCCAGATACTTGGTCGAAACACATTGGCTTTTGTAGTTAGAACTTGCATTTTAAATTCCAGAACGATTTGGCTGCATCATGGTTCGAGTCCTACAGGATATTCAGATAGTTAAATAAAACTTCAATCAAAATCCAGAGCGTTTCGGTTCGTGTTCTACTATCAAAAAACGACATGCAAAAACAAAACATCTTTTATTACAAGACTAAAGCTTAAATAGCCGTAATTGCTATTTGGTTTGTTTTATTTTGTACTGGGCCGGTCAACACGTGCTTGAATTTATTTTCTGTCAATTATTTTGCAATAGTAGTGATTGATGTAAAACTCGGAAACGCCCTCACGTTTTTAACTTTTATATTTAAAGATTTACCCAGCACCAAATAGCAAAAAATTAAATAGATATCTATTTATCGAATACTTTGTTTTATATTTATCTTTATGAAGTATTCAACAAAATAATTTGCTTTTAAAACTGGCAAGACACATTCGTTGGCACCTAGCTGTTGCTACGACCACAGCTCCAATATATGTGTAAAATACAATAAACCGTGTGTCTCAAAAGAGTAACACGATCTGCGCTAGTACCCGCGGTTTCTGCGTTTTAAGCTTAAACTATCTGTCATATCATCCGGGTAAAAGGTTCCTCCCAGAAGCCCGCGGTTATAAATTTATTAGGATAGCACTCGTTATATATTTTGTATATATTCCTGTTGAAAACGCGCTGCATCAAATACTGTCCCGCAATAATATTGCCATCGCGCGTCTAAAAATGCGTATTCAGTCAAATATGTAATACCTAGCGTTAGTTTATATATTTTAAGGTATATTTTAGTATGTAAGTCTAAAAAATTCTTATAATGCATGTATTTTGGTGGAAAATAAAAATATTTTATTTATTATTATTAAAGAACTGTGTTACTCTTGTAATGAAGTGTATCCATAGAAATGAATAATGCGAAAAATACATGTTATAAACACAAATATAGAGAAGATATCTACAAGGATCACTGTAAGGAAAATTCCTGTATTTTATTGAAGAAACATGTACATGTATTTTACATGTCCTTTTTGTACGATTCTATTACCATTTCGAGTGCGTCAAATGTCCGGTACAGTACAGTTTTGTTAAATATATAAGTTCACTTCTATAAATTTGCAAAATTGGAACAACAAATATCTTCTTCATTTAAGGTTGTATTTGAATGTACCCTACACTTAGTATCAAATGCCTTGTGCGAATGTAAGTGTAGTAGTAATTATATCGCTGAAGTTGTAATAATACAATATTTTTGAGTACCGCTAAAATATATTCAGAAAAAAATTGGTAATGTTTCGCCCACTAACCTTGTCATTACACAAGGGCATATATTCTTAAATCTCTCTACCGTGAACCAGACTATAAAAAATATAATTTTTAATTTCAGTTTATCTTATATTATAAATTTAACTAGAAATAATCGGACTCGACTAAAAATCCCGCCTGAGAACAACTTGTGAACCGAGGCGATTTTTTCTAATACTTTTTTTATTAGAATTTACAGTTTGGTTTTGTAACACATAATGTTATTAATGCATTGTTCATTATTTATAACTTTTATTAGATTAATCTATACAATTTTCATTTTCTTCTTCATGATACAGTGATACAGACCTACATAAATTCTCTAAGGCAGTCTCATTTACCGAGACGTATGACGTCGATCGATATTGATTCAGCTAAATGGATATTGTTTAGTCTATTATTTGTTTTTGTTTCATACTCAATTGTAAATGATGTTTGTTGTTAAATCAATAATTGATTTTTTGTTTTCTGTCATTGTTATTATTGTTAGGTATGAGCGAAAACAATTTAATATCTCTTAAACAATTATTAATAGCTTTTAGAAACAGGATTCATTATTAAAAAGAATATGTAAAAAATGCACAAATAACTGTTCTATTAATTACTTTTAAGTAGTTGATATTGTTTATATTTTAATATCTGATAAGCACAAATAATATTATCTTTGCTAATACAATATAAAAATATTAAGAAAGTTTTGAAATTTAATATGAGCTGATAGAACAAGTAAATACGAAACTCCATTGGTTAGCAGCACGTTTTAAATTATGTTGTGTAAACAACGGAGTGTCTTTTGCTTGGGAGAAATGATTGTTGTGAATCTTCCGAATATAAATACTATTTTTAGTAAATTTTTTTAAACCTTATTACATTCTAAATGTTCTATGATATTTCACGGAAATCTGTATTTTAATATCTGATAAGCACAAATAAAATGTTATCTTTGCTAATACAATATAAAAATATTGAGAAAGTTTTGAAATTGAATATGCTCATATTATGTTGTGTAAACTACGGAGTGTCTTTTGCTTGGGAGAAATGATTGTTGTGAATAGTCCGAATATAAATACTATTTTAAATATATTTTTTTAACCTTATTACATTCTAAATGTTCTATGATATTTCACGGAAATCGGTCCCAAATTAATGTTAACGATTGTACTTCACACCATTAATAAAAAACTCATTATAGAATTTATAATGGCGCCAAAATGTCAATTCGCAACGCTGCGCGAGAAAGTCCAATAATTCTGGCCTTTTTCTTTTTCGTAGACCCTTGACGCACATCCTTTACCTTCGCGCCGCTTACCACGAATTCCCTAAAAGCAACCGATAGCGTTGGAATTCCTCGAGAATGCGTGAATTCCTTAGAAAATGAGCGTCCATTTTTTGGCTTATATCGAGTTTGTATTTTATAAAATCAACATAAAAACTCACTATAGCCTTTTCATTTTCATTACAAACATTTACTTCCCTGGCAATGTAAATTGAGCCTAAAAGTATAGATATATATTTCACTGACAAGGGCAACAAAGAAGAAAAGTCGACAGGGGATTTGGCGAAGCGGAAGGAAACCCTGTTAACATAATTTTACCCGTTACATTATAAGAAGTTATATTGACAATAGTATTGAAATAAGTTACGGATACCGAAAAAGCTTTTATTTTCATTTAAGCTTGTCATTTCGACTCTTCGTCAGGAGTCGTGTGCACACAGGCATCTTTTGCTATTCGTTCGACTTGGTTTCAAATTTTTATACTCGCTACTTTTGAAGTACAAAGCGGCGGTAAAGTTCTTGAAATAAATTAATGACATATGCTGTTTAAGTATTTTATAAAGATAACAAGATCTTAATAAAAATATATTAACAATTAGTTGTAAGGAGGACCGTGTTACTTCGGCGAGGTTGCAACTCGCTCCACTTGTTTGAAAGCTGATATCTCAAACAACGCGTAAATTCAAAATTTTAAACAAAACATTAATAGTCGATCGAGAATAGAATTTCTAAGTCATTGATTACTAACATTGTTTAGCTAATACTGTAAATAGGTTCACAACTAGTTCGAAGGATATTTTATATTGATATTAATATTAGCGGCTTTCACTGTTATGATGACACATTTGAGAAAGGATTTATAATTTATAAGTGTCATATATACTCTTTTCTATTAGTGCCCATGAACAATTTGAGGATATTAAGCTTGTCACCTGTCAAAATTGAATGATTATTATTATGAGATTATGATGAAATAAAGAAATACGAAAATAAACATAAATAAAAAAATATTCAAGACTGATATACGACTAAAAACATATACTGGAGAAATAATTGAACCTATTGGGGTCGTTTATGTTTCTTACACTTACAATAACAAAAAAGCCTCCGGAAAATTATTTATTTATTTATTTATTTATTTATTCAACAATAAGTTCACAGCATACATTATTTATGATATAAACAAAATTATATACACAGGAAAGAAGCCAATTACGAACTTACATTACGTAATCCATTAGTTATAAAACAAATATGGGTAGGCAAAAAACAAAAGAAAAATTTAAAAGTAGAATCTGACTAAAATAGCCGGACGAATCATACATATCGTCTTACCTTATCACGCATAATGTGTGTGTGTTTGTGTGTGTGTGTGTGTATGTGTGTACGAATGTGTAATTGTAACTACATTGTAAGTACAAAAGTATAAGAAGACCGAATGGATGAAAGGTAGGTAGCAAAAAAAAAAAAAAGAAATAAATTGCGGAAGGTTCACATGACGGAGACTCACTATCGGACACTCACTATAATAAAAAAAAAAATATATATATTTAAAGGTTTCCAATTAATTGGCATTAAATTAATTTTCGAATTAGGATTAAAATAAATATTACATTAAATATTAAATTTTATTATTTAATATTAAATATTACATTAAAGTAAATATTAATTAGATATTAGATTATAATCAAATCAGAAATCAAGTCAAAATTAAGTTATAAATCAAATTAACATCCAAGTAAATAAAAAGTAAATTATCTTTTCTTTTTGTTATTTTGGCTTAAATTAGCAATTAGTTTCTTTTTGAAAGAATCTTTACTGTGAGCCCAGATATCGAAGTCAGACAATAGCTTATTATAAGTACGAGGCAGACGGTAGATAAGACAATTGGCGGCATAATTTGTACGTGATACAGGTGTATAAAAAAGGGCTGTATGTCTGGTGCGTTTGGATGGAACATTGAGTGACAGCAATCTTGTAACAAGGTCTCTGCAATCCAGCCTACCTGAACATGTATCATGTAGCAGTAACATATCAGCTACACGCCTTCGCAAATACAAGGGTAACAACCCGTGCTTGGAGCAACTTTGCTCGTAATCATCACACTTAAAACGAGCGCGATAATTTAAGTGCTTCACAAACTTTCTCTGGACTTTCTCGATGGCATGATCGTAAATAATATACTGGGGATTCCAGATGACACTGCAATAGTCCAGGATGCTTCGCACATACGCATAATATAAAACCTTCAGACAAGCTGTATTCGTGAACTCTTTGGTTACCCTGTAGATAAAACCTAAATTTCTAAATGCCTTGTTAACAATATGGTCAACATGCGACGCAAATGTGAGCTTCGAATCCAAATAGACACCAAGGTCCCTAACCGACACATCTTTTCCTATGCATCTGCCATTTATATCATAATTATTCTCCAGTGTTTTTGTTCCACGAGTAAAAGTCAACTGGGCGCACTTTTCGACATTCACGCTGATCCTATTAGTTACGTAGTAATTTGACAACCTGTTTAGATCCTCTTGTAGCTTAGCACAATCTGACTTTTCCTTTATTTTCATATAAATTTTTTTATCATCGGCAAAAAGCAAAAACTTTGCATGATGAAAACAATTGCCTATATCGTATAGGTATACTGTGTATAGTAATGGTCCCAAAATGGATCCCTGCGGAACGCCTGAAGGAGCTGTGATGAAGTTAGATCGATGTCCTCCTATTATTACTGCTTGTTTCCTGTTGGTAATATATGAATTCATCCAACGTAGAAGATCACCGCGTATCCCCAGCTCCAACAGCTTCCTCAACAGTATAACGTGATCCACACGATCGAAAGCTTTTTCGAAATCAGTGTAGATCACGTCAACCTGCGAGCCACCACCCATATCATTAAGAACATCACTGATAAACACGGCCAGATTTGTAGTGGTGGATCGGCCCTCAACAAATCCATGCTGTTGGTCTGGCAGCCCATGTCGAAGAACAGGGTATAACTGACTGTGGACTAACCTTTCAAAACATTTACTCAGCACGTTTATAATGGAGATAGGTCTATAGTTAAGCACAGAGCATTTTGACCCTTTCTTATGAAGCGGGATCACGTGGGCTTCCTTCCAAACAGATGGAAAGATCCCACTACTCATGGAATGGTTAAACAACATTGAAATAGGGTGCGACAATACTTCTGCGCAATTAATGAAAAAAGCTGGGGGTATATTGTCACTCCCTGCACCCTTATTAGTGTCCAGTTTCATAAGGATGCCTAGTACTGACTGAGGAGAGATCTCAATTGCACCAATCGTATCCACTGAAGATGAAACCGTGTGTATATCTGGGAAGGCGTACCTTTCCGCAGGTTGCATAAACATGGCCTTAAAGAAATTACTAAAGGCCGTGCATATATTTTCATTTCCAGTTACCTTTGTATCACCATAGGTCATGGTGCTTGGATAGCCGACGCTGTTATTACGCTTCTGCTTTATATATGACCATAGGTTTTGGGGGCGACTCCTTATAGTCTCTTGTATTCTAAACATGTACTGCTGATAACACTGTTTTTGCATGTGTTTCAGCCTTCTACGCAATAATGAAAAAGTATCGTAGTCGCAAGGATTTTTATATTTCTTCCATAATGAGTGAGTTTTATTCTTTTCTTTAATAAGCTGTATTAGAGCACGGCTATACCAAACTGGGTAGTGGTGATGCCCCACTAAGGTCGTGCTAGGTACATGTTCCTCGATGACTTCGTAGATCACTTCATAAAACTTGGCAACTGCCTCTTCGACAGAAACGATATTTAACATATTTTGCCAATCAATTTGAGAAAGATCATAATTAATTTGTGTATAATTGGCTTTTCTAAAGATATATCGCTTTCTCCCCGCACTAGGTAAGTCCGGCACCATTATATCCGATAAATCAATATTTAAGGTGCTATGGTGGGGATCTTCGCTCACCAAAGGGTCACGAGAGATTGAGATTTCAACGGCAAAATTGCTAAATACTAAGTCCAATGTATTACCTGCTTTATTAGTGTAATAGTTATATTGAAATAAACCCATGTAACTGGTTTGATTAACTAAGTCTCTGGCCGCATTTTGGAGATTCACACATCCTTTTTTCAGAAGTGTGGGACCATGTGGCCCCCACTTTAAAACAGGCAAATTGAAGTCTCCTACCAAAAGAAAATAACTATCACTCAACGAAAGAGAAACATCCGTTAGCCAAGACGTAAATTCCGTCAGACGTTGAACGAGTAATTTACCCGGCGCCATGTAAACCAACACGATTTCCAAATTCTTAAGGCTGCCCATTGAACGACCATCAACCGTCAACCACAAGTATTCGATCCCAGGCGGACACGCGTGCGGCACTGCCGTGCGCACGCACACCGATAGTTGTTCAATACACAGCGCCATTACGCCACCTCCGTTCGATCCGCGATCACACCTAAAAACATTATAACGATTGTCGGCCAATTCCCCGTCGAGTATGCCGTCATTTAACCAAGTTTCAGTTACTAGAATTATATTATAGTGAGATCGTGTTATACTGTTATATAATTCGTGTGTTTTGGTTCTAAGACCGCGTACATTTTGATATAATATACTTAAAGTAGCCATTGATAATGATTAATAGTTAGACTAGAACTTAATTGCAAACAGTGTAGTGTGTTACAGTTAAAAGATTTTCCTGTGGCGGTCATAGATACACGAGAACGGTTATTTTGTATAAATATTAGGCATATCACAATCTTTTTAATTTTCTTAATAAAGAGATAGAAAGTTGTTGGGCCATAGAAATATGACACTATGTATGACAAATGGTAAGTACAAGTATAACTAAACTCATAATGTAAGCAAAACAAATACCAGGCGATGTGTTTTTGGGTGTAATGTTTAGTTTCAAATGTATGATGTAAACGCGTATATTGTGTGTAGTTGTGTGTTGCGTGTAGGTAAATTAAAATAATAATTAAAATGAACTTAGCAATAATATAAAAATAAAACTTATCTAAGATGCAGTCGCAGTCCATACTCAATGCAAAGTTCAAACTTATACCAATTTTGATAGATCTTGTTCCGAAGAAATTAATATATATGGCGAGTTTTCCTTCTTCCTTATATAAATACGGCAGTTTTTTGTCCATATATATTTATAGCCCTTTTCAGTGGCTGCTGTTTTGACCTTCCTTAATAGTTGCTTGTTGCTTATTGTGAGGTGCTCGTTAATGTATATTAATTTGGAATCGCCGTCTACTTCGATATCACTTGAAGTGAGACCCCGATGCTTACGTGCTGCCGATAAAAAGCCATCCTTCAAAGAACGATCACGAAACCGAACAATAATAGCTCGAGGTTTACCGACAACTGGGCGTTTAGCTTGTACACGACTCACAAAGTCCATGTCCGAAGGGGCCAACTGGATACCAATACGTTTGGAAATTTTAGATAAAATACTAGGAAGTGACTCATCCTTAAGCTCAGGCACTCCAACTACCTCAATATTCTGGACTTTAGACCACTGCTCCTGCTTCATTGCTGCCTCTTGTAGACCGGCGATCTGTTTTTCTAAACCCTTAACAGTACCACACAAGGTGTTTGATTCTGACTGCAGCTTCTTAATAACAATGCTCTGTTTATCAAACGCTGCCTTGAAACTATCATATTTATCGCTTAGAAGTGACGCAGAACATTCCACTTCCTCCACTTTTGCTGTCAAGGACGCCACTGATGACTCAATGGCCTGACTTATTATTTTCGGCAACTCTTTGTGAATGGCCTGAAGGATCTCCTCATGAAGGTTAGATATGAGGGTGCTTGGCAGATTAGACTCGACCGGCCGATCTGGAGAAGAAACAGGATAGGAACGGTTTCTGATCCGCTTATTAACATAACTATCGTCTTGGGCATGTACGGTGGGTTTCACTGGAGTGTTGGTATTATCACCCTTTCTTTTAATTTTAATTTTACATTGCGGACATACCCATTTTTTACTATCTTCATATTCAGGCGTTACTCCAATACATTGACGATGATAAAGCCCAGAACAGGACGCCTGACAACATTCTAGATAACTGTCACTTAGTAGTGGTTTCAGGCACGCACTGCACTTGCTCATTTTGTTGTTTTGCAGTTTTACACTTTAATTTATTGATTTTTTTTTGCAAATCAGTGATACTTAATCACGAATGGAGTTAATTAAACGAATTTATTTCGATGTAATGATAAAAATAATTAAATTTTACGATCAGCTGACGTTAAGCGTGCGCCTACCCACGCATTCGACGTGATTATGAAAAAATAGGGTCAACTGTTTGATTGATAATGATTATTCATTATCAATCAAACAGTTGACCCTATTTTTGGAAGGGCTTGGATTCAAAATATGAATATAAACTTGTCTGAAATTAAAAACATAGATTCATTAAATACAAATAAAAATTTAGATAATTTATTATCTGAATATTCATTAATTTTTGAAAGCAAACTGGGTTGTATTCCAAACTATAAGGCTCATTTCACACTAAAAGACAATTCTTACCCAATATTTATTAAACCTAGAAGAATTCCTTATGCATTGAAAAGTAAAGTAGAGACTGAAATTGAAAGACTATGTACAGAAGGAGTCATTACGAAGGTCGACAATTCTGAATGGGGAACACCTATTGTACCAATCGTGAAGCCCAACGGATCAATTAGACTCTGCGCAGACTATAAGGTAACACTAAATAAAGTCATCAAAGATGAGACACATCCCATTCCGGTGATCGAAGACATTTTTAGTGAGATGAATGGTGGAAAATTCTTTTGTACATTAGACATCACACAAGCTTATCTCAATATGCCAGTTACAGAGGAAAGCGCAATGATGCAGACAATCAGCACACATAAGGGAACATTCAAAGTGAACCGCCTTATGTTTGGCGTTAAAGTAGCTCCAAATTTGTGGCAAAAATTCATGGATCGAATTTTACAGGGTGTACCGGGAACAAAATGTTTCTTTGATGACATAATTATTCAAGGAACAACTCAGGAGCAACTATTAGATCGATTGAGACAAGTTTTCGATAAGTTAAAAGCCAATAATCTCAAAATTAATAGAGACAAGTGTAAATTTTTTCAGACAAGTATAAATTATCTCGGACACATAATTGATCAAAATGGATTACATAAAAATGAAGACAAAATCAGGGCCATTCTTCGAACAGAAAATCCGAAAAATATTAATGAGTTGCGTACATTTTTACGCATGGCAAACTATTATAATAAATTTATTTCGAACCTGGCAAGCATCGCTTCACCCTTGTACAGACTTTTGAAGAAAAAAATTGCATTTGTTTGGACAAAATAATGTGAAGAATGTTTTCAAACGATTAAAAAGGAAATCGCAAACAATAACGTGTTGGTACATTTCGATCCAGATAAAACGTTAGTACTAGCTACAGATGCTTCACCCTTGGGTCTCGGAGCAGTACTTTCACATCGTTTTCCAAATGGTGACGACCGACCGATAGCTTTTGCATCTCGTTCCTTGAGCAACAGTGAGAAGAACTACAGTCAATTCGATAAGGAAGCGACTGCAATCTATTGGGGAATCAAGAAATTCTTTCATTATTGCTACGGTCGGAAATTTATTTTGTTAACGGATCATAAGCCCTTAACAACTATATTCCATCCAGAAAAAACAATACCTTCCATAAGTACTATGCGTCTTTTTCACTATGCTCATTTCCTATCCGGATTTAACTACACAATTGAGTACAGGAATACCCAAGAAAATGCTAATGCAGATTATTTGTCCCGTTTTCCAATAGATTTTCCAGAACACGATGTCGACCAACATTACATTTTTCAACTACAACAAATACACACTATAGCTATCGGCCGAGATAAAATATTGGACGAAATAGATAAGGACTCTGAGTACACAAAATTAATTAAAGCCCTTGAGACTGGCACTGACTTAAAAAAATTTGGCTACAATAACAATGAATTGACCTTACATGATGGGCTTATATTTAAAGGGGCCAGATTAATGATTCCGGTGTCATTAAGGAAGGATACTCTAAATGAACTTCATAGCGGACATATTGGCATGTTTAAAATGAAGCTTCTAGCAAGAAGCTACGTATACTGGAAAAACATTGACACTGCAATTGAAGAACTTGTCAACAATTGTCGAGAATGTAGATTGAAGCAAAACGAGCCTGCAAAGGCTCCACTTCATCACTGGGAACAAACCACTACACCTTGGCAGAGAATCCATATCGATTTTGCAGGCCCAATTGACAATAACTTCTTGTTCATATTAGTCGATGCGTACTCCAAATGGGTTGAAATTGTTCCTACAAAAACGATTACTTCAACTTGGTGTATTAAAACATTGGAAGATATATTTTCTAACTTTGGCCTTCCGTATTCCATAGTCTCCGATAATGGAAGACAATTCACATCCAATGAATTTGAAAACTTTTTGAAGCATCACAATATTCAACATAATAAATCGGCTCCTTACCATCCCGTCACCAATGGTCAAGCTGAAAGATATGTTCAGACTATCAAGAATTGTTTGAAATCGATGCGCAATGAGAGGGGAGATATATACAGTAAATTACGTACAATTAAAACACAACTGAGACAAATTCCCCACCGCAGTACTGGACTAAGCTCATATGAAATAATGTTTGGCAGGAAAGTCAGGACTCAACTTCTGGCTTGCTTTGGTAAGCTTGAGGTTGCCACGCCCCTTCACCCAAACCCGTTACTGCCGATAAACAGATGAGAACATGTGTCATTGGTCAACGAGTTCAAGCCCGGAATTATGTACAGGGTGGTGATAAGTGGGTTTTCGCAACTATTCTGAAGAAACTGGGAAAACTCCACTACCAGCTTAGAACTGAACAGGGTGAGACGTGGAAAAGACACATAGACCAGATATTACCATCCAATATACGGAACTCTTAGATTGAGGGGGAGGACTGTCATATATACTCTTTTCTATTAGTGCCCATGAACAATTTGAGGATATTAAGCTTGTCACCTGTCAAAATTGAATGATTATTATTATGAGATTATGATGAAATAAAGAAATACGAAAATAAGCCTTTCTAATGGATAGGTTATAAGCTTAACAAAGTTCGGTTATTATCTTTTTACCCTAAATCCTAAATGATTTTTGAATGACTTTGACTCAAAACTTGTATACGTTATTTAAAGGTTTAATGTATGTTAAGATAACGTGATTCAATAATAATTTAGAATGGAACCTATACTTCTTTATTAATTCTGCAAACAGCCATTAGTATTACGCAAAACAGGTTTATTACTGTTTTTGAGGCTCCGATATTTTTGCGCAGTGACATTCGCCAATTGCGCCATCGTCACGGAACTACTTTAATAGTAAAAAAATGGTTAGTTTAATCATATTGCAAGCAAACAATCTTATACAATCGGTATGCTTGGAGACATTATAATCTTTGGCTATATATAAGTCCATTGGATTATTTAGAAAAGGCTTAAATTATTAGTAAACCTGTTTTAGTTATGGAGTATTTTGTCTTCTTCTTTCAAATTAAAAAGAAAATGACAAAACACTTTTTAACAAAAAAAGGTTTATTAAGCTTTTGACTTTTTTTATAAATGATACGGTTAGAGTTCAATGTAAGGAGTAAATATTATTCCTATAGACGGAAAAAAATGGGAGAAAAAATAAAAAACAATATATGAGTTTGGACGTTGTTAAACTAACTTTGAATAAGTCATCGCTTCCACTTTGCCAGTCAATTAGCAAAAGAATTCCCTTCTCTAAGACTGTCGTTATAATAATTTATTCATAAAAGGAAACCTTTGTCACGAAAGAAGTTTTCGGGTACGTTTGCTGTATAGTCCGTCGTTATGTTGGTTTAAATTATGCAGTGACTAAAATACTACACGCATTGTGGGTATATTATAATTTCTTATTGTAGCTAAACCTAGATTTATTTAGTTTTAAGTTAATTTAGTTAAGTTAGGTTTTCATTAAAATGCAATACCTTTACATTAAATGAGGCTGAAACTGGCAGCAGAAAAGCAGCAGCTTTTTGCAACGACCAAATTTTCTAGAACTTTTTGGAGACATTTCAACATGTATAATTTAACATTCTAGTAGGTATTAAAGAGGGCTCCCAAGCACTCTTGAGGACTATTCAAGCCCTCTTGAAAATTTGATCGTTGCAATAAGCTGCTGTTTTTCTGCTGCCAGTTTCAGCCTCATTTACATTAAAGGTACTATTTTATTTTGTGAAAGCTTATCTAACCAACATGTTGTAATAAATTATATGAGGTGGCTTTTGTTATGGTGACTCTATGATGGCCGCTCCGCGATCCAGGTTCCGGCAGGGTCAATGTAAGAAACGTATCTTTCTATCATGACTCAGGTCTGAGTTCTAGTATCGCCATTTTGTCTGACTTCCCTAACAAAAGTGCCTTAGTTATTTGGGTCTAGAATAATATATGTGGTGTTGTTTATAGCAGACTAGCTTTCCGCCCGCGGCTTCGCCCGCGTGGAATTCGGTTATATTGCGGTATAAAGCACAACTATAAGAAAACTTCTCATTCCCACGGAAAAATCTAAGAAGCGCGATGTAACGCTGGATACAATTAGTTGTTAAACCAAAACTGAAAGGTACACTATATTATATGTTTTCCCTTGTGGAGCAAAAACATGCAGATTTTGGGCACTGGAAACCCGGGAACACGCTACATAGAGCTGACCATGCGAAAAACTATGTTTTTCCAAGTGTACTCCAGAAACCCTTAGAGTTTGGCCTTGTGCTTTATTAATGGTCATTGCAAATGAAACCCTTATAGGAAATTGTAGTCTTTTAAATTGAAATGGGAGGTCTGTTGGAATAATCGGAATCCGAGGAATGAGTACACTTTCACCCTTTGCTGCGCCAGTTAAAATAGTGGCTGTAATAATGTTCCGCCCAAGCTGAGTGACACGCAGCCTAGTACCATTACACAGTCTAGGGGCATCGAGATTACGCATGAGCATCACCGGAACACCTACTTTTAGTTTTAATTTATGAGAAGGCACCCCAGATAATTCCAAAAAATTTAAGAACTCCACAGGATATGAGGTACTATATTCTGTTTCTATCACTGTGTCTCAAGAACTAAATAACGTAACAAATACTTATACCAATTAGTAATTCGTTGACTTTAGTGATTTCAGGATAAGTAGATGTAAAAAAAAACAATTTAGACGATAAAACAAATTGTACGTCATCCCCCGAGAATTCCTCATTTTCGAGAATTCATTTTCGTATCATTTAGCTTCAAAATTTACATGTTCATATTCGTTTGCAACATATAAGTAGATGTAAAAAAACAGTTTAGACGATAAAACAAATTGTACGTCATCCCTCGGGAATTCCTCATTTTCGGGGATTCATTATCGTATCATTTAGCTTCTAAATTTACATGTTTCTATTCGTTTGCGATATTTTACCTTGTTTTAAACGACACACAGCGCCATCTACAATCCATCCATCAAGCAAACAATATTTTTGTTTTTCCTCGGGAATATCAATTTTTTTCCAGGATAAAAAGTACCCTATTATTTAATCCGGACTTTTATCTTTACATCTGCAAAATTTCAAAGCAATCGGTTCAGTAGTTACAGCGTGAAAGCGGAACAAACAAACAAACAAACAAACTCACTTTCCGATTTATAATATTAGTAAGGATCTATTCATAAATACCAAATTACACCTTAAATTAGGCAGTTTGAAATAAACATCAAAATATAATATTAACCAAACATGCTCTCAAACATGTTACAATAATACTAATATTCTTGATTATTTTTCATGCGCCACTTAAAATTAAAAATTGTATGTAAAGCAACGTAATTATTTTAGAACTAGTAATGTCACGAAATTGCGTAGAAATGGTTTTAGAGTCAATCTACATCACTGTTAACTTTAGTCGGTCACTTGGGAATGATTCGCCCATTAAAGGTGCCGTGGAAAAACCAACTTTATTGCTTAGATTAATTACAGACATTGAAACTGTTCGCTGTGTTCTTGCATTTCAAATTATTTGGCATTCAACAGGATTATATTAAATCAGGTTCAAGCATCCTGTTATGCAAGAGGTCATGCAATACAGGCCCTTAAGGTTCAAATCTTCTTGACGGGCGACGTACTATTTTAACTATTTAGTTCTTACACTTCCGCACCTATAACCCATTTAAATACAACCATTTTAACTATACTTACGAAAAATTTATTCTCTTTTATAATCTTAATATATTTTATCCATTTTTCAATGCGATCTTATAAGATCAATTATTATAATAGAAAAATCGACTCGGGTCACAAGTGAATTCTCAGGCGGGAATCGAAACCGCAACCTTTATAAATCCGGTCCAATGCTCTCCCAATTGAGCTACCGAGCCTTGTGAACACTCCTCGAAATTTATTCTTGCTTTTAATATTCTTTCCGATTTCTTTACAGAAGCCGTGATTACAGGATGCCATAGGTTACATTTACTTAAGTCATCCTGTGATCACGAAATATCAGGATTAATTAAAAAAAAAGAAAAAAGAATGAACGTGTTATTACTCAGGTTAAAGTGGTTTCAATATATAACTTACCAATATAGTTTCGTTACTTAACTGAATAGTCGGTCCATAATTTTTCTCGGCAACGGGGGAGTCGTTCATTCGTGAAATAGAAGTTCGATAACTAATTAACATGATATTCTATTACAAACTTCAAGAAAAGTACTTTATGGAAGTTTTTCGTCTTATTAAAAGTAACTTGTGTTTTATAAATCAATATTAGAGAAAATTTGTCTGTATTAACTGAAGGAATATCGTCTCTTAAGATTCAAAGATGTTGTTACCATAGTTACTATCTTAATATATATAAATTACGTGTCACGTTGTTTGTCCGCGATGGACTCCTAAACTACTTAACCGATTTTAATCAAACTTCGTAACTATCTGTTATTTGATCTAACTTAAAAGATAGGATAGGTTTTATTTTAATTTATAGCACAGCAACACGTGGCTGGATCAGCTTGTATATTATAAAAGTTAAAGAAGTCAGTAAACCAATTAAATTTTGTGTATTGATCAGAAAATTTTGGAAAAACTATTCGTTGCTTATTGTAGTTATGACCAAGCATGGTCGACGCTAGCTTATCCTGTCTAGCGCCATGATAATCAAACCCAATATTTTGCTTTGAACTATTCTTGCATAATATATAGAGATCACTTTTATTTAGTATCAGCTACAGCTCATACGCATATTCAATACCTCTATGGTCGAAATAGTTAAACTTATACTTCACTAATAGTTCTTCTTGAATAGTTCTTCTAAAATTAGAAAACTGAACTGATAAGACAGACTTTATAGCAATTTTTCATTATAATTTGACATTATAATGAAGAAAATCATTGTCTTGTCTGTTTTTTTAATCACCAATATTAAATTATAATCCGTTGGGGACATCTAAACGAAAGAAAGAAAATTTATTAAAAAAAACTGATAAATAAATAAATTCTGAATAACTTACAACAAACTAGTTGCTTACACCAAACTAATCAAAACATGTAATAAAGATACTAAATAGCATATAGAATACACAAATAAGTATATCTAGACAGATATTAATGTTAATAAAATCGTATGTCCATCATACAAACACCAACGGCATTCCTTTAGAGCAGAAGGTACGATCGACCGTGGCATCGAGTACATACCTACTCGTCAAAATTGCCTATCACATCTATAATAATGTAACTACATGCCTTCTGCAGTCCTAAATTTGTACTCGTCGAGTACGTTTAACGTATTTATAAAAATTTATAATACACTGCCTCAAACCCTAAGAGAATAAATAATTACAAATTATTGTAGAAACGTGTAAGCGGAATTTAAAAGAATAAATGTTAATGCAGTATTTACGAATTCCTTAATGATAAACAGAAATTTATTAATTAATACTAGCTGACCCGGTAACGCGTTGCTATGGTAACGTTAAAAGAACGGGGAAAAAGAGAGGGCAGACAAATACACAAACAACAAATTTGTTCTTAGATTATAGACTAGCTGACCCGGTAACGCGTTGCTATGGTAACGCCTATACAATGTAAAAAGAGCGGAGAGACAAACACACAAACAACAAATTTGTGTTCTTAGATTATAGACTAGCTGACCCGGTAACGCGTTGCTATGGTAACGCCTATACAATGGAAAAAGAGCGGAGAGACAAACACACAAACAACAAATTTGTGTTCTTAGATTATAGACTAGCTGACTCGGTAACGCGTTGCTATGGTAACACGTATACAATGGAAAAAGAGCGGAGAGACAAACACACAAACAACAAATTTGTGTTCTTAGATTATAGATTTACCACAACGATGTAACGCTCACATCGTCACACATACTGTACGGAACCGTACAATTTTATGAACAAGAGTAATTATGAAATAATGTAGTTCAGTGACTTATACTTACGACGTTATTCTTATGCACTCGATTGCCCTGCGAGTACCAATTATATGACGAAATACAGATACTGCAATTACGGCATCCTACACGGACATTTTCGTTTATCATTCCTGAATTTATCACTATCAATTTAAATAATTATTTCTTATCAATATTGTATGAACTACACACAGTTTTTAAGAATATCACATAACATATCCATTTATGAGATACACCAAAGTATACAATAATATTTTAATAATGTAACATCTTTCTTAATATCACGTTAAACTCAGTACACTGTTGGTATTGCCAACAAAAAACCGTATTTCCACTATTTTTTATTGTAATTCCAAGTGAATAGTAAATTTCAACCGTAATAAATATTATATAAAAAGGACAAAAACACGTTCTCTGCCTATATTGCGATGTCCGACAGGATCCACAATCAATCATGGACGTATTGTTTTGTAATTATATTATGGATGCAAAAAACGTATTGAGTATTGAACATTGCTAGTAAAAATAAAAGTTATTTGTTCTGATTTAGAATATTGTCGCCATTCTGAACACTAACTTTAACTACTTTACTGGAGGGAGACTCTGTACCAGGGTCGTCTGCTTAGGTACCTCCGTCTTACCTATTTCTGCCGCAAAGCAGCAGTGCTTACATTGCTGTGTTCCGGTTTGAAGGGTAAGATATGGCAGTGAAATTATTGGGTACAGTGACTTTACATCTTGTGTCACAAGTTGGCAACGTACACTGTGGTTCTTGTGGGGGTTGCAGTTTTGCTGCGAATCTCACAAGAGCCACATGTATTATAGGTGACTGTTACCACTTACCATCAGGTGGGCAGTTTGCTTGTTTGCCAACTTTCTGCAATAAAAAAAAAAACACTAAGTTCGTAGATTTACATATTTTTAGCAACAGTGAAATTCTAGAAAAGTTCATATTGCTGAAATATACACCCGCCTATATCATAGATATTGTGTGGTATATCCTTGGTTTGTGATTTCGAATCAAATCAAAAAAGAAAACAGAATACGATAGCAGTAACTTATTTCCGTCGTGTAGACCATGTAAACGGTATTATGCGTTTAATATTAGTAAAAACTACTATATATAGTTTCTGAAAAGTGGCTGTTATATCTCGAGATTGGCTCAAAAGAAACTTGACTATTTCTATAATAAACTATATCTGTCACTCTGCCTATAGTGTCGTTAGTGATATTTAAATACTCTTTATGTTTTTCCCAGTAAACAATACGAATATGTAATATGTAAATGAGAAGCATATAAAATATGTACATATTCAAATTTATTTTTAAACGTATCTTATAAAACCCACATTTAAAAACAGATTACAAGAAATATTCTAAATGGCAACATTAATGTCGGTTAATATTTTGTGTGGTAACATTAAGCAAAGTGGAGCAAATAAAATAAATAACAGTATCGCCATAAGTATATAAGTTCACATAATATAAAAATCCATTTATAAATATAGACGAATCTACATTTATAAGTAGATTTTTATATTTAACGTTAACTAGATTTTTCCTAAATGACCGTTTATCTATATCACCGTACTTACTTAATTGTAACAATTGTGTATGTACAATGAATGAACGTATTTAGCATTTACTCGATCAAATGTATTTTATTTTATAATTTTCATTGTTCTGGTCTGTAAGCAATTTTAGTCGGTTATATAAATTAGTTTACAATTGGCAATCATCGCGTGTTCTCGACATTATCATTTAGTAATAAACCTTTTTTACATAGTACATCAAATCATTTATCATTTTAAAGAGCAATAGGTAGGAACGCAAATAAAGGGTATATTGTTTTAATTTTTTCATGGTCACTAACATTATCGTAATATAAATTATGTATACATGGTAACCATTTATACATGGTAACAATCCCGTAAATAACCTATATTATTATAATTACAGGTAAAAGGCATTATCGACATGGATTTGTGTAATAAAACATTTTTTTTAACTAAAGGAATTAGGACATTAAAACTTAGCGAAAAGTTAAATAATAAATTAAGTTTGTTACATCCAGAACTTGTATTGTATGGCCATATCCTTTGACTGAATATATCGTTAAAATGTTGATCCCATTAAATGTAACGCACCCACAATTTTTTGGTAAATTTTGCATACCTGAAAAGAACATTAATATTGCTAGCAATCTGATATTGAATTATGTGAAGCGTGTTAGGCGGAGCCCACCTTTACCCCCATTGCACAATCACAATGTACGCGACCTCATGATTTACGACATCTATTATTTTCCCAGGTCGGCCTTCGATAACATAAAGAGGACGAAAGTTGCCATCAAGAAAATATCCCCCTTCGAACACCAGACTTACTGTCAGAGAACGTTAAGGGAAATCAAAATCCTTACCCGTTTTAAGCACGAAAACGTAAGTAAAACATTTGCTTTTCAACCTAAGCAATTCAAGAACATACTGCTAATAGCTGAATGCTCAAAAGTTTCATGATTGAAATCTTATTGAAACCCTTTTTTACTACAAGGAAGCATTTACAATATTTCGCTTTATATATGGCAACGTTAAAGTCATAACTTCAAGAGACATTTGAAAATTTAACTGTTAGATACTTGAGCTTTACGAAAATGCATAGAGATTCTTAAATGTACCTAATATCAAAGAGTCTAAAACACCCTTAGGATGGTATGCTACTTATCCAAGAAATTGTTCCAAGTCACATTTGAAAAAGATCTTGAACACACATTGAATGGTTCAATGGAATATAATACGAACTCTCAACTTTGTTCAGATATTAGTATTGTTAGATGTTCGATATGAGATATCGTGTTTTTGTTTTCTTGAATGGCAAAGAACTCATAAATAAAATTTCTGTCAGTGTCAGTTTTGTTCATTTAAAAAGCGGGCCAAAAAATAAAAACAATGTATATATAATTTTCTTAAAGGTTTGTATGTTTGTTTTCTTAATAAAAAACGTAACACAAGTACATAAAAGACAGACCGACAGACTAGAAAGAAAGCTAAAATAAAGTGTCACTCCCAAGTGTAATTTATTGATTCAAAGCAAACTTGAACCAATTTATTGGATGAGCGCCATGGGATTCCGTCAAAAAAATTGGATATAATCTTGAACAAAGATTGTATAAAACTTTTGATTAAATATTGGATAAGCAACATACCACTACCCTTGGCGACTATAATTTGGATTTCAAATAATGGAGACAATGGTCATATCTCGACACGACAAGATTGTAGAAGAATTAATAGCTTCCATTGATAGATGGATGGAACTTTTGACTTTCGGAAAATCGCTATGATAAATTTCTTTCTTATGATTTACAGCTTGCAGAACGACGCAATGTTTGTTGTTCTATCGGTGCCTAAACAAGATCTTAAAAATATCACTCGTTTTCAGATAATTGATATTCGGGATATTTTAAGGGCGGATAGTATTGATCAAATGAAAGATGTGTACATCGTACAGTGCTTAATGGAAACGGATCTCTACAAATTGTTAAAAACACAGGTGAGTGCATAATAAATATTATACCGCACATACGTTTTTCTTATGTGGTTTTTAGTAGTAAAAAGGATTTATTTTCACCATACGGTGATATATTTCGTTTATTTTGCTCGTGTGGTTTCCCTTTTTTTTAACACATACATAACCATGACTGCTTTAAATTTTAACATACTGTCTAAACCACAAAAGAAAGGCGAAAATCAGCATAACTTTAAAATTACACAAGCGGCACGTTGACATGAACTGAAAGAAAACTGTAGTATTGAATTTTGTTGATGAAAGTAGGTAATATAAAATTGATCTAATATTTAACAACACAGATAATAAGCTCCAATCACGCTATCCAATACATAACTAGTCAGCTATGATTATAGCTTATTATTCGTTCAACTCTGTATAAAATATCAGATTTTCTTTTCTAACTCTAATTCGCTATGTATTGCACATATTTTACTGTTAAAATAAAATCTTAATGTCTATTTAAGATGTTATAAATAATGTTTGCCTTCGTACGAAGGGGCCATTCTTTTAGTCATTAGAACTATCACACCCTCATCACATGGCAAACTCTGACCACAAATAGGCTATCAAAGATTTATGGACACCTCCATACTGTGAAGTTTATCGGCCATCAAATCTTAACTTGTCGCCAACTTCGCTCCCTCGGAGGCAGACGCGTTTTATGCCCAAAACTTATTTTGTAATTTGTTAGCTCAAGATTACTTGTGAGAAGATTGAAACAATAACCGAATTACAGCGTCAAAATGAGGCTTTCTTACAAATTGAATAATTTTCAGTTAGAAAAGTTGTTTTTTTTACTTACACAGCACATTTTGTTTATTCAACGAAATATTTATTTTTATCATAAGACCATTTATTTGTATTGACTTTTGATTGACTTATTATTCTCACGGAGTTCCAAGTAAATATTTTTTTTTATTTGTTCTTTTTTACTATAATTTGTTTAAAATTTATGACTTTACGAATCACATGTCAATATAATATGTTACTTAAAATAAATATAAAATGTATTATTATAGATTTCTATGTATCTACATATATCTCGTTGTTTATTTGTGCTTATATTTGTTTAGTTTTTATAACGTAATTACAACAGCTCAGTTCGTTTACCACAAGAGAATACCCACTACTTTCAATAACCGCCTTGGCTAATGGTAGCATGGTTGCAAGTAGTAGGGATGCCCATAAGTTCATTTATATCGATATATCGTAAGGTAATGTCTCGCAATATTTTGTATCGATAGACATGATTTTTAACGTATTTATTAATAATAAAAAATAGGTATTTAGTTTTTTGATTATTAATAAAAATATTTTAAAAACGTAACGTTTCTTTGACACAGCTAGAAGATGCGTGTGAGCCATATTTCTTTGCAATACAATTACTATTTTATACATACTTCTAATAATAATTATCAGTATGAAGTAAAAAATAATCTTAACATGTATTGAAAAATACTTGGAACTGTAATCAATAAGCTATGACAAGTATTTTAGTTATGAATAAGGTAAGATTATATTTCACTTTTTTATATATTTACACTTGTCATTGAGCTACACTTTAACGTTAACAGAGAGTTTTAGACTTGATATACAATTCTTTAAAATTTGAATATAGCTAAAAAATAATTGTTCAGCCAGGGCACTGAAGTTACAACTACAGATAATTAATGCAGTGGCAAATCGCACTGCAACTCCTTTTCAGAGGGTTGAGATATTACGATTAAATATAAAAAGAAACTTAAAAATAATTAATATAAATTCATAGAAATATATATAAATACCCATGTCTCAAATGCTCATATTCATCACACAAACATCTGCTCTTTCTGGGACTGGAACCCAGGACCGTCATCGGTGCGAGAGGTGGGATCACTAAATTTGCGCCAAACGGTCGTTAAAATATCAAAGTTTATCGTATGGAGTTCTGAATCGATATTCCTATAAATCATATAGTATCGGGCATCCCTAGCAAGAAGGCTTCATATTCCGTGGGGCATAAATATTTCTTTTCTAAAACATTTTTATATCTTGATGGATCTTTAAGGAGTTCGCTTTTCATTTCCCACCATGATGTCTCGATTGGATTGGAGATAAATGAAACAGATTGAATGCCATTTCAAAGAATACATTTAGTAATAAATCAAGCCTTGATGATACTTGATAAGGCTTTAACTGCAGCTAAAAAGCTGGGCGTCAAGCGATATTTCACGCCGGGATAGTTTTTAACTCTCTATAATGCTCAAGTCCGATTTTGCATGGAATATTAAAGCCACAGGGACGGCTCAGCAAAATAACAACTTGCTGCACTGGACACGATTCAGCGCAGAGCTGAGAGGCTCATTGGCGACAGCAAATTGGTGAATAGCAAGCTTCACACCTTAGCTTATCGCTGCTAAGTTGCCTCTCTGTTGGTTTTCTACAGACTGTACTTTGGAGATTGTGCTCAGGACCTGCATTTGCTCATACACGCCATCTCATTTTTTCTAACGGACATCTTTCATGTCACAAATTTAATTGGCATTTTAGATCAACATTTTTTTGCTCATCACTTACTGTAATTGTTTTCTGTCATTAATCAGTACTCCTCACTTTCGCTTAAAAAACTTTAGACGTTTCTTTTAATGTATTCAAGTCGGTAACGATTTGCAGTTTTTTTGCGAAGAAACCATAACGTCAACTGAAACATCTTTTCTAATCACGTCTCGCCATTTTTCAGTAATTTTGTCTGCACAAGCTCGTGGCAGTTCTAATAATTTGATAATTGTCTTGTGGACTCGGTTTTCTGCTAGACTAGTTTTTAAAGACGAGAATAAAGAAAAGAGTTTCCTTTGTTTTGGCAGTCTATCTTTAACGATTTATGAAGTACACTTTTTACTTATACTTTAGGTCTCTTCATATTTTCTTTTAACTGTAGTATTTTTCAGTGCTGTCAAATGTTATAACGTTAGATCGTATGTACCTACAGAATGTGTAGTAAAATATATCAGTTATTTCGCTTTTGTTGCGTGCCTTTACCTACCTAATATTAGGCGAAATATTATGTACCAGGTTTCGTAATTTTGCCATAGCGTATTCACAGCTTTGGTATGCAATATGATATACCGTGAAATTCGGAATGTCGGTACTTAAGAATTTATCAAATGTGTTTCCTATAAATATTACCTTAGCAGTTGTGCGATACACATGATGTATATTACATATTAAATTTTAGTCGTGTATTATTACATTCAGACCTACCTACTAGGATTCTTAGCTAGTTGATAAATTTCATTTTTATTCGATGTGTTACGTATTGTTTGACGTGTAGATGTTTCACGGCCGCTCGGTGCAACGGTCCCTTCCTTCCTACCTTCTTTGCCAAAGGTTCGAATCCCGTTAGGGGCATATGTTTGTTTGATGAATAAAAGCAATTGTTCTCGAGTCATGGTCGTTTAAATACAAGTAAAGCAGACTTACCTTAGCAAGCAAATAACTAAATTCCGCACAACTCTACTAAACAAAGCTGTTCTTGTTCCATGGGTACTAAATAATTTTACTTTACTTACCTGGCTCAATACCGGATGAAAGTTAGGAGGTTGATACTCTGAATGCCATAGATATTCGGCAATTTAGTTGCAGCATGAGCAATAAAAACATATAATGACAGTATTTTTTCTTTTTTAAACAACTTTTCATAAACATATGCGAGGATAACGTTGCGTAGCAACTTTGAATATATTCCACTACTATCCGACCCGAGAAACTTCGTTCTGTTCAAATTAAGTTACAGTTCAATTCGTACAAATATTGATTTATGTTTTTTTTTTAATCAAACCAGTTATGTTCAATAAAAATAGAATCTAGCCTAAAAGTTGAAATCACGGGCGGTTATCAATCAAAGCTCCAATTTAAAAAGCTTTGAGCGTTTCAAAAAGCTATCGGGGTTATTTTAATTTTGTTTTTTTTTTTTAATTCAGATCCGTTAGATTCAATAAAAATAGAATCTAGCCTAAAAGTTGAGATCTAGGACGGTAATAAATCAAAGCTCAGATTTTAAAAGTTTTGAGCGTTCAAACAGGGCCTTCTTTATGCTCATGTTCATGTAATAATCACACCATATGTATATGCATAACAATAACCAATTAAAAAGCTATTTTTTGTCGTTTGTAAAAAAGATCTGTTCGACGCTATTAAAACAGCTATTACAATATACATATTAGCGGAAAGGTCTTGGTTAATTATGAGCCTCTAGATCGTAGTAATATAACTTACAAACATTTACATTCATGTAAACTAAATCCTATCCTGTACATTTGGCCTATTCGACATCAATTTTCTGGCAAGTATACAAAACAAAAAAAAGCGGCTATTTGTTATTAAGCATCGTATTAGTAGCAGTTTTCACCTAAATCACATACAGAATTATTGTAACGTATTGTACGCTGCCAACAGTTAGCTGACTTACTGTATGAAAGTAATATAAGTTATAAACGGGATTGTTACCATGTACCTTGTTATTGAGTTTCCGATATTTCGGCACTGTTGCAAGTGCCATGATCACGGAGCTCAATAAGCAAATATCGGAAACTCAATAACAAGGTACATGGTAACAATCCTGTTAATAACTTATATTACTATAATGTATGAAAGTGATGTTAAATTGCTTTATTCTGCAGTACACAAAGCTTTAGTAATTTCCAACGGCAATTCAGTGTGGACGAAAATTGAAACATGTACGGAAAAGCACTATACTGCGTAAACAGTTCATTATTTATTCGGTGTGCGCAGCCCTTGAGGCGAAATAGTACCTGCAACACTAGAATCATTAATCGCCCGTTTTGGAAGGTTCTCTCCTTGAGGACGGATTGTCTAACTGCAATATTTGTTTCAGAAACTAAGCAACGACCACATCTGTTACTTCCTGTATCAAATTTTACGAGGGCTCAAATACATTCACTCTGCGAATGTCCTGCATAGGGATCTCAAGCCATCTAATTTATTACTCAACACCACCTGCGATTTGAAGGTAAAATTTATATTCTCTAAGTTTTTTATTGATGACTGATTTCCTTATGAATCCATAACTATGTCATTATTAATATGTTCTATTTTGTGCTACAATTTTTTTTTGGTTATTATTATCAGCATAACTCTCAATATGCCAGTTTGGCAATAGTTAGCTTTAGTTTATGTTGTGGAAAATCAAACAATATTTGTAAGGTATTTTTATAAACAAAATCTAGTAATTTAAAATTCATTGATATTGAAAAATAAGTGCTTTTTTATTTTCGCAAAAAAGATGATTTGATATTTTTTAATTAAAAAAAAAAAGTTTTCTAATCGTGTTAAGAAAAACAAACCCTTTACGAAATCGGCAATTTTATAAATAAACACCTAATATTTTGTGTGTGTAATTTATGATTGATTGATTGATTTTGTGATATATTGCACTTTAAATCTTGACATGTGAAGAGGGTAGGCAAGACCATCACCAGAAGGTCATATTCTAAGTACAAGCGTAACATTCACAAGTGACCTTATTCGTTGTAAGTGCTAATGCGTGTTTTACTATGTTGCTGTAATGTACCATAAAACCTAAGCAAGCTAACGCCCTCGTCAAGTTCTCGTCAGGAGCTAACAGCATTCCCTTGCTGTATTTATTTTTCTTTCACGCCCGTATTATGCGGCTACGTGGTAGATCCTTTCCGACTCGTTATTTTATATATATCTATATATATATTCACGGTCTAAGATTTAAAAGTAATATCATAAGGCATCTAATGAAAACTGTTGTATAATGAAAATCTTTGATTTTAATACATCCCAAAAGGTAATACGATTTTATTTAGTGGGTGGAGACTATGTTAAAAATAGCTTGTGATTGCATGATGATTTATAGATAGAATAACCGTCTTTATTGAATATTTTTTCAGTTGTTGCATACGTAATGTGCAAAAAGTCAATAAAGCCTTTTCTTTTTAAAGTACACTTTTATCTATCACACCTTGTGGTGGTGAATTTTTCTCGAGTTCTCGCAATATGAAGAAAGAAAGAAAGCCTCTTAACTTAATTTCGCGTAAAAGACAGACAAGTAATGAAAAACGGCATATAGGAAAACAAAACGGCTGCGAAGCTCATAGTACGAAAAACAAATAATTGATTTTTCAATACGATACATTTAAGAAGACTTAAGGAATAGGCCAAATTATGCATTTACAAATATTGACAACACAGTTTTATAAAGATGTTGAGTTTTAAAAATAATTTATAGTTTTGAGTTCATACATTGTTATTAAACATATATCTCATTTTTACGTGATCTATTGTTTTTTTTTATTAAATATATTTTCAAGTTTAGTTGAAAAAAAAAAACATAGGTAGTAGCGAAAGTGTTGTTATGTAGGTAACCCCTACAGACGACTACAACCTCTTATGGGCGTTCTCAGCGCGAACCAAGCGCAGTTACGTCGGCTGCGGAGATTCAGACAAAATCACCGCCGCCGCGCCACGCCTTTTGCGTTCATAGTGTAGGGACCAGAGTTCGGAATAGGTAGTGCAATTTAGGGTGAATAACCTGACAAATTATTATATGGATAAGCCTTGTAGGATGCGAGATTTTATGATTTGTTACGATGAAAACTTTTCATCTCTCAAAAGTATTTAGATCATTGCTTTACTAGCAGTATATTTAAGAAAAAATAAGATAATTCGCGGCTTTGTACAAATAGCACTTTGTAACATTTTAAAATATTTAAAACGTATGAGATTAGATTTATTCTCGATAATATTTAAATCATTTGAGCTACAAATATGTCCCTACCAAGTGGGATTTAATGACATATCCAGATTAAGATAGCGTTATGAAATGCCATAAAATTGCACTACCTATACCAATCTTTGGTAATAAATGACTGAAGCGGGTGCCTAACGCAACGGGCAGGAGCGGGTTTCGCGAGTAGTACTTATTCGCGCGTTAGGGCCACTTTACGGGCCAGGCCTAATCTAGGGCCCAATAAGAGGTACCCAAAATTTAATAAATTGTTGACGCGGGCATTCAAGTTTATATAAATACATATTCTCGTATAAAATAAGATTACTTCAGTGTTTAAAAAAGGTAGGTTGCAACGAACGCTTACCATATTACCGTACACTGATTGGACCTGTTTAAGCAAGGAGTATTTTGTCTAGTTCTTAAACTTTCGTGCGTTTTACCCGTTGAATTCATCAAGCACTTTTTACCGAAAATGTGTCCATAGTAGATTTGGTTTTGATTTGGATATCTGTCAAAGAAGTTTCATTTCAAGAGTATCTTAAATACTTATACATGATTTGCTAATATGAGTTTTAATCTCAACGGAATGAAGCTCCAAATTAAGAAACATTTTATCTTTTTACGTAACGAATGTATAAACAAAGTTATTCTTTTGTACGTGCCATAATTATAATTTTCCTTTCCTCCTAACGACAGTTTAGCTATGGCGAAATGGCTCGCTTTATTTAAAAAAGGTCTTTCAAACAAAAAAGCGAAACGATGTTGAAAGAAGTAATTGAATTATGAAAATTAATGTTTATTGTTTGTTTTAGATATGCGACTTTGGGTTGGCACGAGTGGCTGACCCCGATCATGACCACACGGGATTCCTTACAGAGTACGTCGCTACCCGTTGGTACCGTGCACCAGAAATCATGCTCAACTCAAAGGTAAGGAAATTCAATCGTTAAAAGTTCAAATATGGTACCAAGAGCTAGTATGTACATAGGTGTGGGCAGAATACCATGTAGAAAGCTGGCAGTCACAGCAAGCGTCGATTGCCTGCGCCATAGCGCTTGTATGTGGTAATGGTATTCTCAAGTCCAAGGAAACAAGACAACTTTGATCTGTTTAAGGAACTTTCCGGGCATGACTAAGCAGGGTGCCTCTTAATATTTCTGCGTGATCCATCCATCGAGTTTCTTATGAATTAAACGTCCTTAAGATATTTTTCTTAGGATATGCCATTTGATATTTCTGTATACCATTCGTAAGCATAGACGATTACCAACTGTGTATAGAGGCAGCTTAGGCAGTCGTTGATTTTTATCGCACTATGTATAAAATATATTTTGTAAATTTTAGGAAACTTTCTAACGGAGTCTGAGCCAAAGTAGGCGATATTACGCTTTAAGTAATTTAAATACATCAAAAAATTTCTTTCGAAATATGATAATACATGTAAATTTATTCTGCATTAGCCGTTACCCGGCGCGTTGCTGTTGTAGAAGAAATAACTTTGGAAATATTGTTTGTAATTCAAAACTGCTATCTTGTTTCATTAGGTTTGATAGAAATAATGATATTTATTTCCTTGTCAACAATGAAAGCATTCAATCCAATAAAATTATATTAAAGGAAAAGTATAAATAATATTTATCCTTTTTTATTTATTATTCAAGTGCTTTGATACAAACAGTTTTTTGTTTAATATAAGTGCAATAAACTCTGAATCCCATAGTATACCATTTACAGTAGGTAAACTCTGTTTTGTCGATTGATTTTGATTGTCAAATAGTATTGTATCATAGAATTGTATAAAATTATTGTTTTTTTGGTGCATATTCCAATATTCCACGATTAAGAGCATTAACGCGCACGAGATTTTGTACAAATTTTCAAGTCCAAATACTTTAAATAGGGGAACTGAATCTTCTAAACTAATACTTAACCCTAAAAAGTTAAAAGAATACATTTTTTGTAATGGTTATTTTTTTTCTGTTATAATCTTATACAAAATTATTTCTAATAACTTTTTAGACTAACGTACCTCCTTCAAAGATGCCGAACTGTTTTGTAGTCAATAATATATCCATAAACTAAAAGCATGTTCACTTAATCGATGCATCAAAAAACACTACACAGAAATAGGGTTAAACCATTTAGAATGGTATTTAGGCACCTTTTTAGGTATTAAGGTACCGTTTTAAGTATTTAGGTCAGCCTGAGACCATGCCTGTGTAACCTATCCGAATCTTCGGATTAATGGTATTTACATATTTACATAAAAGATATGTAAATACCATTTGTAATGCCTTAAAACCCGTTTTCGTATAGTGTTTAAATATGGAACGCGAAATTTTAAAAGGGTAAAAAAAAAACATGAATTCATTGTAGTATTAACTAAACGTACCTTTTTGCATAATATATTCCTATGGTTTTTTGTTACTATTTATTATTGAAGTAAAAACTCCTTTAGCATTGATGTGATTTGAAAGTCGATGAAACGAAAAAGCGACAGTAAAAAGAGACAGACACATAAATTCATAAGATTTAACGTAGGAGAAAATGAGATAGGAAGCATTATGTACGTGTATTAATACGTGTTTGTGTGTGCATGCGTAGTAGAAAGCTGGAGAGAAGGCATCACAATAACCGTGGTATTTTGTATACGTATAAGTATTCTTTTTGAAGGTTTCGCTTCTACTATGTGTGAATTGCACACATGCTTTTTTTAAATTAACGCTCTTGTCAACTCTATATTGTGTTTATCGTTTCAATATCATGGAAGGTAAAATGGTTGTAGGGTGGATTTATCGATAAAATAATCTATACGATGGAGAGGGACAAATAGATAAGGTACAAATAATAAATAATAACCATCTCTTATGTAAAGCCAGCTTAACACTTTCCGAGTTTGAACTATTCGAATTTTCAGCTTATTCAGAACAAAATAAATCTCTGATCCTCAATGAAGCCAAAAAATCATCATCAAAGTAAAGGAAATTATTTTTACCAATTTAATTTCCCAAAAGACTTTGTGAAGAGTTTGACAAACACAGCCTTATGAGAATTCAATCCGAATAACAGGAAGTTTTTTTGAATAAATATAGCAATAATTTCTGGTAAGTTCATAAGGCATTTACCTTTTTTAGTTTTTTATTTCTTATCTGTGTTAGGGTTAGGTATAATGTATCGTACGTATTAATTGGGTGTTCTTAGGTTCTGTATGGCAGACATGCTTTAATTGAAGATAACTAGCGAATACTAAGTTATTATGTTAATAAAATATATTTAATATACAGTATTTTGCATTAGGGTGGTATGCAAAGATAAAGCCACATAATAGATAACGTAACTAAACTTACAATCATGTCTAACGATAAAATGAACTCGAAATATCTGATTTAAATACGAATTTCTATAAATTACCAATTAATATCGAAATAAAAACTGTCATATATAATCTGAAGGTTCTGTTCTATCACTTGCTATTGATTTCGTTATCCAAGCTGGGAAAAAATGATTATTTTGTTTTCCTAATAAATTTATTTTATTATTAATACTTAGTTTACTAATATGTTACTAATTTCTGTTCAACTATAATATTTGTTTATTAGTCATACATCTTACGTTAAGTATGTGGCAGACGTATGGAAATAAGATTGACTTGAAAAAAAAAAGACATTTGTAAGTAACTTTAAGTAGAAAAAACCCAATTATATTTAAATGTTTTGTGATTTTTTTTATAGTAAACTTTTTGGAGTCGATTCTTTTGATATGAAAAATGAAAAGTTATTAATTGCCGCATTTTGTAGCGAATTTGCGTATACTTTATGTGTCGTGGACTATAATATCATAGAAAAAGGATTCCAACACTTTATGTATGAAATGAGGTTTTGCTTATTAAAAAATAGTTAAAAAATATTCGCCGAAATCTTCTTTAGTGATTGTGTCCGAGATATTTTTTCTTATCTTCCCTATTGTCCATTTATCGTAATCATTTTATATATACTTCCTACTGCAGATGAGAATAAAAGTGCTGAAGAATAGAGAATATAGTATATAGACTGCTGGAATTATCTTGAGAAAAGGTGTAGGTTTTCATCAATATAATTCTAGACCACAGACGTCTTTCGCCACTTAGCAAAATAGAGAGAGATTGGCGTGTTGGAAAGTATTAACGCATACACCACGTAGCTCGATTCCAAATTCTTAGGTCTTTACAGAATTTTCAAAGCACTATAGAGTGTTCGAATTAATTATATTTAATGCTTCATATGTTATATTCAATGTTTAAGATAGGATAACACGCCTTCCATAATCCCTTGGTTGAAAATTACTTCGAGGAAAATGTGCACATCACACGATGTATATAGGAAAAAATGTGATTTTCGTAGATATTGGCAGGTTCTCGCTATCGATGAAAGCACCATAAAGGAAAATTGGCTCATGCATCTACTATACGTGGTGAGTACCTAAACAATGATTTATGCAGCCGAAACCTATCAGAGCTGGGAAAAGCTCGATAAAACAAATTTTCGGTCTAATGACGTCTTTGCGAAAGTCGCTTAACCGAAAAGACTGCACCATTTAACTCCCCAAACTAATGGACTTCAATTAGTTGGTGTATTTTTAATTATGTAATACAAAACTGTTTTTCTTTCGGTTTTTCTCACCTCATTTTTTAAAGGTAGTCCTTAATTTATTATTATTACTCAAAACGCTGTCCCATTTCTAGTATATCGCTGATGGTTTCAAACACCTGTTTCCAGATTTTTGAAATTGTTAAAACGTTCTTAAAATCTTCGGAAAACACTAATACACGCTTAATTTGTCTTCTTTTCAAATCCCATTCAATCCAGTGTTTCTCAACATTTGGATCTTTAGAATATATTGCAGTAAAACATCTGTTTTTATATTTCATTTTAAAAAATATTTCAATGTGAAAAAAAAAAGTTTTAAATAAGTTTTAATTTAAATAAAACCAATTTTTTTACGGTTGGTCGCTTTGGTTTGGTCGCTCATAATTTATATTTTATCCTGACGTTTCAACGAATAACAATTTAAATTAATATCTTCAAAGAGACACACTGCAAGACCTAGTGATGTAGTTAGCTCTTTTTGCAAATAATAAAAGTAAGATGCAGGTCGGTCCCCTGAATATAAATTAAAACTAAATAAGTTTTAATTCATATTTTTTTCCTAATCACCTAACATAAGACTTGTGATATTATCGATATATCGATATTGCATCGAAAGTATATTTGCTTCCGCTGGAACCGCGACTCGGCTGCGATGCGAGGAGAGGTAATATCGAAAGCACGCCTTTTAATTTATCGCCTTTAAAGCGATCAAAATTGCTATCGTATAATGCACGCTGTTTATAATTTTGGGCTATACCTATTTTATTATCGTGTATACCTATTTATAACGAAATCAGATTTTAACGTAAACATGAATTTAACACTGAATGTTATGTTTTTAACCTTTGGATTAAAAAGAAATGCCTGCTACTTTAGTTTTACTGGAGCTTTTAATTCTTGCCCAATAGTTCTTCACAGCGTAAAATGACATTTTAAACAGTTTTTTTCATAGCTCTTTTACTCCCAGGACTGCAATGGTAAAATAAACTCGCGCCATGTAACTTGAGCTAAATCGTAAACAATTAACTGTGCAGAAATTTAATATTGTACCTGAATTTGCTACTGCACATGTCACTTGATTTTAACATCAGGTTCAACTTACATGCAAAGGCCATACATCTTTTGGCACGCTCTGGACGTATATATAGTCGTTCTAACTACTTCTCAACAGTTTAACCAGAGAGTAATGTTCTGTATTCAAGTTTATGAGACACTGATCAATAAGACTCTGGTATTAATGAAACTTTGGGAAAATTTACAAACCAATCACAGGTTCGTTTAACTATTAAACACTCTGAATAGTTAAATCAAAATTGCCGCTAGCTTATTATGTAGAGCTGCCTTTTAATAAGCCCTTTGAGAATGACGAGGAAAACCTCCTTTTCGGCAAGATTAAGAACGATTTGAATTAATAGGTAACTCAATTTGAATATGATTTGGTAAAATTACTTTTATCTTTTTATATTTGGGTATTCGACTAACCATTTATGGAAATACAACGGTTCCAATTTTATCTATTGCTATAGTCGCGTAACAGATGACGTCACTTAGAGATGACAACAAGATAATGAAAACTAAACAAAAACATTAAGCCAACAATAACTCGCAAATTTCTTGACAGGCATTCAAAAACTCTAAGAGGAATTACTATGAAACTTTATTAATGTCAACAGAGCGTTTCTAAATGTTAAAATATTATTATCCTAATACACAATAAAAGTGATTGTCCCTATTTTTACTTAAATTTCACAATTTTAAGTTGACGAAATTGTAAGTCGACTTAAATTTGTATACTCTCATTTTGAATATTTTCAATGGCAGTCTTATATCTAATGGCCGTGAATTTAAATTCGTAGCCATCACAATATTAATTCCAATCTTTGTTTGCCTCCCTTTTGTTAGCGCACAATCTAAGAGGTTTCTATTGTTTATTAACGCAGGAAACAATAAGCATTTGTAATTCCTATTGGGTTATCGTAACGGAAATAAACAAATCTATCAAGGGATCTGAAAATAATAGCTTTCTAGTTAAGAAATAGTCTTAGCAAAAGGCAATATATGATATGAAGGTGAATAGTAATGGTGGAATGAAGGCAATCTTTTGTATAACAGCCGAGACATAATCTTTCTTAGACGACTAGCGCTTCACCTCAACAATACGGTCGACCCGCTTAATATGTATCATAATAGTCGTATTCTAGTATCTAGGTGTATACAGGAGTATTGCTTTGTGTTACTGCATTTTTATTGAGAGTTGCTTTATTGTTCACAAACCAGGCCAAGCTGATGCTTTTGTTTTCTATACAGTAAAATTGCGGTTCAGACGCAAACGGAATAAGCAAAAGTGTAATAAATAAAATATATTTTGTTTTATTTTCTGTTATTAAGGATAATATTATATTGCCTTATATGTATGCTACCCTCATAAGAGGGTTCTAGTAATAGTGAGAGAACTTGAAATAATATTCGAATTGACAGCTTCACTCGTTCCCTAATGGATTCTACAGCAAAAGATAGTGGTATCACTTCAAACTTTCTGAAAAAAGGCTATATGAGCCTCAAAGGAATTTTAGAAATATGACTAGTGTTAAATGCCTTTGAAGCTTATTTTTATATTTGAATCTAAAAATATCTTAACAAAGGAAAATCGACTTGAAGTTCTCGTCGTAATTAGTAATGAAAAAAATTATTACTTCTCAAGATTTATGAACATACATCAAACTATTAGGTTTAGTTGATAGTCAATGAATAAATCAACACCTAACTTATGTAAATCAGCTATCGATTTAATCAAGTAAAACTTATAGTGCTTTCTTCTTTGTGATATTTGTATCAATTGCGATGACCATGCCCCAAGTTATAAAATAAAAAGACACATTTATAATGTTCAGAATCAACTTCAATTATAAAATTATAAAAACGTGATGTTGTCTATTAGTTAATTATATTAACCATCACTCACTAATGAAATCACAGCATGTTATCAGTGATTCAGTAAGTAAGCAAGAATATAAGTAATATCATCAACATTCCTATGTGATGATATAAGGAAAAAGACATTGTTTTTACTAGCTGAGGTAATTTATTGCCAATATGATATTTACTAAGCCACAAAAACTATAATAGCTGAAAAGTTAGCGACAGATGATACCACTGTTAAATATTTTTCTCTTCCAACTTAATTCACTTTAAAAAGTTATTAGCTTCTTAATCCGCTCATAAGTTGATTTAAATAAACAATTTTTACTGTGAGGCTTTAAAAGTTTGAAGTGCAACGTTTACATTGTATTTTATTAAATACGGCTTAGTGTTGTAGTCCTTTGAACTTGAATTAAGTTGACAAGTCGCTGACTGGTGAATTTTAAGCAGCTTTGAGTTTAGTTTACATTCAGTAAAGATAAATTAATTTAATTTGCTTGGCAAACCTCAGTTTAGAATTATAAATATTTTCAGGCTTTCCTTGCATAAGGTAATATTACTGCTAGTCACAATAAACTAGCTGTTGCTTGGGACTTTTCAGTTCTATCCTCCAAAAATATAATAGTTCGGCCCCCAAACCATCGAGTTCGCATCGCCTTTTTTTGCTTATCGATTTTCTTTTCCGTGCTCCTCTCCTAAGAGTTGAAACGTGGTTTTGCGTTAAATTAGTTAAACTGTGTTTTATTACTGTTTGAAAACAATGTGTGATGTATATAGAATAGAAAGTTATTTTCTTAGTTGCGGATAAATTGTTTTGCTATTGTTATGATTATTATAAATTGAGCAGCATAATTGAAAACACAACCGTTTACAATACATATAAATAGCAGGAAGTCTTACGGGCGATCGGTCGCTGTCGCTGATACCGGAATGCTTACTGTTCGCCTGGCGACCATCGACCAGGGTCACGGCTCACCTGTTGTAGTCGTCCGCCAGTCACCCAGGTCGCCAAAATCGGAATACTGCCTTAACACTCTTGAATTGTTACAGGGTTATACCAAGTCGATAGACATCTGGTCGGTGGGGTGCATCTTGGCGGAGATGTTGTCCAACCGGCCAATCTTCCCGGGCAAACATTACTTGGACCAGCTGAACCACATTCTCGGCGTGCTCGGCTCCCCCAGCCGGGAGGATCTCGACTGCATCATTAATGAAAAGGTAATCACACGACCGATAAAGTAGTGGTGTAATGTTGGCAATCAAAAAAATTCTTTGCTAGTCAATCCCTTATAACCATGTACAGGCCTACCTACCAAAACAACTTCAAAACACTGTAGCAATATTTTGTTTAAATATTTATTTCTTATTATGTAACCCGAAATCTCTTTATTGGAAACATATAGGTCTGAGGGTATATTCTTAATTAAATATATGTCAGTGATGCATACATAATAAAAACAAATCTCATTTCTAATAGTCAGAACAAAAAAGGAAAAAACTTTATAAACCTGTAATTAAAAAAAATTAAGCATCGTTTTTTTCCAGAGGTATGAGAGTTTTCTCATAATTCGTTAAAAAAATAGGCATATAACACCTCATTAGTCTATGTAATAATTAATTTTTGCTTACCTGTGGGGCCTTCTGAACAATACAAAAAATAATAAAGAATAAAACGAAACAAACAAATATAAAAATAGAAAATACGTTACGTTAGGAAATGTGATCTTTGTGGTGAAATTACCAATAATATTGCGCGGGTAGAAGTCGAAACATTTTCTTTCCAGAAATATTAGAATTTCATCAAAATCGTCAGAATGCGCAAATGTTTATATAAAAAAAAGTAAAATTAATTTTCTCAGAAAAAAGTAACTTTTAAAGGGAAACCTATAAAACTAAGTAGGAGTTAATGATCAATGTAGTCGCGTGGAGAGCGTATTCCTTATTTCAATTCTATCTCAATTTATTCCATTTTTCAGTATTTTCTTACGTTAACGCAATACATGAAAATCTGGTAAAAAATTGTTTTGCGTTATACATATTGCATTGTTCGTGACTGTACAAGTCTTATCCTATCTTTTCAAGTTTTTTTTGGACTTTTTGGCGGGAGCGCGAAGCGTCACTTTAATGGTTTTGGTTTCTTGTTAAATTTTGTGTTGTGGTTGACATTAGTGTCTAATAATGGTGGGTTATGTACCACTGAGTGTTTCTGAATATGCATGAGTGTTCGCAAGTGAAACAAAGGTTGGAAGGTGTCTTTTCGCGCTCTACCAATATGGCCACGAGGAGGTTTCAGTAAAACCCCACTTCTTTAATGAAAACTAGGAAATTACTCAAGAATATAGAAGAAATTCTGCAACCCATAAATAAAGAAAAAAAAAGGTTTTTTGTGGCCCCTGTGTCATTTTCGCCCCATCTTTCCCTTCACAATTTAATATTCGTATTCGTTCGTCGATTCGTATTCGAATTCGTTCATGTGTTGTACGGTAAAATTGTGGTTTCTGCTTTTATTAGAGAAATACTTTAGTACTGTTATTAAACACTCATGTTGAAACGGTGCGTGACAGTTATATTTATTTCACACAAAAACGCAAGATAGTATTAATAAAAAGAAATGTAATGTTGAGTAGTAAGAAAATTTGTACTTTCAGTGTTTCCATAAGGCTGTTTTTATGGCGTGACCTACGATTCGCTTAAAAAAATAGGTCCTAATAACTGGATATAATTTGATTTTTATTAATTTATTTATTCAAGGTAGACAGACAGTCTCATAATGGTATTAGCAAAATGAACAATTTCTACTGCCCAGAAGTTCTATTTGAGGTTATAAAATTAAGTATGAATAAACTAGACCCCTAATTAAGTACAATTCATTTCTATGAATAAGATATACATTGACGGTTAGGTTACAAATGGATTATAATTATTTAGTATTATTGAAAAAAGAAAACCACCACCAGACCAACGGATTTTTAATGGCTATCACAGGTTTTTGGTATAATCGCCAAGTTATGAGGCTATACACTTTGGTTACGTTTAGACCTAAGTTGTACGTTTGGACCTACCTTAGGTCATTGTATTAGAGATAATTTTTATTTTCAGCGTAATGTGATGCTAATTGTACTTAATCAATTTATTAAAAAAAAAATGGTGTGATATAAAAAGTCTTATTCTTAAATAAAATTTATATATTATTTTATAAAAGTTATATTGGAATTTCATAATTTATACAGAACAAGTTTCAAGGGGTTCTATTCAAACTTTCACTTTGCTATTGATTTAACAGAAAGTAGTATTATCAGTTTGTGACCGTTAGTTCGCATTTTGTAAACTTTAAATAGGAATTTAAAGTTTACAAGAATACAGTTTCATCTCTAGAGAACTCTACAAAGCGTCTTGGAACTCAAGTTAATGCTTAGAACAAAAAACAAGTACTAAATACCTTAAATCTTTTCTTGTTGTCTTAACATTCAATTATGAAAGTTATAACAACTGTTTTAAAATGTAGATAAAGTGGGTGTTAAAAAAACTTACTATATCGTAGAATCGAGTACATATTAGCAAGCAAATCATTAGTCACAGTTTTTTTAAATATAGAATGAGTTTGCTCTCAATCCCAATCAAGTTCGGGCTCAAGACAGAGCTCACCCAGTTATAAGTACTCGGAAATACAGACGCAGGGAGGTAGTTCCACACTTTTGCTGTGCGCATTTTAAAGATGTTGAGTAGCGCTTGATGCGATAGTTAGAGCCTTTGCACACGTTTTTTTTTAATCTATCGTCGACGCTTGTTTGTATTGATACAAACGCGATACTCAGACGCGTCAAACGTAGCTAGACTATAATTTTTTGTAGGTGTTTAAAGTTCTACTTTGGAATAATTGCATAAATTTAGTCTTGCTCTTGAATCAGTATCTGTATCGCGTTAAAAAACGCAATGTGCAAAGACCCTTAGGAATAGCAATAAGTATCCCGCAGTGCGTCAGGGTGTCCGATGGAAGAAGGGATGAGCTCATACAGCAAACAAGGTTTCAAGCATCAAAGAGCTCGAGATAATATTATTTTCGGTTACCCATCCAATGAGAAACTTTGTGAATTGCCCACCCGCTCAAAACTCGGGTAGAAAGTAACATGTCAAGTACCTCATTAATAGTGCGTGAGTACGCCGTCCTTTTATAGAGCCTTGACTAAACTTTCGGTTAAAAACAGAGAAACCCCCGGCGGTCTTATGAGCCTTGACTGGTACTCCAGCTTAGACCGTTTCGCCTACGCGTCCGCATATATCTCTAGCTTGTTCAACTCTGATCAGCCCTTTCATACAAGCTCATCGTATAAGACTTTTGACCCGGCCATTTTTTATACATTATCTATGTGGGCCCTGAAAGTTCGCCTATGCACATGTCAAACTTATATGTTTTAAGTAATGGGTTATTTAGTATCCATAGTACAACTAAAACTATACGTTTTGTGTCCAAAACTTTTTTAAACACAAACAAAAAGCATAGAGGTATTTTATTTATTTATTTTAATGCTCTAAGCACTTTCGTAAGCACGTCACATGCAAACGGTTTATTATTATTCTAGATTTTTATTGCATAAATTATTTATTTGTTTTATTTATTTATTTATACTTTATTAAACAAACTGGCGAAGTTAATGCCATTAGGAATTCTCTACCAGCCAACTTCACGTCGCACTTTCCTTCCATTATCAGTAACTAAATTCAATTTGAAATTTACATAATATTCAATTTCTCAGAAAGACGGATTGCTCTCTAAGATCGAATTAGATTCTTAAATTTCTTTATCCGTATTTATTAAATTTTGCTTGGCATTTCTTATTTGAAAAACAAAAATATCATCAAAGCACTCCCTTGGAAGTTAAAACTTACTATATTATAATATTTTATTTTTATTTGAGTACTCCTAGCAGTTTATAAATGAATTCGATATATTATTTCTAGACAGTTTATGCTATTGTTGACTAAACATGCCAACTGTTATGTTATTGTTTCATAATATAAGACTTAATTATTATACGAATGGAGAAAACAATTTAGTAAAAGTGATTTAAAATTGGTTTGTTTCATTTGGGAACTTTAGACGTCTTGAAACAGCATCTTATTATACTTCGTCTTTTAAAGAGACTGATGAAATAGTAACTATCTTTAATAAATGATGCTAAAACACAACGAATATAATGAATATTAATGACAATATTCCATAAAAGTGTAAAGACAAACCTAGGACATATATTCCTCCATTTCTGTAAACCGAATTAAAAAGGAAATATTTTTTTGTTCTCGAATAGTACCTTCATCGTCCCGAGCTAGTAAAATATTAAAATAAGGTGAGACGAAAACGTTAGATACGCTCCGAATAAAACGAATTATTTTCCCGAAGTTAAAGCGCCATCAGTCATCGAGACGCGTCGCAGCTTGTCGCCCCTTATGCCCACTTTCCTTTATTACCTTTACTTACGGGAAGGTCGAATTCGTTCGTATGTCCCTCAATGTGCACATTGTATTATCCATGAAACGCTGTAGTTCTCTCCTAGCGAGAACTAAACGAGTTTTCATGACAGTCGCTCACGATCCGCACTAGCGCTCGGTGGACCATTATTATTCATGAAAATCGTAAATAAAGCTAGCCACGAAAAGCAAATTGAGCTTGTAAGCTTTAAAAATGACGTTGATCAATCGTGTGATTCGTTAAATATTCCGAAAGAGCTTGTTCAATCATTTTGAATAGAATGTATTTGAATATTAGATTTCTTTGATATTTTCTTGAGACGACAGTTTTGTCGTCCGTCTCGATTGTTAAGAAGGATAAATTGACGTGACATGTTGTACGACATACCAGAATGAACCTCACGATTATATGATTGCATAAAAACTTATTATTACTTTTTGTATTTGTTACACTATCAATATGCGAATAGCACGGACGCCGGCTGGATTTTCATGTGTTTAGAGATACGGTATGAGGTTTTACGAGTAGAACACAATGTTGTGTTGTTTTTTGACGTGACAACGTCTTAAATTAGGTTGCGGCTGGGAGTCACTTATGAAAAAGTGTAACGCTCGGTAACGTTACGATGAGTCACCGAACGAGAGAGAGGCCCGCCGAATGCCTTGCGTCTCTCTCCCACTCAACTATGATCGGTCTGCCGCGCGCATTGTGCAATTTAATTATATTCATATCAATAAATATTCTACCGAGAAAAAGACGTTGTCACGTAAAATCTTCGCCCGTAAAACCGACTTTACAGGCAAAAAAAAAAAAAAAAAAAATGTTTTTTTTTGTTTTGAATCATCTTTCTTATTTTTTTAAACTTACACTATTGTAGTTTCGATATGAAGATGCACTACCGTCAACAAATAAACTACGACTCGAAAGACAAAACTTTAATGATAAGAATTTGTTTATCTCAAATGATAAAATTAACAAAATAAATATTGATTTCATATACATAAATACTGATATGGATGTGACAAAAATATGTACGCATAGAGGCAAAATGTGAACTTATAAAGTATACAGCCTACCACAAACTGCTAATATTTGTTCAACTAATGGAGTTATATTAAACGTAAAGCTGGAAAAAGAATCTTGTAATTAAACGGTGTACTTAAAGTAATAGTATACATATTTTTTTATCAGTTCGACAATACCGATATGCAAGTTGATGACATTTAATATTTATTGAGTAGTTTTAAATTATAACAGAAATACTTATATTTATGACTCTGTCAGAAAAGTAAAAAATCTGTCTGAATCAGTCTGACTGAGACAAAGAAAAAGGGAGATTTTTCATAATGATCTGGATAAAAATAGAACAACAATAAAATAAATATGATACTATATTTTTAAATAAGTAAATAAAAGAAATGTTTCTTTTGTTTAATTTGGGCGGGAAATGAACCGCACCTTCGAAACTTAAAACTTTAGGTCTATTTATAGACATTTTTCGTATGTTTTCAGTGAGTAGATACATAAAATAAACAGTTTGTTTTATCCAGCTCGTGTGTAACTCCTAAACGAGTTTGGCTAATAATCATTAGAATCGCTCGCGATTCCTACACACATTTGATTAACTTATTCCATGAGGATTTACATCGAGATGTTTTTTTGCGAAATTACGTAGAATGAAAAAAGTCGGGCTAATGGGATTGGAGTGGAAATAATCGAGCCATTAGGCATGCGCCAGATTTTTTTTACATTTCTTACATTCACACAAATCAGCCTCAAACAAATCAGCCTACCACAAAGTGAGCACTGTTAGAAAGGCTTATGTTATGAATACTAGGATAACGGATAGACATACATATAATTTTCATCTCAGCTGCCCAATAAAGATGGAAGGAATATTCTCCACGCAAGAGACCATAACTCTGACAGTCCCGCTTCCTGTTCCGTACACCCTTAACCCCTCAAACCCTAGAGCATTATATCATGCGCGCGACAACGATACCTAAAATCCGCGAGTATTATATAATGCTCTATAGCGCGACAGAGTGAGAAATAACGCATTTAACACAATGCTGGGCTTCAAGGGGTTATGAGGGTAAGGAGGTTTGGAGCTTCTTCTCTGCCGAACACCACACGGATTGAATTACAATATACCGCCTATTATATTCTGTAATGACCATTACAACAATTGTGGTATTTTTGTTTTGTATATTTTATTTTGTAGGAAAAACCAAAGGAAAGATGTAGCTATAAGGTTTGACACTAAAAATCATTATCTTTTTAATTAAAAAAATACATAACTGTTTTTAGCGAAATCTTATTATTTTAGTAACATATATAATCTCAGTGAATTGTATGTGATTAATTATGTATAATTAATAGCAACGAATTCCTATAAATACCAAGTGAAAATTATTCATTAATAAAAGTATATAATATACTGATTGTATAATCCATTCTATAATACAAAGAAACGCCGACCACACTTTTTTTGACAGAAATAATGTTAAGATATACGAAATTACTTAGGAGTTAAATATATAAAAGAGGGTTTGAAGTACTTGGTATTTGAAGTATAACTGCCGTGGATCAAGACTTATTTTTTGCATCGCCCTTAATGAGTTCATATATATATATATATATATTGTATACAAATACACACAAACAAATAGAACAGAAACTAGTTTAAGAGTAAAGTATAAAAGTATTAGTTACCAATTAGCATATTATTAAATTTCTCTGTTATTAAATATAAAGGTTGCACTCTTTAAATATTATGCTAATATTTATTAAGATGAACAGCTTTTTATATTTTTTTTATTTAGGCGCGCGGGTACCTGGAGTCGTTGCCGTTTAAGCCACGCGTCCCGTGGGCGGAGTTATTCCCGGGGGCGGACGCTCGTGCACTAGATTTGCTGCACCGCATGCTCACCTTCAACCCCCACAAGCGTATCACCGTCGAGGAGGCGCTGGCGCACCCCTACCTCGAGCAATACTACGACCCCAACGATGAGGTATGTTTGTTTTCTACGGAATATGGAGTTCTAATGTATACAGGTTAACTTTTTGACGTGACAACGTCTTAAATTAGGTTGCGGCTGGGAGTCACTTATGAAAAAGTGTAACGCTCGGTAACGTTACGATGAGTCACCGAACGAGAGAGAGGCCCGCCGAATGCCTTGCGTCTCTCTCCCACTCAACTATGATCGGTCTGCCGCGCGCATTGTGCAATTTAATTATATTCATATCAATAAATATTCTACCGAGAAAAAGACGTTGTCACGTAAAATCTTCGCCCGTAAAACCGACTTTACAGGCAAAAAAAAAAAAAAAAAAAAAAAAAAAAAAAAAAAAAAAAAAAAAAAAAAAAAAAAAACATTTTTTTTACTTGTTCTAATGTGGGATAAAGATTTTTTTGGGGTAGTTTCATTAACAATTATTGTTACTGATGGAGGAGGATATTCTAATCTTTGATATTTTGCACATGTTCGTCTTGAGTTAACGTCGAAGACTGTACCACAATAATATATACTCTAAGAACACAAATTTGTTGTTTGTGTGTTTGTCTGTCCGCTCTTTTTACCGCTCTTGTTCCGTTATATACGCGTTACCATAGCAACGCGTTACCGGTTCAGCTAGTATATACTCTAAAAACACAAATTTGTTGTTTGTGTGTTTGTCTGTCTGTCCGCTCTTTTTCCATTGTATTAATTAACGTTATTATAGCAACCATAGCAACGCGTGACCAGGTCAGCTAGTAATAACAAATAAGATAATTAGACAACATTATATACATTGTTCTGAACCCTACTTAAGTAGCGGAAGCACTTGTGTTGTGAAATTTAGAAACGATGACGATACCACAAAACCCAGACTCAAGCCAATACAGAAAAGTTCGTTTTCTATATTCATTCGGCTGGAGACGGACCCCGGGTACCTTAGAGTGGCGTTAGGCAAATTACTCTTCACAATATTTTTTAAAGTGTATATAAATCGTTTACATTAGATTTGACGGCGCGCGCTACCGACGCAATTATGCCGCTGCGTAACGAACCGCACTTTAGATAACCAAATAATAAATTGTACCTTGCTATTCTAAATGAAATTTGATAGTCCAATTAACGATGAAAGGTAGTAATGGGTTATTCTAAATTTGAGTATCAAATTAACAAGAGCTCTATCACCAGGTTGAATAATAGTGTCCCCTTGGAGTCGACTCTGATAGAGACAGACCAACCCTAAAGATATCAAGTTCCATAAAATATATATGCAATACAAATATATGCAAACCGTAGTAAATTAGTTCTTGCAAGGCTGAATTTTCACAACATAAAATAAGACAAACGAGTGTAAGTCTGACTCGTCCATCGAGGCATTCGTACAAATTTGTGAGTTTGTACATCACAAGATTCGGGATCGTTATTTCCTGCTTTTTTTCCGAGAATTCCAAATCAGAACGTATAAATAACTAAGTACTGCATTGATATCTTTAAGGCAAAAGTAGGTAAACATTTACATAATCGGTATATTTTTAGCATTCTTAAACACTTGAAACTCTTAAACTCTGAACGCACAGAACATTGATTTAAGATTTGAAGGCAAAGATAAGTCGGATCGACGGACACTTAGTTTTGCAGTAAAAGTAGTTTCTCTTTTCTTCAACTGCAGATGTAAGTTTGTAACAACAAAATATATTTTTTGTATAATATATGTAAGTAAAAGTTAACGATTATCCTATTTTTCTTTAATAATGTTCCTTAATAATGACTTAGATATTTTTTTATAGTTGTAACCATTTGACGTCTTCACCCGTTTCGACACAGCGAAATGTTCATATGTTATGCTGTAAATAAGGCTCCTGAAAAACGTCAGTATTCATTAAAAACATGAACGTAAACGCGTTTCAGTCTCCTGTAAAAAGTATCAAATTCCATCGATGCTATAAGGTTTTGTTTTTTGAACTGCAAAACCCTTTAAAATTATTTCAATACTAAACTACGTACGTTACCTACGTAGGTATTTGGAAAGTTGTTCAATTCAAGAGCTATATTTGTCGGTGACCTTGCTTCTTTTGCAGATTAGGATTCCTCATTATCTTATCTTATCACATACCACGCAAAGAAACTAAGCATATATAACTTCCTAGTTGGCCATTCATAGTTTATAGCTGTCTTGGAGCTTGATTAGGGGGCCAATAGTCAAGGAATTCGTATCGTTCAGTGCTTTGCGTCATTGGCAATACACTGTTCAAAAACATTAGTCTTCAAGTTCAGAAACGTGAAATATTATGTATTTAATTATCTTTACGATAGCTGGATTCATTACATCATCTTTTATTGGAAATCGTAATTACCTCTACAGAAAGTTGTGGTAATCACATTCGATAGCTATTTTGGAAATATCATTCAAATCGCAACAGTCATTGAGCGATTGACATTCGATATGATTTTCGTCTTTTATCATGTCCGGTGAGATTTCTTAAGGGTTTCCATTCATACCTGCTTTATAATGACGTATCCTATTTTGTTATTGAAAAATCTTTTCCCAAAAATTTGCTTTCACTGAGATAGCGATAAGAGTAAAATGTTTTTATACCAAGAACTTTAAAATTTATCAAGAATAAAACTTGACTACCAAGAAAGTACATATTATTTTCGTTTAACCGGAATTCTTAAAAATACATTTTTGGGATTAAGTACATTAAGGAAAGAAATACTCGAATAAACCGTTGTCACTATGCAATAACCATACGATAAATGAGAGACACAACACAAGAGAGTGAGTGTAAAATAAGCACAGTGAAGTATCAATAACAGTCGAATGGACAGCAAAAATTAGAATAATTATTGAGTGTTTTAAAATCTTAAGTGTATCAGATTTAAATGTATGTATGTATGTTAATGTATTAGATGTAAATGAAATATTAAAAAGGACGCCATTTTTTAAAAAGAATAGAAACTTAAACTTCATGTAAGAAATATGTCCTACTGTCAGGCAAAATAAGAATTACTCTAGGTTCTATGCTTGAGGTGGTGTGTAAAATATAACGAAAAACATGTTCTCATTATATTTTATATAATTGTAGTCATTAAGTATCTATATTTTCTTCATTATCATATATGACCAACATATCATCTAAAAACGGCGCAGGAGGTAATATATTCGACTCATATCTAGCCCAACCAATATACCAAAGTACTGTCATGCAGCAGTGATCCTTGTTTCCACAGCCAAAGTCTTCGTTAATAGTGAGCACAGAGTCTATAAAACAAAGCCAATGTTGTCGTCGATAGTAACCACTGAGTCTGTTATTGCCCAAGGTGTCGGTAAAGATACAGATGCAGAATTAAGTCCGTATAAGGAAGCCAGGTTGCAGTTAAAGAAATCGAAATTGCAATCAAAAATCAGCTTGAGCGTGAGCAACAAGTGACATGACAGCTGACAATTATTTTGAATTATTGACATTTGATTGACACACAAGTGCTGCCTTTAAAGGAAACCAAAAATATAAAAATACGATACTAATAATCAATTTATTTTATTTTTTTCTTTGTTTTCTAGAATTTAAACCTTAGCTTTATTTTGATTTATATTTTCTATTATTTGGTTTATGAACTACGTTGTTTATGCAAATTCTTAAGTTATTTATTCAGTGTAATGTATTTTCTTCACAGTCGATTCGTATCGATATTTAATGTGAAATTATGTCTAAAATGTTATTTACGTGCTGACAACATTTTGCTACATAACTTATGACAATTTATAAACAAAAATACTCTTAGTTTATAGCAGTGGCGCCTGTTTAAATATATATGTAAAATTACAAAAGTTATGTGCAAAATCATTTCCTTGTTTAATAGTTTCCACGGTGGGCCCAAAATAGGCATTCCCCTTTGCCAAATAGGTTAAGTGCCATATAATAAATATAATAAAATTGAAATCGATTGAAATCAAATGCAACATAAACTTTTTTACATCGTCAGCACCAAGATTAAAGTGAAAACTAGCGACAGAAGAAAATATGCATATTCATTCAATTTTACGATTAAAGTACTTCGTCTTAAAGTAAATAGAATGTTGTCCACGCGACGTATTCTTCTTCCAGGTAGGTATAACTTTTCCTGCTCAGAAAATTTAATGTCAAATTTGAGTGAAGTGACGTTTTAAAATTGGCAACTCTAATTGTTATGAGTACTATCGTAGGGTTAATTTTCATTTCAGGTAGGTAATTGTTACACCCCGTATATAATTACACCATCGTCATAACATTACCAAGGAGGTAAGCTAAGAGATAGTGTGAAATTACTCTAATGCTCGTTAACACGTTATCACATATCAAAATAATATTTATTCCGAGCCGAAAACAAACTTAATATTTGTAACAATGTTAAATATAGAAAAAGAACTTCTTTATATTGTCTCTGATCTTATAAACTCATTGTTTAGAAAACTGTCTTTCTTCCGATTTCTCTAACGCAAGTGCTAAAAATACCTATAATATCTAAAAGTTAATTTTTATTACTACCTTTTTTTCTTATATAATTATCGGTAGCCGCCCACTTCGAAGAGTGATGGATGAGCGGATCACTGGAGCCCAGAATATATCTTTTAGACGAGTTTTCGGGAGTCTATCAAACTTAATAAACGGCCCACGTTTATTGCTTCCCGTAGAAAGCAAACTTGTTGCATGACATAGCAAAATGGGTCCATTAACCCTCTCCTCTTTAATACAAATAAATCAAAGATTATATTAGCGGTAATATACTCTGGCTCGGATATAAGAGAGAGATCTTTTGCTGCTGAAAAAGCAGCAAAAAATCTTTCTCTTATATCCGTATCCATATCTCTTTTTGACGTGCACGTCGGGAGTACAAGTTTCTCCATTACGAAGAAATAATATTCGCTCATAACCCTTTATGAGTATGGTCCCTTGTTGAGTCTTAAACCTTGTCAATGGCAACCAACACTAAGAATTTATTCATTTGCAAATTTTTGTACGGTGGAGGAGGTTGCTTCCTCAAACTTTACACTGATCGGAAATGTAATTAATAGTAATAGTATATTTATCTAATATTGTTAACAAATAAACAGTAAACGACTGGTTTAATTGATCGACAAAGAAAAACAAAAGATGGCGAATAATTTTTGAAAATCACTGGGAAATCTATAATCTAAGATCACAAATTTGTTGTTTGTCTGTCCGCTCTTATCCCGTTTATTTTCCATTGTATCAATAAAGTTACCATAGCAACGCGTTAATCGCAAGTAGTTCGTCTACTGAACGCTAGATGGCGTTAACGGAAAAAAATATTTAATAATAGAAAAAATTTAAAGAATTTTGTCCACCCGTGCGAAGCCGGGACGGGCCGCTAGTTATATCAATTATCAAATATTTGTATAAGATTATAAAATGATGACTATCGCCAGAATAAAATTAGTAAACAATATGAAAACAGTTATCTTAAATTTATTTTAAAGCTCCGGGAAATAAAATCAACCATTTAAGAATTATGTGAAGATAGTGAAATGCTCAAATAAAAAAAAACATATTCTTTAGGGGATTATTTTATTGAACATAATAAAATATTTAATTTTACCTAAATTTATTTAGAAACCCTATTTCATTTTTAAGTCTATTTAGCAGGCATGCAACTTGATCGATGTTGTCATAGTTATAGCCTAACCCCTTCCCCTTATTTCATATGCTATGCAAGCAAACATACAGCATATTTTCGTCAGTGATTCCGTTGTAGTAATTTTCAATTCAATTAAATTGAAATTATTTTCAAAAAACAAAGTCCATTCATCGTCAGTTGGAAACTTAAACCTAGGTTTGTAAATGACATTATTAAGATTTTGACTAATTTTGATTAATTACTGTTATAATTCATAATTATAACAGTAATTAATCAAAATTAGGGCATGCCAAATAAAATACAAATAAAAAAAAATACATATATTCGAATTAATATCTACTTATATTACAAAATAATACTTGGCCTCACCAAACAAGGATAACGCTGGCTGATAGGAGACTCGCACCTCCCTTCCACAGACTTCATAATACCAAACAAAAAATAATTCAATAATTACGTTTACGATGTGATAGATCTGTTACTTAGGATACAAATATATCATTTCTGTCTGTGACCAACTTTTTTTGAAGATGGAACCTACATTCAGTTAATAGAAAATAGTAATCAAACTTGGAAATCGTTTTGATTAATGATGACAAATATATTTGTTGGGATTAGATGTGACAATATTTATATTTTGGTGATAGAATTAAAGAATGACATTAATTATAGTTTTACAATTAATCAAACATTATTGAGTGCTTGTAGAAAGTAAACAAATGAATGAAACGAATCAGTGATTGCGTCTACAAGATTACTATTATCAATCCAAGAGATACTGCGTCATCTGGACAGCTAATACCCTCGTATTTGCACCGCCATTATTAATTATTTCTTGTTTTATGTCCGACAGTCACGTAACGTTGTGAATATTCATTTGCTAACGAGTTTTTGCTTCTGTTCGTACAATAGCATATTAGGTCCCACTAATTAATTAAGTGCACGCATTTATTGATCACCAATAATAAACTATATGTTGAGAACTAAAGCCTCCTTTGTCTATTATTTTTGTATTTATATTATTTCTTAATTCCTTGTTCTTTGCTGTCAATCGTTGTCATGAGAATTGTCACTGTAAAAACACGTAAAATTTATTAAATATTTTTTGATGACCTAAGTGAGAGTCTTTATAATTGGTTCCCAACACTATTTAAGAAGAAATTGTTTTTAAACCAGACTTTGTTGCATGTTTTCTCCGAATAAAGAGCAAGCTATTTATTTTGGAATAATAATTATAATTTTATACATTCGCCGTGTGGTATCCGGCAGATTAGAAATCTAACAACCGTTTACGGTCAAAGGGTGACGTGAAAGGCCACTAAATGATATTGCAGGTAATCACACGTCCGTTGACTCAAAATGTGAAGCAATAAATTTATAATAATGATCATTTACGGCTTCAACCTGCCTGCCAAGTGTGATAATTATGGCCGAACCGCCATTTTTTTGGGAGGCTTTAGTCCCGCAGTCCTTGCGGCTGAGTTGTAGAATTAAAACGTGAAGTAGTTAGCTTGTTCGGACTAAGGTTATCTAGGTTAAGCAACTATCGAAATGACAGATCATGAGATGGGTAGATAACCAAAACTTTTATTATTCCTGCGATGACCTCCGTAGTCAAATGCCATTACGATTACGATTTTCATGGATAAGTCACCTGAGGGTTCGGTCTCCAGCCGGGTCGATGTGGAAAACAATATTTGCTATACTCGTATTTACGCGGGTCTGGTGTTAAGCTACCGTCGTTATGTCTGAATTTTTTCACACAAGTGCATTAGCTACTTAAGTTGTATTCACAAAAATGTAAGTGATGTTGTATAATATTTATTATTATTATTTATTTGTTATCCCGAATTTATCCGCATTTAAGCTGTTGCTTAGCTCAGATGAGCTCAGATGCCGTAACCTGTGCAGTATTGAACACTTACCAATCAGCACTGTGGCTTCGAGGTGTTTTATGTTATGGCCCACTTTCCCTACAGTATTTTAATCCAGAGGGAAGTCTTGTTCTCCAACGTTAGGGATATCAATTGGCTGGTCATAATTATGGTGACGCTCGCTGTTAATACTCTTTAAAAGTATAGTGAACATTTATTCAGTGCTTCCATTACACAATGTCAACAATTACAATAAAGTTCTTAAAACTAAATACAAAAGCAACCAAAAGGCTTGTGTTGTAGCCTCTGAGCCACAACGCTGAAAATACTTAGACACATACACTGTAACAAAAATAAATAAATTGCATGACCAATTTGTAAAGCGTTCGTATTGTAGGATAAGAGTTTTACACCTCGTACTTTAATAACCAGGCCGTAAACATGGCTAAAGAAATTATATGTATACCCTTGGGTTTCCACACTGATATAAAATTGTCTAGGTTCGATTGGGGTCGTGTCCGTCCTTTGAAGGGGACACGGCTCACGTTGTTATAAATATTTCTAATTATTTAGTGCCTGCAAATATATCAAATTTAATAAATGAGAATAATATCAATTCAATCACCGTAACACAATACTTCACAATATACGTAATAATATCAAGAAAATATAGATTTTAACCAAGAAATTGCAAATAAATAGTACCAAAAACTATACCTTTATTAACTATGACATAGTGCACTACATAACTCGTAGCGTGAACTAATGGCCAGTGGGATGCCTCATAATCCCATCCCAAACTAATGGGATTTTTTTATAATTAACCTTACCTCAAACTTGAGTTTCGGCCGCTACGTTCTGGTGACATGACCCAATTTACGACTTTGCAATTCTAACACATGTCAATGACACACGTAACCGGACCGGTCACGGCATCGTATAACATGAATTCGACCGTCGAGGCAGTTTTTATGTATTTAAAATACACCGTTTTATCCGAGATTAATAGATGTCAAGCATTTTCAATATTTTTCTCTTTTATAAGCATTATAATATAAAAGCGGGTCCAACAGACCGTATCCTGCCTGAACGTTACAATATTCGATTTACATTTTAGTCAATAAATTATAACCTGTAATCTGATCGCAGCTCCACCAACCGGTTTCAAGTAACATTTTGTTTTGTTTTTATCAAAAGATTTATATAATTTCATGCTCCTTACCTCAAAGCTGATGGATTTTTCATGCGTAATTTCGTGAAAAGGGGTTCCTTTTTCACCCCCTTAAGGGCTGAATTTTTTAAATCGCTGATGCCCGTGTAACTTTTTTTACCCGTGTTTATTTTTTACCAGGAGCGTGTGTATTGAATGCCATGCCTATCACTATAAAATTAACAGATTTCCATACAACAATTATCCCATATTTTACTTTCTCGGTGATAGGATTTTCCAAAATCTTTCTTAACGAGCGTGTTCAGATCTTTAACGTGTATATTTAACTTTTAACAGGAGCATGTGTATTTAATATCGTGCCTATTACTATAAGAGTAACAGTTTTCAATAAAGCAATTAATGTTACAATAATATATAATAAATTTTGAGGGTATTACGACCATTACATTAGTTATTGGGTTAATACTCAGCCGATAGAGATTCCTTTACATGAGCCGATAAATCAGGATTTAATAGAATAAAACAAAAATAAATGCGTCTGATTTTACTGAAACGTACATAATACCGAACTTTGAAATATTCCAGTACAAATGTCTGATTTTTATAAACGTCGATATTCGTAGTAGTAAACTGGGAATGCCTTTGCTACAAATATGAATGTCATATTATTTATTTTTAATCTTTACACTTAGTTTTTTATTATGATGGTTTTAATTGTAACTGTTTGCTCTTATTACTTCGGTTCCTATTGTTACAAAATAAGGCATATATGTATGAAATACATATAGAAGCAATTCTCAACTTCAGTGATTTCCATATGTATTCATGCAGTCTAACTATTGAAACAAGTTACGTTCCGTACAGACACCTCAATAGAGGATTTAAATAAAAACTCAGCTGCCATTAAGCGAGCGCGCGTGAAGCCACAATCAGAGCACGAGCGGGGTGTTTTATGCAGCAAATGTTTTTTTATGTAAATGAAAGTTTATTTCGTAGGGATATTATTTTTTTATTCATTTAATATCGGTGACTTGTTACAATCTTTACTTTTAATACTATCATGGGTGATATAACAGTCATAGATGTATAGTACAATTAATAACTCAAAGTATAACTAAAAATATGTCTCCAACATCGAACAAACTAAGATATGTATAGGAACCCGAGTAAAACAACATGTAACTTCTAACTAAGGAGCGATAATATGTTTACATTTTGTGAGAATGCTATTGAACGCTCCAACCACATGAGATTTGATAAACCACAAATCCTTGCTGATTGTTATTTAGCTGGATTTGTTTGAGACATTGAAACAGATGTTTTTGATGATGTTTAATTAAGGTATCAATAGATATGGTGGTTCGAGCGAACCACGGACTTGAGATACCGTGTTCATCAATTAATATGTCAAACAAAAACAATCTTCAAGACCTAGCGATGTTTTTAGTTTTTTTTTTAAATAATAAGTGTAAGATCGATAGGCCCGAGTTCTCCACAAAAATTCTTCTCGAAAGGATCACAATTCTTAACTTGTATTAGGATATGTATTTTTTTTATTAATAAAACAATTAAATTAAAGAAAAGTGTAACTGTTTGAAATTTAACTTTGAATAACTTTAGTAGTGAGGAACAGGCTTTTATAAATATTAGACTGTAAATAAAACATAAATGAAAACACAAAAAGAAACGCAGAACGCGTTTCAATCATCCGTATAAATAGTTTCTAAACGCGAAAGTTTGAAAATAAAATACAGTCACTTTCATAAACCTATTTTCAACCTGAAATTTAATATCACCACAAATTGTATCGATTTTTAATAATAATTTGGGCTATAATCAATCTAATAATTAATGAATAATTGTACACCGCCCTGTAGATAGATTACGCTGGAGTATACTCTTATAAATAAATAATTTATTATTACTATTATAACATTAATTTAACATTAAAATTATAACATTAAAATGGGAAACCTCTAAATTCGAATAGAAAAAAGAGTGTTGGGAAGTTTCTACATAGAGAATTTCCTCACTTTTCTGTGAGATTTGACCCACGTGTATCTGACGAACACCAGGCTACTGAAACTAGAACTATCTTCGTTTGGCCAAAATGCTATATATACTACAACTGAAAACCGAAATATAGGAATAGGTACTTAGCTATATACTTCATGCGCTAAAATATTTTTTCCATGCAGACTTCGTAATTAAATTGCAGTGCCTCAATGTAATAAATAACCTCATATCTTATATGTCATCAACAGTATGGAGTGATATACGATATGAGATTAACTAATTCACATACACCACAATAGTACTAAATATATGAATGCCGTGGGCAATTTTCATTCAAGAAACCAGTTAAGGGTTAATTGAAACATTTGATATTATTTATAGAATAATGAGACATTAACCTTTAGCTCATTTGATGCTTCATCATTTGTTTTTACTAGCTGACTCGGTAACGCGTTGCTATGGTAACGCGTATACAATAGAAAAAGAGCGGGTAAAAGAGCGGACAGACAAACACATAAACAACAAATTTGTGTTCTTAGAGTATATACTAGCTGACCCGGTAACGCGTTGCTATGGTAACGCGTATACAATGGAAAAAGAGCGGGGAAAAGAGCGGACAGACAAACACATAAACAACAAATTTGTGTTCTTAGAGTATATACTAGCTGACCCGGTAACACGTTGCTATAGTAACGCGTATACAATGGAAAAAGAGCGGGGAAAAGAATGGACAGACTAACACACAAACAACAAATTTGTGTTCTTAGATTATAGATTGTGCAACTGAACTGTTGATTCATGAGATGAAAATTTTTATTGAGTTTAAAATCCAGAAAAGCAGAATAGTTTTGAATTGTATTAAATATTAGTTTTCTGGTATGGCCAAAGTTTTTCGAATTCATCAACACGTTCTATGGCAAGGCAAAATTAGAAATTGTGCCAATTTCAGTGAAGCGTTAAAACAATTAGGGTGGAGTAAATGTTTGTTTTTAACCGATGACGACTGGGGAAATCAAATAATGGTCGCGTAGTGGAATTGCCTGCCGCTCCGAGTAATTCCTTAATTCATCCGACAAACATGTCGCCTCGCTGCTAACAAAGCCTCTGCTATTAAACGAGGTTTAAATTTATTTACATTCATGGGTAAATCTGGATAAAAAGCTTTCCTTTTTTACTTATCATGTCAAATTGCTGCTGTTTTCTACGCTGTAATACCTTAACCCTAATTTCGCGATCATTTTGTTTTTACATTAAAAGTTAAACAGGAAAGCAAAAACTAAAAAAAATATTAAATTTTAAATTATAGTGGCATCTTTTTAAATTTTAAAGCGAAATATTTTAATTTGTAAAATTATTAGTGTCTAAGAGTTATTTGCTTTGATTTTGCGAGATATATTGTTAATGAAGTGACGGCGTTCAATTCAATTTTTTCTAGTAATTATTTCTTTAGATATAAAAATATAGCAGTTAAATGTTTGACTAAGAAAAATGTCTATTTAATGTTTATTAATAAAGATATAATTGAGATTACGAAACCTAATAGTTTAAGTTCAACTTTTGAAGTTAATTTATTATAATTATTACGTAAAATTTGAAAATACTTGTTAATACTGGAAAATTTCAATTTAAAGTGTGAAATAGTAATTCAAACTATCTATCCAGCCTACCGTAACATAGCTACGTTCATGATTTTCATCCTTTCATTCAGAACAATATCGAGGGTAGATATACACATGTGCCTGCTTTATATTCATGAATACTACTGTCGAATCTACATTAATTTCATGGTCGTTAACTACCAATGTTTGCTTAGGACAAACGTTCATGAAACACGTTTTTGCGGTGCGGTATACTCGTATAAAGCTTTGATTTCTTTACAGCCAGTTGCGGAGGAGCCGTTCCGATTCGCAATGGAGTTAGACGACCTCCCTAAGGAGACACTGAAGAAGTATATTTTCGAAGAGACTTTACTGTTCAAGCAAACGAATGAGGGCGCGTAAACGCAATCGCCCAGCTAAGCGCTCCGAACTCCACTGCGACGCGTCACGTGGGGTGAGGCGTAGTCTGCATGCAAAAACAGTTGATTTCTATTCAAATAATGAATCACAATAACGCTTCCTTCTTTGACTTCACTCATACGGCTAACTTATCTTAAGTTTCGATTATGTTTATGACTCAATAATCAACAGTATTTTGTCGCGTTTAAGGAAAATATTATTAGTAAATACTTTATCATAAGGAATATGGATGAGGAAATATCCGCGTTTGCATGCAGACTCGACGGAGCGGGTGGACAGAAGGCGAATTTCGCCGACATTCTGTTATACGTAGTGGGTTAACCAAAGTTAATGTTAACCGTGATGTTGTATTTCTCTAGATATTCGACGTTTCTGGCTCGTTAGTATAGCGAGATTTCTAAATATAACTGTGGTTTGTTTTCAACAATACTGCAGGATTTCAGTAATGCTATTCGTTGCTATTAAATAGTAAAATTCGAGCGCAATTTCACTTAAGGTCTCTGCCCACTACACAGTATCATACCATGACCGTGCTATGAACGTGTCAGGCAAAAAAATATTCTTTGTATTAAAAAGTATGAGAGAATGCCCACTAGCCCGTTCCGTCACCGACCAGCAACGTCGCGTGCCATGCACGGAGCAGCAACTATTGTCGGCGAGAATATTTTGCCGGTGGCGATACGCTCCGTGCATGGCACGCGACGTTGCCACACCGGTGCGCGCAGGCGGCGATACGGTGAGCACCCGGGTTATAACCGCGTAAGATGGCCGTTATAAACGCGTTGCCACTCTTCTCTTTCTATTGGCCATTTTGTTTCCATCGGTTCAAGTAGACACGCGTACGCGTTCGATGTAAAATGGATGACGAAAAATTGATTGAAATTGTTCGCAATTACGAATTTATATATAATTTAAAACATCCGAAATATATGGATATTGTCAAGAAAGACATTGCGTGGAAGGAAATTGGGGAACAACTAAAACAATCCGGTAAGTTTTCTACTTTTATTTAATAATGTGTTTGTAATATTAACTGCTTTTTACAGTTTTTTTAGTTAACTAGTTGATAACCAGTCCAATTGTCCTTCTGACGTATGAAAGTAATCAGCGAATTGATTGCGTACATCAAAAGCTACAGAATTTGCATTACCCCCTTGACGTCGTAGATTGTTGAATCGTACAGGGTTATTTCCTTCCGAGAAGGTTATAGATTCTCCGTGTCTTATAAAATTATACAAAATACAAGTTGTTAGAACAATCTTTTCCGCATACTCGGGTTTTAAATGTAAACGTCTATTATAAATTCGAAATTTTTGACTTAAAATTCCAAAAGCATTTTCGACTACACGTCGAGCTCGGCAAAGACGATAATTAAATTGGCGTTTCTTAGGATCAGTAATTGATTGTTGTGATGGATAAGGTCTTAACAAATTATTTCTTAAAGGGAAAGCTTCGTCTCCTAATATTACACATGGCACCTTTACAGTCGATCCAGGAAGATATTTATCCTCAGGAAGATTGAATTTATTTTTTAATATCGCTTTTCCCATTTTTGATTTCGACAAAATACCGCCATCACTATCTTTACCAAAAGCGCCTACGTTAACGGCAACGAAGTTATAATTCGCGTCAACCAAAGCCAAAAGAACAATGGAAAATGTTTTTTTATAATTAAAATACAGGGAACCACTATTTGGAGGTGCTACAATCACGACATGTTTCCCGTCAAGGGTACCGCAGCAATTAGGAAAATTCCACTTATACCAAAAGTCTTCAATATTTTTTTCCCATTGTTCTGTTGTAGGTGTGGCAATAAATTTCTTTAACATTGTATTTATTATAGCGTCACAAACATCAATAACTGCTCGTTTCACGGAGCTTAGTCCCATACGAAAGCTAAAAGCTATTGAAGTAAACGAATCGCCAGTCGCTAAGTACCTGTAATGAAGAATGAAATAATGAATCCAATGTACCTAATGTGATAATGACATTTTTTTTATTTATTTAGGTCAGCCAACGGTTGCTACATTACATACAATAAATATATCAGCATATTGCTATCCACTGCTGAACATAGGCCTCCCCAATCAATTTCCAGCGCGACCAGTCCAATGCGGACAATGACATTAATAAATTTAAATTTTATTTTACAGCTATTGCTTGTAAACAACGATGGCAATCTCTTAGAGACTCATACAGGAGGGCATTAAATAAAAAAAAAGGGAAAAGCGGACAAGCAGCCAAAAAGATTAAACCATGGAAATATGAAAATGAAATGACTTTTGTGGCTCCCTTTTTCATGGACAGAAAAACTCAAGATTCCATTGAACTTACAAGCGATGATGAACAGTCTGACAATGCCGATGAAAACCATGTGACAGAATCCACTGTTTCGGAAAAGCCCAACGTCGACATTGAGATTGACGATACTACTGCTAATGTTAGTGATGCCAACATTAAATTATCAGACAAATTTCCTAATGAGTCACAACAAATAAAAAAAACCATGAAGTCAAAAGCCGTAAAGAGGAAAGCAGTCCAGTCAGAGCCATCAGCATCTGCTATTTTGATGGCAAAATTGCTCGATGATCAACACAAATTTGAGCCACCCCAAAGACACGACGAATTAGATCGCTTTTTTTTAAATATTTCCGATACTGTTAAGAAATTCTCACCGTATGTACAAGCTCTGGCAAAAAAATAAAATATTTTCTCTTGTATCTTCAATGGAACTACAACAGCTTGCCCCACCTAGCTCAACTCCATACGCTTTCAATGCATCTCCGCAGTCAGCAACACCAATGCCGACGAGTCCTGACGACTGGAATGATCAGACAAGTCAGCCAATGCCGACAAATTCCGACAATTGGAATGACCAGACGCTACATTTTTTACCAGAAAAACAATTCAATACTTTTACTTTTAAATAAAAAATAAATGAACATAAACATTTTTAGTATTTTACTTACCGTAGACACACTGCCAGTTTTTCTTTAGGTGTTAAACTTTCTCTAAATGTGGTGTTTCTTCTAGTGATGACGTTTTCAATCTGTCTTAACAATTCATTAAATTGAAATGATGTCATACGAAAGTACATATAAAATTTTTCTTCGTCATCAACTAGGTGACGAAATAACGTCCAGTATTCTCCCTCGACTTTTGGTTTTTTTAAAGCGGCGTGAACCCTGTAACGCCTAGATCGTCTGTTATTTTCTCTTTCTTCCTCGTCTAAAGCAATGGCTATCATTGCCAATTCCCTCATTGTCAATTTTCTAATAGCCATCATATCGTGTTAACACTCAGAAGCTCTTGCTGACGCGTCTGCCTCACACGAAATCAGGTGAATTACTACAAAGGCGACAACAGGGACCGCTTGAATATGGCACTCGGATGATACGGAGATGATATGTGGACACTGCCGTCACTAAAATCGTTACGCACGGGTATGACACGCGGATGATAATGAGATGATATGCTGATGCTCCCGTCATTAAAGCCGATACATACGACTTTGATACGTAATTGATACGCTCTAGTGGGCATAGTAGAGCGTATCGTGTTGCTTGTCGTGTCTGATACGTTCATAGCACGGTCATGGTATGATACTGTGTAGTGGGCAGAGACCTTTATATAGACATTAAGCAGATGTCCTCAACTTTTGGCAAAATATGGTCAATGGTCGTATACAGGTTGATACAGATTACTTTGATGCGGCGGAGTGGTATGCAATAAAGTATTTCATTAGGAAAAGGCCAAAACAGCATTGCGACTTATTGGTTAACATTAAACCCAATTGTGTAATCCAAGTTTAAACAGATCCTTTCGATGATTCAACGGAATAGTTAAATTGTCTTCGGAGAAATAAAATATGACTGGATCAGAACGTAGTGCTAACAGTTTAAATATTAAAACTTGACACGTAGTTTCATAGATAGGGTTTTTCTGAAATTTATAAAAGTTAAATACCTAGTCTTACGATTTCTAAATGAGATAAGCGACGCATTATCAGCCGGTGTCATTCTCAGAGGTAACATGGTTATTTTACAATTTTAAAGTACTAAATAAATATTGTTAACGGTCTAAGGCGTCGTCCTAATTAGCAATCGCTCGTGCTATGATACGATGCGATAGCAATGTCGAACTCATCACGCGATCGTTAATAGGGACACCCGTCATCGTATTATCGTGCGAGCAATGGGACAACGCCTTACATTAAAGGTAAAATCCAGTGATTGTAAAGATAATAAACCATTTTCACGATAATACCAACTCTCCAACTTGAAGAAATTCAGCGATAATGGAGGTGAAAGATCTTCGGAAAGACCGGTCTTTTATTATATTTATCGATTATATTAATTCGATTTTCGATTAAAGCAGATTTGTACTGATAGACTTTGCAATGAAATTTAAATAAATCAAATTTTTTCGTTCTTAAAAATGAAGAGTCGATTCAAAGTAATAAATGATTGAATTCCTGAATGCAATCGCTGGATTTCAGTCGGTTGTCCTAAACGTTAACCCCGTAGAACACTACAATACATTTACTGATGATTCAGATCTCATTAGGAATTATATGGAGAGAGCGACAGTTTAAAATCAAGTATTAAAGTTTAGACGACATTTTTAATGTGTATAACGATTAGTGTCTATCAGTGTAAGGCATTGACTATTGCAGGATAATTGTTAATGCAGTGATCGCGTAAATAAAGCTTGAAATTAAAACTTGAGCTTTCCGTCGTAATTTGTGCATATATAAGTTGCATGCAATAACGAAATGTCTGGAGGTACTTAGTCGTCATATCCACCGCAAGCGACGCTTTTAAAAATACGTCGAAGAGAGTATAAAGTCAAGATATAGATATAGTCGAAGGCAGATGTAAATATTTTTACATTTTGAATTAATGTATTTTGAAGTGTCACAGAATAATAAATTTGAGCACATAAACTTTATTCATTAATTCTGATGTGATCTTATAAAGTTTTATCGTAAATTCTGTGAGATAGGCTCGGGGCTCGTTGAAAACCTTGCTTGATTCAATTGTTTCTATGATATTATTGTAATTGTTGTCTTCCTTGTATTTGCATGTTAGCGCACAAGGCAATTTTAGAATAGTTGATACTTCATATCAGATATTTTAAAAGTCGTTAGTAGGCTGTTATGGAAATTAAGTTGTTTGTGCGGTTAGTGGTGGCAAGATTTTCAATGAGGCTCTGGCGAACGCGCGGAGCAAGGTTGGTTCGATCTGTGGTTGCTCTATGTGGTCCTCCGAATTGTTCACCAAAGCTTTCTTTATATTCTATCTTCGAGTTATATATTTTTTAATCTCTAACATACTAACCTAGATCTAAACCGTTTTTAGTTCAAACCTAATTTATAATGAATTTTGAAAAACTAAATAATATTGTTGGGCGATTTGTGCTTTTGATGAACAGTGGCTCGGTGAACAATTCTGGGCCGCTCTGTATCTGTAAAATGTTGTTATTGGCTCACGTTTCCAGTATCATATCCATATGTGTCACTATCGATTTTGGACAACCATCGTCTATTTCTACTGTAAGATTTGGTATATGTAATGTTAAGTAAATTAGTTGGCGAACTTTCGTTAAAATTAAATTTAATTTATAAAACGGAAAATTTTCATCCAATTATGCTGTAGTGCTTTCATTGCTGCAAACTAGGGCATTAAACTCGCGGTCAACTGACATAAGCTTTTCATATTATTGTTATTTTCATATACAGGAATCGGAAATTTGTTTTTCTCAAATAAAAGACAAATCAAAATCCTATTAAAATCTAAAAACAATTTTGAAAAATAAGAAAATCATTTGCTTTAGGTAAGTCTGCCAACTATTTTACTCAACCTCATATAGTTAGAAATTTGTTGAAAATATTTAAGAAGCATGTTAGTAACTGCATCTGTATTGGAAATATTCTCTTTCGTGATTCTATTCACTGACAGAAATGTTATTATAAATATTTAGTATTACGATACAAGTAATAACTTTCATATTGTCATCGTAAAATTAGGTAATTATGTCTCTATAAGAGTTCTAATGTGTTCTATTTTTCAATGGTTTGCTGATAATTACATAACAACGCTAGATTTCTGAAGTGTTGTATTATTTTGCATTTATTTAATAAGTATTAATAGAAATGTTCGTATTTTCCCATTAAATTATGAAACTAATTTTTTACACAATATATTGATTTATTTCAAACGTATGTTCTAATGTTTTATCAGCAAATTCTTGAATGTTTGCCAATATTGATATATATATATTTGTCAATGAATAAATTATTAACCAGATGAAATACTTTCAATAATTGGACAATGAAATTTGCCTACTTAAGTGTTATTTATTCGTCATTCATATAATGCTTCATGAAATGTGTAATTTCTCTTATATTATTAGAAATTAGCGATGATCAATATAGTTAAGCTCGTAAAAGACAGTAATATCATTTATTTTTTTAACAATGTGTGGTGGAAGTATTATAACGTATTTAAAACTCAATCGGTTAGTGGGACGGTAACTATAAAACATTATAATCGAAACAAACAAAAATAGTTTGAAATGATCCACAAGCATAGTGAAAGCTGACTTACGATTATCAAGACAGTAAAATGTAACAGTACAGTTATTTAAATTCTTACGTCTGATACGTTTTGTTACACTTTGACCCAATTTAGTGACCTTCCCACTACCACGATACTACGAAAATTATTAAATCAGTCATGTCGGTCATAGTAGGTTGTATCGCCGATACAAAACCTCCGATTACCATTTCTTTTTATTGCACATAAAATGTATGTCAAAATGTTTACAACAATGTCGCAAATAAATGATCCATATTGAAATGTAATCGGAGGAAATTCAGTATTCTTTAATTAATTACTCTTCCAAAGTATAACATTATACTGTTTAAATTACTATTATTAAGTAAAGTGTTCGTATACTATCAAATAATTACGACACCAGAATTACCATCGCATAATTATTGTTAAAATATGAGTGTTGCCATATTTTCTTAAGTCATTGTGTACAAATTTGGATATTGTAAGATCATTTGTTATCTGTCAACAGTTGAATATTACTAAAATAAAATCAAAACAATTGAGACAATTTGTTTTATTTTCTTAACAAGTAGCAAGTAGTAGAGCGAATATTCATTCGCTTTACATTCGCATTCGTTAACAGTAATTAACATAAATTTTTAATACAAGATAAAAGATAATTAAAAAATAAATTCCATATAAATAGGTTAAAATTTTCATCTTAGTTTTGTTTTGAACCCACGTCTTAAGAAAGGGCCGGACACCGCAAGGCTGCTGAGGCGAATGTCTATCATCTCCACGCTTGGCGGGCGGTGCAGATCACAGCAGAAGACCATAATTCGGAAAGGCTGTTGCACATTTTGTTCTACGCGAGGTGAATGGTGATTGAGCCGGTAGCCACGTACTTATCTAAGATGTTCGGTAGATAATCAATTGTATTTGTCGGAATAAGATATGGGCCGTACATTTTCCTGTCGTTGGAGGTGCGGTGATTATATCCTTGACCTTAATTTCGAAATGAAAATGCTGTATTTGTACTAGTCGCCGTTTCTGATGTGCGTGTAATGCGACCAGCTGCGAAAATCCAAGGTGAGTTTGATATGTCCAAAATTCAGGAATGGTTGATGTCATACCATGACAACATCCGTCCCGTCCTAACCGTCCCTACAACCATGTAGGGACAACTTCATGTGATACAACGTGGGATGTCTGCTTTGCGGGGAGAAAACTGACATTATGATAGAGTATGTGCAGAAGGTTACTTCTGTGTGGGGTCACCAAATACGTCGGGAGACGTAGTCATATTTCAGATGATGGTGTAAAGTTTATTTATTTGATCTTTGCGCTTATATACCTAGTAAAAACAATTATAACTTATCGTTTGATGTACGGTCATTATTAGCTTTTTGATGCAACGGCAGTGATCCTGCCTTTCGCAGTGACAGTCCTGGGTTCGAGTCCCAGAAGTGACAGATGTTTGTATAATTAATACGAGCATTTGTACTTTAGTAATGTACATTTAGAAATAAAATAAATAAATAAATATTTCTTACATTCACACCAATTAGCCTAGCCCAAAGTAAGCACTGTAAGGCTTGTGTTATGGATACTAGGTTAACGGATAGACATACATATATGTAATATTCATAGAAATATATAAAAACACCCATGACTCAGGCACTAATGCTCGTATTGATCATACAAACATTTGCCCCTTCCGGAATTTGAACCCAGGACCGTCGGTGCGAAAGGCAGGATCACTACCGTTGCACCAAACGGCCGTCAAAATTTATATATGTATATTACTTTTTAATACTTATTGATGTATCACATATGTATGTATTTCCGTTACTCTAGTATCTATAACGATACCCTAGCCAAAAGTAAGCTTTACAGTGCTTACTTTGGGCTAGGATAATTGGTGTGAATGTAAGAAATATTGTTATTTATTTATTATAATCCTATATCGATTTGTACCTACAATTTATTGTCTGCCGAGTATAAATCTTATTTAGATGAATACCTACGTGCCCACCGGCACAGTGACTACCTCCAGTATCATTAGTTTGATGACTTTTTTGTGACACCTTTAAGTGTGAAGAGTTAGTGCTTACTTACTCTAAAGATGCACGGCCCGCCCGCGCGCAAATAAACACACGGAGTATCATCACGAGACCGTGCAATATCGAGCGCTAAGTAGCTGCTAGCTATACAAATGTGACAAATTTTACCTAATAAATTTTTAGTTTTAAGGCCAACATATAGTGTTTGATGTCAATTGAGAAAGTTGGACAGTTTACGTGAAGGGGCTGTTCTTCCTTCCGCAAACTCAATCGCCATAATTTCTTCGCTTTAATTTGTAGAAATAGGCTTTATATTTCCCCCCAAATAACGCCTAATTCTATCAAATAGAAAAAACAATTTGTCTCGGTTATCCCACATCTACTCGCTATTAGAGCGAGTACGTACCCACATCCTTTCGCTATCCGGCGACTGCTCTTCCTATCGAGACCTTGACAGCCCTGTCGAAGTTATAAATTGTTTTAATAGCTTTCCTCAAATTTTGCGAATACCACGTAGCAGTTTAATGCTTAAGTAACAAAAATATATAACAAAGCCATTTCTTCTTTATCGATTGTTTGATACTTGTAACAATGATAGTAATAATAAATAATAATAAAATAATAAATATTTTTTACATTCACACCAATAAGCCTAGCCCAAAGTAAGCACTGTAAGGCTTGTGTTATGGATGCTATGGATATTATGGATGATGATGATTTAATACGTTATTGTTAATTGCCTGTTTATATTACACTTAATTATAATAGCTGGTAGCTATTATAATTAAGTTTTAATAAGAAAACTCGTTTTCGTACGGGTCTGTCAAGATCTCAATTGGAAGATCAGTCACCGGTTAGCGAAAGGATGCAGGTTCAAGTTCCGCCTATTCATAAGACTTTTTTTTTGTGGTAAAAATTTCTTTAGCCAGTTGTCAGTCCACGGTAGCGATAACTACCGATAGCCAGAACCCCTCGTCAGCCCCTGGTAGCAATTGCTACCATATTCAAATAAACGTGTGGCCTGCTGTTTTTATTTACGATTATTTTTTAGGTCACAGAGATTCAAATACTCTGGTGGTGGATTCTTTATTTAATCAGCTTTAAGGTAGTATTGTTTGTTTGGTCCTAGCTTCATTATTTAGCGAGCAAATTGCATTATGCAAGAGTCCGACATTTCTTTTAACAATTCGCGCAGAATTGGGACTGTTGAGAGGAGTGGGGCGCGCCTTAGCGGACTGACAAGTAGTTAGTCATAAAAATCTAGCAGTTAAATACTTAAACAACAAAAAATGAAATAATCACATAGCTATACTTTGTCCAATGTAGGATGATACTTTTGACAGTTGACACCTATATAAAGGGTATAAAGTTGCTATTGCAATGTCAAGCCAAACATAAGGAAACAAACGCAACCTTAGTACGTAGCAATAGGGAAGTGACACCTGTCAAAAGTATCATCCTACATTGGACAAAGTATAATTGTTTATCAATTGTTGGATGCTTGTAAGAATATTACTTTCGATGCTGTGGGTATTATGGGTGTGGGTATAATGGTGGGTGGCGTCAGCTTAAGAAACACTTGGAAGAATTCAACAGTTCTGTCTAGGTCTCTGTCTATATGGAAGATCATTGACCTGGATAGCGAGAGGATGTGGGCTATCCGGTTCCGTCTGACACTTGACAACTTTTTTTTATACAAGGGAAAATGCATAACGCATATTTCGCCGTTGGCAGCGGCGAGTCCTACCAAGCCTAGTGCCCTGTAAAAGTTTGAAGGCATACCCACTAAAAACTCGTGTATGTACCCTCATCTCTGCCTTGGGTCCGGTGGGGTCAGTAGTAATACTATTCAGTAGTGGTGGTGAATAAACCACCACGGATCCCGGCAACATCTACCTGAGACATCTATACAAATGTGACAAATTTATCAAATAAATTTTTAGTTTTAATGCCAACATATAGAGTTCAATATCAATTGAGAAAGTTGGACAGTTTACATGAACGGGCTGTATTTCCATTTACAATGCTCTCCAATCTTGTGCTGTTACAGTAAACTTGAAGTAAGAAATTTATGGAAGACACTTAGCAGTTTCATCGTGGATATTCTTACTAGTTACAACAGAAGAACAAACCACAAACAGTGAAACCATGCCACATTTACAAACCTATTTATTTATCATCATGAAAAGCCAACAGTTGTGTCAATGATACATTTTGACCTTGACAACAATTTTATTTTAATTATTGGTTTCTACTTATAGTAACAAAATTGATTTAATAGGAGCACCTATTATAATACCTTAACCATACGAGTACAAATACATATTCCAAAAGAGAAATTTCTACTAAGATATTTTTCAATTCAAATTATAACCTACCCACTTATTTTGCAGTATGAACTAAATGTCGCAAACAATTATGTTAATACTGACGTAGTCATATCTTATTTTAGTGAAATAGCGCCACATTAACAAATTTCTAATTATAGATTATTTATTTATGTACAATTTATATCATGTACAATTTGACGTTGTGATAATTTTATTTTTATTGGAGTGGAGGGAGCGAAGCGAGCGTAGCTCCATAAATCAGCTTCAATGACGCAATGTCTGTTACGCCATAACTTCCAGAGTTCTTTACCGATTTTTATATTTTTTGTGTGGAATCGAATCAACAGGTTTAGGACCAGATGGTGACGGAGCCCGAATTATGAAATTCGCAAAATTTCCCATCGAACCAAAACATTTTTTTTTTATTACGCTTTAAATTACGCTCGGCTCCAATATATGGCTTTATTCTTAGCGACTGCATCGCCTAGTTTTATTTTTATTGGAGCGGATGGAGCGAAGTGAGCGTAGCTCCCATGAATCAGCTTCAATCACGCGATGTCTCTTACGCCATAACTTCCAGAGTTCTTAACCGATTTTTATATTTTTTATATGGAATCGAATCAACACATTTAGGACCAGATAGTGACGAAGCCCGAATTTTGAAATTCACAAAAATAAAAAGTTATGACCAAAAACATTGGCTCTATGGGATTTCCCATTGAAACCAAAAGCACGCGCTTTTTGAAAGTTTTCATTCTTATGGAATTTTAAAGTTTACTAAACATTATTGGTTTTTTTTGTTTTTTTAGTATTACGCTCAGTTCTGGTGCTAGCGAAACTATGTGCTTAGCGACTGTATCGCCTAGTAGTGTATAACTTTGATGTGGCGTTCACCGTACCATGTCGTAACATCATCGTAGTGACTATGCAGTAACCTATGACATCACTTTGTTTGACGTCTAAGTAGTTTATTCCATTCCTTCAACCTATATCTATTGAGCCTTCAGCTTTGATCAACACAAAAATTATATGATAAGTACGTCCACACCAGATCTAGTTTCAAGCTCTTTCGACTATTTTTCGATACTTTTGTACTCTTTGGTATATTTTACCCGATCCAATATTGGGTTAAAACAAGCTTGGATTGGCGGCGAATGGCGAGATTTAATTATTCTTCTTACTCCTTGTTCTTTCGTTTCGAAAAATTCGTGTGTTTGTATTAATTCAGATCCACATTTTGAAAAGGTGATTGTTATTTGTCTGCTTCAATAGAACTTCTTGTTTGTTTTTTTTTTTGTTTTGTCATTATGTATCTTCAAAAAGATTAACCGAGTAATTATTTTATATATTTTTTGCACTTATTAATTTCCTGCCCCAGAAGTACTTGTGATCCGATTCGCTTTATTTTTTAGATTAAAATACTAGGCGATGCAGTCGCTAAGCATAAAGCTATGCTAGCACCATATTTTTGAGCGGAGCATAATATCTACCTAAAAGAAGAAAAAAAAAATTGTGTCCGTCCCTCGCTCCGTCACCATCTGGTCCTAAACCTGTTGATTCGATTCCACACAAAAAATGTTAAAATCGTTTAAGAACTCGGGAATTGAAGCTGATCCATGGGAGCTTCATTCGCTTTGCTCGCTCCGCCCCAAAAATAATTTATCATACATACAATGTCTTAGATGTGAGTATAATCACGTCGGCAGATATATATGGCTGTAAATATTTTACAATAAAATGGGACAAGGCACATTCGGTGCTTTAAAAATATCAGATATACTTCAAAAATACTTCACACCGCAACAGTTGCTTATCCTTTATCAAGCACAATTTCGATCGTGTATGGAGTATTGTTCTCATCTTTGGGACGGTACCGCCCGATACCAGCTCCAGACGCTTGAGTTCATTGAGAGGAGGGCCAAGAGGCTCATCGGCAATGAAGATCTTTTCTATAAAAAGCTCAAAAGCCTTGAGCATAGACGGAAGGTAGCAACCCTATCCGTATTTTATAGGATACATTACGGGGAGTGTGCAGCTGAATTGCACAACCTTGTTCCGCCGTCCCCATTTTTTCATCGGACAACCAGACATACAAATTGGCGACACCGTTATATGTTGGATATACCAAAGAGTCGCACTAAGCGTTTTGGTTACAATTTTATGATACGTACCGCTAAGGAGTGGAACTCGTTGCCCGAATCTGTGTTTCCTGACAAATACAATTTAGGGGTCATCAAGTCAGGAGTGAATAGGTATCTTCTAGGCAAGCGCGTCACATCCTAGATCGCATCGACGCTTACCATCAGGCGAGATAGTGGTCAAGCGCATGGCTATTTTCTATAATAAAAAAAAAGATAAACATTTTTTCCATCCAAGGGTATTTTGTTAAAATCGCTTTAAGCTATAAGACTGCCAATAATATTACCTATATATTTTTCGAGTACGAGTATTGTAAAATAGGTAACAAAGAATACTGAGTAACTAAAAGCTACATCTAAATCTATACAAAATAGCAAAATTCTAAATACTAGAGAATCTATCTAGGTATTAGCATAAAATAAAACAGTACTTTCGTATTATTACACTAACTACTGCTAAACTCTACTCAGCTAAGTAGAAAGGTTTCTTTTCAGTTTTGTTCGAGGGTATTTCAGAGGATTACAAAGATGCTTTTTACTTGATTGAGGCGATATTTTCTGGTCGAGACACAATGTAATCGACATTAACAGACGAGCAAACCGAACCGACAGATGTGCATAACAAGAGAAACATTAACAAGTCTTGAAATTAATATGGGTAAAAATATATGCCTTTAGTTAACTTCAAATTCGGCTTCAAAGAAGTCGTCAATGGGCTGTCCAAAAATATATAAATAACCAACAAATACTATTTGGGCATCCATTAAGATTAGATAAGATAAGAGTAAATAAGGAAACATTAAAATACGTAAGGAAGGAATGCCGATTTTTATATACACGGGAAATTGTGTGACGCATACACCGTCACTGCTAGACGGTAGAGATATGTAGGACTCTTCTTCACACCCTACCCGGCCTAATGCCAGATAAAGATTTGGAGGTATACCCACAAAAACCCATGTGTGTACCCTCGATTCCACTAAGGTTTTTAAAAGGCATCCTCAGATTCGCTAAGGTGAGCGCACATACACTGGTTTTTAGCGGGTAGATGCCTAAAAACATTAACAGGGTTATAGGCCTGGTAGCTGGTAGTTGTAGAAGGAGAATCTCACATAACTCTGTCGTTCACCCTAGGCGGCCTAATAAATAACATACAATTTTGCTATGTAATGTGATAGTAAACAGTATGGGTTTTTGAAAGCGGATGCCAACGTCGTCTTTTTGAATTAATACGTCAAGTTGTTCCAAATCATAATCCGATATCAATTTCAATGAAAAGACTTCTCTTTGATAAGAATAATCAATAGCTTTTGAAACTACTATAAAATTTTGCCGAATGAAATTTAATTCGGTGTGGTACTTTATGGGCGCTAACAGACGCGCAACAATCCATGCAGGTAGTGTTGCCCAAATGCAAGAACAAGACGAGACTTAGCCAGTCTTGGTCTTGGTCTTGCGCCAATACACCTGGTCTTGGTCTTGGTCTTGGTCTTGCGCTTGCAGTCTTGGTCTTGGTCTTGGTCTTGCAGCAAGAGTCTTGCAAGTCTTGCAATTACCTATTAGTCTATTGCTATTTATTAAAGTTTACTTTAAATCTTAGAAAAACGTATTAGAATTGGAACATTGTGAGCTTGAATTAACATAGCCATAGTAAAGATCAATCAGATTAATAAATAACTGAAGATTTGATAAGAAAGTCGAAAAATCAACTGACCTATATGTCGTTTTCCATGGAAGTAACTGTTTCTTAATAAACATTTATGATTTATAAGCTTACATTTGCTAAAACATGTAAAAAAACAAATTAATTACAATAACTTGACTGTATTTTAAATAACAATGTCTGTCTAGAAAGAGATTGAACCCTCAACTTGCATGAAATTTAATAAAAGAGTTTTATGATTTATCATTTATTTCAATCAAAAATAAAATACAACACAAATCAAACATAACAGTACACAACAGCTTTATCATTAGGTTATGTTACTTTATATCAATTCTTTTGACCAAGAATTAATACAAAGTAACCATCTGGCTGACTCATCACTTAACCTATTTCTATGTTTTCTAATTACTAATGATGCTTTAGAAAATAATCTCTCAGCAGGTACTGAAGTTGCAGGTATTGAGAGAAAATCACGGGCCATCTTCGATAAAGTCGGATACTCTGTCTCATGCGTCCTCCACCAATCTAAAATGTCTTCCGAGCTGGCAGTTCTTGGTTTTCTCAGGTACTCCTCCAACTCGTCTATCACTAAGCCTTGAAGACAAGATCCAGATGACGTCGAGGGACATTCATAGAGTTTATCAAAGTCTATAATGTCTTCATCTTCATCACATACTTTATTTTCTTTTCTTGGCAATTCCAGAGATTTGTTCAGTGAGTGTAGACTTTTATATTCTTCATAAAGTTCATTGAACTTGCGCAGACTTTCTGTTTTAAGTTGCTTCCCCCACATTGTCAGGTCAAAAGTCTGAGCCTTATGCCTTGGGTCTAAAATTAAAGAAGTACAATAAATCCAGTTGCTCTTCTTATAATGTTTAAGCATTTTGTCTCGAGCTGCTTGGAAAGCTAGAATGAGCCTTTCATCCACTTCAGATCGATTAGGTTTCTCATCTAACTGTTTTACCATGGATTCAATTTTATCTAGCAAGAGATTGAATGATACAATGACTAGCGGTAATGTAACATATTTGTCTCCACCAAGTTTTGTACTTAAAAGTTTAAAGTTTATTAGAAATTTATGTAATTTTTCGAGTACCTGCCATTCACTAGCTGTGATTTGAAAATCATTCAATTCGGTGACAGAACTGCACAATATGTTAATGCCCGCTCTCACTTTTAAACCAAATCCAATCATATCATGTGTGGAATTCCATCTTGTTGGACAGTCAAGAATGGCATTTAGATTTGATGGCACGCCAGCTGCTTCACAAGCAGACTGAAACTTCTTCTTCACTATCTCACTTCTTTTTATTTTACTGGAAATACTGCGTAACTTTGTTACAGATGTACGCGAGTCAGCAATATTTGGTGCATATTCTTCATCTTCCTCAGTTTCGTCTGCATAGTCTTCATACTGCTGATCTTGCGCGTTAGTGTCAGACTCACAGTGTAATGCTAAGGTCTCTAATAAATCTTGTACACCAAGGTTTAAAATGTGAGCAAAGCACCGGAAATGTTGATTGTCTGAATCAAAGTGTGGCAACTGTTTGCCCAGTTCATACATAAATTTGGTATTTGCAGTTGCGTTGTCGACCGTGATACCTTGTATTTTATCAATTATGCCATATTCCAATAAACATTCATGGAAAATCGTTGCAATATCTTCCCCAGTATGTCGACCGCGTGATGGTATAAAATCAAGAACTACAGATCGATACTTCCATTCGTTGTCTATATAATGCATAGTAACCCCGTAGTAACTCCTACCAGCAATTGACGTCCACCCATCAATGGTAAATGACATTTTAGATGATAATTGTTGAAGTCGTTCCTTGAGATTAAATTGGAGCTCTTCAAATCGCTCTTTGACTTTCCTTCTAAGTGTAGACCTTTTAGGAAACTCCATATTAGGGCAAATACGTCGAAAATATACTTGTGTAGCTTCGTCATCGAAAAATGAGAAGGGAAGATATTTTTTCACTACCCAATCAACTGTAGCTGTCGTGATGTTGTCACTGCTGTTTTCCGACTGAAATAAAACAATAAATCTTGTGTTATTATTTAAAACATACTAGGTTTGAGCGTTTAGGAGGAGGAGGTTTGTTGTTGTTAAATCGAGAAAATCGTTAAATTGACATTTGTTATATTAAGGTTGCACTGTACTGTAATTTACCAAAATAAAGTACTTAGTTGTTACTGGCCGATTATGAAAACAAATGAAAATATAGGTGTTTATAAAAATATTTAAGACGATAATTACATACTTAATATGTCGCACCCCTAGATGAAAACACCACTAACTCAAAAATACTTACGTAAGTTAATGGCGTTTTTGAAAGTATCGCATGAACAGCTACGCGGAGTTAAAATTCCCGTAGCGACAATTTCGACCATTGTTAAAAATGACGCGAAATATGTACCTATGTATTACTATTTTATCAATATCTATAAAATATTCCGAAGTCAGTTTAAAGTCATTTGTTCAAAAAAGACTTTTTTGAGTTCCTGGAGTTTTCATATAAAAAAAATATATTCTTACCTGTCCACTTCTTCCAGCGGTTACTAAAAAGCTTGTGATATCTCCACTTAATTTTGGTTTAACAGGAAGAAATATTTGTGATTCCTTTTTGTGGAAAGATATTAGATGTTTCCTTAAGCCTGAAGTGTTTCTGTTTTTCATTTTTATTTCAGTCTTTTTATGTTGGCACAATTTACACAAGGCAGTTTGGGATGCATGAATTATTTCGAAAAACTCCTCAAATTTGCTTTTGGGTCTTTTAGATCTGTGACTCAAACTCTCGTTACTCGGACTAGAATAATTTGAATCTTCGTCACTCATATTAAATTGTACACGTGATACGTTTTTAGAAAACAACAAGAATTAGTAAAAACAATTATTAAGTTAGACTCGAAGCACAGCTCAATTGGAAATGACTGGAATTAAAATAATTCCTTTGTTTATAGTACGTTTCCTTGCTTTCTACCGCGCCGCCTCGCCACGTGCCGGCTCTATTAAAAGGATGCCGCCGCAAATCAAACGATGCCGCGTGCGGCGTACAAACACAGATTATTACCTACTTGTACAGACGCGACGCGTGAATAAAATATATGTAAAGAATTAGTGCCAATCACTATTCTTTACATATAAGTGAATGTTTTGGCGTACATCTATACTAATCTATACTAATATTATAAAGCTGAAGAGTTTGTTTGTATGTTTGATGACAGAAGTTTTAAAATAAATAAATAAATCCTGAACGTCACTATACCTCCAAAGTTACTATTCTTCGTGGGCGAAGTCGCGGGCACTGCTTGTAAATACTTTTTTTTTTTTTATTTATTTTTTTTTATTTATTTATTTCATATACAAGAAAAAAAAATACAAAGATACAATTTAGTCCCACAAAACCGACTTGTCGGTTTGACTGAGGGATCTTTAGTCTCTTAGCTTATAATTATAATTATGTAGGTATATAATACAACTATAACTGTATCAGGTAAAGTTAAGTGCACAATAATTGGATTTAGACTGAATTACAACAAACTGAAGGAAAATTTAGCGGTGATAATAATAAGATACAATTGTTGTAAGATATAAAATACGTGTGTAAAAAACAACCACGCCTCCGAGCCCTCAGATGGGCTCGGAGGCGTGGTTGTTTTTTACACACGTATTTTATATCTTATAGAAATATTGCATTGTGAATGCAAAAAAATAAATAAAAACATACAATTGTTGTGTTAAATAGTAGTCATCAGATAATCTTTTAATATTTTTTTAAATTTATTTTTATCCGTTTCACATCTAATAGTTTCGGGCAACGAATTAAGAAGATATGGTATACGCTTCTGTAAAGTTCTGTCACCAAAATAATTTTGAACCCTAGGAATTACAAATTTCTTTTTTGAAGTGGCTCTAGTGATCTGGTTATGATTTATGTATTCAAAAGTGGAGACACACTCTCGGCTGCCGTGATTATTTACTAATAATAAATCGCAGGCTTTTTATTTTATTAGTAGGTAAGTACCTACGCTTTTTATATTATTTTATTAATTATGTAGAATTTTTTTACACGTTTCAAGTATATTTAAAAGTGGCTACAATATTTATCAAACGGGTGATATTTGAACACTTTTTTGCTATTTTTTCTTGTAAAAACTTAAGAAATATAATGACTAAATGTACAATAATAGTACCTAAGTAATTAGTTTAAAACCATATAATCAATATTATAATATATACTTACTAGAATAAATTATTATGACATCTACTACCTATCCTTACCATTTTATTCTAATCATAATACTACTTGCGTGATCAGTATAATGTATTCATTTTCATTATAAGCACTCTGAAACTTATTTATTCTTTGGAACACCTGTAGGTACTCTTAAAATTCGAAATTATTTTGCATGAGTATACCTACGCCTACGCCCTGTGGCGGCAATCAAATAGTGTCAAATGTTGTGATTTCGGCGCGGCGGCAACGATTGTTGTATATGATTTCAAAAGAAGCCGCCGGCGCGTGTATTATAACCATGTGCTTCCGAAAAGCAGCAAATTTCTTTGAGAAGTAAGTACAAAACCTTTGATGCCGCATTATCAAAGTGCCGATGGTTAAAACATAACTATGCATGCACTCAGTTTGATTTTAATGGATATTTTTTTATTCGCTATGTAGGTATGTTTATGGTATTAGTCGTAATGCGCATAGATCCAGTTTTTCATATTCTTTGATACAGTTTTTTGCGTCTCATAGAATTCCTAAGCGTACCTATACACCGAACTGTTACACCTAACTACTCCGTGAAATAGCGCTAAGTCCTAGCTGCAAGACGCAAGAGTCTTGCAGGCTTAGTCTTGTTCTTGCTCAAGTCTTGCACGGTCAGTCTTGGTCTTGGTCTTGCTAAAAATACGCGGTCTTGTTCTTGGTCTTGGTCTTGCAAAAACGCAAGAACAAGACCAAGACTGCAAGACCAAGACTGAATTTGGGCAACACTACATGCAGGTGAGAGAGAAGGAGAACGATCGTTGTAGAAAATAGTGTCCCAGACATATGGCCAAAATAAATGAGGCACTGCGATCGCTAAGTTGTCTCAAAAAAAGCGGGCTGTTGTTAAAATTGTACATTATTCAACTAACTCTATTTGTTCTTGTACTTATAAACAGCTAACTTCGCAGATACTACTTACCGACGGCTCGGCAGCGCGGCTGGTGGCTGAAAAATTAACTATAAATTCTACAAATTTTCAAGGACAGGCGGGTTAATGCTTTTAGCACGTAACGATCGTTCTCCTTCTCTCTAACCTCCATGACTAGATCGACGACATAGCACGACGGCGTAGTTCCTTAAAGCCGACGACGTTGTCGACTAGTATTATTGCAACGCACAGCACATGCTCTTTTGAGTCGACGACAATATTGAAAGACCGCAAGTATATATTTTCTAAACTGATTGACAAATAAGTTACTACAATAAAAATACGAATGTGTATAGTATTGCAAATGTGAAGAGTATATATTTGGGTGTAAATGTGAGCAAAAAAAAAACTTACTAAACTTTTATATACATATTTTGTATATAAAACAACACTTGATAAAACGAAGTTCAAAACAAAGTTGTTTTAATTATTCATATTTAACACTAATACAGAGTAAGTTTTCAATCTCTTCGAAAAAGACGCAATAGAATTAATGTACTATTTACATTTCAATGAAACTATGTTATGTATACATAATTTGGAAATGTGTATGATTGCTGGTTTATTGTGAAACATGTACACTAATATTTCATTATTACTCGTAGTCTGGGGACAACATACATGACATAATTCTTTTACAAATGTCGTATACGTCTTTTTGAAATATTATAGTAATAGTGAAAATATGATTAAGAAAGTTTGTTAACGTGTATATTTCATTGTTCGTGACTGTACTGGAGGTCGTCGTGGAGGTACTATTGGAGATAATGTTGTTGATTTACCTTACAGTCATAGCAATCCTTTCCTCTGTGTAAATATTTCTTCGAATTACTGTGATTAATTCCTGGCATAACACCGAATCTTTTAAAATACTCGTCATTGATAAAATGTTGTAATCGACATTTTAAAGTCGGTTTTCGGACGATAATTTTACGTGTAACGTCGTACGATTGCATACTTTTATGAATTAAATTGAATTATTATCACTGTATTATCATTATTTTTTATAATACAAAGAAAGAGTTAATTGAAAATTACATTTTTTTCGATAAATTAACATTTATCGATGACAAATGCCGCAATTGTTGTTGTAATCAGGGTTGCCAACATTTCTTCGACGAAATATAGAATTTTTCAAACTAAGGTATAAAAAATATACTATACTCATAAAAAAATGGTATTTTATGGAAAAATCTAAAAAAATAAGTTACATATTTTAACAACAAACAACGTGACCAGAGATTCGTTCGTTTGACCTTGACAAGTTCGGAATGCGCAACGATCTAGTACGATCGTATACACATACACTATACTCTAGTCAAAAGGTAAGAATATTCATGCATGAGCAAATTTTATTAGTAGATAAAATAATATCCGTGACCTCTTATATCGCAGTGTTGAAAAAATAGTATTTTTGCGTACTAAATATTTCTTTAACAGTATATAGTACGAAGACCGAATAGTACAATACTAGTTGTAATACACAATGGAAACCACATTAACTTTTCACTTCTCTTTTTAAACAGTTGACAAAACAGTTCACGTCAAATTGTTAAATTGCAAGAATTTATTACCTTTTTGCCGCAATTATTGTTATAATAAACAATGGTAATCACATTAACTTTTCACTTCATTTTATAAACAGTTGACAAAACAGTTTACGTGTAGGTTGTGTGCTGCCGCTGTCTCTCATCTACTCGGACGCATCGGACGATGGATTGGAAGTTAGAAATATGCGTTACAAGCCGAACGGTCGATCGTGCCACTCTATTTATTGTCTCGCGCTCTCGCTTGCACGCTCGGCTCAGACGGAACGTGACAATGAGTCATGCTTTTTCGTGCGTACAGTCGGTGTTCATCGATTTATAAGACCTTATCACGTCTTTAACTGCAACCATCGGTCGACGAGTGGAGTTATAACAGGTTATATTACAATTTTGACTAAAAATTATTATGAGTCATAAGATCGTATAAAAATTCAACTACGGAGGATCTTTAATATCACACATGTATATACGTTGTAAATAAATTGTTAATAGCACATTGTGACTTGTAATAAATCTATATAAATTAAGTAAAAAAATATTTGAATTAACGAGTGCAAATAAATGTTAATTTATTGAAAAAATGTAATTTTCAATTAACTCCTTTTTATATTATACAAATTAATGATAATTCAGTGACAATAATTCAATTCAATTCATAAAAGTATGCAATATTTTCTTGTGACGTTATCACGTAAAATAATCGTCCTTAAACTGATTTTACAGACAACCAATTTTATTAAAATTTAGGGCAAATCCTCAAAGTTTAAATAAAAATATGTTTGAATCTATAAATAACAAGTTTCATACAAACTTTAAGTCCAAACAATTAAAATTTTAAAATAAGGAAACTAATTCTCATATAATTGTATATGTTACAGTCAAAACTCATAACCAGTTAAAACCACTTTTGACTGCAAAAATTAGGCAAAAGTACTCTTGACCAACGTCCTTAGTTAAAACCACTTTTGACTGATTTTCGCAGTCAAAAGTGGTTTTAACTAAGGACGTTGGTCAAAAGTACTTTTAACTGCAAAATATTAGGTAATAGTGTTTGAGACCAAATTGGTTTTAGTTAAAAGTGGTTCCGACTAAGAATTTTAGTCAATACTTTTTGGAGTGGGAATTTTAATAAAATCATACGTAGTACTTAAATCGTTTAATCACTTATTTGACAGAATTTTACTTATTATTTTATGATAATGATAACATATTAAGTTATTAGACTCCCGCGCACATTACACATTAGAATCCTGTGATCACGGCTCCTGTAAAGGAGTCGACACTTCAGGGTTAAATATAAAATAAAACATGCGCAAAAATCCGTAAGAAAGTGTTTTATTCTAATAATGATAACATGTTATTATAAAGTATTAGGTAGGTAATAATAATTTACAGACACTATTACCCAATATTTTGCAGTTAAAAGTACTTTTGACCAACGTCCTTAGTTAAAACCACTTTTGACTGCGAAAATCAGACGAAAGTGGTTTAAACTAAAGAAGTTGGTCACAAGTAGTTTTGCCTAATTTCTGCAGTCAAAAGTGGTTTTGACTGGTTATGAGTTTTGACTGTAACATATGAGTAGGGTAATATTGGGCATTCTAAAACACTTTTCACTCCAATGATCTCACTTTCGTTCGATCACTGTCGTAAAAGTGTTTTAGAAAGCCCAATAATCGAAAGTGAATTAGAATGCCCAATCGGTTTTCCGTCAACCACAAACCTCACTTTCGTTCGATCACTGTCGTAAAAGTGTTTTAGAAAGCCCAATAATCGAAAGTGAATTAGAATGCCCAATCGGTTTTCCGTCAACCACAAACCTCATTTTCGTTCGATCACTGCCGTAAAAGTGTTTTAGAAAACCCAATAATCGAAAGTGAATTAGAATGCCCAATCGGTTTTCCGTCAACCAGAAACCTCATTATCGTTCGATCACTGTCGTAAAAGTGTTTTAGAAAGCCCAATAATCGAAAGTGAATTAGAATGCTCAATCGGTTTTACGCTGAAGTAAATTTTTAATGCAAGGTTCGTGCCGTTCTTTGTTCAAAACCGTGTTTGTATTTAGAACGCATCGTACCGTTTTATGTTTATTCTGTATGTGTAGACTCGTAAGTAATCAGTGTTTATATATCCCTTCAGAATCTATTTTAACGCATTTATTTAAAATCAGCTCAACTCTACAGGCCTGTATAAATAAATAATATGAAATTCGTTAAACAAAAACAATCGTTGAAATTAGATTGCTTTTGTACTCCGTTACCGAACGAGCCAAAACGTCATGGTAGTTTGTTACCAAATACAATACGCTGTCTTGTTTGTGGACCATCAAACTGCGGGAAAACTAATTTAGTAATAAGTTTATTGTTGCATAAAGATGGTCTATGTTTTAGAAATCTTTATGTGTATTCAAAATCTTTGTATCAAACAAAATACTTGTATCTTGAAAAAGTTTTAAATATGGTCCCCGATATATCGTATCATAAATTTAACCATTACAATGAAATATTGAACCCACATGAAGCTTTACGTGATTCTATTATCATTTTCGACGACGTTGCTTGCGAAAATCAAAACAACATACGGGATTATTTTGCTATGGGGCGTCATAAAAACATTGATTGCTTTTATATTAATCAAACTTACACCAAAATACCAAAACAGCTCGTAAGAGACAATTCAAACTTGATTATATTGTTCAAGCAAGACGATATTAATTTGAAACATGTTTATGATGAGCATGTAGGTTCCGATATGTCCTGGTACCAATTTCGGGAAATGTGTTCAGCTGTTTGGAACAAACCTTTCAGCTATCTTGTAATAAATAAGGACTGTGAAAAAAATAATGGATGCTACAGATCATCATTTGATACATATATAATATTGGATTAACTACATATTAGGATGATATATTATGAATGAATCACTATCACTCGTGATTCGGAGCCAAGAAGTATTCTGCGCAAGATGGAAAAAAAACTCAAACAAGAAATTGTGAAATCTGCTGCATCTGTAAAAAGAAAAGTTGAACTTTTGAAAGAAGCAAAAAATTCACACAATATGGCTCTGGAAACAATATTTAAGCCAATAGTGGAACCGCTTCACTTGTTAACAAGTAAAAAGGAAGAAAAGCAATATATACCTTCCCCGAAAAAAATAAAAAAGAATCATAGAGAATCTTTTTATTCTTCTACTGAAGATTTCGACGATGATTACAGTGAAAAAGAACAACTCTCAGACAGTGAGTTGCACATAAACAAAACCCTTATAGCACCACCTTCTGAAGACCACAATATCAGTGAGGGTTCCTTCAAGTCTTTCCAATCATCACCAAGTGTTAAAAATAATACACTTTCGTGGTCAACATCATCTGATGCAATGTTCGATGATATACCTTTTGGAATTCGAAACGAACGCGGGAAATTGATGCTTGGCAAAACATGTGTTTATGACGATGGTAGCATCCTGAAAATAGGAACGCAGACTATAAAAAAAACAAAGGGAATAAAAGAACTACTCTATAAAAAGAAACCGAATCTAGACATAATCACAGAGGAAGACTTACAAAACTATAAGCTAGTATTATTAGAAACCAATGCGCACAGGCGTAATTGTGATTCGTCTAAACCAATAAACAGCAATAAAGGATTTAAGTATATGAACATTATAAAACCGTTGTTTACATCTACGAAAAAAGTAACTTCAAGCGTGGAAAGTCTTTCAAGTGGCGAAGGTATTAATTTATTGAAAAAAGTAACAAAAAATACGGATTTGGTTTACTGGGATGATCCAAATGAATTAGTGAATCGATTAAAAATATTACTAGCATCACGCGATGCAGGCAACACTGGCTTGGACAATGAAATCAATGCAATCATTGAAGAACTGTGGGAAGAAGGTATAATCAAAAATATAAAATATAAAGAAAGTGCAACTGGAAAACTTGTTAGTGTGAAGAACCCATCAGAGCGGCGATGAATGTAGACAAGTTTGGTCACCACATTCATAAGCGTTTACGATTAACCGAATATTTTGATACCATCAACGATACATTAGTCAAGTCAGATACAGGGCATTACGATTTAAAATCAACAAAATTGAAAGGCTTGATAGATCCTTATGAAGACGACGAGGCAGTGAATAAAGCATATATGGATAAAACAGCTCAAGAACTAAGAAATGAAATAAAAAAAATTTTTAAAGACGTAAAAATTTACCTAAGTAACTTGGAAAAAGCTACTTCAGATCGTTTAAATACTCTATACTACACAAGAACAGAAATAGATAGTTTAATCGAATCTAAGTTAAATAAATAAAAAATAAATGAGTAAAAAAGAGTTAATTAACGAAATCCACAAAGCAGCAAGGAGAAATTTTCCTCGTCGATGTACGATCACAAAGGGTATAGATGATTTATGGCAAGCTGATCTTATAGATTTTCAGAAATATTCTCTTATTAACAAAGGATTTAAATACATTTTAATAGTTATAGATGCTCTGTCAAAGTACGTCTGGGCAAAGCCTTTAAAATCAAAACAGAAAACATGTGTTACAAATGCAATGCATGAAATTTTATCTAAATCATCGCGAAAACCTAGACATTTACAAACTGATTTAGGTAAAGAGTTTTACAATGAGACATTTAAAAAGTTATTAAAAGAATATAATATAAATCATTATTCCACCCACTCAGTCAAAAAAGCTTCTATAGTGGAAAGAGTTATCCGTACGTTAAAATATCATCTTTATAAGCTTTTCAGCTTGCATGGAAGTTACTACTGGGTAGGCCAAAATTTGAGCTCTGTAGTAGACAATTATAACAATACTACCCATCGTATAACAGGATTTAAACCAGTTGATGTTAACAAAGCAAACCAAATGGTTATCAAGGGTAATATTATTAAAACACAGCTGCATAAGACCAAACGAAGACCAAAATTTCAAGTTGGTGACCATGTGCGAATTAGTAAATTTAAAAGTGATTTTTACAAAGGATATACCCCTAATTGGTCAACAGAAATATTTATTGTAGTTATGGTAAATCATACAAATCCACCGACATATCTTTTAGAAGATAAACACAAACAGAGAATTTTAGGCTCTTTCTACGAGTATGAAATGCAAAAAACTAAATTTCCTGACCTGTACCTCATTGAAAAGGTTATTAAAAGAAGAGGTAACAAACTTTTCGTAAAATGGTTGGGACTCGGTGATGCAGAAAACAGCTGGGTAGATAAAAATGAAATAGTTTTGTGATATAAATTAAGTATTATTATTCAATATAATTCAGTTTAAGAATACCGATGAAAGAAGGAAGTGGGATTATTAACAATATAATAAACAACTTACCGTTTGAGTTGCATATCCCCGGTTATCAATTTTGCGGACCCGGAACAAAACTTGAAAAACGGTTACAGAGAGGAGATCGAGGTATAAATAAATTGGATGAAGCTTGTATGTATCACGATATTGCCTATAATAATAAAACTTTTAACGCTCGACATAAAGCTGACTTAGAACTTTTAGATATGGCTAAGAAAAGATTAAAATCTAGGGATGCTAAGAAGGGCGAAAAAGTTGCATCATGGATTGTAAAAAATGCGATGAAAGCAAAACTCAAAGCTGGTGCGGGAGTACGACCTTTTATGTCGGTTATAAAGAAAATACGGTCCCAAATAAAAAAAATTAAATCTAAAGATCCTGGCAAAGCAATAAAATATGCATATGCCGCTGCAAAGAAGTTATTTATTAATAAAAAAGGGATACGCTTGCCACGCTGCATACCTCTTCCGAAAACTGGAGGCTTCTTACCTCTTATCCCAATTTTTGCTGGTTTATCAGCTCTTGGTTCACTTGCTGGAGGAGCAGCCGGTATAGCAATAGCTGTTAACGATTATAAAGTTGCGCAGAAAAACCTTCAAGAATCTGAACGACACAACAAGGCGATGGAAGCTGTCGCTCTCGGCAAAGGACTTTCTATCAGACCCTATAAGAAAGGAACTGGTTTATATCTAAATCCTTCAAAAAACTAACTAAAAGGCTACCCAGACGTCCTCTTACTAACATTGATATATTGGAACATGCTGCTGATATTCCATACTTTAGAGGAGTATTCATGAGAGATACACTACCGTCAAAGCCTAGAAAAATAGAGTGTGCTGTAATCAATTTGGATAAATCCGATAATCCTGGAACCCATTGGGTAGCCTACGTCAAACAAAATTACTATTGTGAATATTTTGATAGTTTTGGCAATTTAAAGCCTCCTTTAGAATTGTTAAAATATTTAGGATCTATATCTGTATACTATAACTATATTCAACATCAAAAGTTTGGCACTACAAACTGTGGTCACCTATGTTTGAAATTTTTGAGAAACTATTGGAAAACCCATTTATATTAAGAATGAAATAAAATCTTATCAGTATAAAAATGTCTTTCACTGTGTCAATTACTGGCAACGGAGAGTCTTTAATAACAAACTACACACCTACTTTACAATTACATGGAGAATATGAGTGCGGTCTTTTACATTTTTCGACTTTCAATTCTATCCCTAATATAGACAAAAGAAATAATAAATTTTACTATGGCAAAGACAGAGTTATCGAAATACCTGAAGGATCGTACGAACTTCAAGATATTTGTGATTTTTTAAAGAACAACATTATGAATGCCACGCTCAAATTGACTAGCAACAATAATACATTGAAAACAAGTATTTACTGCTCAGAAGAGGTCCATTTTGACAAGAAACATTCACTTGGTAAAATTTTGGGTTTTGGAAGTGAAACCGTAAAAGCTAATATAAATACAGAGTCCCCATATCCTGTAAACATTTTATCGACAACTGTAGTACGCATCGAATGTGATGTTATCAGCGGATCATTCGTGAATGGAAAAGCAAGTCATATAATTTATGAATTTGCACCTAACGTACCACCTGGTTACAGCATAATTGAAATACCTAAAAATTTAATTTATTTTCCCGTCAACCAAAGCTCAATAAGTGCTATTAATATAAGGTTGTTAGACGCGGAAAATAAGCAAATCAATTTACGTGGTGAAGAAGTACAGCTGTATTTACATTTTAGAAAAAAATGTTAAATTTCTATAAAACTCCATTAACACCTATTATTAAGGTCAGTTCTAAGAGGTCCCCTCATACAGAAACACCACATCGGGTGAAGAAGAGACTAACCAAGAGTAATAAGGATTTTTTGAAATTACTAGGCTTGTTAAAATGAATATTTTGAATATTTCTCAACCAGCATTGTATGACAACCGCGTCGAAAGTTTCGAATATCATTCATATAAACCATACGTAACAAGTTTCAACAAGAATGATGAAATTCGAATACCGATTAATCAACAGGACTTGTACATACTGCCCGCACTCAGCAGCTTATATATCGAAGGCAGAGTCATTGTATATAAGCAAAACACTACCACTAAACAAAAAGAAAGAGCGATGAGCGTACATTTTGTAAATAACCCTGCATTATTTCTTTTTCAAGATATTCGATATGAACTGAACGGTGTAGAAGTAGATAAAGTAAAGAATGCAGGGATTACCACAACTATAAAATCCTACCTTTCGTTAAATGATAATGAATCTAAATGTGCTAAAGTTTGGGGTTGGTCGCCTACAGGTTCTAACACTGTAAACAATGGAGTTTTTTCTGCATCTATACCTTTAAATAAAATATTAGGTTTTGCAGAAGATTATGAAAAAATCATAATAAATTGTAAACATGAGTTAGTACTCTTGAGAAGCAACACAAACCTTAACGCTTTGAAATTAAACACTGATGAAATTGTGGAGGATATAATAATAAGTAAGATTGTTTGGCGAGTTCCTCATATTAAAGTATCAGATCGCGAACGAATTAATCTATTAAATCATCTAGAAAAGGATCGTCCAATCACGGTACCATTCCGTAGTTGGGATTTGTATGAATACCCATTACTACCTAAAACACGTAAACACACTTGGTCTATTAAAACTTCATCACAGATTGAGAAACCACGTTTCGTGATAATAGCTTTTCAAACTAACCGTAAACATAATGCCACTATGTCTATGGCAGAGTTCGATCATTGCAATGTACGTGATGTAAGAGTATTTTTAAATTCAACGTATTACCCTTATGAAGGATTAAATATCAATTTCGCCGACAGCAAGTTTTCATTAATATACGAACAATATGCAAAATTTCAACAGTCTTATTATGGTCGTCGACCAGAGCCGTTGATGGGTTTGAAAGAATTTAAAGATATAGCACCATTATTCGTTATTGATTGCTCCCGTCAATATGAAACCTTAAAAGGTTCAATCGATGTACGTGTTGAAATTGAAACAGATCAAGAGGTACCTGATCAGACCGCAGCTTATTGCCTTATTTTGAACGATTGCATATTTGAATATAAGCCACTGAGTAACATTGTTAAAAAACTATCATGACTAACGATACTATCATAGTGGATGTGCAAGGCTTTAAAAGCGGAAAAAATGAATTCATATTGAAAGAATTAGTTATAGGCACACAAGAGCACAATCAAATATTTCTAATAAAACCACCATACCCATTCTCTACTCTGACTCTGGAAGAAAAAAAACGTGCCAAGTGGATAGAAAGAAATAGAGGATACCGATGGAGTGAGGGGCATATTGATTACAGAGAATTTAGAAGACTTATTAAGCCCTACTGTGATAAGCGGAACATCATAGTGAAAGGTAGAGAAAAAGTTGATTGGGTGCGAGAATTATGTGGACATGAAAACGTTTTTGATATAAGTGATAAAGGTATACCTAATTTAGAAACTTTAAGTAAACTCTATTGTAAAGACATATCAACATACAATTGTTTTAACCATAAGAAATATTGTGCATTAAGAAATGTTATATGTATTAGAAAATGGATTATAAAAAATAATATATCATTGTATTAACTATTAATAAATAACTGGTCTAATATATTACATCTTTAATTTTTTTAAATTCCTTCACAGTATTAAAAGAAAAATAAAACAAAATTATATGCAAATATACAAATTCATTTATTAAATAAATAAAAATATTTCACAAAACTTAGTTAAATTAAATGTATCTCTGAAGGTGTATACGCAGCATAGAAATACTTCGGATAATACCTACTTGAGAAGTTTAATTGAACGAAATATTGATGATTTGAAGCTTTAAAAACTATAGCTATAACCACACAACTTTTTCGAAATATTATTAATAATACTCTCTGTCTGATCCATTATAGGATCAATATGCTCAGTCACCACATATTGCGCTCTTAATAATGGATCAGTACTCGTCGACTCTAGATCTAATATTTCTATTTTTATTAATCGACGAGCATTAGTGGGCGCACTTTTTATTATAAAAGATTTCTGCTGTAAAAAACTTCTTTTTTTGTGCGCTCTCTTTTTTTTGATGGTTTTCACCACCTTATTATACAACGGGGAATCGCACCGTGGTTCCCCAATATTCCAATTTGGGAACTCCTCCGTAAAACCGTCGAGTATGTCCTGCGCATTTCGGTCAAAACAAGGTGGTGGTGATGGTGAGTTGCGTGGACACCGTTCTGTTAGCTCCTCATTAACATCGAGTGATGCCGTTTGAAATTTCTCTCGTTGTGTATTCTGAAATAATATTGTTTACATTACTAATAAATTAATGATAATTTGTTAAATTATTAAACAAATTAGGCAGGAACATTTTCAGGTGGGGGGCGAACCCGCAACTTGCTTGTGAGTCGAGTAATTTTTTCAAGTATTTTTCTATTAAAATAATTTATAATATAAGATAGAATTAAAAAATGTAAAAATATATAAAAATGATTATTCGTTGACAAAATTACTATACAAATTTTACGTTGTGCACAAAAATATAGATAAATATTAAATAAATAAATCAGCTTACCATATTCATAACTCTGGACAAGCGCAGCCTTCACTTGATTGACGGAAATTAGTAGATAATTTAGGTGTATCATAATTTTATGACTAATTATACTATTGATTACCTACGTAAAGCTTATACAGCAACACGTGATTCTCAACGGAACGATTTGCAATTTAGCATAATAATTAGGTGAATATCTAATGAAATGTTGCAGCGTTGACAACACGTGTAAATTCTAACACCTAGAATAATGCCAAGCTCATGCACTCATAGTATTTGTCTATCGTAAACCTATAAATTTTATTAATTTATCGTACTCTGCATGGTATTAGAAAATTGTTAAATAATACACATTGTTCAGTTAATTATTTTTATTTGTTAATATATTTTTACAATTACAATTTACAATTTTTGTGGGTTCAAAATACTATAAGAAGGGAGATATTGAAAGTCTTAATGAAAGTTTCTTATACATAAGACATAATAATAATTTTGTAGGAAAAACAATGAATATGGAAGAAACAAATACATTATATCTTAAATTAATACACAGTGAAAACATTTTTAAAGTTTAATTATTTAAAAAATAGTTTACCACAACCGCAACGCTGACAATAAAATATTATTTTTTATATTACACAAATATAGACTTTACACTATACTATCACAGTGACCCCACGATAAAGTAGAAATTTTGTTATTCAATATGATGCGTTTGTCATCATTGCTTGACAAAGCTATCTTATTCTGCTCTTGGGTAAATATTTCATGTTTAAGAGATTTAAATATGATATTTTTTTTACGTAAAAACATGTTTTCATTTAACACCTTGTAATAATCTTTAAAATATACATCTTTCAAAACTTGCTTTTGGATGCCTTTTGCTTTCTTAAATTCATCTTGCGCTGTTTTTATACAGTACAACTTTGACCTTAAACCTACAAATTCCGTTATCAATTTGCCAGCTAACTCATCTTTAAAGAGGCCTGGTATTTTTTTATTTTGGTTAGGAATACTGTATTCGTTACTTAAAGCATAATTACTAGTATCAAAATAAGGCAGAAAATGTGACTTTAAGTCTCTATAAAAATCTTTACTTTCAATTGAATAAAGGAAACTGTCGGTATCCGTATAACAAAGTTTTATCTTTTCCTTATAAAAAGGTTTCATAATTGAGTAATGAAAATCGAACATATGGCTTTTAGAAATTTCCAATACAGAAAAACCAATGTATATAGGTTTGTCCAATGTAATTGTTTCAGGTTTCATTTGAACAGCTACAAAATTATCTGTGAAAATTGTAGCACTATGAAAGTTAGGTCGTGCTATTAGTTGCGCAGCACAAACATTTTTCTTAGTTTTGTTGCTATTATCACTCCACGCATTTACTAATTTCACATTAACTCTCTTTTCCGTATCTTCTAAAGTCTTTCCAAATATACTGTTATTTAATAGTTTAAAAAAATCTTGTTCAAATACGGATTTTGCCTTTTTTCTTAATTCAGTATTCATGTCAATATAACGTTTTAAATAAGGTTTTTGTTGAAATCGAATAACTCTATGTATTTTTTTTAACAGCAAACCATGTTTTAGACATGTCTTTAAATATGCGAAATGGATGACGTAAAAAAATTTATCGTATAAATAAGGAATTAATTTCGAAGTTTTAGAACCAGGTGGTATAAATTTTTGTGCACAGAATGGAAAATCGTTATGAACATCATGTAAATTTTCGGGGTATTCTAAGTCTACTTCTAGTATGTAACCAATTTCCCCGTCAATAGGCACATTTTGGAAGTCGATCTGAGCTATTTCCATGTCATTTAGTAACTTAAAATTTGAATGGGGCAAATAAGAGCACATTGCATAGCCATAGAGATTGTTACAATCAATATAAACTAGAAAGTTATCTTTCTTAGTTGGATCAAAATTTTGTAAGTACTTGTTATTGGCTTTTGAATATCTAGTGGAACATAAGCATATACCACCACGAATACCTCTTTGAATCATTCTTAATATTTCCAAGTCGTTTATTAATTCTAATTTCACATCTGTTTTTAAAAGCATAGCATCAAAACTAAGACTGGGCGCTGTTACATAAAAGGCTGGATCCAATTTATAATTCATCTTACAGGTTTTCCGAAAACTTTCAAAGACATCCGCTAGTAAAAGTACGTCCGACTTAAGATATAAGTCGGTGTATTCTCCAAGGTCAAATAATTTAAAGGTTTGCCAAACTCTTATTGCGTGGTCATAATCTGCTTTTGATACATGGCTATTGAGTAATTTATTAAAAAAACATTCCTGAGGTGGCAGTTTTTTTTCTTTATACGAATTCCAAGAAGTAATATAATCGTAGGGATACACCCCTTTACGTTTTAATAAATAAAATTGCTCTTGAGAAGGAAAAAATAGGGGCAAATGTTTGAAGTCGTTATTATTCAAGTTTCCTACTAGTTTCTCTAGACTTGTTCCTAAAAATTTAAAGGAATCAACAAAACGAACAGGCACTATATTCTTCTTATCGATTTGAAAAAATTTTGTAAATGATATGTAATTTTCTTTATTTTTTGCTATCACCTGTATTCTACCTGATAATTTTCCCAACTCACGAATAAAAAGATGACTATCATAACCAGCTAAATTATGAAAAAATATAGGAATAAACTTCGGCAAACGATATTTGAGATTGCAATAGGAATGAGCTGCACCACGATACCGTCCAGTTAGATGACAGTGATCTCTTACTTTATCATCAAATAATATTTTATTGCAAAGAAAACAATATTTACTTTTTGCAAAATTGCATCGATCTTCATTCGTTAAAGTCATTGTCACAGGCGTCTGCAAAATGTTATAAATGTTAGTTATATCAGCTAATAAATGTTCTAAAAACTTTTCTACACAGTCAGAACCACGATGGGTTACATATTTATTACGCGAACTGTCATAGGAATATACAATGTAGTAAGCAAATGCAGCTGGTACGTGCTTTTGCAATGATGATGTGCAATTAGTTCTAGAATCTGATTCGTCGGGCATTAACAATGATTCAAAGTCTGCGTATATCACAAATGGCATATCATGCATTCGTTCGTAATGATCGAATTGTATTATGGTTCCTTCGTTGGGTAAAATTGTTTTTACACCACTGCAAACATGAGCTTCCAGTTTGACATTATCATCGAAAAATATCATGCAGTCCTCACACAAATATACTTTCGAGTGATGTTTAGTTAATTGCTTTCGAAGTAGTTTAGATAAATCTTTAATAAGACAGTAATGTGTACGTTCTGCATTTTCAAGAAAAAGCATGTTAATGTGATATTTTTTCGAAACTCTGTTTTGTATAACGGTCCAACAACCTTACACTTATTCTTAAGTCCATAAATATTAATACTTATGCGAGGATTATTTTTCTCGAAAATTTTTATATCCGAGAACCCTACTGGGAAAGTCATATTTTTAACGTTAAGTATGTTTTCAAAGTGAGGATACGCTGACGTCCGATGCGCGTTACTTTTTACAGGAAAAAGTGCTGCAACAACACTCCATAGAAAACAATAATTATCAGAATTTTTAATGTTGACGCATGCTCGTTTGTGTTTTATGGAGTTGGGCAAATCTATGTAACTCGAGGCTCTTAAAGGATTATATTTGTTTATGTTTACTTCTAGATACAAGCTTCGTAAATAGGCCCAACCACTATCTCTTTCTTCAAATTCATCAATTTTTTTACATAGTATTATATATGGATAATATTTGTAAACATATCTTCAAAATTATAATTATGATGTAAAATAATGTTTTCAGTTGAAAAAGATTTAATTGCAATGGAATCATTATTATGCAGATAAAATTCGGAAAATAACTCAAAACTGACTTTGAGATTAGTGTAAGCCCTTATTCGTGCAGCAAGCAAAAGTTGAACACGTGCACGCAAATGTGATAAAAATTCAACGGGAGGGAGAACATGCGCACGCTTCCCCTCGGTTTCGTCGTTTTGATTGGTATCCTCACATCGAACGCGATAGGATGCTATACGACTACGAAAAGCACTATGAATTTTTTCAATACCCTCACCATCAACGACTGAACTGTTATCTTTGTGTAAAATACTTTTCAGATGTGCAGAGAAAGCTTTGTTGTTAACGGATATATCGCAAACCGAACAAAAAGTAGTCTTAGACATTATGGATTATGTTTTCACTGTGTCCACAGCAATTTATTATTTAAGTAATATAAATTCTATAACTAACGATTGAAGCCGTTGGAAAATAAAATTTGAATAAAGTTTGTAAATTAGCTAGAACTTATCTTTTAAGAGAAAAACGAGTAAGGTTAATTGTAGATGAACCCAGGTAGCCGCGACTAAGTAAAAATAATATATACCTAAACTAGATATAATGATCAAATTTATTTGTTATTTTTTGGTCTGGCGATAAAACGTAGGTTCCTCTGTAAATTTAGTTTTAGCTTTTTTTACAAACTTTTTCAACAATTGGAACTCTGGAGAGTCTGCTTCACCCACTAAACGCACCCACACAATAGCCTTTTCACACCTGTCAAGCCCGGTGACGTTGCGCACCTCCTCGACGTTGTAGAGGCGAAGCTCAGCAATCAGGCTGCCATCGAGGTTAGCAGTCCGTCGTGTTACCCCACCGGGGACTCGACGTGATAATACGCTGTTCTGCGACGACTTGCGTGGTGCCACCTCCTCGTTGTCTGACTCGTCGTCAAACAACCACTCAGAAGCGTTCGCTGGTGTTGTCTCTTGCTTTCGCTTAAGAGACGTTTTCACTTTCTTGTTGGAGCTAGAAAAATAGGAAAAACTTACATAAATATGTTGTATTGAAAACGTATATTAGTAGTAGTAGTAAGCACATATAAAAAAACAACTTATTCAAATTACCTTATGCTTTCTTCGTCGGAATCAAAGAATAGGCTTGTGTCCTTATTCTTTTTTGCCGATCGTTTTTCTTGCTTGCTTGCAGACCTGGAAAGAGCAAATTATTTTGTTAACAATACTAGAACAGAAAATAAGAGAACAGATACCCAATAGAAAATCTAAGACAATTTTTTTATTGTCAGCATTGATTTACTAATAATTTTATAAACTTACGAACATTATTTGGTCGGGCTTGATCTTCCGCTGACTGATGAATCAAGATAGACAAGGAGTCGTTGACGGTTTCAGAAGGTACTAGAGCAATGCTAGTGGTCAAAGATGCAGGAGCACTGATACAGTGTCTAATATTTTACAGGTTTTTATTAAAGAAAAGTGCTAGACGTGCTGTAATCCAACAGGGATAGCAAACCTTTGCCTATACTGGTTAGGTATGAAATATTACATCTTCAGTTTAATAAAACAACTAGGTGAATTTATTTATTATAAGGCGCGAACTGAGTTCGATTTCTATAAAAATATTTTTTTGATACAGACATTGTCATGTAAAGCATATTATAGAAATATTACAGCATGAGTTTTATTTACGTATTTTGTCAAATTTAACTATTCATTTCCAAACAATACCACCATTATTAGTTTAGTTTTCATATAAAACTAACGCGCAAACAGTGAGAAATATTAATTGTATAAAACATTCATATAAATTATCTAACATTATATAAATATATTCAACTTAATTACTATTTAAAAATCATGACAAAGTTTCCCATTTCTGACCTGATCGATAATCAGCAATATAAAATATTTACTGATTAATTCGCAAAATTAAAACCAAATGTAATTGTACGAGTTTGTTTTAATGCTGACAAAACTCCACGTGCAATATACAGGCTGCTCCCGCTGTACATGAAAAGTAATCGAAATTAAGAATAAAATTATCATACAAATTATATATTAATATCATCATTGGTTAACAACTGAAATACGCAATAAACAAAAGAGATACATGTACCTGATATAAATTACCTTCTTATAAAATATTGCCGTCGACATCACTCAACACGATTAACAAGAAATGGTTTTTAGTATAATGTTACACTAAAAACCAAATTTCAGAATTAAATATTATTATTATTTTTTGGGTCTAATAACTCTGATGGTAACACAAAAATAATAAACTTAAAGGAATCTTTTTTAATTATATGATTGAATTAATTAGTTTCAAATTAGAACGATGTCAAGTAACTTAATGTACCGATATAATTATTGCCAAATCATTCTAAACTTGTAACCTGAGGTATCACGTATGGTGCAATAGTTAGCATTAAATAAATATTCTAAAACAGCAACTAATTAAGTTTTTTCTAGAACATTTGGAAGTCATTTAAAGCGTCTATTTAAATAATAAATTCATTTAATAATAAAACACCAACTAACCTGGGGTTCGAGTCCTATTAGCGACACAAAATATTTGTTTTTGTATACCCTATTATATCATTTTAGATTAAATTATATATATGATTTATATACAAATAAGTTCATTACATAAACATAAAACTACAGTGTAATTATTTATTTACATTGAAGATTAGCTAAATCGATATTTCATAACAATCAAAATAAGTAATCATAATAAGTCAGTTATACCACCACTTACAAAATAATAATAATTATCAATCAAGGTAAAACGTTAGATGGTAAATTGGATAGTGAAATTTTATAAATTTCGCTGTTATCCATATCAATTAGACAGAGTAACTCTGAAAGTTTATATTTAAAGAGGGGTCTCGTTTAAAATCTAAAGGTTTGAAATCATTACATCATTTAAAATAATTTTTGTTACGCGATAATTATTGTATCAATCACTTATTGGTAAAGAACAATATAAGATAAGAAAGATTAAGCAGGTATCTAAGTAACAAAGTAAACCTTTAGATATTTTTTTTATCTTTTGCAATTATAATACTCGACTTTCATTAAATAAATAAAAAAAGAAAATAATCATTCCATATTTTATGTTATTTTATAACTTATTCAGTACTAAATAAAGTCTCATTATCGAAACAGTATTGAAACGCCACCTATTGAATTATAATTAACTCGCATATGAATGATGAATGACGCATGATTATTTTATTTGAATGATAGCAAGCAGGTAAATTACCTACATCATAATTTGTTGGCGGGAGTGTTGAATTTCACAATATACGTATAGATGTCGTTATTTAAGACAAAAAATTATATCACTAACTCTCACTTTTACATTATTTTGTATAAAATATATTTTTTAATTAAGGAATTTTTATCAAAGGCTTTATTTTTATGTATAAAATGTTATGTATTTCATCATTTTGGCGGTAGGCATGCTAGTTTGCCATATAATATTTATTTATCTGAATGGATTCAGGGTAATAAGTCATAAAAGACATTATATTTTTTTATTATCATCAATTTTCTATGCATGAATGTAACCAAAATCATAATTTACTGCAAAATATAATATCTTCATCATAGGTAGTTATACCGCCACCTATTGAACTATAATCTAATTAGGCATCGAATGCTGCAATTTTACTTGCTATCATTCGAACACTTACCTGCTATCAAAAGCATGATTGATTTTACAATAGGCTCTCATTATAGATATACCAGTTTATCTTTTGATATTGTTTAAATTATTAATTTTTAATGTCTTATAATCATTTGCAAGGAAAAGGATTTTAACTTTAATACAGTTTAAATGTTAAATTATTTTTTTCTTGTATAATATTTAATAAATGAATATATGTAACTACATCGCGCATTCAAAGTTTTTATGTGCTCTGAGTATATATACAGTTTCACGAACATGGAATATCGAGATAGCTGTAAGTAGTGGCGGGCGAAGTTTGAGGCACAAAATGTGCGCTGGAACTCAGGCTGACCCCAACATGAAAACAGCGGGATGTATCTTGTAAAGTTGCGATTCCAGCTGCGACTGATACTAGGTATCTCCTTGGCTCACCCGACACCACGACGGTTCTCGTGCGAATTTGGAATACAAAAATAAAAGTTGCAGGTGACGACCTCGACTTTTGTTGTTTACGAGCGCTCGTGCTCAGTACCGCCATAAATGAATTATATCGAACGAACAGGGAACGGCACGATGCGCTCTAAAACACACCTATTTTGCTATTTTTTTTTTCATTTCCATCTCGAATAGAATCAATTCGTAAAACAAACACGGTTTTGAACAGAGAACGGACGATACGCTTATAACCAAAACCTAGCGCCTAAATGTTTAAAACACTTGCAAAGGAGATCGAACGAAAGTGAGGTTTTATGGTTGACGTCAAACCGATTGGGAATTCTAATTCACTTTTCGATTATTGGGTTTTCTAAAACACTTTTACGGCAGTGATCGAACGATAATGAGGTTTCTGGTTGACGGAAAACCGATTGGGCATTCTAATTCACTTTCGATTATTGGGTTTTCTAAAACACTTTTACGGCAGTGATCGAACGAAAATGAGGTTTGTGGTTGACGGAAAACCGATAATTCACTTTCGATTATTGGGCTTTCTAAAACACTTTTACGACAGTGATCGAACGAAAGTGAGGTTTGTGGTTGACGGAAAACCGATTGGGCATTCTAATTCACTTTCGATTATTGGGCTTTCTAAAACACTTTTACGACAGTGATCGAACGAAAGTGAGATCATTAGAGTGAAAAGTGTTTTAGAATGCCCAATATTACCCTACTCATATGCACTTAAAATAGGATTGAAATATTTTCAATTAGAGCAATTTTTTACATTTATTAAAACAGGAAAGAAATATATTCAACATTTCGAAAAAGTTTTCTACTATTTTTTTAGATTTAAATATCTTTCATATTTGTATCAAACTTCATAGTCATTTTTTTTTTATTATTTATAATGGGTTCGCTCTTGATCCCAATCAATCCCGGGGACAAAGACAGAATCCACAATGGAACGAGCTAACCCAGAAGGTGCCTATTCTCCCTGGCCCTGAAAACAGACGGGTTATATGTACTCGGAAATACAGACGCAGGAAGAGAGTTCCACTCCCTTGCTGTGCGCATTATAAAAGAAGTCGAGAAGCGCTTGGTGCGACAGGCAGGAATAGCGACCTAGAAAGGGTGGTAGCCCGCAGTGCGTCTGGATGTCCGATGGAAGAAAGACGACACGACGACGAAGAAGACACGGCAAGTGCTTCGCCGTGCATTTCGAGGGCCTCGCCCCAGCAGTGCGTCACATAAACTAGAAGATCCCCAGTTGACCGTCCACGGCGAAAGCCATATTGACCGTCACTGAGGAGATCATTGTTTTCTAGGTGCGAGAGCAACTTACTGTTCAGCACTTTTTCCATAACTTTACATAGTACTTATGGAAGTGATGGCGATCGGTCGGTAATTGCATGGGTCGGCACGACTACCCTTTTTGGGTACTGGCTGCACATTGGCAAGCTTCCAGGATTTTGGTACGGTTTCTGTTTTGAGAGAATTAAAGTATTTGGACTTAAAATTTTGTATGAAATGTCTTGAGCGTTAACATTCATAACTTGGCAAATAAATAATAGACTTTAGAATAAGATAAAAAATACCTGTGAATTAAGTTATAAAATAAGGTGTCAAAAAGAAGAAGCCTCGGTTTTTAACAATACTAACATTAATTTTATTAAGAATGACTTAAAGTTTTTCTAACGCAGGAACAAGCATATTATTTGGTTTTGCCCCCTTTTGCCCCTATAATAACTAGCAGCCATTAGAAGATCATTAAAGAAACTTTGTGGAATCGGTCTCCCTTCCTTCTTAAGGGATTCCTTAATGTCCCGTATGTAAAGAACTAAAAAGTATGTCACTTTTGATTTTCTCTTTTTCTTAGTAATCAAAAAAGGTACACGATTCTTCGTAATAAAATATTATACGTTTTATACAACATCTAGACACGTGTAGCAAACAGAAATAAAAAGAAAAACTGTCCAAACAAATAACAAAGTATCAAAGTTTTTTTCTACGAAACGAAAAAGAAGCTATATACAGTATTTTTCAATATGAATCTTTTTTTATTCAATATAAAAATTTCTAAATTATAGTTTGGATTCCAAATTAATGCATAAACTTAATTTATTATTATTTACTTACAGAACTAAAATGCATAATGGTTTGGAAAAAATATACAGATCCGTCTATATAATTAAAAAGGAGATAAACTCAACATTTATGAACATAATAATCCTTTTTAACATTTTTTTAAATTAATCCATGAGTATGTAAAGAAACTGTATTTCTTCATTATTAAGTAATGCATAGATGGCGCTATGTGTAGCGGCGTCAAGCCAAGCAAAGGTTATGACAAATGACAGCTGACGTTTGTTCATATCTTTTGTCACAATCGAAATAAGCAATCACTAAATATAAAAAGGAATTGTGAGTGAATAGACTTTAAATGTCGTTTTTTGTTTTCAGGTAAGATACCTATAGTTAGTAACATTGTAGGTACAATTACTCTCCTCTCGTGTACGATATTAAAACAATAAATTTTGTTTTCAGAGCAACACATGTTTATTTTGCATTTCCTAATATAAAATAGAAATAGTCTTATAAGTATTTGAGAACCGGTTTGGCAGAGCAGAATTTCAATTCCCGGAATAGGTAGATGTTTGTGTGAATACGAGCATTTGTACGTAAGTCATTGGTATATATTTCTATAAATATTAATAAGAACCCATAATAATATTCCATACATTCAATCAATTAGCATAGCCCAAGGTAAGCACTGTAAGGCATTAATATTATTTATTTATGTATCATATAATGAATGTCTCTTTTACCCTAGTTTCCCTTATACAAACCTTTGAGTGCTTTTGGGTTATGCTAACGAGTGTGAATGTAAGTAATATTAAAGTATTTTAGTAATAAATAAACGCATTTATGTTTTTATCTATAGAGTTATCAACCGACTCGAACATAAGAAGACCAGGGTTTCTGAGGCCCTAGTGTAAATGTTACGCTTCGATACTCGATATCGCTTGAGTAAAATATTTACTATGGATTTTGTATAAGCGCCCCTAGCGGTAACCATCCGAACTACAAATCTTCATAGAAATCTGTAACGCGCTCAATAACGAGTATCGAATGCGTAAACTTAAACTAGGGCCTCTAGACACTAGTATTTTTAATCTTTAGCAAAAATAGGCATAATCAATTCAATGAAACCTTACAAACTAATGATATTACATCAGTAAGATTAATAAAATAAAATTATCGTTTTATGTGAAACACTTATTTTAAAAGTTTGAACATTCATCATAACATTTGTTTTGAAAACACCTTTTAACTTCGAAGTAAACGGTTCTAACGAACCCATATAAAGCCTTCAAAGGATAAAACTTTCAGTGAGTGAACTACGTGAATATAAACGCTTTATAATGGAAATACTTTGCTTTCCACCGACATTGTACAACAATGGTGGCTTCACTAGATAACATATTATTGCTTTAACCGCAAAGAAATCAAGTTTTGATAAAATTTAACTCTTTTCTGATCGGATCTCTAATACAATCTACAATATTATATTATAAGGTAAAGTTATTGAAGTAATAAAAGAATTTATTAAATAATAATAAAACAGTTTGTGCGTACAAAATAACCGTTACGTAATGAGTTAAAATGCGCGATGAAATAAGAATTATTAATTTTGTTTCAAAGGCCGTTTTCGTTCTAAGATTTTGCTCTGTCAAAAGAATGCCATTCTTAGAATTTGTTTAATAATATAGTACAGTCAGCAGCAAACGAACCTGTTCAAAAAAAAGAAATCATGTGAGCAATTCACACCTGGTAGAAGTGAAACCTTCAAAAATAATACGTGTGAGTTTACAAAATACCACGGTTGTTGTGATGCATCCTCTCAAGCTTTGTACTACGTATGCGCACACAAACACGTATTAACACACGTACATAATGCTTCCTCTCTCATTTTCTCTTACGTTAAATCTTTTGAATATATGTCTGTCTCTTTTTCGTTTCATTGACTTTAAAATCACAACGATGCTATAGAAGTTTTCACTTCAATAAAAAAAAATCCAACTGGTTTCACCTCTCAGTTTAGTTCATATAGTTGAATATTCATTGAGAGTGTTTTCATTTACTTGTAGGTCGTAGATAATAATGTTCTTTTATCCTTACTTTTACTATCTAATACTATAAAACTAACTTCCTAACTTCGTCATCTCCGAGCTTTGTTCCTTCGATATATATTTGAACTTCAAAACTATTTGACAGCAGCCTGGTGCAACGCCATAGGTTAGAATCTTGGTAAGGCCATATGTTTGTGTGATGAAGACACAACATTTGCTTCAGTCGTGTATTTATTTATGTTTTCTATTTTTTATTTGGAAATAGTTTTGTATTAATGCTTAGTTTGGGAGTTAATAATTGTTATAAGTTATCCGATTTTTTTTAATTCATTAGTAATTATTTATTATTATTTGATGTGACTATTATATTAAAGTTTTCAATATTCTTTGGTGATCTTTAAAATTTCAGTGTTACGGTAATTTATTCATTAATATAAAAAAATGTTATTAAACGAAAAGCAAAACTTAAATTATTTAAGAAAAACTTTAAATAATTTAAGTTTTGCTTTTCGGTTAAATAGGAAATTTAGAATCAAATATATCGTATGTTTAGAGCTTTATTAGTATGTATTGGGAGCACACAATTCTACTATCAAAAGCAATTCTGATTTGAACTAAGAAGAGCTAAAATGTCCCGGTAAGTTCGCCAGTGTCACGTTTTCCGTTTTCTCCTTTACAATACTCCAGCTCAGTCAGTTTGTTCGGATTAGCTTTTCCTTATAGGCTATACTGGCCTTACTTACCACTCACGACTACAACTTATTGATTGTAGTACCTACAAAATCAAACGAATCTAGGATAATATTTGCTAATTCTAACATCTCTTGTTTTGCTGTACAATTTTATCGATTTTTAGATCAAAATATTGGTTCTTATGTTATTATGGATGTGCATTTGTAACTATAATAATTAATCTACAATAAAATATGGTAAAGAACCTTCTGCCCCTGTTTATTTAGCATACGATACATTCTACGCATGTCGTAGCAAACTGTAATTAAGGTAACATCTAGTTAAGTCAATGTAATTAATTCACTGTCATGTGAGATGTTTGTACTTGCTAGTTGTTAATATAAATAACTTGATATTATTTATTGTTAAATATAAATAATATATATCCTCTTTTTATTTTGGAAACCAAAGACTCTTTGTACCTTTCATTATTTTTCTTGTAGAAAGAAAGTATTCAATTTTCCCAACTCTGTGTGTAATAACACAGCCCTTCCCTTGATGATACGGCAGCGTACACAAATTTAATAAAAAACGTAAAATAACGTCTTCGAGTTACGTCATGCCGTATTCAATAATGTGAGCGTAATCCGTAGATTGCTGCTACGGAGCTACGACTACGTGACTACGACGCGACGCCACAAGCTCTTTGTGCAGTTATAGCAAATCTATTTATCGATTTTCAACATCGTTGTACTTCAGCCTCTGTACCTTAAACGTTTACGTAAACTAAAATCCACAATTTTACATTATAGCTGTAGCTGCGTGTTATTTCACCTGAGTTGTTGATAAATATATGTAGAAACTGTTAATACCTTAAAACTTTTTCGACATTCTGGATTTAGCACTGCTTTTTATGTCGAATGAAAGTGAAGAATAATCCGAAGACAATTGACTGAAGTGAAATCACTACAGCACCTAACTAGGTGCCGTAAGTGAAACCTTCACTTTGCCAACCTGCGAGTACAAAATGAACACATTAAATCACGAGGCATGGTAACTAATTACCTACCTGTTTAAGCTTTGTTGCAACACTGTAAATTTCGAATCACAAAGCGCCAAACTATATAACATGGCATCTCCAGTATTCGTAAAGTTCTATTCAATATTTTGCCTATTCGTGATAATATGATTTTGGTTTCATTAGTGGGACTATAAAATAGACCTATTTCTAGTGGATGCATTATTTTAACTACCTGTTGTGTAATATCTATCGAAATCGTGATAATATTTTGGTGGTCCCAGATTGCGTCCCGTTAACTGAAAGAGTTGAATGAATATTCTCCATTAAAAAAAACATAAAAGTCCCATTGCCAAAAAATTTTATCAGCAACTTTTACTAAATTTCATGCCTGATGGTAATTTGATAAAGTACTGGTGACACCGAAGATATCATAAGCATATTGCTAACCTTTTCACTATAATTTAACCATTATACGTCGGGTACCCTTTTTTCACAAAAAGGAGCTAAACTTTACCGAATATGTTAATTCTTCTTTCTAAGGTTTCTATCCAACTTGGCACCTCCATGCTATTCTAGTCCCTGTAGTGCCTTTCTGTAATCTTATGCAAACTACCTGTGAAGTACAAAACCGATTTTTTAGGGATAACAATACCATTTCATACAAATCGAATATTCTCAGAACTTACAACAACAGTTATCTACAATTTATATGGATCGTTTTGAGCTAACAAAAATTTACATATTCAAATATTTAAAAGTGATGGGTATTCCGTAAAAGAAAATGGCAGAATGCAAATTTTCTGTAGAATTTATTTAAATTGACTTGATTACAAACGGAAAAGAATAACTGTTGTCTTTCTCAAACAACCCAACGTTGGCTGTAGGGCTTATATTTATACTAGCGACCCGCCCCGGCTTCGCACGGATGCAATGCTCTACTATATTATGCATGTATTATACATATAAACCTTCCTCTTGAATTACTCTATCTATTATTAAACCGCATCAAAATACGTTGCGTAGTTTTAAAGATTTAAGCATACATAGGGATATAGGGACAGAGAAAGCGACTTTGTTTTATACTATGTAGTGATGATGGTTATATGTACTTCACCCCTTTGTAACTAATGCTATGTTGTAAAATTTGCCAATTTTATAAACTTCAGATCACTTGAATTGACTCTTTTTCGCTTTAAAAATATCGCTTAATAATCAATCTCTTAAATATTAAAATTCCTACTCAAATCTGAGGTGTTATTTATTTTCAATAACCTCTTTCTTAGCCATGTTTAAATGAATCTACAAGATTGAAATTTGGGCCGCGATAATCGCCCGCAAATGAAAGTACTAAGGAAATAAAATTAATCCCATTACGTTTGGTCCGACGGGTTAATTGGAAACAACGAGGAAAGTAATGTAATCCGAGGCTGTAGATACATATGGGGGAAACATTCAAAATTAGATTCACGACGCCGCCCGCCTTTGTCTAGCGCTTGTGCGTTCCAATCACTCCATTATGTCTAAACATATTTATAGGCCGTTTTTTTATGTTTTGACGTTTTTCGTAATCAACAATTTCTTAGATCTAGCCCGTAATAATTAGTTATTGGAAGTATTTTAATCATTTATTTCTTGGATATCCTAATAATAAACAAGTATGAAGCTAAACCAAAATAAATATTTATCTAAGGCAAGTTTGTTATAATATAATAGTAAAATAGTATTTAAAATGTGTGATTTTTCGTTAATACAAAAGTTGTTATTATAAAAGTAGTGTATATTATAAAAAAAACTGGTTGGTTGCCTGTAAAGTCGGTATACGGGCGAAAGTTTTACGTGACAGCGACTTTGAGTGGTAAAATAATTTTAATGTGAATATTCATTCGTATAGTAGGAAGAAGGATGAAATAATAGTAACAATTTAAAACATTTATTTATACAAAGAATTATATTTAAAACATTAATTTATAGGCACGCGTCCCTTCCACTTTTTATGTCTGTCTCTCTCGCTCTTAGGCGGGCTAACCATGCCCGAGTGGAAGGGACGCGTGCCTCTCACTCGCTCTCATTGTAAGCGCATAACGTGAGCGGAGCGTAAAGCAGTTTCTTGAAGTGTCACCCGGCAAACCAATTTATAAGACGTTGTCACGTCAAAAAAATACTTCAAAACCAATATTACATATCTGTTCTCTGTGCCTGTGTTCATATCGCTAAGATTGTCATCTTATTGTTTTTCCTTTGTTATTCCTTGATTTTATTGTTGATTGTTGATTGTTATTCCTAGAATTGAACTAGATATTACAAATTGCCACTAACAGGCCCTAGTACTAAATTCTGTTGTAAGCTTCCGACGACTTTTTGAAATCAGTCCTCTTCCATTCAGTTTCTTTTATTTTTGTATGTCACAGTGTCAATCGAGCTTTTAATTTAAACTAGACATTCACCAGCAGTAAATTATCACTGTACTCCCGCTCTCAATGTAAACAACTCGGCACACAAGGCACTGAATGCAACGAGAGAGATGTTCCAAGGGAATTTACTCCGGCGAATAACGGCGGATGAACTCTGATATTATACATTCAGATTCAGTTCTGAGCACGTATTTAATGAAAGATAGAGACGCTTTTTTATTTTCTCTGTAAAAATAGTAAACAATATTTCGGCTACAATCAATATTTTACACTTTCGCGATTACATTTAAAAAATATATAAATTATTTTTTTGTTCTCGTTCGATTTGGATGCCATATTCGGAAGAACAGTCGGAACACAGTGTTGTTTTAGCTCTCTGAAAAGAAATTTAAACGTCAGATTAAATAAATTTATACATGAAAATAAACACGTTTTCAATGTAATTCGTAATAATCATACTAAACCGCTCTCTCCGCCATTGACATTGTATGGGTTATTTATTTTTTGGTATAAAAAATACAGCAAAGGCTGACTTCACGCGTTGTGGCATTGTCTACCGATCAACTAGTGAGGCTGTATAAGTAAACGAGCGATGGTGTTGAAATATAGGAGCCTTAAAAATAAATGTTTAATAAACCAACAATAAAATAAAGCTTATATACTTATATGAAGCATAACATTTTAAAATACAGGACAAAAATACATAAACTTACACAGAAAATGAAGGTATACTATAAACATGTTAATATATTATTAATAGGGAAAACAAGGAAATACGTAGAATTTAGTATGAGAAGAATAAAGCGGCTACTAGAGTGAAAGTTTGAAACTTCATATTCTTTGTTACGTCCATATATTTTAGATCAAACAGAATGTTAAAGAGGGTACAGACACTCACAAGTTCCTATGCTTACAAATAGAAAACCATGTGAGCTGCTGATGGAAAGGAGAAAATATGCCTATAAACCATCAGTAAGATCGGTGTTATCTTATGATGCGCAGAATCAAATAGAGTTTGATTAACGCACCGCCTGCTGACGACCACGAATATAAGAAACACAACCTTGCTGAAGAAGGAACCCAAGGTGAAAAAGAATGGCTAAGAAAATCTTATGAACAACCTCATTAAAGGCTAAATTTGTCGCCAACTATCAGTTGACTAATGTATGATGAATGAAATTCCTGTGACATTATTGTTAATTTTAAACCATATGCCGCTTTCGAAATCAGACGGGTGATCCATATTTTCTATTTCGCGATTCACTGTGCCCGCCATTTTCCAAGTATGCATTAGCTCTAACCGGCTATTATATTACAGTCAAAGTTCGATACTTCGAGTTCGAATGTTTGACATTTGCCAAATATCCATTGCGACATTACAGAACAAAACGATGATTACTTTTAAAGATAGCAGTCATAAAAATTTAATTTAGTTTATAGATTGATACCAAATATTTCCGTTCATAAGAATTGTGTGTGATGATATTTAAGACTTATAAAACCAAAAAGACAATGCCCAGGAATCAAAGATATATTCACGAGAAACTTAAATATAAGTGCTACTCGATAAAACAGGTAGCTAAATTATTTGTAATCTAAGAAAGCTGTTTTACAACAATACTAAATCTCCAAATCCCTACACAATAAAGGAAACTAGAGTTTCCTTGTGTGTACTCCAAGGCTTTGTAACGTTTAAATCTCTTCAACTTTAATTAACGCATCGAGGAATCATGTTGAACTTCGGCACGCTTAGTCGATTGTTAAAAAGAATTCATAGGAGTGGAAAACTAAAGTTTCCACTACTATGAATTTTGATTCAATATAATTATTTTATTCGTTTTAAACTTGTTACAAAGGCTTTAATCATTACAGATCAGTGACTAGATCGTACAACCTCATCTTGTGATAACGGCAATAATTTGAAAAGAATACGAACGTGCTATGTTTTCACCTGAAGAGAGCGGAAAAGTATACTGCAAAATATTCCCAAAATGCTACAAACAAAATAAATATCAACATATCTGATTCATTTAAATACTTTTATAAATTGATTTCCAATTATAAAAATAAAATTGAATGGCTATAAGTGATACAGAAATTATAACTAAATTCCATAACCTATAGGTATAATAGTTGTATCTCAAATAGGTTACATTTCTGTGAAAATTTTTTACTTAACCTATCAATTAGTCTATGGACCTAATATAATGACTTCTAAGCAAGAGTAAACAAAACTTCATGTAATAAGTAATACCTAATTATTTGAACCTTTATTCATTTGAACTGTAATCCCTTTAAGTTCGCTAAGACGTGTAAGTATGTAAAATCCCCATAAGGCATCATAACAATTTCATTGTAATTTACAATTTCAGAACCTTGCTTTAATATGCTGGTCTCAAAGGATTCCTCGGCACAAAACATTGACGATATAAGCACGAGGCTTTAGTAGTTAGAGAGCAGATACTTAGATTGGAGATTAAAGTATTCTCTAAAGTTAGAATTAGTGTTCGATATTGCCAAGGGTAACCATTTATTTATTTTTAAATGTTTTTTTTATTATAATTTCAATTTTATTCATTTTCATTTTTCATAAATCCTCTCCCCTCTCGGACGCCACTGCTAGTGGTCGTGTACAAGAGAATCTGTATTAGAATTAATAAATTTTAAATAAATTAAAAGTGAAAAAAATTGTGGTACCCGTGGATTTGAACCGGTGATTTGTGATCTTTGGTACCAAGCAGTCTCCGGCTCGGCTGTCGAAGCGATAACTCCGGGCGGCAAAATAAGTGACCAGTACCGGTTCCTATGGTGCGCTACGATCCAGCGCAGTTGCTATGGCTTCGATTGCTACGGGGAAGCTACGGACAATCACTGCTCTACGAGTTTGTTTTTTGAAGACAAATTTCAACTTTATTAGTATGGAGCATACTGATATGTCTTTCTGTGATAACGACACAACAACAGTCGACACTACTCCGCCAAACTATGTATTTTCGCGCGAAAGAGGTGTCACTACGGATGATTTTAAGACGTTCAAGGAGGAAATTAAGCACATGATTACATCTTTATGGAAAGAGCAGCAAAACGATATAAAATCCATCCCTTCAACCTTGAAGGATATAAAACAAAGCAATCTGAATATTGAAAATTCTATTTCGTTTCTCACTGCACAAAACGAAGAATTGTGCAAGAAAGTTTCACAGTTGGAAAATAAGGCAAAACAGGACAGAGACTACGTTACGTTGTTAGAGGAAAAAATAGAAAACTTACAGATGGCGTCACGCAAGTCCAATTTTGAAATTAAAAATGTGCCTCGTAAGCCTAGCGAGACGAAAGAAGACTTAGTCGACATGGTGTTAAAACTATCATCTACCATAGGAAGTTCTCTTTGCAAAGCTGACATCAAGGATGTCTACAGAGTCCGTGGCAAAAGAAATGTCTCTCCAAACACTCCGATCGTCGTCGAGACGGCTTCGACCCTCACCAGGACAGATGTTCTCAAGTTGAGTAAGAACTATAACACAACAAAACAAAATAAATTGTGTGCTAGACATCTGGGACATCGAGCATCAGAAGACACCCCCATATTCGTGACGGAGCAGCTAACTGCTAAAGGAGCGCGACTTCACTTCCTGGCAAGAGACCTGGTCAGAGCTGGTAAATATAAATTCTGCTGGACGGCGCACTATGTGGAGGTGCCTAAGAGAGCTTGGCCATAAATACATTTTGTAAAAATCGACGCAGGTACTTGTATTATACCTCAAACTATAGCTAAGAAGTTGATCTACTATATTATGTATAAATTATGTATGTAACTAGTACTTTTTTATAGTAAAGAGCATCTAAATACGATGATTGAAAAATTATCACGAAAACATCATAATTTGTATTTTTTTCAGGATGATTTTCTAGTAAGCTAGCAATGAAAGTTATACAAGTATTATACCATTTTAGAAAGCTTATAATATATCCTTTTTTTTGGTATACACAAATATGCTATATATTTATAAATATATTTACTAATATTTATCTCATGACATATCATTTTTGCGTATCTGAAACTTTCAATTAGAGTTTTGACAGTTGCCGAAATTTGCCGAAGGTCTGTAAATGATGTTATTTGATAGGAAATTTAATATTTTTATACAGGAAGAAAAAAAAAGTTGCAACTTTGTGGTGTCCTCGATTACTGTCAGGGTATCTATCAAATGAAAGCAGTCAGTAGTTTCACCAAGCAGCACACACACGTCCGCACCGGCCGACGGTCGAGCGAGCAATGCCCCACTACCGCTGTAGGCCGTGCGTACGGGCGTGTGTCGCTTGCACTTTATTAATACGTCACACCTCTTCCTTTTCAATTGATTCGAATAATTTGAGACAATGACAAATAATTAAAATACATTTATGTAATTAATATTCTGAAACAGTATATCTTGAATTGTTATTTAACTAAGAAATTTTTTTTTTTGAAATTATGTTTTATTACTTGCAGCCAAATACCCAAATCTTACGTGTCCTCTATTTTTCTTTGAATACGCCACTCTCCTTTTACCTTTTTTTAGGTATATCAGGTTTTTTATATTAGTTTATTTAGTTTTCGACGAATCGTCAGCTTACAATATTGTTTAATTACAAGCTATATAACTTAAAAAGCTAACCAAGGATTCACACGGAAAAATTGGTCTAGGTATTACTAAAGTGAGCTCACTCAGTGTGTGAACCCACGAACCCCTATTGTAGTATCTGAATGCTAACTACCCTATTAAGATAAATGATTGTTAATGATAAAATGTCGTTTTATTCGGCTATCTCCTAATTAGGAAGTCACAAATTAATAAAACAATATATATAATTATATATTTATAGCATCATGCAGTGCATATGCAGGAGATGACAATTTTGTTTTATTTAATTTTCTCTCTCTAAGTTATGTTCAATTAACCAATTAAGGGTTTTATTCAATCTATTGTTACGTCATCAACGAACAAAATACACGGTTCATTCATAACCTTCGGCAGGTCTATTATGTAAACTAAAAACAAGAGAGTCTTAGGCACTCCCTTGTGATGTTAAGGCATTATTATTTTAAATATCAAATAGAACTCTATAAACTTTTCTACTCATATGATTATAATATTCGATTTGGACTTATTGCTGTCTATCTTTTAAATAAGAGATAAACCATTTTTGAGCTGTATTTGGGATACAACCAGTTTATTAATATTTTATGTTGCACACGGTCATACGCCTTGTACATACATATGTTCGAATAGCATATTTTTAATGTCCAATTACTTATTATCTTTTGAATGTATTTGAGAAAAGATAATAAGGTTGACTGACTGTAATTATTTAGGTCGCTCTTTTGGTTATTCTCATGTAATGGTAATCACTGTTGTTTTTAATGAGTCAGGATAAACTTCTACTTGCAAAGATTGATTGACAGTGAAAGAGAAGGTAAGTTCGACCGCACATTCACAATCAAATATGAGGGTAGTTCATCAAAACCGTCACTTCTATATTTTTATTTAGTTATTAAATTCTCACTACGATTACATTGTACACTACTGAGTCTACTACCAGTTCGGAAATTGGGAGGCCCTTCCGAGAAGAACTGGCGGAAGAAACTCGGGCAGGGGGACCGACCTCCATCTTACTGTTCTTATTTGCAAAGAGAGCTAACTATATCATCAGGTCTTGCAATGTGTGTTTTGTAGGTATTAATTTATTAATTATTGCATCCCAAGCAGGTGGAACGCTCCAACCTTCGTCTCGATTGAAATTTGGATGTTTCCTGATTTCAAAAGCCTCACGTAGTGTCCAAGGAACAAGTCTTTGTTCTCTAGCGAGAATTTAAGGTTTATCGATACGAATGTAGTAGTTTGGCCCCTCAAAAGCATGCTCACACTCACACACTGCAGACCTAATATCGCGCCTATGTTTTATGTCAGCTACGTGTTCTATAATGCGCGTCCCTATACTTCTTTTTGTTTGTCCGAAGTATGGGAGAACACAGTCATAATCGATTTTGTAGACACCTGCTGCCTGGAGGGGATATTGCATTTGACCGATCGTAAGAATTGGTTAATCTTCCTGGCTGGTTTAAAGTAAGTATTAATGGAAACCCGCTTCAGAATGTTCCCAATCTTGTCAGTGACCTCCTTAATGTAGGGAAGGACAGCAGGTTGACGTTCTACTGTGGCTGGTTGGTGCGGCTTCTGTGTCGTAGTTTTGGTACTCGCAACTTTTTATCTTGTAGTACTCGCTTGTCATGCTGAAGCTCAGCAGTCAGGTATTGTTAGGCACAGATGCCGCGAGTTCTCTGAAACAAAGATTTCCCTACGGTAGCCAACTGTATAGGATGGTGTTGAGAGTCACCATTTAAATATCTATCTGTATGAGTTGCCTTTCTATACACTGTATGACTAAGGGTTTGATTTAGATTGCTGCTGATTTGAACATTAAGGAAGGCTATTTTATTGTCTGTCATTAATTCCATAGTGACATCAATGCAATCTTTTATAGGTAAGCTTGTGAATAGAGATTGAACATCGAAGCTAACCATAGTTTCATCATCAGTGATATGTAGGTGTTATATTTCACTAACAAAATGGTAGGTATGGTGCCTTACTTTGTTTCGATAACAGAAACTCGTCAAGCTTATTGCTTTCTATTTTATAAACATCAAAAGTATCATCCCATAAAGAGAAGAGTAGCTCTTTTCTTGACTGTTGTATCTACCCCCGTTGTCAAAAGATATATTCCCAGGGTTGACATCCATTTGTCCCAGCGTAACCCCAGTGACATCGAATCGTCATCGCATTGCAATGGTTCTACGATGGCAGGCTGAACATTTTAGGCGACCCAGAACAATGTCTGTACGCCTTTATTTTGCGCCCTTGGCGCCATTGAATATGGTGTGTCACATTTATACCTATGCATTATAACAAATTTAACGGTAACACGCCCAAGTTTCTTTTTAACGTGTTATCAGCAGCCTGTTCTTGTAACTTGACTTCTATGCATACTGGTATTGTATTATTTATTGTTTGGTTTTGTGTTTCACAACAAGATACCTATTTTACTATAATAAATGTCATCTAACACCATTAACTCTTTTTCCTTCTTGTACCTACTTCTTATAAATTCCAAAATTTGTATCGTGTATAAATACACCTTGTATGTAATTTTTTCAATAAATTAACATATTTTTGGAGCCACATAAAAACAATATTTGGTAAAAGTTGCCTTTGTTTTATATGTGTTTTCCTACTGGAAATTATTTTATTAATAATGATGTCTGATGCTAATAAATAAAATGTATTGGTATTTTTGTTGGTTTATTGTCTTTTATAGACTTGTGTAACTCAGTTATATCCTGGAGCTATATGCCACTCCGGATATGTATTTAATCATTCCGTTCAAAATTCTTAGCATATCTAGTATATCCAATCCAATCCCGTGGATCAATTCCAAATCATTTGGTCAAATACCGTCTGGCTAACTACATAACACATATCGACAGCGAAAGCGTCGATCGAAAGACTTAGAGCGCCGAAAACGCTTTTTGTGTTTTCTGTGTTTTCCGATGAACGGTAAAATTCTTAGAAACGCAATACTGCTGATGCTGCGTTCGCTCTGACTGAGGTGGCAAGCGTCATTATTAGCGAAGCGTTGCATAAAGTTTTGTTTCTATAAAACGGTAGCAAATTTGAAACGCTGCATGTGCTCTTATTTTGCGAAATCTGATTAGTCCGGATTTAATAAACAGATGCGGATATTGATAAATATATATACGTTAGTTGGATATATGGTATGATTTGATATGGTTTGAAAGAATTAAACTACTAGTCCGGATATATTTGGTGGATATGGATATACTAACTGGATCTATATCTTTTTTAGGAAGAATATAGGATAACTCCGATCTTTTTCCGGAGTCACCTTACGCATGTCCAGTCCCTTACCCCGTACGGTTAAGAGTGTAGGTATTCAGAAATAAATTAACTAGCGAATATTCATTTTATACCATTTCCAAATTACATACTTTGCCGATAACATTAAATCATCTAGATTGACTGTTGTTCGATAACTTTTAACTTGTTTACAAGATTTTTTTACATATTTGACGGCGAGGCCTCACGCCGGTCATCAGAATGCTCTTATAATGGATAATAATCCAAAAAGAGTTGCAGCGATCTTCAAAATAATGAAGCGTATGGATGTAGGATAGACTTCTTTATTATTTAAAACCACTTGCAGTCTAAAATCGCAAATGATGCACGAGATTTCAATGGATGAAAAACGTGGTGATCCCTGAGACGGTGTGACAACCTCCCTGGGTGGCGGTCCAACGAAAAATAATGTTCCCGCTCGGTATAAGCTATGAAGTAAAAGTTATACCCTTATAGCGTGCTAACGGTTACTATAAACTAACCGTTTCACGCTTATTGCATGCTAACTAAACGTCTACACTTATAGCACGCTGACAGTCTGCTTCTCAAGTCATCTCAGAAACGTTTAGTGTTGTCAACTTGCAACGCCTCTTTAAGGTCACGCCATCTAGGATTTCACCCAGGTACTAACCTGACGTTTTCCATTTGATAAAATCGTACCTTGTAAACAAATCCTTACTGACAAAATTTTTTTTAAGCTTAACCTCTAGAGTTTAATTTAATCTAATTGAAATAATCGAATGCTTCAATGTATATAATATTACTAACCTAACCTATTATCCAATGAATATCAAATTCAGAAATAACATACGTATAATTCCGAAAATATTATTTGTTTATTTCAGTCATAAGTTTTTTTGTATGTATTTTAATATCACTATAAAAGATGAGATAGTTATCGTAGGTTATTATATATCTGAATGTCTTTACAACAGTTTAATTCTAAATCGATGCCCCTTGGCAAAGTCTCACCTTTGTGCACCTTGTTACCATTGTTGCACCTTGGCAAAATCACACCTTTTCTGCACCTTGTTACCATTGTTGCACCTTGGCAAAATCACACCTTTGTGCACCTTGTTACCATTGTTGCACCTTTGGCAAAATCACAACTTTGTGCACCTTGGCACTATTGTTGCACCTTGGCAATATATTAGGGGTTAAAGTATGAAATTGCCGATTTGTACTGAAAATCTATATTGTTTATTTTTTAAATTTTTAACAAATTTATTTAATCAAAATAGTTGCCATTATTATCTATACATTGCTGCCATCTAATGGGAAGGTCATTAATGCCTTTGCGATAGAATTCCGACGATCTAGACTGCACAAACTGTGTGAAAGCATTTTGTACTGCCTCCTGGGAAGAAAACTTCTTGTCACGTAGATAATTGTCCAAATCACGAAAAAAATGGTAGTCCGTTGGAGCAAGGTCTGGTGAATACGGAGGATGACGAATGGTTTCTAACTGCAGTTCCTGAAGGGTCAAAATGGTTTCTCGTGCTGTGTGAGGTCTCGCGTTGTCGTGGAGCAATAATGGTGAAGATCGATTCATGAGTCGGGGCTGTTTCACTGCTAGTTTTGTCAACATGGTTCGGAGTTCGGCACAATAGACATCTGCCGTTATTGCTTGACCAGATCGGAGAAAACTATAGTGAATAACACCATGCTGAGACCACCAAACAGTTACCATTACCTTTTTATTGGTAAGTTTTGCTTTAGGACACTGTTGTGGCATTTGACCTGGGGTCAGCCATTGCATTTTTCTTTTCCGGTTATCATAAAGAATCCACTTTTCATCACATGTTACAATTCGATCCAATATTCCTTCATTTCTGTACCGGTTCAACAAGGCAACACAAGTTTCAACACGCGTTTCTTTCTGCAGATCAGTCAAATCATGAGGCACCCATTTTTCGTATTTTTTTATTTTATTGATTTGACGCAAGTGAGTCAATATTGTGGGTAAGGTAACGTTAAACCATGCCGCTAATTCCTGGGTACTTTGACTAGGATCGGCTTCCACTATCTCTCTTAATTCATCGTTATTTACCTGTGTGGGCGGTCTTCCTCGTGGCTCGTTCTTTAAGTCGAAATTTCCATCACGAAAGCGTTTAAACCAAAATCGCACGGTGCGTTCATTAGTAGACCCCTCTCCAAACGCAGCATTGATATTGCGGGCTGTTTCTGCCGCGTTAGTTCCGCGTCGGAACTCGTATTCAAAAATAACTCGAATTTTCGCAGTATCCATCTTTCTTGTCTAAATTGAATAACAAAAACAATTGAAAGTCGATATTCAAATGTTTTACATTTTTTAAAAAAAGAACATCATAGAAACCATTTAAAAAAAGTTTCATTCGAAAACCTCAAACCATGAAGATTCTATGTCAATTCAAAGAACCTATTGCAATAAAACGGCAATTTCATACTTTAACCCCTATTATTATTGTACACCTTGGTACATGTCTTTTCAAATTAATGTATTGTAGTATATCCACTTGTCTGTATAACCTTTATATAAGTTTTGACGTAATAACCATTGAAATTCAAATCGTTGTTTCAGGAGTATAAGAAACTACTTAAAAATCTATATTTTTTTTAGTATCATGGTATGTTTTATTTAACCCGTGTAATGCAATGTAATATTTAACCCGTACAGGGTTGCTATAAACTGAATTAAAATCTCGATCGATTGAAATCGTAAGTAAGATTAAGTTTGGTGTGGGTAGGTAGCACAAGCCAGAATTATTAAAAGCAAGAACAAGACATTCATTACTAGATTAACATGGCAGAAATAACCGTGAAGGTAATAATAATCTCAACACATACATTATTCAATCGAGTGCTTATTACAAGGTTATAAAGATTTTCTTTATAGCAAAATAGGATCAATTCATATATTTTCTTTTATAGTTATCAATAATTACACAAGTTTTTTAGAATTGCAATTAACACTGCAGTTATTCAAGTTGATATTTACATTGCTATAGTCAATGATTTTTCAACTCTTCTTAGAATCAAGTGGATAAACTATTTTACATTTTTTTTTCTAAATACTATGAGACAGCCTTTTTTGCAAATGGGTTCGTTATCTCCTTCCTTTAATTTGATTTTCAGGAGACATATTTTTCTATACACCACTTACTTGAAGGCTCGTCGCCACGTGTGGTGTCCTCGATTACTGTCAGGGTATCTATCAAATGAAAGCAGTCAGTAGTTTCACCAAGCAGCACACACACGTCCGCACCGGCCGACGGTCGAGCGAGCAATGCCCCACTACCGCTGTAGGCCGTGCGTACGGGCGTGTGTCGCTTGCACTTTATTAATACGTCACAAACTTCATTGCACAACATAATGCTATCTATCATAACATGAAATAGTAATAATTTCTTAAAAATACGTGGGCGAATCTATTTGATTTATTAGTTGATATAGGTTACACTTGTGATATATTATTAATTCCGGTTTATGTTTTGATAATGTATCGAGTATTTCTCACCATTTTTAGTTCGCCTACAAAATAAATTATCAATAAAACACATAGGAAACCGAGTAACCACATAATGATAAATAGTTTTTATTCCCATACTTTGCACACGTTTCAAATCAGTTATTTAATATAAAATAGAGCATCTGCATACTGAATAATTACATACTGTTTTTCGTTCGTTATTGTCGTTATTAAAAGTGTATCTAACCACCTACTCTCTCGCAATGAGTGAATTCCAATGTACCAGTCGCGACCTATGTCTTGTTTTGATTGAAAGTGACGGGAATTATGTTGTTGCTTTAACAAGTTAAATACGGAATAATTTTATCAACTTTTCTGAGGCAAATATCGCTAAAATTGTCGCGAGTGTACAAAAAAATCTTATTACGAACTTTCGTCAACGCTACACTAAATCTGGCAGAAATAAAGAAAAATTTTTAAATCAGAATAGCATGTGGTTGAATGCCACATTCTCAGTAAATCTGGAAGATCCTACTTGTGAATCTGAACCTTCGACATCGACGGGGAAGCGAGGACGCCCTTCTAAAACCTACGAAGACAGTTCCGATAGAACACAAAGACGAAAAAACAAGGAGTTGCTTGAAACATGTGGCCTTGATTTTATACTGAATTCATATCTTCAAGGATTAAGATCTCAAAGGGAAACGGAAGAAGCATTCATTGTCGAAATTTTACGAGTATTACCCATAGATAAAAAAAGTGAAATACGTCAAAATCTTTTAAATGAACCGGCACATTTAACAGCGTACTCTAAAGATGAAGCTCTCAGTATTTTTATAGAGTTGGACCTTAACATGGCACAGTATGAAAACATGAGAAATTGCTTAATTGCGAAGAACTGCGTATTATTTCCGTCATATAAATCAATTCAGGAAGCTAAAGGAATGTGCTACCCACCAGGGATGTTGCGTATATTCGCATCCGCATCCGCATATGCGGAACTTCCGCATCGATTTAGGCATCCGCATCTGCATCCGCATCCGCATAAATCGATGCGGAGCTGATGCGGATGCGGATGCGACAAGAAAGAAAGAGGAGGGTCCGAGGGCACGTGTCGACCGAGTAAAAGATTGAAGATGATACGTGGGTACCACTGAAAATGTTTAGAACTGACCAGTTAGAAACATTGCTAATGAAAACTTTTTCGAATTTCAATTTTAAAACTCTTTGGTTATCTAATGTAGTGTATTGCATTCATTTGTCATTTGTTTTTGTGAATTGGCGGCAAATCTAACACTCTTGTTACAAGTGAAAATTAACCTAACGCGAGAAAACTTTCGTTCAATAATTTATTATGACTTTCGTTATGGGCTAACTCAATAAGAAAGCTATGATAGGCTGCGAAAAGCATTTTTTAATGAAGCCCCATCTCGTGCCGCTATTTACAATTGGTTTAACGAGTTTGAGCGTGGACGTATCAATCTCAATGATGATCCGCGTGAAGGACGTCCTTTAACAGCGACTACTGAAGATAACATCAGTACTGTGCGACGCATGATAGAGGATGATAAGAGAGTGATCTATCAGCAGATACGGGCAAGCCTAGGCATTGGTATGAGTCAAGTTCAAAAAATATTACACGAACCTATAGGCGTCAAGAAGATTTGTACCATATGGATTTCCCATACTTTAACCGACGGCCAGAAACACCTTCGCATGGACTGGTGTCGGCAAATGTTAGATAAGTTCAACGGCGGTGACTCAAATGCTGTATTTGACATCGTAACAGGTGATGAAAGCTGGATATATTGCTATGAACCCAAAACCAAAAGACAGCTCAGTGGGTGTTTCCTTTCGAGGATCGGCCAACTAAGGTAAAGAAAGGTAGAAGTCAAGGAAAAAAGATGATTGCCTCATTCTTTGGTCGGAAGGGTCATTTCGCGACAGTTGTGTTAGAAGATGGAAGGACAGTTACTGCAGGCTGGTATGTCAATCGCTGTTTGCCTGTTGTTTTAGAAAAAATTCGACAGCAGCGCCCTCGAAGCAGGATCCTCCTTCACCACGACAATGCTTCAGCGCACTCCGCAGAACGGACTGTTGAATATTTGACTATGGCAGGTGTCGAGATAATGAGTCATCCAACATACAGTCCTGACCTGGCGCCCTGCGAATTTTATTTATTCCCAAGAACTAAACATAAAATTCGAGTTATTCGCTTTACGAGCCCTGAAGATGCGGTGAACGCGTACGAAAATGCTAAAGAAGAGACCACTAAGGACGAATGGGCCCACTGCTTTTCTCAGTGGTTCCCTCGAATGCGACGATGTGTAGAGAGGAACGGAGATTACTTCGAAAAACAATAAAAGTATTGGCAACTTCCTTCATTAAGCCGTTTTTATTTTTCTAAACATTTTCCGTGTTACCTAAGTATATTGAAGATTAACAGAAACACAAAAGACATCGTGGCTTCTCGAACAATATCTCTAAGTACCGAAAGAGCGAAGAAAATGAGAATGACAGATTTCATGGAAACAGAACGGAACGACTAGAAACCTCAGGTTACAGGACGTCAGTCCTGTTTAATTAGTAATCTTACCATGATGCTCGATTCATAAAGCGATGTTGAGGAGAGTCAGGAAACACCAGAAATTGTCAGCCCTGACACAATTCACAAGAAGGAGTTACTTACTTTTCGTAATAAAAAAAATAAAATAAAAAAGAGTCCGCTTAAATGTTGGAGTGTTAATTAAAGTGAGTTCAAACTGTTACCTAAAACAGCACGCAAATTCTTATCAGCGCCACCAGCCAGTGTTCCAAGTGAACAGTTATTTAGTAGCGCAGGATTAATACACGAACCCTTGCGAAACAGACTGGAGTCCGAAAAGGCGGCCATTCTACTTTTCATTAAATATAATGCTCCAATATTTTAATTTCATTACTAAAACAATTAATCAATAATAGTAATTCACTCATTACTTTATTATTAAACTAGCTGACCCGGCCACACGTTGCCGTGGCTCAGTTATTATAATTTGTTTTTATTAAAAATCAGCAATAGCCCGCTCGCGCGTTCTGAACCCGCGCAATAGGCAGCCTTTGTGATATTGTTTCATTGGTGGGACGTGACGGCACAGTGGTGGCATGTGCGTGGGTTGCGGGAGGTACTGGACAGTACTTGGACATGGCAATATTACTTTATTTTTCTATTTAATTATTTTTAATAAAAGTAGCCTAACTAACTTCCTTATTACATCAGCTACCTGCCAATAAAAGTCCCGTCAAAACCGGTCCAGCTATTTTAGAGTTTAGCCCGAACAAACAGACAGACAAAAATTGTAAAACATGTTATTTTGGTGTATGTACCGTATATATATTCATATGCATGTAGTAAAAAACGGTTATTTCAATATTACAAATCGACACTCCAATTTTATTTATATGTATAGATAAAGAAAGGATAAATATTACTGCTTTTTACCCTACCTAACCAACACTTAAGTTTTTTGTACAGTTCCGCATCCGCATCCGCTTCCGCGGATGTGAGCCTCCTAAAATCCGCATCCGCATCCGCATCCGCGGATGTGAAAAAAATTACATCCGCAACATCCCTACTACCCACCAAGATCAAGCATAGAAATTAATAATATTACAGCAAAAATAAAACTGCAAGATCTGCTGGATCACACTATTGCAAGAATTTTGAAAATCAATGGTGTATACAAAGCTGGCAAAAAACATTTAATGCTGTATTCGAAATGGGGCTGTGATGGCTCAAGCGGACAAAGTGAATACAAGCAAGTCTTAACTGAAGAGGATGAGTTAATTTCTGACACAAATTTATTTATATCTTCATTAGTACCTCTGAAACTTGTTGATATTAATACAAATGAAACTTTGTGGGAAAACCCTGTTCCATCATCAGTAAGATTTTGTAGGCCCATTTTAATAGAATTTTCAAAAGAGACACCAGAGAAAACTACAAGTGTAGTTAATGAAATTATAGCTCAAAGAAACGCTCTCACAACAAGCTTAATCAATAAAAATGGTGAAAGTATTGAAATCAAACACACATTATTTTTGACAATGGTTGACGGGAAAGTGGCTCAAGTTTTGTCAGAAACTTCATCAGGTGCTGTATGTACTATTTGTGGTGCAAAACCTACAGAGATGAACAATTTAGAAAAAGTACAAAATAAACCTGTTGACGAAAATTCTTATCAATATGGGCTTTCGACTTTACATTGCTGGATTAGATTTATGGAACTAATTTTACATATATCTTATAATGTAGGCTTTGAAAAATGGTCTGCTACAACGACAGAAAATAAAGATTTGAAAAAACAAAAGAAGACATATGTACAAAGAAGGTTCAGAGAAGAACTTGGTTTAAATATAGATAAACCTAAGCAAGGTTCTGGTAACAGTAATGACGGTAATACAGCTAGACGATTTTTTCAAAATTATCAGTGCACTGCAGAAATTACCGGTGTGGATGAGGAATTGATAAAACGATTTTATGTTTTACTTCAAGTTATGTCTAGCGGAAAAGTAATTAATGCTACGAAATTTGGACAGTATGCTTTCGATACAGCACAACGATATGTTAGTAAATATATGTGGTATTATATGCCATCATCTGTCCATAAAGTCCTAATTCATGGGGAAAGTGTAATTCGGCATTATTCAGTGTTACCTCTTGGACAGCTCTCCGAAGATGCCCAGGAATCAAGGAACAAAGACTATAAACGATTCAGACTTCATCATGCTAGAAAATGCTCTAGAGTAGCTACAAATGAAGACGTTTTACATACACTTTTGTACACTTCAGACCCTTACATAACAAGTTTAAGAAAACCTTCCAATAAAAAGTCTATGGAACTTATAGATGAAGCTGTAGAGCTAGTAGAATAATATAATTCTATGTTATTTTCTTTTTCTTATTATATTTAATTAATAAGAGTAATTTTATGTGTTTATTTTGTATTAATTATAACATTTAGGTCACATTGTTTAAAATTAGTCGTAAATTTATGATAATTTTTAAATATTTCATGTTTTGTATTTTTTTACAATTATTAAATATATTTTTATATGCATAGACTGTATATTATTTTAAAGTACGTTTATCTCAGATTACCTAAAAAAAAAATCAGCTGTATATCTATAAAAACATGGAAGTTATAGATTTATGACCCGAAACCGACTCGATCTCCACATAGTGCGGCGTATGGTCGTGTTTACGTGCGCAAATCAGAGCAATCCCCGATCATAACCATCAAATCGGAAGCTCAGGTGCACCAACTACTCAATAGTGATTGACTATGTACCAGTCATTTAAAAAGTCATGCGTTGGGCGTTTTTAGTTTATTGATTTTTAAATTTAGTTTGATGATTTTATCCACATTTGTTTCTTCAATTGTTTACTTATTTTCTAATATGGTTACACATACTTCACTTGATCTTTTTTTGCATATTAAGTTTTTATTGCACATAAGTGTAATAAGTAAAATTAATGTACATAATTATAGTAACATCCAAACTTTTTCTACTTTGGTGCGTTTTAAAGTAACCCGAATTTTAAACATTCTATGCCATTACGCGTTAGTTTGTTTTTGTGTGTGTGTCCCAATAACTACACTGCTCGTAACAAACTTGAATACATATATTGGTCTCTGTCATATTTCAACCGATTCTCCTCATTGTAATCAATATCTCATACGTTCTTATATACAATGCTGCTATAAAATGTACAAATTTGAAAATATAACAAAAATATTATACTTATGCAAAAACTTATTATACCACTTAATCTATAAGATGCTACGTGCCGCTAAAAATTATAACAATATTTTTTATGTATCAACTGTAATGCATTCCTTACTATTATTTACAATGTTTGTGCAAAATAAAATTTCAGATGTCACGTAAAGATTATTGATACTTGTATACGTTACATTATAATCAACAATGGATGACACCTTTAACATATTAGACGACATTGATAATTCTGAAATCGCCGATGTCGAGGCTTGTGATATTGAGGACTTACACAAAATTACAAGATTGAAAGCTAATGACCTCACATTAATTTGTCAAAATATCAGAAGTGTGTATCATAATTTTGATGATTTGCTCTTATCACTAACACATCTCAAGTTTGATCCAGATCTGGTAATTTTGAGTGAGTGCTGGACCACTGAAGGCAAACCAATACCTGGCCTGTCAAATTATAGCACGCATTATAGTACCCGTTACTTGAATCAGAATGATGGTGTTATTGCCTATATTAAAAATGATATCTCAGTGAACGTTATAGAAGTTATACTAGATGATGCATCTTGTTTACAAATTGAAACTTCTCATTACACTATTCTAGCTATTTATAGATCACCTTCGATCCATAATGCGGACAAATTTATCAGTTCCCTAAATGCTCACCTGTTATTAATCACCTATTCTCATAAATGCGTCATAGTTGTAGGTGACATAAATATCAACTTAATTAATGACACAGACGATCCAAGTCATGTGAGGAACAATCGACTGGATTATCTAAACATGCTGAGCACTCACGGGATCTTACCAGGGCACACTCTGCCTACTAGGGACAAAAACTGCCTGGATCACGTGATGCTCAAGTTGGAGAGAGGCAGATCACGGGCTAGAGTTGCAGTACTTAACACATCTATAACAGATCACAGTATGACTTTCTTACATCTCACAAATGTGAATATTAAATCTAAAGCTCGCAAAATCTTGTCTGTTACGGATTTTACTGGAGCTTTGTCTAGTCTGCTGTGCAAGAATCTTTCTGAACTACTCCATTTTGATGACACGGAGGTGATAACTGAACGTCTAATATCTAAAATTACAGATGCTTTAAATGAAAATACTTGCGAGAAAACAGTTCCAAAGAGTAAGCGGGTTATCAAACCCTGGATGACACAAGGCATTTTACGCTGCATCAGAAACAGGAACAAAATGCAAAAGAGATTACGCTCCAACCCCAATGACGAGGTCCTCAGTGTCACTTACAGAAGGTATCGAAATTTCTGCCATAAACTTATAAAAAAGCTGAAACAGGGCTATGAAAGGCAACTACTAGAAAAATCTATGAAAAATTCAAAGTCCCTCTGGCGTAACATAAAGAATATCACCCACTTAAATAAAGACCATACGGACAGTGACAAGCTTTTAAAGACAAAATCTACCCCAAAAGAGTCTATTCACTATGTTAATACATTTTTTGCAAACATAGGAAATAACCTTGCCAACAGCATCACTCCACTAAGTTCAGCACAATCCTTGTCTCTATCCCACCATTTAGATGAGATACAGCTAACATCTTTTGTCCTTATGGACACTGATCCACGTGAGGTACATACAGAACTTATGAACCTTAAATCGGACAGTGCTCCTGGCTGGGACAGGATTCCAGTTAGTTTCCTGAAACTAGCTAGTGCTATGTTGGTTCCATACATCACCCATTTGGTAAACACTTGTTTTAAAAAAGGTATATTCCCATCACAACTAAAACTAGCTGTTGTTACTCCGGTCCACAAGAGCGGGAGCAGAGATGACGCAAATAATTATAGACCTATTTCAGTTTTGCCTTCATTGTCCAAATTGATTGTAAAGCTAATAAATAAAAGAGTCGTTGGGTATTTAAACCAATTTGGGATCTTATCTGACTCACAATATGGCTTTCAGTCAGGTAAGTCAACCCAAGATGCAGTATTGGCACTGACGACACTAATAGCGGTTCAGTTGGACAATGGAGGTAAATGTCTTGCTGTATTCTTGGACATAAAAAAGGCATTTGACACCGTCTCTGTACCCGTTCTTGTGCAAAAGTTGGAATGCGTCGGAATAAGAGGTATGCCCTTAAAATTACTTGAGAACTACCTAAGCGGAAGAAGGCAGAGAGTACGGATAGGGCAGTTTATGAGTGAAGATGTTAACCTGACTTGTGGAGTGCCACAAGGTTCTGTATTGGGGCCTACACTGTTTCTCATCTACATAAATGCTCTATGTAAATTAAATATCAAGAACACCAAGGTTTTCTCTTATGCCGACGATACAGCCATGCTTGTCTCGGGCAGCTCCTGGGAAGACATTAAGATAGACGCAGAAGCCGCGATTGTTACTACTGCTCTTTGGTTAAGGCAAAATTTACTCACGGTAAACACAGCCAAAACTAACTTTATGTGTTTTACCATTAATAGTAGAACACAACCGCACATCAACTATAATCTTAAGGTTCATAGTTGCGACCGCACTCATAACAATTGCAACTGTCCTATTATATCCAGAGTTGCCTGCACCAAATACCTGGGTGTGATGATTGATGACCGATTATCGTGGCACACTCAAATAGAGTTAATAGCTAGCAGGATCAGGAAGATGATATGGGTCTTCAAAAATCTTAGATATTCAGCTAGCATAGATCTTCTAACTAAAGTCTATGTTGCTCTTGCACAGTCGGTCACAATTTATTGCATTCCTGTTTGGGGTGGGGCATCAAAAATCAAATTTCTTGAAGCAGAACGTGCACAGAGACTACTCCTCAAAGTCATGTACTTCAAAAAGCTCAAATTCTCAACACATGCTCTTTATTCTTTGGCGGATGTACTGACTGTTAGACAGTTGTATATACTGCATATTGTGTTAAATAAACACAAAAAACTATCAATAAATTATGAAATATTAAGAAAAAGAAGAAATTATAATGTTGTTAAAGTTAATAAATACAAAACCCATTTTGCGATGCATCAATACACTAATCAATCTTCACACATTTACAATAAAATAAATAAAATTCTTGAAATTTATACTAAGTCAAACTTTAAATGTAAGAAATTTGTAACTAATTATCTTAAGAAATTGAGCTATGACGAAACGGAGAACATAATAGAAAATCTATATAAATAAATGAAAACATAAAATAGTATTAGTATATATGGTTGGTAGTTATTGTAGTGTTACTGAAATTATAATTTTAGTTATCACAAAATTGTACGCTTGCAGGTAGCTTTCACTGTTCAAATTAACATTAAATTTGTAATTTTTAAAAAACGAAAAGCTATACCTAGTTCAATAGTATTGTATACACTTAGAATAATTAAATTAAATTAATCATTATTAAGTAGGTAGTTAATCCATAAGCATGCTTACCTTAATTTGTTAAGGGAGAGTGGCTGCTCCTGGCACAAGTGTCAAGTCACTTAAAAGGAGCATGTCAACCTCTGTTTGTTGTTTACTTGTCTAATTTATGGAAATAAACATTTTTTCATTTTTTTTTCATTTTTTTCATTTTCATTTTCATAAATATTCGCTTATCTTGTTGTGTTGTTGGTTGGTGTGAATTAAATGAGTTTTTATTAATTAATAAACCTGACTTGTGCTCTTGCTTTATTAATAATTAATTTTGTTGATATCCTTCTTCGTGGCGTGTTTGAAGCTCAGAGTTTATCTTATATCGCACTTCTGATTTCGTTTATTATTCATCTGATGACTTATGAATATTACATTAGTAATACACAGTTATAGACAAAATGGTAAACTTGTATTAAACAGTAAATCTATTTATTTATTATATCGGTATTTAATAATAAAGGATACAATAGCAACAGATTTTCCAATGATTAATGTTCATGAAAGAAACATTTTAATCATAAATCACAAAACGAAAGTGAAAGCAGCTTAGAAAGAAATTTATAACAATTTATTTCCTACGTATAATCCTATACAAATAATCATCGCATTGATAGGAAGGATAATTTTCGCTAAGGGTCTTTGTACACGTTTAATACATAAGGGTGTGATTCCTAAAGCTTGTTCTCAATTTCTTTGGCACCCATTATTACAGTAGATCAACGACAAGCGGCCTTTACGATTTGAATAGTGGGTGGCTGTGTTTTGGCCAAAGCATTTTACATCGATTTCATTACTTAATATAATTTTGTTAATATTGACACCGATTGCATGATATCTTTCATTTGTTTGATTTCAAACCATTAGCAGTTTATTTTATTCGACTATTCTTTAGGTCATTTATAATATTTATTACCTTTGACAAATTCGATAGGCTTTTTTGAATAGTTTATTTTTTATAGCTTTGCTTAAAATATTTTCATATACTGTATTTTTGTAAAATTCTTAATCTCAAATATTACAGTTATTCTCGTGTTCCGTTTTGTTATTATGTTGTTTACCAAAAATAACAGTGACATTTATTTTTAAGTAGTTTTTAGTTACTTATTACTCAAGCATTAAGATTTCAGTGACACGTTAGATTGTTCATTTATATTTTATTCAGCTTACATGTAAACTTCTCTTCAGGATCAGTCCTCAAAGGATAACAATGGTAATAGTTTAATCTCAAAGAGTGTAAGAATTAAATTTATTAAATACCTTCACTTTCATGTCCATAAAAAAAAACAAAAAAACCGCTGACCGTTTGGTGCAAATGTAGCAATGAATATAAGCATTCATACCTGATCATGGGTATTCCATATATATTATATATTTTTTAATATTCTATGTTTCATATATGTATGTTTATCCATTACCCTAATATATCCTATCCATAACACAAGCCTTACAGTGCTTACTTTGGGCTAGGCTAATTGGTGTGAATTTTAGAAATATTATTAATAATAATTGTTAGGCTACGTAAACGTGGTTAAACGTGGTTAAAACGTGAATAAAACCAAATAAAAAATTGAATCCGCGCATTCCGCTGCAAGGATCACTACGCCAACGGATATTCACAATTTTCACAGCAATAATGAAAAGTTAAGTTAAAGAAAGATAAAAAGATATTCGTAAATATGTATCGGTTTAACATATTTCCGTATATTAACAGGGTACCTGGAATAGGTTATTACCACCGCCTTTTTGCTAGCATAATGAATTTGGTTTGAACGTGAATGGGACAAAAGAGCCTAAAGTCACGCCGTTTTGCCCTTAGGCCTTTGCGGAAGTTTGATAAATAACGACCTAAATGTGACATGAATTACTATCGACTGAAAAGTCGTTGCTCCCTGATTTATTTTAGCTAAATATTCAGAAGGATCCTGATGTCGACTCTCATTAAAATAATACCTACATAATAAGGTAATGGTCACTATAAGCGTGCCTTCACATGCTTTCTTATTTTTGAATTTGATTAAGTTATTTTATTATCTCTCGGTTACTTCCTTGAAAAACTAGCATAAGAAATTGGATCCCTGTCTCCGGACCGATCTCCATCTTACTCTACGTAGTTTTCAGTCACATAGAGATAATAAAAAAACTTTAAAATCTGCAAATAAAACAAAAATGTAAGTTTCTTAATTTTTTTAAAAGTAAATAGGTTAGCGCTTGTCCACTATCTGGCCTAATGGTACGCGATCTAGGATGTGACGCACTTGCCTAGAAGATACCTATTCACTCGTGACTCGAAGACCACTTGTATTTGTCAAGAAACAGACTCAAGCAAAGAGTTACACTTCTTAGCGGTACGTATCACAATATTGGAATCAAAGCGCTTATTTCGACTCTTTGATATATCTACCATATGAAGATGGCACCTTTTTAAGTCTGGATGTCCGATGAAAAAATGGGGACGGCGGATTAAGTTGTGCGATTCTGCTGCATTCTCTACGAAATGTATACTATAAAAAACGGATAGAGGGAGGTAGCTAGACCTCCCGTCTATGTTCAAGGCTTTTGAGCTTATTATAAAAAAGATCGTCACAGCCGATGAGCTTCTTGGCCCTCCTCTCTATGGACTCAAACATCTGGAGCTGGTATTGGGCAGAACCGTCCCAAAGACGAGAACAGTAGTCCATACACGATCGAACTTCTGCTTGGTAAAGGATGACTGTTCCGGTGTAGAGTATCTTCTCACTCTCGCCAGAATGCTAAGTTTTTTTAAACTAATTCAGCCTTACGCTCAATGAAAGAGTCAGAATTGAGAGTCGAGGCAGTTAGGGACGACAGAAATTACCCTCGATCGACTTAGCTAAGGACCAAAACGCTTTACTACCAGACGTGTAAAAAGCAAGCTTTTCCCCTATTCGGCTTATGTGATCGAAGCGAGCTCTCATAGCAAACTTTTTTCAGGACTTGATGGCTTTGTTAAAAGCTTTCTTCTATATTTGAATAAATTGAGTACTCAGAAACGTGCCCCATTAAAATGTTGGAAGGCAGCAGTAACATACTTGTGACGACGATTACCTAAGTCATCCTGAGAACGCGCCTTCTGTAAAGGAATTGGACAGTCAGGATTAATACTTTATGTCAACATTATGTCAACAAAATTACTGTAACGCATACAAAAAAATATTTCATGTTTTGTTTTGTAAGTCGCGTTAATGAATTATTACCAAAAAAAACTTTATGGTTTTAGTAAATCCTAACATAACATAATACATATCAGTAAATATTTTCTTCTGTTTTTCGATTACCGATATTTTTGCTTGGGGCTATTAAATAGCTTTTTCGTACCACTTGCTCAAAAAGGTGACATTCTATGCCACAAAAAGCGAACATAACAATAGTCATTTTTATTCTGTTAAAAACAGGAAAAGAAAATTGTACTGAATTGTAATGAACTGAATACTTACCGAAATTTATACTGAGTTTAACTTAATTATAACTACATCTGTGTTTACACCATTGAGTTTGTATATAAAGCATAACACATCTTTTTGAAAAAAGGAATACGCATTTATTATGCAGTTATGATTATAAAATAAAATTACGAAAACCGACGAGGCCGTATGAGCTTGATGCCTTTGCTTTTCCGACAAAAAAATATTAGTCCAGGAATTTGCCGCGTTTTTGTTTTCTTCAAATACATAAACGTTAAGTTTATTTTAATTTATTTTTATTATTAAGTTAATTGTTCTAAATGCTTATCTCACATTATTATTGTGTATTTTTTTCGCAAACGGTACGAAAAGTAAAGTATTTTCCTAGGTGATAAAGCCGTCTTAGTCTTGGGTGAACTTAAATCCCTCGCTACACTCAGGACTCGTCTTAAATCCCTCGCTTCGCTCGTGATTTCAGTTTTTAACACCCTCGCTACGCTCGGGAGTAAACCTAGAGTCTTTCGTTACGCTCGCGATTTAAATCGTCACCCGCGACAGAAAACACTGCTTTATCCCCTTGGTTAATAATCTACTATTTTAATTCGTTTTACCATATTATTCATAAAAAAAAATGCATACTAAACTTATTTTATGCATGGAGTGTTTTGATATTTCAATTAATAATACTGTTAGTTTATTAAAATTGTTATTTACAAATATAATTGATTAAATTGATCTAATATTTATATATTTATATAAAATTTCTATAAGTCCACTCTAAAAAATTAAAGTCCTCCATAATGGTTTGATAAATTTGAATAATATATTTAAATAAAAAAGCGCTCCGCTATGCACTCATAAAACAAAACAGTCGATTAAAACTTCAAAGTAACATAAAAACTTCAAGTTATGAGAATTATGTATTATTACTAAAATTAGCCATTTCTATCACTAATTAAAAATATACTTATATTTTGTGGTCAAAGCCATTCAGAGGTAATATAAAATTAAATAATATGCATTTAAAATACATATCAGAGAATATTTCAGTCATATTGTAATAGAAATCATAATTAAATGAATGAGAACGCCACAGGACTGATTAAACGCACTCTTAACTAATCTGATAAAAAAAAAGTTTTAAAGAAAGCAATTTTATGTTACCTAACTTAATTGCGAGTAAATTATTAAAAAAACTTACCTTATTAATTCATATCATTAAATTAATAAGATGTATAAGTGACATAGTATAGAATATGTAAATATTTTTCCATTCATCTCTTTTCTGTTTCCAATTACTCACGTGACCAGTCAGTAATTGCATAGAAACACGCTAAAAGTCGCAAAATAAAATATAGTGAACACAAGAAATAATTTTAGTTTACGTAACCGGTAACTTTTCGCATATTTTGTAGCGAATGTTATTTGCATCAAATTTCTGAAAAATTGAGACCTGAGCCTGCGGTTGCTTGGAAAGTGCAAATGTTATTATTTGTATTATGGACCTTATTACTACGAAAATATGTTCTGAATTTCAAATATATACTCGTGCTAATAACGTTTGCATATTTGAAAACATACACTCAGCCCTGTTATAAAAGTTGCCACTTACTTCGAATAAAGTTACGTCTCTTTGTAGAATTTAAGTTTTGACGTGGTTGAAAGCTACTATGATGAATAAAATTGTTTTTATAAACCACGTGATGCATTTTAATCGTGGTTCTAAAACTTCAACCTTTTTTGATGTGTTATAAATAAAAATAAAATAAAAATCATTTAATTCAGGTGATTGAACCCATACACAAGCAAATTATTTAAAAATAATAATTAATAATAACAATATGAAAATAATATAAAATCAAATTTATATAAATTATATAATGTAAAGATGACTTTGTGAAAAAAGGGTCTTTAATCCAAGGGATTTCTAGTTTCGCGTAAAATCGGAAATTAAACGTCGATTCTGAAGACTGGGCACATTGGACAGCGAATTGCGATCAATGTATTAATTGTAAAATAATTAAAAATATATATTTCTATTACTTTAGCGATTGGTAAGTGTGAGTTTCATGTTTAGATAGTATAAATTATATATTGTATATACTCTAAAATGAAATGATCTATATTACAACGGCAAAAGATGGCGAAAGAAGTCGAAATGTGTATGTAAGCATAAACTTGAAATTTTTAGTTACTTAACAAGATAAATTTTTTATTTAATATTTTGTATAGTATATAATTGGTACTCCCTAAAACGCTTACTTATATATATCTGTTTCTTTTTATGGTCGTGCCTTCTGTTACTTACAATAATTTAAAATTAAATAAATTTACATCGTTTAACTGCAACTGTACTTACTCGTAGCTTCCCGGTTCACTGATAGAGAATGCTTAATGGCATTACACCCACCACTTGTACAGTTCTATGAAATTAAAAAAAATGATAATAAAATGAAAATAACTTTATTCAAATGCACTTAAAATAAGTTGTTTTGAATCGTCCAACATTTTTACCTACCACTTATTCAGGACGTCTTTTAACTGTCAAGGAAAATGGACGCAAGAAACTCGTCAGCTTTAACAGAAGTAACGATATTTACAAAATTATTCTGTTATTACAACAATAGTAGTGTTATGATATCATTATTATCATTATATTCATTATATAATGATAATAATGATATCATAACACTACTACACATATATCATTATTTCGTTGATTAAAACAAAGTCAACAAGTATCTGTTTTAAGTATCCCTGAACATTGCAATAACATACAGCGAATAAACGACAAATTTAAGAAAGCAACAAGTTGTATGTTTACTATCAGTCAATAATACTGAAGGTTAAAGCAGCCCCATCTCCCAAGGCAGCACCCGTTAACGAGCATGACGCATGATGCAGCCAACGCTTCGCTCAACCATATCTTAGGGAACATAACGTTCCGCACCACATGCCACCACCCAAGAAATGTATTAAGAGAGCATGTCAGACTCTAACTACCAGTGATAAATTAGTTTTAAAAATTAACAAATGCTAATGTTGTATGACACAACCTATAATAAATAGTGTCATGTTGAAACGACACATATTACTTCCATGCATCGCGATCTATTAAATAGTCGTTGACCTTGTAATAACCTTTGGACTTGAGCTTATTTTTCACATACGTTTTAAATTTATGATAAGGCAAATCTACTATACTTTGTGGAACTTTATTAAACAGTCCCCAACCTTTCCCCAAGAATGAGCCTCCTGCCTTTTGAAGTCTAAAAACTTTGAACGACAAGTCTATGTTAAAGTACCAGTCGCTATGTTTGACACAAATATTGTAGCGTTTTGGTACATAGATTATATTCTCGTAAATGTACTGTCCCGCCACAGTTAGAATATCAGTTTCCTTGAAAAAGTCTCTTAGAGAATACCTAGACCAAAGGCTATAATGCGCGGACAGCTCTTTTCCGTAACACAAAAATGCTTTCAATATTAGCAGCTGAGCCCCACAACAACAACCCATAAGATATTACACTATGAAAAAAACTAAAATAAATTAACCTTGCCACTATGTGCAATAAAGAATAGCAAATAAATAAAAACCTTTTGTAGTTTTTAAATCCGTAACAAAATATCATAACAAATGACATCGATTTGTCGATGTTTTGCTATTGGAGATATCGATTTTATCGATGTATCGTTTGCTTCCTCAGTCTCAATCCCGGCGGACGTTGACCTTTTCATTAGGCTCCGCGGCGAAAAATGCTCGTATTTTCCACGACAACCAGGAAATTACGTGGTTAGTGTCAGATTGCTCAATTCAACTTCGAAATACTTTAAGGATACTAACAAATAACTTTGATATTATGTAACTAAATTTAATTTTAAGTATTTTTTGTACAAGATATATTCTGATGTTTTTTTTTACAAAATGCTTAGATATATCCGACTGATAGTAACTTTTAGCTAATTATTTTTCTAATAGTCAAATGAACATTTGTTATATTTGACATAAAACCAAATATTGTAAACCGAAAGTGCTCATTTAATTGGACTCTTGTATGAATTGAAGACCATTATACGATTAGGTAATATACCAATCATATATATTTGGCGATGTGGTGACCTACATAATAGTGCCAACTCCCCTCCTTGGGATTGATGTAGAGGGTAGGTAAATTTAGATTTATCATTAGTATTCGCAAAAAGACAGAAGAATCCACTTTGCAGTTTAAGTGGAATAAAGCGCATAGTATTGTTTTCTACGTTCTAGCAGAACTCTGCTTTAAGCTCGGTTTCTTTGTTTTCGATATAATTATGTTCTTTTTTTTCGAAATATGTTGTTTGTTTTCGAAATATGTTCTTAGTTTTCGATGTATGATATTTATAGACATCCTGCAATGTGTGTATATAAACTGTGCGCATACGCACCAAACGCAGTCAAATTTTAATTACGTTAGAGATTATAAATTATTTTGATAGAAAAATAAAAAAAAAATACAATCGGCTCACAAGTAAATTCTAAGGCGGGAAATATTAAAATAATTTATTTTATAAGATAGCATTAGGAATGCAAAAAATCATAATACTTTTCATTCAATCTAATTGGGTGATCAAGGACGCGTCCCATAAAAACAAGATGGTGGTAACAACGCTTATGATAACCATTGTACGAGATTGTCTCCTGTTACGAGATTGTTCAAATTGCTTAATTGATGCTGGGACTCAGTTTCATCCACGCTGATTCATTCGCCAAACACGGAAAATCCTATGGTCGGATCTGGCTACGGGTTCAGTTAAATAAATAGTTTCTAATAATATATTTGGCTTTTCATGTTGTGAGTGCCTTAATACATTTAGTTCAATAATTAAAACTTAATTTATGTAAATGATTAAGACAAACAAACACAAACCTTACAGTATTAATAACACTGCTAAATAACACTAATAACACTGCTAAATCTAAAAGAAATAAAAAACAAAGATGAACGTAAACTCACATTTCTTTAGGTCCTTCGAGACAGTGATACTTATTTCACTGCTTCCATAGTAAAGACATAATAAAAATACTAACGCTGGATTAGTTGTCAAATGTCAATAAGATTTAAATAACGGATTTAGCGTTACGTAACGTTTCTTGCTTAATAATAATAAAAAGGAATGTTATAAAATCAGTGAATATTATAAACTGAAAATGACAAAGTCCTTTAGTAGTCCCCAATAGAATTCAAGTTGGTTTAATATTTATGTATTTTGAGCACTAAACAAGTTGTCGATTCTAATATTTTAATTCCTTTCCATTGATTGAAAAAAATTACATGACAGTCCACAATGTATACAAAATTTGTACATGGGTTACATTGCGTGTCATATATATACATCTATACATATAAATAAAATTGGAGTGTCTGTTTGTAATATTGAAATAACCGTTTTTTACAACATGCATATAAATATATATACGGTACATACACCAAAATAACATTTTTTACAATTTTTGTGTCTGTCTGTCTGTTTGTTCCGGCTAATCTCTGAAATGGCTGCACCGATTTTGACGCGACTTTTATTGGCAGGTAGCTGATGTAATAAGGAGTAACTTAGGCTACTTTTATTTTAGAAAAATTCTTTAAAATTACTGTGCCTCAGCAACGCGTGGCTGGGTCAGCTAGTTACACATAAAAGTAAAAGTAATTTTATTTCATGTTGTATGATATGTTATTTTAAGTTTAAATTTAACTCGTTTTCTAGTAGACTATACAATTATGTCTTGTCTTAAATAAGTGTCTTTTAACACTCAATATAAGTTTTTGTTTTTAAACAGCTAGATTTTTCATTTTTTTACATTTTTCTGAACCTAAGAAGCTAAAGCACGTATTTTGGAGTTCAGAAGCAACGACAATACAAAAAAACCGGCCGGGAACCGAACCCGGGACCTCGGAGTAACGTTACCGTGAAAACTTGACCACGGAGATCATTTAAAGATTTCATATACTAAGACAAGAGAAATAGATATGGATGAGTTATATTTTCCATAGCGAAAATAAACAATATTAAAAGCAATAAAATTTCTAGTAAAACTTGAACAATATTTTTTGGTGAAGGTATATATATATATATATATATATATATATATATATATATATATATATATATATATGTTACAGTCAAAACTCATAACCAGTCAAAACTACTTTTGACTGCAAAAATTAGACAAAACTACTTTTGACCAACGTCCTTAGTTAAAACCACTTTTGACTGCGAAAATCAGTCTTGTTAAATAGTGGTTTTGACTTGTTATGAGTTTTAACTGTAACATATATATACAATTTGTCTTTTTCTTATTTAAAAGACATACGTTATATTGCTTAAAAACCTTCAGCAACCCTACTCACGCGCTACATAGGCTACGCTGACAGTCTTACATTAGAACCGCTTGCCCCTATGCCACTATTGTATAAAATAAGGTTACCAAATAGGCGATCGTTATCAGACATATAGTTAAAGTTATTAATTGATAACTCCAAATTGACTTTTATCCTGAATTACAGGTTTTTTTTTAATTTTGAATAAAAAATAAAAAATATATATATTTATCTGTGTTTGAATCGGACTAGTCGCTCTAATTATTTACTTCCAAAAATAAACGGAGCTTCCACCATGAATACAAAAGAACAGAGTGAATACATAAATAAATGTACATATAACAATTGTGACTCGGGAACAAACGCTTTTGCTCAACACATTAAGGTACTCGTATACCAAGCCATGAAAGTGAATGCCCAGTCATAGCTGAAAACAGCGAAGTTCGATTGGTTCATTAACCCACAATTCTCTGGCAAACTGCAGCTTGGTTAATGCTGTTGCATATGCAATGAACAGCCTAACAAAAGTACGCAACAATAAGGAACTAAAATGGATTTAAGGAATCAAAATTCTTGGTCACCTTCAATGCTAACTTTGACACCTACCTACTTATTCCTCATATAAATATTTAAAAAGAAAATATATTTTAGAATAAAACACTTACAGGAGTCGTGTAAAGGAGTGAAACGTCAGGATTAAATATAGAATAAAATATGCGCAAAATCCGTAAAAAAGTGTTTTAGTCTAATGTGTAATGTGCGCGGAAGTGTAAGAACAAAAAAAAACTTTATATTTTTAAAACATAAGAATTCATTGATTAATTAAAATAATTTTTGGCGGGAAGTAACGTGTCAATTGTTTATTATCACAACTTAAAAGTTAAAACTACTTTTGAGTGATTCCTGGGAGAAGCCTTCTTCGCGTTGTTCGCTTCAATTGGACAGAGCTCATAGCATGGGTTAGTATCAATAACATCGACTAAGGCTATAGGTTCATACAAAAATACTTTATTTGTCTTACCACGGATCTGATCTAGTGAATGCAACAATATAAATTCCATGTGCTTGTAAAAGAAAGTTTCATAATAATAGCATTAAAAGGTTTATTTCATCGAATGCTGATCTCGAGAACTTATGCTAAGTTAAACTTATTTCAAAACTTAATTTCAGAAACTTTCAAGTAACAAATTTGAATTAATTTACGAAGTTCTTGAAGTTTAAAAGATAAATGTTTTAGTTTCTAAATCAGCAGTCTTATACAACAGACTTTAAAAAAGATTTTATTCATTTTAAATTATCTTTTTTTTTCTCTGTATACACTCGAGCATATATGCTTTTTGGCGTTTGCTTCTAAGAATTGATAAAATAAGGTGTTCGAAATGAAAAAAATATGTAGAGTAAAATTTAGTGATCGAATCACAGCATTACCTTTTTGTGAGCAACCTAGTGCGCGCCTTTAACTTTTATTTTATTATTTTCTGTGCCTTTTCAAAGTCAATCGTTCTTAAGGAGTAAAGTCCAGTAGCGTCGGAACTAACATATACACTTATTTTTCTCTCTAGCTATACGATTCTTACGAGGTGTCATAATCTTGGTGGACCAAATATTGGAAGTATGTGGCCCACCCTTCCCTTTACGTTTCTTCTTTCCCTTTCTTTCTACATTTGCTTTCAGTTTTCATATTTATTCAACCATAGATACATTTGCCTTTTATGATACGCTTGGCAATATATCAGTATAAACACACAAAACATGCTTTATTTTGCTCCGAATGTAACAAAGACTGTCTAACTTTCTATGTAGTAGGTATGACTGTAATTTCCGGCGAGTAAATTGATAAAACATTTTTTTAAATTAAACAAAGTAATTAGTAGGCGATAAATATATATTCAGATACATGGGTCTGACGACCGTGAATTTGGTTCGCTCTTGATCCCAATCAAGCCAGGGGGCCAAGACAGAATCCATGATGGAACGAACTAACCCAGAAGGTGCCTATTCACCCTGGCTTTGAAAATGTACAGTATTATAAATAGAACAGTATTAATTTTGATTTCAAAACCTGCTCAATGATATATACCTCCAGGTTCCCGTGAAATGACAATGTTCTTAATTTAATGTCAAAACAAGCTACAAGTTAAAGCAGTTGGATCCGAACAAGTTTTAAAACAATGTAGAACTTACTCAAAATTTTAGACGCAAAGGCAAGCGACATTTTATTTACATTAAACACTGTAGGTGATGTTTGAAACAATCACTCTTACTTCGTACTCAACCAAGTTAGTGCACATGCATTTTTCGGACGGTTAAAATGTTGCTTACCGCGTGACATTTAAATGACCGACTACAAATGCAATAGTTTTGATTGTATCCGAATAATTTATACATGATTTAATAGAAGCCCTCTTTAGAAATACAATATATTAAAAATAACGCGTGTATCATACGGAGAACGCAAAATTGCTCCTAATATAATGATTCAATTTATAAATATTTGTTTAACACTTTTGTGTAAAAACATTTTAGGGTATTAACTAAATAACTATGTAACTTGCTTAAGGACAAAATATTCTATTCTTCTATGTTATCTTTCAGTCATACAAGTTATAACGCAATCCAAAAGAAATACCACTCGAAAGAAAAGAAAAGTAACGGACAACATGTTTGAATTGTTCAGTATAATACGATATCTGACGAATAAGTTTTATCTAGGGTTACATCGGCCCTTTATCTTATAACTGGAAAAACAAAAGAAAAACAGGACGTAACAAAAAATAATTATAATTATATAGAATTTGACTTTATTCAGTGTCAATAAACCATTCAGACCATAGATTTCAATATGCAGTGCCGTGAACACCCCTAGCGTATCCGTAGCTTTATAGGGCGGCATCGCTGTGACCTGCACGAAAATCATAGTGTTATTGAATGTGTTAAGCGAGACGTATACAAGATGCTTAGACCTGGTTTCGCACTCACGGTGTTAGTTCAAGTTCATGCGTCCATTAAAATATAGTATCATCGAAATATGAGCAAATTTGAATCAATTTGAACGTTAAGTATTTCGCGTAGTGGTTGATATTGTTATTTTTTAAAATAGACTTATTAGAGTGAAAAGGCTGATTCTGATAAAAAAACAAACAAAAACATACATAAAAAACCAAATAAAAATATTCTTAAAAATGTACAGACACATAAAATCAGTTGATCTTCTGAATTAACCTGAAATACGATAATTTTATTTCTTTTAAAACGTATTTAGTTAGTCCTAAGAGTGGAAAAGTATGAAGGGAAGTTGAAATGGATTGATTGTACTCTGACTGGTGTACGAATTCCATCAAATTTCTTTTAATTTTTAAGTAACTTTCCTATTTACTCAGCTGTCGAATCGAACGTAAAACTAGACTGAGACACCGTTGCATCGCGCCCGTAAACACTACGCTTAATCGATTGAACGTCTCCCGTTAACTAGTCAGCGAATTCAACTAGTTGGTAGACTAGTCAATGGAATCCTATGGACTGTCTACTTGGACTCACCGGCGGTCAACTGAATTTCCCCCCCAAAAAAAATTCTGGAAAATGACCCAAAAAGGTACCCAAATATGTAGATTGATGAAAAACTGCTAAAGTATGATCAAGAGCGCTCATATACTGTATATGTGACAGGATATGAAATATGGATATATTACTGCGTTCCAAAAAGAAAGGAACAATTTTTTGTACAAGTGTTCGCAAAGTGAAAACCGACCAACACGACTGAAATGGGCGAGAAATGTAGGCAAAAAATTTATTGCATTTGTTTTTCTCCAAGATGGGTCATATTTGGCCCGTTCTATCTTGAAGAACAAAAAACAGTTAATGCTGAATGTTTGGCCACCATTTGTTTCCCTAGTTTTTTTCAAAAAAAGAACAATGTCTTAGAAAGCGCGCCCTATTTCACCATGTAAATGCTTCGGCGCACACTTGTGAAAAGGTTACAGCTCGCGACCCATTCCACACACAGTACAGATCTAGCATCATGGGATTTCTTCAAATAAGCAAAAATTTAGGATTTGATGAGCTTTTATATTTACGAGCAACCAGTTAATGAATATCATGTCCTCAGATCAATGGTTTTCATTTTTCGAAAGTGGTTCAAACGTATGAAAAGAAAATGTATTGGACCATAATTTTTTCAGCAGTAAATATACTATTGTGATGAAAACTATAAATAGGCATATGAAAACGTCCTTATGTGAGAAACATATGGTCGGAAGTCGAATGCTGCTTGGTGTTTTTATGTTTAAGCGTTACATTCCGAGCCATTGTTTATTTATATCCTTCCGCCCTCGTTCAAATCTGCTTACTTTGTAAATAAATAATTGATTTGAAGTATCGAGGATTTATTTCTTAATCTACGATTAATGCAATCCTATTGTTAAATTTTTTTATCCTTATCCTAACTAATATTTAAAATACACTACATAATACACTACACTGTTATGACGTAACTACTCAACCAATTATCATGAAATTTTGATACAATTTGTCAGGGGTATAGAAAAGGATATAAGTTAGCTTTCATGTAGAAAAAAGTACTGTTCCCGAGGGATAGAAATATAAATTTAAATCGGTAGTCTCAATGCTATATTTCATCTTTCATTTTACGAAATTGTGTTGTCAATATTTTATATTATTTTCTTATTGCGTGCAAAATAATGTACAAAGAGAATGTTCCACTTATTGATGAGACAACGCTGGCCTACAGCATACTAAGGCTCGGGAGCTCAATAAGGAAAGCATTGGACCGGACTTCCAAAGGTTGCGGGTTCGATTCCCTTCTGAGAATCCACTCGTGGGCCGTGTCGATTTTTTCTAGTATTTTTCTATTAAAATAATTTATCTTATAAGATAGCATTGTAAAAAAATGCAAAAATATTCAAAAGTAAAATTGTTGGATAAATTTACCTCAAACGAAATTCTAACCCAGGAAAGAAGGAGCACTGTGCACGACACCATAACCAATAGACTTATAAAGCTCTCGCAATCTTTGGTAAACTTTTTACTGGGTAAGCCTTATAAATAAATAAATAAAAATAATTTAATCTCCTTTGTTTGTCTTTTCAAAGTGATTCTTAAATACTATTTATGGGCACAGAATAATTTTAATATCTCTTACAAATATCCGAATATTTAAAAACTTGATACATTGATTTACTAGCATTAACTGACGCGACAAAAATAGCTGCAACTGTTGCTGTATAAGATAAACAAGTTTGTTGGTGCTTTTAGTATATTGGGGTTAAAGTGAAAAACCATGTTGTGCTTTTAAATTTGTTTGGTCAAATGAAGGGAAATTGGGGGCTATTACTTAGCAAGTTTGTTTTGAGTGTCCCAAAATAAAAGACGTTCTGATTATAAAGTCATCTACAGTAATAATAAATATAAGAGTTAGAATTTTACATTTTAATACTTCAAGCATTTAACTGCGAGATTTTTATATGTAATTAAATTTTACTAGAAAAAACAGGCATATTCTCTCACCATCCAGCCGAGCGCTTACAATTGAGGGAAAATAAAAATCATACCCTATATGAAAATCATTCATATATTTGAACATTATTTGTATAAATATATTTTGGTTTTGTTTAATTTTTTGCATTCACAATGCAATATTTGTATAAGATATAAAATACGTGTGTAAAAATCACAACTACACCTCCGAGCCCTCAGGTGGGATTGGAACCCACGACCTTTCGCTATCCGGGCGAGTGCGCTGACCACTGAGCTACCGAGACGCTGGCAAACGTGTCGATTTTACAAAACGTATTTCAACTTCTACTATGAGCTAGTATCGTTCCACCAATGTTGAAAGCTAACTATCTTCAACATCAAAAGTAATATTTTTACAAATATTAAACCATCGATTCCGATGTAACCAGCTATAGTTATGGTTTTATTTAATTTTTTGCATTCACGTCATATTAAATACGTGTGTAAAAAACACAACTACTACAAAGTGGGCAGCCCACCAGCTCGGCAAAATAAAAAGAAAAAAAAACTGACTGTAAAGAAAAATCTTCACCTGACACGTATTACATAAGTAATACTTAAATACCAGAGAAATATATCTGTGAAAGCGAAGGAGGAAATCTTACGGTACCTCAAGTACAAAAGGAAGATTAGTCGTTCGTACAAGTTCTGGCTCTACAATCCTTTGACGCACTTATCGTGTATTCATTCACGTTACCAATCCGATTTGAATACATAAAGACGGATAATACCGGTTAGATATGGGGCTACTTACGAACAAAAACCAGTTTAGTCAATCGTTTTCAATAAATCGTGTTCTTAAATAACAATAAAATAACAATTTAATAAAACTGCTGCCATTACTTTTATCATTGAAATTTGAAAAATTTTGCTATGTAAAACCGCCTTCACTACGTAATAGTCTGGAGGGTATGAGATATAGGTAACCTTGTACGAATATTAATATAACGGAGAGAAATGAATCATAGCTTAGACTATAAGTTGGACCCTAACTAAACTACTGAACTGTTAAAAGTCATATCGGCATTTGTTCAGCGATTATTCCCTGATGTGCGCATTTACAAACATAAAATTATTGGCAAATTTTCGTCTCAGTGACCTATCGCAACTGTTTTCCTGGAATATCTCCAAAGTACAGACACGTATTTTTCTACAGTTTTATTATTGTATAGATATAGACTCGTTGGAATAGCATCGAAACGATTCCGAAAAATAATTAAAAGATATAAGCTTCACTCGAAAGTAAATTTTCTTCTAACAATCCTTTCTGTAATAATAAGTTGGTATTATGATTTTTTAAATTTATTGTGTATACTGTAGTAAGAAACAAACATATTCCATACTAGCTTCCGCCCGCGGCTTCGCCCGCGTGGTGTTTTGATAAAAAGTAACTTATGTTCTTTTTTAGATTTCAGACTATCCATATCCAATTTTGTAACAAACGGCTCAGCAAATTAGCCGTGAAACAAATATTTACACAGTTACAGTAAATTAATTTGAATATTAATGATTATATTAAAAGAACGGTATAGATTTGGGGTATACCATTTGATTAAAAGAGAGTAGGTATGTTTAAAAAAATTAAAAAATGTCTGTTTACAGTAGGTATAAGGTACCTATGTATTCCATTAAGTGGCAGAAAGTACCTAGGAAAATTTATTGGTCCCTTATGTCCAAGAGACACTTTACAGGGGCCAGCGTCACGTTGTTTAAAAAAATATTTTTCAAATGACCTAATTTAAAACATTTTTGTACACAACGTTTGCTGTTTTGTTATTATTTGTTAAAATGTGGAGATTGTTTGGACTCGACACTCGCAAGCAGGCCACGTACAGTTGGCCATGCGAAAAACAGTTTTTCTCTAAATCCGTTCCGTTCGAATTTCGGGAATTCCGTTTGTAGAATTTCACCCCCACAGTGGTAAAAATTTCAAAATGCTAGAACAAACGATTTTTGTTTCTTATTTAGTGCCTAAATACAAAATGTAATGTTTTTATCTTCAAAATGACGAACTTCATACAAACTTTCAACCCCTATTGTATCCCCTCACAGGTCGAAATTTCAAAAACGCTACAACAAATTGTTTTTTATTTCTTATCAAGTTCCTAAACATAAAGTTTCATAGTTTTATCCCCAAAAATGACAAAATCCCATACAAACTTTCAACCCTTATTTCACCCCCTCACTGGTCGAAATTTCAAAAACGCTAGAACAAATTTTTAATAATATCTTATCAAGTGCTTAAATATAAAGTTTCATGGTTTTATCTTTTAAAATTAAGAAATCCCATACATACTTTCAACCCCTATTCCAACGTCTTCATCCCTTTTTTTCGCAATAAAAGGTAGCCTATGTTCTTTCTCAGGGACTAATGATTGTCTGTGCCAAATTTCATCAAAATCGGTTGAGAGGTTTAAGCGGGAAAGCGTAGCAGACAGACAGACAGACAGAGTTACTTTCGCATTTATAATATTAGTAGGGATAGTAGGGATTTGAACATGCAAAACGTAAATTACTACTAATACTATAAAGAGGTAGAGGTAGTTCTTACAAACACATTTTTACAGTTGCAAAGGCGGCAATAAGCTTTGGTTGCTTACAATCCTGTAATTAACAGCAGCAAATAACAAATTGTATGTATTGTGTTTAATGTATGTATGTATTTTTACAGTACAATACTAAACTTTTATAATTCCACTTAGTAAGCTATTCCCAAAACAGATGACAGTGCTTTTTTAATTATATTTTACCGTCCAGTCCTCCAGAACCTTAAAGCCTGTTCAACCAATATAACGTTACAGCAACTTGAGTATTTTTTTTTATTAGACAGGGTATTTTATTGCTGTGCCACGACAACTCGCAATACACTTAGGATATTACATTACTGCAATAAAAGGCTTCTTTCCAATATTTTTCTTCTATTAAAGCTTTCATAACTTATTTATAAACAGCTAAAATAAATTCAATTCACAAATTTTTGGAATCCATCGTTTTGACATTTTTATTTAAATAAAATTGAGGTTTTTTGTCAATAAATGAATATATTTATTATGATTATGAGCTCATAACTTGCTATAGAATTAAATGACCAGTGGGAATTAAAGGAAATTTTGTTGTACAAGTAGTACACGTAGTACAAAAAAAAACAGACTGTATTTAAAAACTATAAAACTTTTAATCTATATTTAATAAATCGGTTTTGTCTGAACTCCAAATAAATAACATAAACTCAAGTTGTCAGTTGCCAAATAACAGGAGTTATTTGAATAATATTATGTACGAAAAAACGACAACTTCTTGGAAAGGACGTAGTATTTCACGTAATTTGGTATCCCAAATTGGATACATTTCCTTCAATTGCGGATCGACCCGACGACGACGAATATCCTAGAAGCTGGCTGATGGACCAATTCCTTTGCCATAAATTAATCCGCTAGAAAAAAATATAGTTGCTAACAAGAAATCCCATGTCACAGTAGAAGATAAATTATTATGCCACTCGACATAGCTGGTCAATCGATCATATTACGTAATCCATGTTTACAATATCTTTGCCTCCTTTAATAGTACTGAGCAACTGCTCTTTGAATGGAATAGAATTGTAAAACGATGAAGCTACATTATTTAATACATGCCAAATTCATTACAGCTCTTTACAAACAAGTTAGTATTTAATTGGTTGCGTATGATTACGATAGCACATTTTATTATTTTTAGTATCGTTTGGAAATGTAATGTTTTAAATAATAAAAAAAATATTCTATTATTTCTTTCACGGAAAAAAACTTTGAAGAACGCCATAAAAATGTAGAATCGGCATCATATCCGTATATTCTCTAAAAATTTAATAATCTCTAATACAGAAGCCCAATGTCAAAATAGTATATAAAGAATGATAAAATGTCGACTGTACTTAACTGCGCAAAAAACAGTTTATTAGTCTGTGACATAGAGTCTATGTAATTTTCATTTCGGACATCATCTAGTACCGAGTAAGTTAGACTTCTATACGAAAGAAAAAAAGTTGACCCAAAAAATAAAATCTACAAAATCTGGTCACATCCAGACTAAAAGTGCAGGATAAAAGAACAATATAAAACGAATGGCACTCGTTTTAGTGGCATACAGACTATTTCTAGTGCAATATAGTTCGGAAGTTGTCAGCTCCCGAACGATAGTTATGAAGTTCATAGCTCTCGGTTGCTGCAACAAGAGACGAATGTAAACTGTCCATAATACATTAAAATGTCAACTTTTTAATCATTCCACATACATTCATTTAATAGGCCAACTTTGTAAAAAGAACTGTAATTTAAAAAAATAAAAAACCCGACTGCTATTCTGTGTAATTTGTAAATAAAAGAACCCTAAAACAAGAAAGTCGTCAGTCGCCAAAGTTGCTAAGGCGATACTTATAAGCGTCAAATCCATACAAAAATCTTAAGACGCTTTAAGAAGTTTAGTGCAGACGGGCACTCGACTAAGAGGGGGAAGGTAAATTATAGAACAGGAGCTCATTGTATATTTTAACAATATTTTTAAATACAAGTATAAAAAATAAAAAAATATTTAAATACAAAAATTTATACCCGGTGTCACTTTCACAATCAATACGAATCTAATGACACCTTTGAAGCTAAAATCCATCGAGCCGTTCAGGCTGCAGAGCGTGCCAAACATTTAAATTTGGCGCTAAAAATCTGCCATTTCTTTTTTTTATATTGATATACCCAGTGTCACTCTCATAGTAAATACGAATCTAACGACGCCTCTCAAGCTAAAATCCATCGAGCCGTTCAGGCCGCAGAGCTTGCCAAACAATTACACATACATACTCTCGAAAAACAAAACCCTCTTTCTGGCGCAGTCGGGTAAAAAATTAATAGTTGAAGTAAAAACAATAAATTTTAAATTATTTGAATTCATTTGGATTGGAGTTCAAAAGTATTTTTTATTATTAGATTTTAATTTGTTTATTATTTCTTACTTAATTCATAACAATAATTATTATGCAAAAATATTAGAATTAAATTCAGACGTTATTCAATAGAAATGAATAAATTAAATGGATTCGTTCGTGCACATTGAGCTGATTGAAGTGAACTATATGAAAGATGTAGCTCATTGTACCCATAAGAATTTAATATTATCTCTCTTTTCATTTTAGTGAGTTATGCGCAAGGTGCGCAAGCAGATACGAGGTCCAAATGCACACGTGAGTGGCATATTTATTACTACAATCAATTGTTTCAGAGCAAACTAATCGATTCTTCCATCCAATGATATTGTGGGGATTATATTGCTTACATACTCGAATAACTTCACTGTCTATAATAAAATAAATTTGTTTGAGTGTGGTTCCGGCGCAGTGGTACGTATCAGTCACTGACGCAAAAAACGCGACGATTATTTCACTCTTCACTTATTCGTACCGAATGACCCCAAAATAATAAAATATATAAAGGCGACTGTAGCTCACGGTTGAGGGGTGTGCTTTAACACATTTCGATTCTCTCCGATGTATTACGAATGTGGAACAACTCGTAACACAAGCGTTTAGCTAACCACGAGGGGTTAATGAGAATTATTATTTTTATTGTACTTATTTAAGTCTACTTGACAACCCTTTCGTACCGACGGTCCTGGTTTCAAATATCGGAAGGGGCAGATGTTTGTATGATGAATACGAGCATACGAGAATATTACATATCTATGTATCATATATGTATGTCTATCCGTTACCCTGGTATCCGTAACACAAGCATTACAGTGCTTACTTTGGGCTAGGTTAATTGGTGTGAATGTAAGAAATATTTATTTATTTTATTTATTTACTTACACCATATAAGTACATCATTTCTTACTTAACCCATTCCGTGCCAGCTATGAAAATACTATTTAAACACATAACATGTATTTTTATTCCTAATGCTAAACTCTAAAAAACCGATCCTTCTTGTAGTGCCAAGAAATATTTTTTTGTATAGGATGCCCAAAAAAATCCACGAGCAAACTCGTAGTCGGTACCATGTTACAGTAAAGCACTACGAGTATTCTCGTAGCTGGCACGGAAAGGGTTAATAATCTAAATTTTACTAAGTACATAAACTACTTATAAGTTAACACCTCTTACTTACCAACTATTATCTTATGTATTTTCATCGTTTAAAATTAAAAAAGGGATAAATATTTTTTGGAAAGTAATTGTTTAGCTTTTATCAATAATACTATTGTATAAATAAACGTGTTTAACGCAATGTTAATATTCTATAAAAAAAACTACCGGTTGGTGAAATAGTACTGTAAAGTCTGTTCATTCTAACTTGTCCTATTTTGTAACGGTAACGGATAGACATACATTGATCTTGGCACAACTTTTTAACAAAATCACTCATTTAAAAATAAAATAATAACAAAGTCCATAATCTATTACAATAAATCGTTATTATATACTGAAACCTTTTGAATCTAGTTATCAGTTGATTTTTAATGCTGCATTTTCAATAAAAAGGAGTGCCAATATTGTTTACCAAATAGGACAAGTTGGGATGAATAGACTTTATGCAGAATGCCTATGTCCTAGGTCAAAAATCTAATAGCGGCATATATTGTATTTATACTGAGCAAAAGCATCTGTCCCCTAGTGATGGTTGTTATTAATTATTTTTGTTTTGAATTATTAATAAAACTATATATATAAATTACTTGATCGTCACTGGATACTTTAATGAGTGAGCCTTTCTGTTTCCCGTAAAAGTTCCGAAGTTTTCACTACTTTTTAACCTGTATTACTTCCGGCTACATGGCGATACTTGGCAGAGAGCGATAAAGACTTGCTTTGATAAATCATAGCGCGCTAATGCACACAAACTCAATTCGAAATTTCAGAGAGAAAACATAGAAGTATAAATGAGAAATGTATAAATAAAAAAATTTACAACAAACAAATTTAATAATCGAATTTCAATACAGGCAATTTTTTTTTTTTTTTTGCGACAATGGATGTTGGTGCTTTTTTATTATAGATTCTTCAATAGATAATTGCTTTTACCTCTTTCAGTGGCGTTTCGGTAGGAATGATCATTTAAGAAGCTTGGACTTCTGTTTCAGCATATATTAACAATTTGAACTCCTCGGCCGTTCAAGGCTTTCAAATGAGTACGCAGCCCCGAAATAGTACGACCAATTCGTGAATATACTTTTTCACACATATTACACTTCGCATGATCTCGATCAATAGGTGTCAAAAATCGCCGTTTTTCAATTTTCTCAAAAATAAAGTTCTAAGTAACTATTTATGACTCGAAACTGTGTCAATTCACTTAATCATTTGCATTGTTTGATGCGAATGCGAGTGTTGATGCGAATGTTTCAAATGATGCAAATCATTCGCATATGCGAATGCGGTTCATTAAAAAAGTGGGATTTTAGTGAAACCTCCTCGAGGCCTTCTTGAGAGGGCACGAAAAGACACCTTCCACTGTTTTGTTTCACTAGCCTACAGTCATGCATATTCAGAAACACTCAGTGGATAATTACCCCCCCCCCCCCCCTATTACTAACTAATATCAACCTCAACAGAAAATATAACAAGAAAACCAAAAGCCTTAAAGTGACGCCTCACGCTTCCACCAAAGAGTCGACTATCATTTAAAAACTTAATTTTTTTCACTAAAAAGAGCATTTTGGACTGATTAACCGCCAGTTTATATCAGTGTAAGTTGGCTTCACACATTACTTAATATCTCCGCTATTTTTGGCAGACTGCAATCTACTATTAGATATATCTAAAGTTATAAATTAGTACGTAAAATCACAGTCAATTCGAATGATAAACATTTAATTCATGCCGATTTTTATTTTTTCGAAATAAAATGTCTTCCATTAGATCCGAGTACACCTCTAAAACATTTTTATAGACACAAAATTGGGTAGCCCAAATTCTACTCGGGATTAAGAAATGGAATTTAAAAAAAGAAAAATATGTCTCCACAACTATTTAATTATTTATTTTAATAATATACCAAAGAATTATTTTTTTATTTATACCAGACCGAAGATCTTTGTAAAGAATAAACACTCGCCCTAAAACATTCTGAAATTCCTATTAAAATAAAAACATGCCAATCGCTACAAAATAGAAAAACGTTCTTTCACAATGTAATTAATTCTGTTAATTTTCTTGTTAAACTGATAAAGGTTTTACTGGTTTAACTGACGACGATTTGGCGACCGTTTGGTAAAACGGTAGCAATCAATGACAATCCTGGGTTTGAGTTCCGGAAAGGGCAGATGTTTGTGCATGAATACGAACATTTACCATTTTATTACATTATCCTGCCTAGTGTGACTATACATCCATGCAGTTTCTTCGCTGACGATAAATCTGTAGTGATACCAAAGAATCCGAGTGGTAATTTTAATAAATATATATAATAATAATACTATTAGTAATATTGCCATGCAGTTTCTTCGCTGACGATAAATCTGTAGTGATACCAAAGAAACCGAGTGGTAATTTTAATATATATATATAATAATAATACTATTAGTAATAATGCCAATAATTTAAATATCAATTTAAATAAAACTAAATATCTACAAGGTAAAGATTATGATTTGACTTTGCTTCTCAATAATGACCCTATAGCCGAGTCAGACGAGGCAGTTTTCTTAGGTATAGTAATTTATAACCAGTGTTTATGGAAGAACTACATCCAAAAAGTATTCACGAAAAAAAAATAGATTCGCTTATGCTTTGTGGAGACTAACGACACAAATAAACCAAAAGTCTTCTTTAATGGCTTATCATGGTTATGTGGTAACGAGCCTAAAATATGGACTATTAATTTGAAGGAATTCATCCCAATTAAATAAGGCTTTTTTAGCCCAAAAACAATGTATACGAGCCATATGTAACGTACCCCTTATGACGTCATGTAAGTAATTGTTTCCAAAGCTGAATCTACTAACTTTTCCATCACTTTTCATTTTTTAAGTGCTGTAGTTTTGTGAAAAGTCATCCCGATATATTTATTTGTGAGAATACAAATACTAGCAGAAGCATAAGACATCGTGGCAAGCTGTTTTTATCTAAAATGCAGAACATACCTTTTTAAGAAGAACTGTTATCCCAGTATTGTGTAAATTAACAATAAATTGCCGCATTTTTTAACTCAACTTAATACACCATATTCAGGAGAAAGCTGTTTGAGTAACTTAAAACGCTCTTGTTGGCAAAATAGACGGACTTTATATAAAGCAACACCTAGACTATAATCTTTTTACAGTGAATAAAAACCATTTCATTTCAATTGTATCTAGGTCATAGGTATTCGTTACCGTAGCGTCTATAACACAAGCCTTACAGATTGTAAGAAATATTATTATCATAAAAACGAATTCTTAAACGTAACACAATAATGAATGATATCTTGGCTCGTAGAAATTGCCGTTCAAAGAACATGTTCCGTCAATTTTATCAACGGTTAGTAATACGTTCAAAAGAAAAATGTATGATTTGTTCAATACAATTAATATACCTAGGTACTTGATTTTTGCGTTATTCATGTCTTCCAGAGTTCATACTGACCTATAATTGTTGAAGCAATAATAGTATTGGAATGATAGAATATAAATTACTTACATAAGGTGAAATGTGATGGTTTTTGAAACATTTATTTCTTATAACTATGAGTCACAATAGCGTTTTTAACATGCATTTTTAATAACGAATAAACGTTAACAATGTCTTCTGTAGATTCTTATGTAGATTACATATTTAAGTATGTAATTAATATTTTAAAACATTTCTTTAGATAGAACATACTTGAGAATGGTTAATTACTATCCTACCTAGTGAAAATGAACCAAAATGGCGTGCTAATGACTTAAAGCTAAACTTTAACTTTAATTTTCCGCACGCCCGCTCCGCCAGGCGTCGCTTCTGAAGCGGAAGTAGTACTGGTTAAAAAGTAGGAATACGTCTTCGGAAACTTTGGCGGGAAACGGAAACGCTCTTTTAATAAAGCTTCCTCTGAGGTAATGTGCGTTTTAGTACAATGTAAAACGCTAGTCATATCCAATCATAATAATCTCAGCCTGATCAATTTCATACTAATTAATAATCTTTTTATTTACTTCAATCGTAAACTAGGGGTAACTATGTTTACAATAAAAATATTTAATAATTGAATGTATCTTAATTTTTCTTTTAAACAAGGCATCATCATACTTTATTTCCTTTGTTTTAAATAACATGCTACGGAATTATGGATGTAAAGTTATTCTTAGTCACTATGCTGAACAGGTTGGGAAGCAGAGGTTTCTAATATAAATATAAATAAGCCAAGTTTCTCCGAGCCGCCCCTAATTTCGCCTCTGGCAATTTCGCATATTACGTTTGCTAAGCTTTGATTGTGTTCATTTTATAAGGGTAGTAACTGACTAAATTTAAGAATAAGGTGTTTTTCCCACTTTTCTGCCAATTGCTTTCTGCAGACCTTCTCTATAAAACTTTTTCTGTGTCAAATTCCACATTCCTCCTTCCCCATAATGTTTTACAACTTTGTTCTCACGTATTAATGTATATATAAAATAAATGCATACCATCATACTCTAGATCATTTAGGCTCCCTGCTCACGTGTATACTAGCTACTCTGGCGTCCGTTAGCTAATCGTCGCTAAGCCGGAAAAATATTTTTTGAGATACGAGGGTAAACGCGAAAAATATATAACGTTGATGTTTTTGCTAGTACTATTTCAAAAAATTACTAATAATAGTTGTTTAGATCGAATGAGATTTTTTCTTACATATGCAGGCATTTAAAAACTTAAAATAACCGATGGTACTTTAAATGTAGCCGGGGTCAATGGCATAACGTGGTTTACGAAGTACGCAGAAGTTCTAGATTTTTTTATGATTCCTAATTGAATATCGACGCTTTCGTAAGTTATCTAATATTCGCAATCGATTCTTATTTTTATTCATAATCATAAGGTCATTATTTATTTATTTTTATGGACCTTTCAAATGTTTTCACATTGCGTTTTTTATCGGTCTGTCGACGCGCGTCAGCAGCGAGTTTCTATTTATTCTACAAAGCAATTTTTTTTTCATATCTAATGGGTTTGTATCGATACAATATCGATACAGATTTAAGCGAGGTACTGAATTTATGCAAGTATTCAAAGATAGAACTTTGAATACTTACATAAATTCGTAGTCAAACTGCATTTGACTCGCGTTAATATCGCGTTTGTATCAATACAAGCGCGAGTATGACGGCGCGTATAAAAAACGTGGTGTGCTAACGCTCTAATGTAATATTAAACGCAGTTTTCGTCAGAAAACCTTACTTGTATTTCCAAAGGTGCGTACAAGTTATCATAATAAAGCATAATTTTGAGGGAACACAAATTTAAAACTATCTACCCTCATACATAAAGATATAAAATTATATAATAGTTTCAAGTCCTCATTATTTTATTATTTTCCTTAGGAAACTTACCAACTATTATATTTTTCATTTTCTGTAGTTATACCAAGATGTAATGATGATGCAAATTTACTTTTTATTTCTTTTTCGTGTAAGTATCTTTTTATATCTTTTTTAAATAAAGTCTTTTAAGCCTTCTATCGAATTAAATGCGGTTACCACTACGTCATAGAGTTAGCTCCTCTTAATATACAGGTTGTCCCAGAACTCAACGTCAAGCCGAAATGGGGTGACAGGATTGATTGTAACCATCATGAGAAAAATCAGAAAAAAATCTATCCCATGCAGTTTGAAAACCTATAAATTTGGTCAAACTGTAACCATTTTTCGGTTATTGTGGTTAATTTTTTATTATTTTTGTTAATTTTAACTTTGGAACCATAACCCTAAATAACAATTCTAGAACCACAGTCAAAAATAATGACACGATTGCCCTCAGTTTTTTAGAATTAAGACTATTTGTCAAACTATTAATTTAAAATTTCAAAAATTTGTCGACTTTGAAAGGCCCTCATTTAAAAAAAAAACTAAAATGCCTTGGCAAGTGCCATTAAAAGTTCACGCATTTAATCAGAATAGTAAAATAGTACAATACTTGTTAGTTTCATACTAAAAAAACGAGTTAAAAATAAAACCTCAAGTAACCCCATTTTTGCTAACCCATTTTACTCAGTTCAAATGTTTTTTTTCGCCTTGTCGGTCGGTAGGTTCTAAATTTTACGGCAAAACGATGAGAGAGATGGATAGTGGCCATGTTTGCCATGAGCGAGCGAGACAAAGTATACTATAGTATTGATAAATATCTACAATAAAGTACGAGTAGTTTATAGTAATTGCGCAAAAAAGACTAACCTTTGTTAGAAGTTTAATATCCGCGAGTGAATTATTTCGCCTTTCGTAATTAATTCGTCTGTTGCTACCCCTTATTCTATATTTTTGTGTTAAAAATGTTCTAAATAAGATAACGATATTGAATTTAATTCTTTCTTTATCATTCCTACTTTATGTGAACAAATGATTGTGTAGACCTATATTCTATTTCTAGTTCTCAATTCTAGACTTTGTTTATTCTCTCTATCCTGTTAGCTCAATAAATTCGAGACGGTCCCAAGTCGCTTTGTTGTTTTTATTTAAAATTAAGTAGCATCTCTAGCGAATAATTGATGGTATACAGCAACGAGGACTGACTTTCAGACACTAAAAGAAAAATAGAAAAATATTAAATTTACTTTCATAATTTAAAAGGTAAACAGTCGCTGTTGACTGTTTTTGTTTCCCGAAATATACAATTTACTTTGTAACAAAACTTTTAAAATGAAAAGTTCTTTAGCATCGTAATGATTTGAAGTAAAAAGAGACAGACACATAAATTATAAGATTTAACGTAGGAGAAAATGAGATAGGAAGCATTATGTACGTGTGTTAATACGTGTTTCGGTGCGCCTAGTACAAAGCTTGAAAAAAGGCATCACAACAACCGTAGTATTTTGTATACGTGTACGTATTATTTTTAAAGTTTCACTTCTACCAAGTGTGAATTGCACACATGCTTTTTTATTATTTACTAGCTTTAACCCGCGGCTTCGCCCGCATTTTTTTTTCCAATAAAAAGTATCCTATGTTACTTCTAATACCTCCAAGAATATATGTACGAAGTTTCATGATGATCGGTTTAGTAGTTTTTGCATGAAAGCATAACAAACAAACTTACATTCACATTTATAATATTAGTAGGGATAAAGTGTTGTTCTTAAAGATATTTGTGGTGTCCTCTATTACTGTCAGGGTATCCATAAAATGAAAGCAGTCAGTAGTTTCACCAAGCAGCACACGCACGTCCGCACCGGCCGACGGTCGAGAGAGCAAATAATGTTCTGTGGCAATGCCCCACTACCGCTGTAGGCCGTGCGTACGGGCGTGTGTCGCTTGCACTTTATTAATACGTCACACCTCTTCCTTTTCAATTGATTCGAATAATTTGAAACAATGAAAAATAATTAAAATACATTTATGTAATTAATATTCTGAAATAGTATATCTTGAATTGTTATTTAACTAAGAAGTATTTTTTTTGAAATTATGTTTTATTACTTGCAGCCAAATACTCTAATCTTACGTGTCCTCTATTTTCTTTGAATACGCCACTCTCCTTTTACCCTTTTTTTTTAGGTGTATCAGTTTTTTTTATATTAATTTATTAAGTTTTCGACGAATCATCAGCTTACAATATTGTTTAATTACAAGCTATATGACTTAAAAAGCTAACAAAGGATTCACACGGAAAAATTGGTCTAGGTATTACTAAAGTGAGCTTACTCAGTGTGTAACCCTAGAAACCCTTTTGTAGTATTTGAATGCTAACTACCCTATTAAGATAAATTATTGTGAATGATAAAATGTCGTTTTATTCGGCTATCTCCTAATTAGGGAGTCACAAATTAATAAAACAATATATATAATTATATATTTATAGCATCATGCAGTGCATATGCAGGAGATGACAATTTTGTTTTATTTAAGTTTCTCTCTAAGTTATGTTCAATTAACCAATTAAGGGTTTTATTCAATCTATTGTTACGTCATCAACGAACAAAATACACGGTTCATTCATAACCTTCGGCAGGTCTATTATGTAAACTAAAAACAAGAGAGTCTTAGGCACTCCCTTGTGATGTTGAGGCATTATAATTTTTAATATCAAATCGAACTCTATAAACTTTTCTACCCATATGATTATAATATTCGATTAGAACATATTGCTGTCTATCTTTTAAATAAGAGATAAACCATTTGTGAGCTGTATTTGGGATACAACCAGTTTATAAATTTTTTATAAACATATTCGAATAGCATATTTTTAATGTCCAATTACTTATTATTTTTTGAATGTATTTGAGAAAAGCTAATAAAGTTGACTGACTGTAATTATTTAGGTCACTTTTTTGGTTATTCTCATGTAATGGTAATCACTGTTGTTTTTTAATGAGTAAGGATAAACTTCTACTTGCAAAGATAATTGCCAGTGAAGGAGAAGGTAAGTTCGACCGCACATTCACAATCAAATGTGAGCGTAGTTCATCAAAACCGTCACTTCTATATTTTTATTTAGTTATTAAATTCTCACTACGATTACATTGTACACTACTGAGTCTACTACCAGTTCGGAAATCCGAGAAGAACTGGCGGAAGAAACTCGGGCAGGGGGACCGACCTCCATCTTACTGTTATTATTTGCAAAGAGAGCTAACTACATCATCAGGTCTTGCAATGTGTGTTTTTGTAGGTATTAATTTATAAATTATTGGATCCCAAGCAGGTGGAACGCTCCAACCATCGTCTCTATTGAAATTTGGATGTTTCTTGATTTCAAAAGCCTCGCGTAGTGTCCTAGGAACAAGTCTTTGTTCTCTAGCGAGAATTTCAGGTTTATCGATACGAATGTAGTAGTTTGGCCCCTCAAAAGCATGCTCACACTCACACACTTCAGACCTAATATCGCGCCTATGTTTTATGTCAGCTACGTGTTCTATAATGCGCGTCCCTATACTTCTCTTTGGTTGTCCGAAGTATGGGAGAACACAGTCACGATCGATTTTGTAGACACCTGCTGCCTGGAGGGGTATATTGCATTTGACCGGTCGTAAGAATTGGCTAATCTTCCTGGCTGGTTTAAAGTAAGTATTAATGGAAACCCGCTTCAGAATGTTCCCAATCTTGTCAGTGATCCCCTTCATGTAGGGAAGGACAGCAGGTTGACGTTCTACTGTGGCTGGTTGGTGCGGCTTCTGTGTCGTAGTTTTGGTACTCGCAACTTTTTATCTTGTAGTACTCGCTTGTCATGCTGAAGCTCAGCAGTCAGATATTGTTAGGCACAGATGCCGTGAGTTCTCTGAAACAAAGATTTCCCAACGGTAGCCAACTGTATAGGATGGTGGTGAGAGTCACCATTTAAATATCTATCGGTATGAGTTGCCTTTCTATACACTGTATGACTAAGGGTTTGATTTAGATTGCTGCTGATTTGAACACTTAGGAAGGCTATTTTATTGTCTGTCATTAATTCCATAGTGACATCAATGCAATCTTGTACAGGTAAGCTTGTGAATAGAGATTGAACATCGAAGCCAACCATAGTTTCATCATCAGTGAGATGTAGGTGTTGTATTTCACTAACAAAATGGTAGGTATGGTGCCTTACTTTGTTTCGATAACAGAAACTCGTCAAGCTTATTGCTTACTATTTTATAAACATCAAAAGTAGCTGTTACTCATTATCATCCCATAAAGTGAAGAGTAGCTCTTTTCTTGACTGTTGTCTACCCCCGTTGTCAAAAGATATATTCCCAGGGTCGTCATCCATTTGTCCCAGCGTAACCCCAGTGACATCGAATTGTCATCGCATTGCAATGGTTCTACGATGGCAGACTGAACATTTTAGGCGACCCAGAACAATGTCTGTACGCCTTTATTTTGCGCCCTTGGCGCCATTGAATATGGTGTGTCACATTTATACCTATGCATTATAACAAATTTAACGGTAACACGCCCAAGTTTCTTTTTAACATGTTATCAGCAGTCTGTACTTGTAACTTGACTTCTATGCATACTGGTATTCTATTATTTATTGTTTGGTTTTGTGTTTCACAACAAGAGACCTATTTTACTATAATAGATGTCATCTAACACCAATAACTCTTTTTCCTTCTTGTACCTACTTCTTATAAATTCCAAAATTTGTATAGTGTATAAATACACCTTGTATGTAATTTCTACATTACATTAACATATTTTTGAAGTCACATAAAAACAATATTTGGTAAAAGTTGCCTTTATTTTATATGTGTTTTCCTACTGGAAATTATTTTATTAATAATAATGTCTGATGCTAATAAATAAAATGTATTGGTATTTTTGTTGATTTATTTTCTTTTATAGACTTGTGTAACTCAGTTATATCCTGGAGCTATATGCCACTCCGGATATATATCTAATCATTTCGTTCAAAATTCTTAGCATATCCAGTATCCAATCCAATCACATGGGTCAATTCCAAATCATTTGGTCAAATACCGTATGGCTAACTACATAACAGATATCGAAAGTGAAAGCGTCGATCGAAAGACTTAGAGCGCCGAAAACGCTTTGTGTTTTCTGTGTTTTCCGATGAACGGTAAAATTCTTAAAACGCGATACTGCTGATTTTGCGTTCGCTCTGACTGAGGTGGCAAGCGTCATTATAAGCGAAACAAGCGCTGCATAAAGTTTTGTTTCTATTAAACGGTAGCAAATTTGAAGCGCTTCATGTGCTCTTATTTTGCGAAATCTTATAAGTCCGGATTTAATAAACAGATGCGGATATTGATAAATATATATAATAACACCTTAGTTGGATATATGGTATGATTTGATATGGTTTCAAAGAATTAAACTACTAGTCCGGATTTATTTATGGATATGGATAATCACTGGATCTATATCTTTTTTAGGAAGAATATAGGATAACTCCGATCTATTTCCGGAGTCACCTTACGCATGTGCATGTGCAGTCAGTTACGCATGTGCAATTCGATAACTTTTAACTTGTATACGATATTTTTTTACATATATAACGGCGAGGCCTCACGCCGGTCATCAGAATGCTCTTTATTATCCAAAAAGAGTTGCAGCGATCTTCAAAATAATAACGTGTATGGATGTAGGATAGACTTCTTTATTATTTAAAATCACTTGCAGTCTAAAATCGCAAATGATGCACGAGATTTCAATGGATGAAAAACGTGGTGATCCCCGAGACGGCGTGACAACCTCCCTTCGTGGCGTTCCAACGAAAAGTAACGTTCTCGCTCGGTATAAGCTATGAAGTAAAAGTTATACCCTTATAGCGTGCTAACGGTCACTATAAACTAACCGTTTCACGCTTATTGCATGCTAACTAAACGTTTACACTTATAGCACGCTGACAGTCTGCTTCTCAAGTCATCTCAGAAACGTTTAGTGTTGCCAACTTGCAACGCCTCTTTAAGGTCACGCCATCTAGGATTTCACTCAGGTACTAACCTGACGTTTTCCATTTGATAAAATCGTACCTTGTAAACAAATCCTTACTGACAAACATTTTTTTAAGCTTAACCTCTACAGTTTATTTTAATCTAATTGAAATAATCGAATGCTTCAACATACATATATAATATTACTAACCTAACCTATTATCCAATGAATATCAAATTCAGAAATAACATTACGTATAATTCCGAAAATATTAGTTGTTTATTTCAGTCATAAGTGTAAAATACTAATGTCTTTTAATATCACTATAAAAGATGAGATAGTTATCGTAGGTAATTATATGTTTGAATGTCTTTACAACGATTTAATTCTAAATCGATGCCCCTTAGCAAAGTCACACCTTTGTGCACCTTGTTACCATTGTCGCACCTTGGCAAAATCACACCTTTGTGCACCTTGTTACCATTGTTGCACCTTGGCAAAATCACACCTTTGTGCACCTTGGCACTATTGTTGCACCTTGGCAATATATTCTTGTACCCCTTGGTACATGTCTTTTCAAATTAATGTATTGTAGTATATCCACTTGTCTGTATAACCTTTATATAAGTTTTGACGTAATAACCATTGAAATTCAAATCGTTGTTTCAGGAATATAAAAAAACTACTTAAAAATCTATTTTTTTTTGTTGTATCATAGTATGTTTATTTAACCCGTATAATGCAATGTAATATTTAACCCGTACATGGTTACTATTAACTAAATTAAAATCTCGATTGATTTAAATCGTAAGTAAGATTAGGTTTGGTGTGGGTAGGTAGCACAAGCCAGAATTATTAAAAGCAAGAACAAGACATTCATTACTAGAATAATATGGCAGAAATAACCGTGAAGGTAATAATAATCTCAACACATACATTATTCAATCGAGTGCTTAATGCTTATTACAAGGTTATAAAGATTTTCTTTATAGCAAAATAGGATGAATTCATATATTTTCTTTTCTTAAAATAAAATAGTTATAAATAATAACACAAGTTCTTTAGAATTGCAATTAACACTGCCGTTATTCAAGTTGATATTTACATTGCTATAGTCAATGATTTTTCAACTCTTCTTAGAATCAAGTGGATAAACTATTTAACATTTTTTTTCTCAATACTATGAGACAGCCTTTTTTGCAGATGGGTTCGTTATCTCCCTCCTTTAATTTGATTTTCACGAGCTAATTTTTCTATACACCAATTACTTGAAGGCTCGTCGCCACGTGTGGTGTCCTCTATTACTGTCAGGGTATCCATAAAATGAAAGCAGTCAGTAGTTTCACCAAGCAGCACACGCACGTCCGCACCGGCCGACGGTCGAGAGAGCAATGCCCCACTACCGCTGTAGGCCGTGCGTACGGGCGTGTGTCGCTTGCACTTTATTAATACGTCACAATATTATTTGACGTCCTATTACTACATAAAATATCCTCTCTAATTATACAGGTAGGTACTCTTTATTAAAAAGTTTACTAACATTTCTAATAAGCCTTTGCATCTTCGAGAATTACCTCTGTTCTCATTAGTTTTTGAATGTACCGTAAAACAAGCACAATTTCAGAGTTAATCTAAATATATAAAAGGCATCGTCTTGAGTATTGATTGATTGACTGACTGACACATAACGTACAGCCTAAAACACTGAACCTAGAAAATTGAAATTTGGAGAGTATGGTTACAAAGGAATAAAATCCCTCGCTAAAAAAAGTTCTTGGAAAACTACCTCTAAAGAGAAGGGTATAAGTTATAGTATGGAAATCTGTTATTTCAAAGTAAGAAACATGAAATTAAATACTCATACTCGATATAATAATAAATGTACATAAGAATAAGCGCTTTCTGTGAATTTGTATGAATACTCGATGTTTTTCAATTTATAAGCAAGAAAATATGTTTCGAGACTTTTGATAAAAATTAAAACCTATTTGTGCTATTCTATATGACTGGCTTTCATTTATATAGTTGTCAAGTAGTTAATTATTTAACTTAATTTAAAGCGACTTAAAGCGTGGGAACAATGACTTCAGGTACAACAATTAAAATTTAAAAATAAGAATTTTAATTAGAATTTTATATAGCCTAATCTAAGTTAGTGAGTCCGCGTGGAACATTGCAACATTACTTTATTGTTTTGAAATAAAACATTTTTTTTCTAAAATAAAAGTAGCCTAAGTTACTCCTTATTACATCAGCTACCTGTTAATAAAAGTCCCGTCAAAATCGGTCCAGCCATTTCAGAGATTAGCCGGAACAAACAGACAAAAATTGTAAAAAATGTTATTTTGGTGTATGTACCGTATATATATTCATATGCATGTAGTAAAAAATGGTTATTTCAATATTACAAACAGACACTCCAATTTTATTTATATGTATAACTATAGATTAACAATTTTTAAACGTGTAAGCGTGTAGACATGTCCAAGTCTCAAGAAGTCCACGGATATTTCAGTAAATACTACTTACATGAAACCAAGTTGAAGGGGTTATTAAATTATTACTTCATTATCCGTTGATCATGCATCATTCATAAATCAGCTCACCATTTATTATCATCTTATGTCGCGTTCTATCAAAACCACCCAACTTTCTTCTAAAAGAATAGATAAAAATGAGAAAAAGAATTGAGACGTTTCGAACTACTCGTAAATTAATGTTATTTTATAACCCGTACTGGTGGGTATAAGTGAGTTAGCCCAAAGTTATAATATCGCCTGACTCTGTACCCCGTCGTTACTGGTACTTCCCCTTTTAATGCCGTGGTGGAAACCATTGATAGAAGTGCAGCTGTGTAGAAACGTAATCCTCAAATCAGAACCATAGTTATGGTCCTCAAGAAATAGACCTTGAGGTGACCTCGGACCCTGAACCACGCCATAAGATGGAATAATTTTTCATTCCAACAAATGTGCAACCATCAACGGCAAAAACTCTTAGAAAATCAGCTTACAACAACTTTGAATACCCCGACAGCTATTGTGCCGTGGAGTTCGCAATCGAATATGGAGATTACAATGACATTGTGAAAAAATGTATCCACGTAAGAAAATATTTTTTCTTCAATTATGTAGGTAGAATCGATGAACTCGCTGTAAAGGAGTCATTTTACAAAATTACATTGTTGAAATACGTGATTTCGATTTACTTATTATGAAAATATATTTCGTGCCTATATTGATTGCGTGGAGTTTTTGAAACAGCTAAATCTAAACGTACCTTATAGGTTATCTCGTCCTTGAAGAACCTTTAGGCTTCAGAATTAATTAGGGCTTCTTTTAAACAATTAACAGAATTAATTACAGTATAACTAGGTAAATCAAAGTCTATTTATACGATGTCTTTTCAAAATCGAAATCGATGAATGTATGTTGTGTTTGTACCCAGGCGTAGTACTCTGTTAAGTTGCTATGTTGCTAATTATTATCCTGATTATTTTTAATATTATTTTCATTGATTAATGTTGTGGCAGCCATTAATTAAGGCAGTATCAAAAATTTATTGCTTAGCTGATAAGTCTATGTCGATGTCATGATAATTATATACTTTGTTGGTTGTCCCTAAGTAAATGACATGAAATATAACAACGATACACCAAACCATAAAAGAAATTACTAAGCACGAGGCTGTATGGGCTTTGTACCCTATGCTTTCCCTTATGAAAAAAAATTTAAACACTATTCAAATGCATTGTATTCATGTTTCCCTCGTTATTTCAGTCTTTACGTCGTCAGCAACCTTACTTAATACGATTTTAATTACTGAATTAATCACTTGAATGCGCTGTTCATTATACATTTTGGGGTTAATAAAGAGCTTAACTAATACCAAATGCGTATATCGTATAAACGTAAAGTTAAAATGAAGTCTCTCAAAATTAGGTTAAAATTAAATTAACTACTTGACAGCTTAATACCTACGTGTAAACCCGCCATAAGTGGGTTAAATGAAGAAGAATTTTTAGTATACTCGTCATTTGTAATGATCACATGAAATTTGTTACTCTACTAATCTCTTTAGCCTGCGTAATGATGGTATTTTTATATGATTACTTATTTGATGAGAGTAGATAATATTAATAATATGAATTTTGTACATCTATTGATCTCTTACTAATACTCTTTCTATGAATATAAGGGCGAAAGTTTGTAATGACTCTTTCGCGCAAAAACTACAGAACGGATTAGGGTGTAGCTTTAGAGTAATATTAATTTAGTTATAGGAAACACAAATAAATATAACTTAACAGATTAACATAACTTTTATTTGCAGCCGGTTATAAGAAGATGGGATCCTCGCACATATGGAGAAAGCAGTATTAAAAAAAGTGAAGTATCGTAAACACGTCATCAGATGGCACTGCTAGGTGAATACTGTTTTGTAACTATGTAAACCCAATAAGATTTCTTAAATTATCATATAAACTTTGTCGACATCGCCCATATATCGCAATCAACATTAGAGTTAAGCGACAAGATTTTAATTTCTTCTACGAGTAGACGGGAAAAAGTTAAAGGGGAAATAATCTAAGCTTATTTCGACGAGATATAAAACTATTTTAAACAAGTGTTCAATTAAAAAAAACGATAAAAGTACAATTAGGTTTCAAAAGGTTGTTTTCTCAATATCGTATTCTTTTCAGGCCGCAACTTCGACTGCCTTAATTGTGGTATAAGTAATTCAGTATATATTTCCCTAAAAGGCTTTCCACAAAACTTTCTCTGCCTTTTTTAATATTTTTTTTTATAAAGTCTCGTTTAGAAATCATACGTTTTTTCTGCTTCCGCAGAAACTTGGAACTGTGTAAATATATATATACCTAGTCCGGCCATAAGTTCTGTTGCAAATGAAAATGCTTTTTTTTATGAAGTAATGTAATATTACTTAAACTTATATATACATATTTATATACACACAAAGTACAATACATTACAAAGTTGAAAATAATACTAGATTTAAAAATCTAAAAATCCCACGTTTTTCAGTGACCAAAAAAGAATAAAATAACCCGGCGGGGCCAAGCGAGGGGCCACTCAAAACGTCCGGTAGGAATCTTTATCTCAAAATTGAGATACAAGATCCCAACCGGACAGATTCTTGTCTGTCCGTTTGGGATCTCAGACAAGCAAACAGACGAGAAAGCGACCTAAGAAAAACGTGGGAAAAAAGAAAAGGTTTTGTGTAACAATATTTATGACCAGACTAGTTAGATATATAATATTTTACCAGCTAACAACCGACCTAAAAAACAGTGAAATTTCTATTAAATGTAATATAGCTTTATCTTTCACAAAAGTAACAGCTTTAATTAAAACAGAACTTTCAAAATAGTTAAACAGCTTTGCAACTTTTCGTGACATAATATCAAAAATTCTGAGATAAATTTCTTCGTCCAACTTTTTCCGCCCAACTTGATCGGAAATGAAAAGCGCTGGGCCTTTTACTCTTGTAATACGTTCAGAGGAACTCTAGAAAATAGTTAAGTACTGTTTCTAACAATAGCAATTTTTCTCACATTCACACAAATAAAATAAATAACCTAACCCTAAGTATTGTGAGGCTTATATTATAAATTTTAGGGACACGAATAGACATACATATGTACATATAAAAGACATGAGAATAGTCGAATTTGTCGATAATCCTCGTAAAGTATATTTTCCAAGGTGATTGAAGTTAAACATTATATTTCCTTATTTTATTATAGGGTTTTATTAAAAATGAATATAAATTCATTCAAAAAGATTTCACAAAGTTCGTTAAATTCGTATTCCGGAAACATGCTCTTTGATCTGTTTGTCAGGAACAAACAAAAAACAGCTCTTTGTTCGAAATAAATTAATGTCACTTAGATAAATAACTCCCCGAAATGTGTTCAGACTGTTTTATCTTTTAATTAATCTGTTTCGATTATGTCCAGCATTTTAAAAAACACCTGAATTATTTTGATTGGATTTGTCAAGGTGTACTTATGTCCAAGCTTGCAGCTGCTGATTCTGTTCGTAATATTGACAGTTGAAGTAAAGCTTTAGTAATTCACGCGTAAAAAGGATTTAAACATATCCTTTCAGTGTTTTACAAGGCTCACTGTTGGGACCCCTATTGTGTTACCATTGTTTTACAGATATTTTTCTTAATTTCTTCTATTTCCAAATGGTAGGAAAATAGAATTGTATTTTTATAATTTTTATATTTTATGCATTTTCAATGCGATCTTATAAGATAAATTATTATAATAGAAAAATACTAGAAAAAATCGATTCGGGTCACAAGTGAATTCTCAGGCGGGAATCGAACCCGGCAACCTTTGGAAATCCGGTCCAATGCTCTCCCAATTGAGCTACCGAGCCTTGCGAACACTCGTCGAAATTTTTCTAGTACCTTCCTGATTTTACGCTGTAGGCCAGCGTTATTTCATCAATGAGAGGAACATCCTCTCGTATTCGAAAGAAACATTTTTACAAATGTTTGGTCAATCGATTAAGATGAAACAGCCATGTTAGATTTATAATTTTTATATTTTATGCATTTTCAATGCGATCTTATAAGATAAATTATTGATCATTGATGAAACAACGCTGGCCTACAGCGTAAAATCAGGAAGGTACTAGAAAATTAGAATTGTATTGTACAGTCAACATCTTCAAAACTGTAAAAGTCTTCCTTTTAATATTGAGCTTTAAGTCCTACATTTAGAGTCAAATATTAAATAAAAAAAATTGACAGCTTGTGGTAGGTTGACTTGCTGTTATCCTTACATAGAAAAGTTAGATTTGGACGTTCTAAAATATTTGCATACGATATTCACTCATTAAAAAAATGTGCCTTAAAATGTCCCAGTTTTGTTCTCACGCCAAAAATGACGCCATTTTTATAGCAAAACGAACATGTGGATGTGTTATAAATATATCATATCGTCTTACTTGTAATTGGTTTGTATGGACTTATCTATATGGGACAAACATTTAAAAGTATAGAATCCATCGTTAAACACTAGGTATGTTGGGGCCATGAAATGTGGGCGCGATAATAAATCTGCATTGTGTAAGCAAGCTTTTAAAGGACACAACTGACAAACAAGAAATCCTTTCTAGGAACAAGGGTTTGTTCTCAGAAAGTTATGTGAGTATATTGAAAAGGCTTATTGAAAAGTGTTTTTATAGTATAAAATAATATTTAGATTTTAAGGACAATATATAATGAGATTGTAAGATTTGATAGTTTTGACATACATACCATGCTTATAATAAAATTGTAAAATAATTAAAATTTGCACGCCTGCCTAGCAGGCTGATCACATGACCAAATTTTTTTTTACCTTATTGTTAATATAATATGTGCTCATGTAAATAAATGATGATTTGATTCGATTTGAGATCATTAATTAATCTCCTCTACCTAAGCTATTCTGTAAAAAAAAACTGATAATAAAATAAACGAGTTTCGCTTTACGCTACAGAATTACAATAAGCAAACGTAAAAGTGTAACAACTAAAAATAAGCATTAAGCTGAACTTTGCGTGGGAAGAAGCAATGACCTGAGTAAGATGTTATCTAATATTGGATGTTTTATTTAGTTCTTAAATTTCCGCGAAAATTACACATTTGAATAAAGCACTTTTTTACGGATTTTGCTCATATTTTATTTTATATTTAATCCTGACGTTTCGACTCCTTTACAGGAGTCATGATCACAGTCGTGATATCTTATAAATCTTATATCTTAGACATCCTGTGATCACGACTCCTATAAAGGAGTCGAAACGTCAGGATTAAATATAAAATAAAATATGAGCAAAATCCGTAAAAAAGTGTTTTATTCAAATTGGATGTTTTGTTATCTAAAATTATGTATTTACAAAATAAAGTGTTTCATCCAATTACAACACTCCAACTTTATATTATATCACATACATTGTTATGAACCCGAGTTAAGTAGCTACTGCTACAATTCAGAATCAAAGACGGTATCACAACACCCAGACCCGAGCCAATATAGAAAAGTTCGTTTCTTACATTGACCCGGCATGGGATCGAACCCGGGACCTCGGAATGGTGTTACCATGAAAAGCGGTATTCGAGTAATTCAACCACGGAAGTCGTCATATTATAAATGTAAACTAAGTTTAAACCAGAGCCAAATGTCTTGTAATGGCAGTTATTCTTAATTTGCATTTGGGGTCACTAATAAATTTCTCGCTTCGGGAAATATTTACGAAGGAAAGCGAAGAGATTGCTCGTGGACACTCAGAACGTCTAATTAAAGCCATTCTCCTAAAACAACAAGTGATGTATACTTATCTATCTGTACGGGGTGGAATTTTTTAACCGCACCTGGAGGGAAAGTTATATAAATACTGGAGATACCAAATTATAATTATAGGAAAACATTCTTAATTTTAAAAAGAACCAGAACAACCATCAACCAATTGAAAGAACGTTTGCTACGCCAAGCTATAGAACCAACACTAATGAACCTCTTACACCTTGTTTTAGTGTAGTGTAGTTTTTATTCCACTATATGGAAGATTTCGGAAAAAAGACAAAGTGATAATGTTTCTAAAATTGATCAAACACTGTGATGGATTTTTCCTCCAAATCCGTATAAAATATAATATATAAATAATATTTGATCCTACAAAAGGAGTTAGACATTTTCAAAAAAGGGTGCAAGTATGGTCTTTAAAAGCTTCATGTAATACGGTCTTACTTTCAACGATGTTTTAATAATGAAAATCGTTTTATAAACAGTCTGTAGTTAAGTACTATTTGCTATACATGCATTGTCATCATAAATACCGTAAACATACATAAACACATCCCAAGAAAGGTAAGGAAACTACCAATGTACTGTTTTAAGAAATATTAAAAGCAGGGCTAATTGGAAATGAAGTGAAAAGCTTCTACAAACTGAACGAATTTTTTTCTCAGTGAGGAGTGAAATGTTTGGTTACGAATGGTACACTTATGTGTTTTGTTTGTGTATTGTTTGTCTGTATTATATTAATCTTACTGACTTCAGATTTTGACATGGTATTAATAAATGTGATATAATCTTATTGATAATTGAGTATTAAATTATTAAATATACCGGATATTAATATAATATAATGAAGTCTTATTAACTTATAATTAAATATAGTTAATAAAATTTTGATATTCTTAGCAAATATATATTTCTTTTCATTAACTGGCCATTTTCCTCAAATAAAATTTGTAAGTAACTATTAAAAATAAAATTTTAAACTTTTTATATTGCTTGTACTAGCAATCTAATTACGAAAGTTTCGAAAACTCCAACTTTGGACAGTTCCATCCTATACAATAAAATTACCGGAAACCTATTCTTCTAAGTTCCGTTTCTTGTCCGTGCCCAAGAATGGATCACATAATTAAATTTTCTACTAAGTATACTAATGTCTTTGGATTTTAAGTAAACATTTGTGAAAATGTAAATTAAACTCTTATTTTTATAAATTATTTTAATATACTATATTCAATATAGTAAATAATTCATTCTAAATGCCCTTTCTACGGAATAACCTAATTTGCGTGTTACGTTACAAAATTGTCGTACAGCAGTTCTAAAACACATTGCAACCGACCTCATTGCATGAAATAGGAACCATAGAGTATTTTTGTATATACAGATAGAAACTAATCAAAAGCTGTGCAGGGATAGAAGTGTATAATTCTCGACATAATTATCCAACTTCCATAGTTTACTAGTTTCCTTCATCACTTAACTTTATGTTCTAAAAGTTTAATAAATCTATTGCTTCGTACATATATACAACAAAACTTTTCCAATTTGATACCGTAACATGATACGTTCTAGGAGTAGCACTAAACAATTAATTACAGTAACAATAATAAAAAAAAATATTTTTTTACATTCACACCATTCAGCCTAGAACAAAGTAAGCACTGTAAGGCTTGCATTATGGTTACTAGGTTAACGGATAAATATTAATATATCTTAAATAAATAAGTTAGGTATACCAATTTTACTTTTTATAAGTACCTACCCATGACTTTGGTTCAAATGTTTGCATTCATCATACAACCATCTGCCCCTTCCACGACTCGAACCCACGAGCCTCGGTGCGAAAGGCAGGATCGTTGCCGTTGTACTAAACGGTCTTCAATTATTTTTATCAAAAAGATAGAAATTTCCGTCACATAATACACTTTAAAGTGTATAATTTCTGTGTACAGTTTTTATCAAACTATTATTTTTACTTTACACACTCAAAAATCGTTAACTATTAGTGACTGTTAAGTACTCTCCTCTTTTATAACTAAATTTTGAATTTATTTATTTTTATATTCAGTGTAGCTAATGTATTTTATATTAATAATTGCAATTATTTTCGTTTACTTATTGTTATATGATACACACCGGCTAATGTCTGGCCTCAGGCGGAAATGTCAATGTCATCCACTATCCGGGAGGCTACCATTGCTCAAACAACTACAGCGGTACCGAGATATCGATTTTAAACAAAACTTTGAAAGAGAATATTATAAAAACAGCCAGTACTGTTTAAAGTGCTATATAGTTTTAAAAAGTGACTGATTATTTGAACATTAAATTTCGAATAGATTTAACTCATCCATTACTATATGCTAACGGTCAATAAAATGAGAGAGAGACCCGTATATTTTGTAAACACTAAACGCACCCTATCTCCGCTGCAAAAAAAGTTAATATCCGTTGACCTGGTATTGGCTAAAAAGCTGAGTGTCACTCAAAGTGGCCTGGATCGCGGACAGGATAGAGAGGGCACGAATTTAATGCGGCACGTTTTTCCTTTCTGCTAAAAGTTGTAAAAGCTGTCAAGAACTGTGAACTACGTTATGACACTACAAATAATACTATGAATAAACTGTAGGTACCTATTTAGTTCTTACACTTCCTCGCTCTTTACACATTTGAATAAAACAACTTTTTTACGGATTTTGCGCATAATTTATTTTATATTTAATCCTGACGTTTCGACTCCTTTACAGCAGCCGTGATCACAGGATGACTAAGGTAATGGTCGTTATATATGTTCTAGTACCTTCACAATATTTTGATCGGGCATATTCCTAATTGTTAAAATTATATATAAATCAATTAAATGTAAAATAATGTAAAAATGAAAAATATATTATGCGCAAAATTCGTAGTAATAATGGGTTGATATATATGTACCATATGAACTAGTAATGGTAATAAGTATTATAGTATATTATATTATAGTGTATTATAGTATATTATAGTATTATACTAGATTATGTATTATATTATAATAATTTGAAGAATGTATATCTTATACAACTTGGTATTATCTCTTAACTCTTTGATGATAAATAAAACGGTTTTGACAGGGGCGTATTTACCCTAGGGCCAGGGGGCTATGGCCCGACTCGGCAGGCTGCGAGGGGTGGCGAAGCCGAAGGCGTCTTTTATTGTCAAGCTTAACCCAAAGCCCAACAATTGTTTACAATACCGTCAGTACCTACCAACAAGTGCCTAAATTACATTTGCGTTCAAGAATAATCATACATTTAATTTAATTTAGGTAAATAAGATACAGCGTCTGAGGCAGAAGTTAAAAGGAATCCAGTAAAACTTCAAAATGTATACCCGTTACATCTCGCGGTAGACCTACAAGACGAATGTGTTCCATTGAAACATTTCTTGACAGCCTATAAAAAGAGCATGAGTCTGAGGCAACTTAGCTTATTTATAAAATAAAGAAGTTAAAAGAAGCTTTCCCATATGGGATAAATAAATTTAAACATATTTATCCCATATGGGAAACATACGGAACATATGTTAAGATTGCATTGTGCATTTTTCTTTGCACCGCAGTGACGAATAGTAGTGCAGAACATTTGTTATCTGTAAATTAAGCAGAGAACGCTTATACTGGAACGTTAATAATTCTTTATCCTATATATTTAAAGTATAAGTTTTTAATTGCCAGAAAAATATAACAAACAAGTGGACACATTTTTTAGAACCTTTTGCAAGCAAACAATAACGACTTTTTGTCTATTACAATATCTAAAATTAAATTCAATTTATTAGACCAACATAATGACGTTTTGTTTCGCTATATTATTTCTATTTGATTTTTAGTATTTTATTAAAACACATGTAAAAAGACTTTTTTCCCATTATGCATTCAATTACGTTTAAAAAGTAATTCTTACACATTTCAATTCATAAAGACATTTGGTGATACACTTACGTTCGTTATTATTTAAATACTAGCTACCCGCCCCGGCTTCGCACGGATGCAATGCTCTACTATATTATGCATGTTTTGTACATATAAACCTTCCTCTTGAATTACTCTAACTATTAAAAAAACCGCATCAAAATCCGTTGCGTAGTTTTAAAGATTTAAGCATACATCCCTATGTATATATATAGGGATAGAGAAAGCGAGTTTGTTTTATACTATGAAGTGACATGTGCACTTTGTAAAGGTCGTGTCTATCTTTCGTATCTATCTTATCGAAATTATAAGTTTATGCAAAAAAAATATAATCCGACGTAGATAATAATACCTTACGCTATATACCCATGGTCTCTTCGTATCATGTATTCAAATTAAGCTTCAAAAAGCAACGTCTTCATCTGACATGTGAAAATGAGGCAAGATTCCACTAACGCACCGAGCTAGACGCGAAAGTTTCATTAAACTACCGTGTTAAGAACCACGAGCAGCAATTTTAACATATCTTAGTAAAGTTCTGAAGCTATCCTATTCCCCTTTAATAAGTATCACATTCGCGAAGCCGACGATGCTTTGCGTTCGTTCAAGTTACCTACAATTGACTTTGTTTGTTTTTCCAGAGTTGTTTACTCAGCCCTCCTTCCGTCTTTAACGGACGCTAAAAATAGGCTCGCAGCACTCATTGCCCCCATTAAATGCTCCGAGTACGGTCCGGTGACGTGGACAAAGAATATTCAGGGACACTTGGGGCCACTAGAGCCTCTAATGTCCTGGGCGGTCATTTGACATATACTATAGGAACGAAGGTTAGGCAAGGCTTTAATGAGCAAAAAGATACGCCACACAAAAGTCTATGTTCGATATTTAAAAACTCATTAGTTACACATTAATGTAACTTGGTTTAAAGAATCTCTTTCACTACGTATTTCTCCACGAGGTACAAGTGAACTTTAAAATAAACGGGATCAACGTCCTAAGGTGCCTTTCTTAGAACACTCAATATTGAAAATTTAGTAATTATCGGGGTAGCGATAGGAAACAAATGAATGCGAGTAAGTGTACTCCATTTGAATAAAATGAAAAATAACAGAATAGGTATCATGCATGTAATTTAAAAAAATCTAATATTTTTAAAAATATTCTTCAAATATGTAATCTCTGTCTGACGGCATTCGTTAAAATCGATAATATCTGTTATTTTTAAGATTTTTTTTGGTTGTAAATTATGCATTAACGAAAGTTTTCAAAACAAACTGAACGCCTTCCCATTGGTTGTGACGTCACATGACATGAAGCCATGCATTTGCCGGCAACATATATCATTACAATGTATCTAGATTCACCTATAGTAACGTGGCGACCTTATGTGACGTCATTCAAATGGCGGCTGTTTAAATTGCAATTCATCCACTGACCCAAGAGAATAATTATTTAACAAAAAATAATTCTACAATTTTTTTATAGTATTTTTCTAATAAAAATTACTTGATTTAACGATTTATACATTAAAAAAAAAACATGCAAGAAACCTATTTTCAAGTTTAGACTACTTTCTCAAGGGTCGGTCATCGGCGAAAAACTTGTTATTTCAAACTTCTTCATGGTTATTTTTAATTTTATTCAAATGGAGTACACTTACTCGCATTCATTTGTTTCCTATCGCTACCCCGATAATTACTCAATTTTCAATATTGCGTGTTCTATAACGACCTTTCAAATACATTGTCAAAAAACACACATTTTATTTTTAGCTTATACTTAAATGTTAATATCGGGGCTCATATAATTTTCTGTAAAATAATGTAGGATAGTAAATTTCCTATTTTATTGCTTTGTTAAACTACATAGTTGTTTGGATGAGTATATATATCCTTATATATTTATAAGGATATATATACTAATCAACCAACCTATGTGTTACACCACCAGTAGTAAAACTAGATTCAAAAATCTAAAAATCCCACGTTTTTCAGTGACCAAAAAAGAAAAGAAAAGGGGTGCATGTTACTTATGGAGATGTAATGAGATGTATGATATGCATAGATGTTGAGAGTATTTGTAAAGATGCGCCCCCACGTTTTGAGTGGCCCCTCGCTTGGCCCCGCCGGGTTATTTTATTCTTTTTTGGTCACTGAAAAAACGTGTAATTTTTAGATTTTTAAATCTAGTATTATTTTATTCTTATTAATTATTAACTCAACGAAATAACCATGTGTTACGCAACAATCGGATAAGCCCCATACAAAAGTGAAAGTTGCCGAAAGTTGACCTGAAAGTGCACCTAAAAAGTTGAAAGTTGTTTAAGCGTGCATTGTCATCGAGTTCTGAGCTACCCTGAAAGTTTCAACTCGCTAGGTGGTCGGGAAGTGCCTCAAAATTGAGATACAAGATTCCAACCGGACAGACAAGACGACAGACAAGAAAGCGACCTAAGAAAAACGAGGGAAAAATGGAGGTGAGATAAGTTGGACCAGACCGTCAAAACTTATTCCTTTAGTATTAAGATATATCATATAAATATGAACTCGAACACAATAATAACGTTTGCACATATCAAAACTTACACCGAGGTCTTGTCTCTGGAGAACACTAGATAGTTGAATACATTTAATAGCAAATCAACCTAAATTGAATTTTCAAATTACTCCAATCAATTTTCAGCTTAAAGTTTAACATATAGAGTTCAATATCAATTAAGAATATTAGTAGGTTGAAGTGCTGTTCTCCATATTTACACAATTGATTTGTATTAATTAATTTTGACAGGATTTCATCTATCATATTACGAAGAGGTAAAGTTTGTTAGTTTCTAAGTTTCATTGTAGGAAGTAATCTCCCATATTACTAATCCTAAATATTGCATCAAGATTTAGAATAGACTGGGAATGGACTTTGGCAAGTTAGACATAAAATTATCCCTTTAAAATAAAAGGGCTTTTACGATCGTGTTTTAATGGTGAAGAAGACGAGCAATGTGCACGACGGGGTAATTTAACAATTAGTGTGATTTTATCTCAGTAATATATTTTTTATTAAAAAAACAAAAAGAAGTATTTTTTCCTGGCCCATTAACCAACATCACATAAGAAATATATTTAGGTTTTTAGTAAGTACACTGAATAATAAGATAAGTGTAAAAACTTCAAACAACTATGCGGGCGAAGTCGCTCGGATAATCTAATAAATCATATTTTTGATTAGTTTTCTTATTGATCAATTTTTATACGAGAGATCGTTTAATTAATAGTAAAGTTTGCCGAATAGTTAACGGCAAAAAGAAAAAAAATTGTGATTGAGATATATGTTCCGAGATTATTTTACATAGCGGCCCGTCCCAACTTCCCCCGGACTAAACAACATATAAACGGTTTAGCCTACTTCTATCAGGAATAATGTTCTTTTCAACTGAATAAAGGTTTTTCCAAATAGGTTCCACTGAATCTATTCCGAAGATTATCCTCCACGTCTAAACATGCTATCAAAATCTACTCTCTTTCCGGTAGTTCCTATTTGGTCTGTGAAACATGACGTGATCAGACGAAACTATACAATTTCGTCCCTAATTGTTACATAGAACTATATACTAGCGTTTCAACTGAGTCTATTGTCATAAATAATATGGAAATCATATTTTTCCAAAATCTTTTGAGTCTAGAACTTATGACGTTGAAAATTAAAATTTTTCTATCATATTAATTAATATACATTCTTTGTTTTTGTGGCATAGAACCATTTGACAAATAAAATCTTTACATGTCCTATTGTACAAAATAGAAAAAAACATAATAATGTTCCATAGGACAACAAAGAACTATCCTCTCTCTTTGTAAATGCAGATTAGCTTGTTGTTTTATAGAGTTTCTCTATATTTCGTACAATTCATTTCAAAGTGAAGTATTTGAGGGAATAGAATAGGGTTGTCATTAAATCATTATGTAAGACATATTAATTTATAGATATGAATGAAATATAAATATAACTATACTATTAATAATTATATAATTAGTTTCACCTAGTTTAATTATGTAACATAAATAAATAGACAATTTAGTGCCTATACGTTATAAAATGACATTGAAAAGTTGATAGTTTGGAGAATTCTCCACCCTCCATGTCTAAAATGATGCCTAAACATAAAAAAATTATCACTTCGAAAAAACTCATACTGTAAGAATAAAGTTTTTAATTTTGAACAAATCTTTACAATGTTATATTATCGAGAGATTGACGACGTCACTAAGTTGATGAAACAACTCCGGCTTCTTAACGAGCTTACTGGGTACTGGCGTAATCAATTACGGGCTCGTAATTAGCAAACTAACAAACTGGGCAAGTTGGTATCAAATGATTTGAAAACTGTTGCTTTCCCTTAATGAATAAACAAATAAATCTGTGCGTCTTGTGTAAACTGATAAATCTCAAAATTGTTAACTTTACAGTAGAGTAGTTTTTGTGTTTAAAAATCATAAAAATTGTTAGCATAATCATTATACAAAAATATTAACACAGTTTGTATTACTTTTGTATTGTTTATAAACTATTAAGTTCTTAAAATCGTTCTATAGAACAAAAGATATTAAAAAAAAACTATTTTTTTGTATCAAAACACAACAAATGAGTGATCGCGTATAATGATTCTTAATTAGTTGTACCATATTACACTTTATGTGAAGCAGTGGTGAAAGGTAATATTGTTTTGTTGTCAGGTAACTTAACTAAACATGTATCAAATGACACTTTATTAGAAAGTTATAAATATATGTGCATAACGAAATTATTTGAGATATATCTTTATACACATTTTTTAATGTATGACTTGATTATTGTAGACGATACATGTCAACATGTATTTATTTACAGAAAACTATTTTTCAAAACAGGTTAATCTACTTTAGATGTACCATACGATCACGGCAAATAAGAGATGTATCTAAATGTTAATAAGACAGAAAAATAGAGGATATTTTTGTGATGAAGGCGCATGAATAATATTAAATTCGATATAAGTCGACTTGTATCACTTTTCAAAGGACACACAGAAATTAAGACGAAAAGTACTAAGGTAGTCAACGCAAATATGACAGTCTGAAGTGAATTATGAGTGCCCATTTGTAGTGTCTTGTGGTGGCTGGCAGAATAGAATAGCATCAACCTCTCACATTTAAGGGTGTCGCAAGAGGCGACTGATGATACCGACTACTTCATCACAAAATGGGCAGCAGAGTTCTCCGAATTTTGAACTATTTTTGATTTTGTATGTATTATATATGAGTTATCGTCGCAAAACCAAGAAATCGACATTTTCCGGCGCAATTTGTACTCGTTTCGTTGCAGTATTGATAAAAGACTGTGCCCATTCTAGTTTACGCTTAATATTATGTTTTATCGGTATTTCAATATTACCAGTATTTAAAGTTTTTAATTTTTATTAACATTTATTTGATTTTAAAGTCATACTATCTATTATATACCTGAATTTTAATTGCAATAATGAATTTATATTTAATCAAATAGTGCATATATTGTGTTAACCCCGATTATAAATTTAATTTTATACCGTAATTTTAAATGTATTTAAGTTATGTTCAACTTGGTAACCATCCGTTTATGCCTGCTATGTACACTGTGAAGGGTTAGAGTCTAGTACTCATTTAATTTAATTTATTATTATTATGGATTAATCAACTGTAACCTGTTTGTATACTAAATAAATAAAATAAAATAAATCTCCAGGACAAGACTTCCGTAAACTTTTCGAAACACAGCACATCTACACAGACGTATTGTATTTCTTTTCATATAAGGTGCCCGTTATGAAAAAAATATGAAAACTAAATTTCAGTCATAGAATGACAGCTTTACGTTTGTTTGTGCGCAACCTTTTACGCGCACCTTTCACTTTTATTTTGAAGTTTTCTTTTATTATTTTCTATGCCTGTTCAAAGACAATCAATCGTTGTTAAGGAGTAAACTCCAATCGTGCGTTGGAGCTGACACGCACACTTTTTAGGGTTCCATTCCTCGAAAGGAAAAACGGAACCCTTATAGGATCACTTTGTTGTCTGTCCGTCCGTCTGTCTGTCTGTCAAGACCTTTTTTCTCATAAACGCGTGGACTTATCAAGCTGAAATTTATATCAAATACTCAAATCTACTGTCCCTTAGAGTTGTGAAAAAATCAAACTTCTAAGCCAACACAATCAAAAGATACAGCCGTTTATGCCGCAAAATTCCATAAGTTTTCAACACTCGCAAGGGAATCAAAACCTACAGAGTACTTCACGTGAACTCAGAATCTTGAAATTTGGTACGAAGCAACGTCTTATAGCACAGACGAAAAATTGCGAAAGCCGTAAATTTTTAGTTACATCGTATTATAAAAATATATATATAATATTTTACGGAACCCTCTTTTTTATCTTATAAGGCCTCGTAATAGTTTGCTAAATCATCAACGGCCTTGTATTATGAAACAATATGTAATTATCATGAAAAGCATTTTCAACGAATATTTTTTAATATTTTTTTTCAACGAATAAACTTCAATATAAATTTTACGTACTGAGTTCTATAGCTATTTATGACTCTTAAATTGACACCTTTACACAAAATGATAGTTCCGCAAAAGCAAAAGTCCAAGTTAGTAAAACCAAATGATGAATTAGGGACAAACAATATAAGCAATATTTTATGAGTGGGCGTGTGAAACGATAATGCTTATGAAATTCCGAAGCAGGGGCGTTGATGACATAATAGAATAACGGCCGAAGTGTTCAGGGACGTGTCACGCTCACGGCTAACTCGATTATCCCGTATGTGGCCGTGAGTGAATGCATCATGCGATCACCGTATCTGTTCCTCCTGACAATCGAGTTAGCCTTATAACTAATATGTTCCTGACATATACACTAGTGTAAATAATATTATAGCTTACTCAGGTCAGGTGCAGCAGACGGAGACGATAACCAAAATTACAGTTATAAAATTAGGTAAACATTCTTGAAATATACAGTACAATGAAAGTCATATTAAGGGACTGTCTTAATAAATCTCCATAACCACTTGTCAGTCCGCTACCGCGCGCCCCACCCCTCTCAACAACCCCAATGCTGCGCGAATTATGAAAAAAAATGTTGGCCGTCGGACTCTTAGATAAAATTGCTCATTTTCTTGCTAATTAATGAAGCTAGGACCAAAACAATACCACAGAATATAGGGATCTCTGTAACGCAAAAATTAACCCTAATTTAAAAAAAACAGCAGGTCACGCAGAATTCTGAATATAGTGGCAATTGCTACCAGAGACCGACGAAGGGTGTTAGCTATCGGTAGCAATCGCTACCGTGGACTGACAAGTGGATAGTGATCAATTAATATTGAAATATCTAAAGTTCCTATAAATTAAATTTTCTCAGTTTATTATGTCCTGGGTTCAAATCCCGGAAGGGGCAGATGTTTGTATGATGAATACGAGCATTTGTACCTGAGTCATGGGTGTTTATATATATTTCTATGAATATTACATATTTATGTATCATATATGTATGTCTATCCGTTACCCTAGTATCCATAACACAAGCCTTTCAGTGCTCACTTTGGGCTAGGCTAATTGGTGTGAATGTATGAAATATTTATTTATTTAAAAAAAATAAAAATGCGTGAAATATTGAATGTTATCAATTAAATAACTGTTTTGATGATTTTGATTAAGTTGACCCTTGGAGCTTTTATTTTTTTTAAACCTAAATTCTACTATGACCAGATTCTATTTCTAATAACATAAAGTATTTTTAATACGGAATTTCATTTTACAAAAAATATTATATGACTTTTAATATCTGTTTCTTGATTGACGTGACGCTAACGATTACCGTCTCATAATTACGAGTAAGGTTTTATGATATAAATGATTCAAAGAAATGTTATTTTTGTAGTTAGATGCGATAAAGTGAAGAGTTCCCCAAAATAAACCTAGACTCCTAAAGTAGACCACAAAACAAAACATTAACTCAAAACTTTATAACTGCTGTGTCGGATATCAATAAAACTTTATATTTCAGTGTATTTTTATATGACTTATATAACTTAGGTTTTTTTAAACCTGTATTTTCAACTTAGATAAATACAAAATACTTTTATTGCTGAGTTGTTCAACAACTTATTGAATACAACAAATGTACTTCTCATCATTTTAAATGTGTCTTTATAAACATTGCGCGCTTCGTTATTTTTTAGGTATTATATGCTTTTATTCTGACGACCGTCTGGTGCAACGGTAACGATCTTGCCTTTCGCACCAATGGTTCTGGGTTCGAAACCTCCAAAGGGCAGACGTTTGTGTTATGAATACGAGTATTCGTACCCGAGTCATGATTCTATTCCATTTCATATATATTATCTTTCTATACATATTACATATCTATGCATTATATATATACGTCTATTCGTTACCTTGGTATTCATAACACAAGCCTTACAGTGATTACTTTCAGCTAGGCTAATTAATGTGAATGTAAGATATATTACATATTATTATTATTCTATTCGAACTTTAGCCTAGTATGAATACGCTCGGGATACGTCCAAATTACATTACGCAGACTCCTAGATTCTATGTTGTATCATTTTACTATTGCGCAATCTTAATATTGTATGAAATGTCAATCAATTTTGATCAATCACGTAGGTACGGAAGTTCAGAAAACATATCGAGAAACATAAATTGCATCTGTAACTTGTTAATGTTTCCAACCAATAACTACATTGCAGATAACAATATAAACTCCAAACTAGATATGCTAATCGCTAACTACATAAGTGTTATATTAGCTCGTATTTTGTTAATGATCAAGAACGGGGGCCAAGACAGTATCCACGATGGAACGAGCTAACCCAGAAGGTGCATATTCATCCTGACTTTATTTGTACTTTGAAAATGCATATGGTGTTGACCTTTGCTCATGCGTTATTATTTGTATTTGCGTTATTATCTCATTTTTAAATTAAGAACAAATGAGTTTTATAGTTGGTCAAACAAAATAATTAAAATAAAACTAGACTCAAATGACGACGTCCGTGGTCGAGTGGCTTGCCTACCGATTTTCATGGTATCGCCACTCTGAGGCCGGCCGGGTCAAACGAACTGTTCTATATTGGCTCGTTTGTGGTACCGTCGGTGTTTCTGAATACAGACTTATGCCCGTTTTCACCATCAATCCCTAAACAAATCCCTAAATAGGTATCCCCTAAGCAAAGTGATCCCCTAAACCGCTCCCTTACCTAAGTTCGTTTTCACTTAGGTCACTTTGTTAGGTTGTTAGGTGACGTTTCTTTTTTGTTGCTAGTGTCGTTTTGTTATCGGTATTTAACGTTCAAACTATTTTGATAAGTATTTTCTGTATTTTACGAAATAAAGTGAAATAAAACTAAAATTATGTCATAGTTTATCGATAGCGAAATTCTTTTCTATATTATAATGTCACAATATAATAATAAAATTAATTTTGTAATATTTATGTATACAGTATGATTAACTCCTTTGCCTAAAAAAAATATCTGACGTGTGTGACAGATGTTTGATATTCGTTTTTTATGTTACTTTTCACTGAGCTAGGAATCACTACGTTTTATTACTTTTTACTTTGATTTTGCTTGCTTACATTCGTTCGATTTAATTTTGTATCTTTTTCTTTGTCAAATTAATATACTTATTAACGAAAATGGCAGAGAAACGTAAAAGAGGACAAAACTTTTCTCTCGAAGAAAAGGACAAATTAATAAAGATAATAGTATCCCACAAAGACACGATTTTAAATAAGAAGACTGATGGAACAACAAATGAAGCGAAAAATCTTGCATGGATATCTGTGACAAATACCTTTAACTCGACAGCTTCTATTTACAGGTGAATATTTTCTCTTTATTTGACAATTATATGAAATATGCGTAACATTTATTTAATACAAACGTAACATTGTAATACTAGGTACTTATTAATAATACTACGGCTTTAAATTGCAGAAACAAGGAGTCACTCATTAAAGTATGGGAGAAGTTGAAATTGGAAAGTAAATTATATTATAATAATGCAAAACAGAGTTGCACCAAGACAGGTGGTGGGCCATCTATTATTAAAATAGACCCAGTGCTGGAACAAGTGTGTGTCCTTTTAGGTAGAAGTTGTACGGGTGTATTGGGTGTCTCTGATTGTGACGCAGATGAGGGCACTAGTGAGATGCTTCCCAAAGTAATATGTCTCGAGGATGCATCCACTAGTAGTACCACCACGCGTAGAGTATATTTGTCCCTACCGTTTTAAGTATATTTTTTGATAAATCGAATTTAAGTGCTAATTATTAAGTAATAGCAAATCCCTGTCTCCTGTTGGGATCACTCTTCACAAAATGTAAGTTTGTTTAATCTTTATTATACTCGCGCCTGGACTAGATTACTATTATTCACACATATAGATTTAGACAGTTATACAAGAACTTGTTGAAAAAGATATGTTTATTACTTCTAAATAATTTCTTGAACATAAACAAATCATTGAATAATAATGCTTTAAACAATATAGATCGTGCTAAAGCCATAGCATGTTTCCAGAAGGTAGCGTCTCTTTGATAGAAGCGAGCAAATTTTTGTGAGTGGAGCGGATTCCAACCAGCAATGCTGCAGATGGTGTCATTGCAAACGCCGCGCCGGCGCCGAATCATAGCGCGCGTTACGTCGAGGCATAATACATGGTCGCGTAGATCTCGCACTTGCTCAGAATATGCTTCAACCAGCAACTGAGTGCCAACATGGTTGTATGATTTTTTATTCTAATAAACAAATAATCTGATAATATATTTTTTATTTTTTACTTTCACGATGCCATATTTCTATAACATTTTAAATACGCCTACCAGACGTCTGCCAGCGTCTCCGTAGTTCAGCAGTCAGAGCAGTCGCCAAGGATAGCGAAAGGTCATAGGTTCAAATCCTACCTGAGGGCCCCAAAGATGTAGTTATTTTTAAAAGCTTATTTTAAATCTTATCAAAAATCTTATTTTCTTATACTTGAAATTCTGGCCTAATAACATGTTAAGATCTTTCGTTCGTAACAAAAGCCGATGTAAGATATTTGCTTTCCACCAGAGTCGAGATGTTTTTATAAGATTTATTTTGTTTATTATAATGTGATCTATGTATAAAAAAGCTGGACATTTTTAACGTTAAATTGAGACAAAGTTTACACTCTTTGAATTGTTGCAAGTGCGACTAATATAAGATTCTTTTTACGTTAGTTTTTCAAAAAATATTTCGATAGGGTGTCATAAACTCATTAAAGTCAAAATTATATTTTGTTGTGATGGTCGCAATCGAAATAAGGAAGAAGAACGTTGAATGTCTTTCGTCTTTGGCTAATGTTCGTCCTTAAATCAAAGAAAGTGCTGATCTACACGAGTTTAAGGTTCCATAATGACACCCTTCATTAAGAAGTTTTCTGAGGAAATAAATAAGGTTTGGCCCAGATGGTCCAGATACTTTCTCAAACAACATTATTCGACTTCTCGACCGCCACTTAAATTCCAATTACACCGGACCGTGGCTTTTACTGGGAGTTTTCGATACATCGCTACCAAATGTTGGAACAATATTCCACCTCCACTGAAGCACCTAAAGAATAAGAACAACTTTAAATGCCAAAAGTAGGCATATCTTCTTTCGCAGCAAAAGTTACGTATTCTTTAGCATGTAGCGGAACCTAAATGTTGATTTGAATCAAAATATGTCAATCGTTATTCACGATTTTTAATGATGTTGTCCGTTTATGTCCCTAATAATATCCATCACAGTTTTATTTATTTATAATAGAATTGGCTTCGACATATACTTAACGCTTATTAAATATATAAAAATATGTTACACATTCACCATTATATAAGTATTTTATAATTGAGCTTCTATTTTATATATGTTTTAAAATACCACAGACACTGATGTTGCTGGTCATCTTTGTTGGTCACTCGTGGTTGTAGCTGAAAATCAGCAATTTACTCGCGATGCGGGTAAATACGATGCTGAGCTGCGACCCTTGCGTACTGCTGCAGACACACATACATAGTTGTTAAGGATGAATTTGTATTCTACCTAAGATATGATTTTTTTTTTGTAAATATATATGTGTGTGTGTGTGTGTGTGTAAAGTAGGAAATAAAGCTTTTAACATCTATCTATCTATTATGTGCAAGGAAAATGATGTTATGCACCATCTGAAAAGCGCGTGCCGAATATCTGTCACCAGAGTAATTGCTTTGTGTATTTGATGGAAGCTGGAATAAGCTAATTATGCAACATTATGAGAAGGAGAAGAGAAAACAATGTCTGGATTGGCGAACTATCAAAAAATATTCAAAAGCCCAATCTGCTAAATCCAACTCTATATAAGCATAACATCTTTGCGATTCATAGTCAGCAAGATCGTTATCACTCGACTTAATGTATGATACGAATATGAATAATCCTCTATTCTCGCACCATTCCCAAATCTCATGACTTATTTGATGAGGTGTAGATATTTCGCGCATTCTATTTATGTACCAAATGGCAGTGGGATTGTTTATCCTTTATAAGATCTGACATATGATAAATGATGCGCAAATATTATTAGGGACATTAAGGGACAAGAAGTTCTAAATAGTTAATATGCCGCTATTTTTATTTAATGACCACTGGTCACTAGCAGTTTTTCTATTACAAACGGCTGCTTCTAATGATGGGCTCCCTTATCCCGCAGTTGAGGAATCAGAATACACCTCCCTATGATAATATTTGTGTTAGATACGATGAATGGAATAATTTGAACACTAAACTGGTCATGACGAACTTGTCACAGTGTTATCCCGAAGTAGTATGAAATTAACCACAAAAAGAAATTTTAATCTGTAAAAATTACATCTCTGAGTGATGATATGTATGTGATACTAACGGTAGGTATTATTTACTCTAAGTTCACGTACTTTAAGTATTCAAATGTTTGTACATTAAATCTATATTTACCTTAAAACGGATTATGACGATCTTACAAAAGCCTTATAAATTAAAATAATTTCGTTCCATTTATCATAATGGTTACTGACCAAATAAGAATATATTTGTTGTGTTACTCTTATTATATCTATATCTTTGAAAATAATAGTCCTGACTTACTGACTAACCAACGCCTGAAAACCTTAAACCTAAAATCTATTGATGACTTTAAGATGTATTCTTATAAAAAAATAAATAGGTTGGAGAATACTTTAAACAGATTGACCAGCCGAGCTTGTACATTAATTGAAAAGTAACTAGCGTTAAGGAAATCACTTACGTATATATTTGCATACTCACCTCAACAAATGTCACTGATACGTAGACCACACAATGAGGTCGTAACGTCGTAGCGATGCTACGGAACACGTAGCAATAACTTATCACAATAGCGCTGATAACCTATAGAAGCGACTACGTGATCCGTGTAACTACTCGCATAACTTTGGCCCGTAGATAATATGTTGAAGTTGTTTATATTTCTTGCTCCACCGGGTAATAATCTTTGTAAGAGAAACTTTAACAAAATTATAATTTTGTGATGCCTTCCAAGCGCTTGTATTATGTATGTAGTTCTTATATCTTTTTACTATCAAAAAATGTGGGTAATATATTTTCTTTTATTGCCCATGCATGTAGAACAACGATGATGTACTACTTATTTTATAACGCGACTGAATTGATAAAATACAATTTCTACGATTTTAATTACCAACGCGAACTCGGCCTTCCACGAATCTCTTCGATATTACATATATTAATAATTAACTGCTTTCGAAAAATTGGTTTTCTATAGTAAATCCAAACTTTCAATAAATTCAATCAATTTCAAAGTACCTATTTAGAAATCTACAACGCTAGGATGACAAATTGACCTTTTTAATGTTTCATTGACTTACTTACTGATTATTTCAATGTTTCCTTTATTCTAGTTTCTTAGTGGACACTAACTAAGAATTAAGAACACTTACTTGGTGGCGGAGCTAAAAATATTTTAAAAGGTTCTGGGTCCAAATAAGAAATGGGACACTGGAGAGTGAATTACATACTAGCAATAGAAGACTTGTGTGCGAGTAAAATACAATCGGGAAAATAAGGTGATTCTACCAAAAAATTATCGCTCACCAAGATATATGAAAAAAATGCGAGAGGATCGAGATACCAAAAGTGCGTGGCTGAGTCAATCGGCTGGACTCGAGTGATTCAAAATAGGGCCCCAGAATCGACAACACCAAAAAAATTACGTAAAGGAACCAAAGAACTCTCTTAAGTATTGTTATTATCCATCACAAATAGCCTTATTAAGATTACTAATTTCACGATACAAACTACACTCAATTAAGCAGAAACAGAAACCGGTCCATCAATATACTTTTGCTTAGGATTACACACCCAAAGACATCACAAGTAACCGCTCCAACGACTTTGCCGCGTCATTAGTCATGATTACTAGACTAGTTAATAAACACGCATATTAATTGCTTTTAGTACTGTGGAGACCTTACAATAGTACCCCGGTATGTGGTATATACAAGCTGTAAAACAACTATAATAAAACTTAAGCCATACGAAATTCCCATCATAACGTTTTTTTATCTACTCTGATACTATAATACAAATATTCTAAAACTGAAAACAAAATGCTTATGACAAACAAAAATTTTTTTTTTACAGGCCAAAAATAATAAAAAAAAAGTTCAATTACGATACAGGTCTTGTATGGACACCTGTAACATAATGTAACTTTTGAAACATAACGATACACCTATACAACCTCCAGTTGGACCAAGGAGGTTGAACCTCTACTTTAAAAAGGTTTCAATGAACGAGTCCGCGACGACGCAACACGCATGCGCAATCGATGTTTGCACCTTGGCGCCAACATTAGACATTTAAATAAATGTGTTGTTATATTCAGCGTTTTATTTGCAATATTGTTTTACGTATTATAGTATGAGAGTAGATAAAGTAGTGTATGAACAACTATGATACTGTTGCATAATAATAACCCTTATTATGCAACGGTATCATAAACTACTATTAATTATAGAAGATCAAATCGACCATTTTACTGCACTTTTTTCATAAAATGACAATGCACATTGCCATTAATACACGCATATAGATTCGCACATACGACACACACAGTGTGCTAAATGCGTCACATTAACTTAATAACACAAGAATATTCATTTATAATAGTCATTTATTTCTTTCTCGTCACAAACTTACATGATTTAGGACATTACACATTTCTTGGTGTATTTACTTGGTGTTTGTGCGAGACTGATGCCTGTGCTAGGAAAAAGCCTGTGTTACAGATCATCAGGCTCCCACCCCCAGGGAACAAGAATAAAACATAATTTCTTCACTTCCCATATTAGTCTTATCTTTTCCCTTCACTACTATTTTGTAATTTCAGTCTAATTATGGTGAAAAGTCTAATCACACAGACAAGGATTACAATGGGCTGATTTTTTTCCTGGGCAGAGGTTTAAACTTCGAAATCTTTCGTTTTCGAGCGTCAAGTCGGCGATGGCAGACTTTTAAGGATTCAACTATTTTATAAAGACGTAATAAACGTTTAAGAGAAAGAGATTGGACTGCTACATAAAATTTAAAGTATGATTTTTTATTTAAGCATTTATTGAACCGCTTTTTCTCTCGTATTATTTTTGAATCTTCAATGCATCAAGCTAGATAATTTTGTATTATTCTAATTTCTATTAACGTATCCCCAAACTAAGTTTGTTATCACATCGTCCTAAGTAAATAAGTTTTGGAGATATATTTAGAAAAAGTTATATTCAGACCCCTATTGTAGAAATATATTTTTATTTTTATAAGCTTCTCTCTACTACTTTATTGTTCCCACGTTTAATGTAAGCAGTTATTATCAGCATGACTATGCTATTATAAGGTATTGCCATACATAATGAAATGGTAGTAAATTATAAGAATAGATTTCATCGTGAAATTTTCTTAGTCTTTTGTAGATGCGACACCATAATTTCATGTTAAACTTAAACACTTCCTATACTCGTAAATGTGATTAATTGAAATAAGGAGAACTAGAAACACACCGCGCAGGCCCAGTTGGGCTTGGTGGCAGAAGTGTTTTGTTTTATGTTTTTACGACTGCCTCTTGCAATAGTTTTTTAATATAAGTAAGGGTAGGATGAATTCAATAACCATTGTGCCATCGAGCTCATTACATAAATTTAAGCTCTATGGTCCAAGCCAAACGATTTCTTTCAATGTATCGTTTGCAATGTCAAGTAGTACGTTTGAGTTGAGTTAGTTTAGTGAAACATGAATATTGTCTCCTTATATTGTTTTTTCTGTCGCTTTTTGTGATATAAAATAATAGTATAATATCTTATTTTTCTATCATTGTCAAGTCCATAACATCTTTTATTCAAAATAAGTTATGGGTGGTAGTGTACAATCAAAATTTATAGTAGAAATCTATTTTGTATTTCTAATCTGCCCAGAGATGAAAAAAGGGATTTCTAAACTCGCGCGCTTTACATTTTTGCCGGTAGAATTTACTTACCAGTTGTATTATTTTACCCGTGTTGACATTAAAACATGTTGTTTTTGGAAAACTTCTGTCATATTTTTTTTTCAATACAGATCTTTATTGATTAATTATAGTCATAAATTAATTTGAAAAATGATAAAAATAAAAATAAACTCCCAAAACAACACTAATTGTGATCGTAATACTAATAAAACAACTCAAAGCAATCCTATTTCATTTCCACAATTGGGTCGGAGCACACAGTCGGACCCAACATCGCCACAATTATATCAGAGTAGAGCTCCATTTGTGTGGGACATGACTGATAGGTCGTCGTTGTTACTCGTAAACGATAAGTAACATCGCGTTATCTCGTTGGTACCTTTCTCTCCAATCCAGTGACACATAAAGGTTTATTGTGGCCCCGGGCTATCTACATTGAATGCATGCACCATTCACTCCCCTGTCAGCAGTTGAAATTTGTGGAGGCGAATTGAAAATGGACCCAATTTTTTTTCATTAATGATTTGCTTTTTTGCCGGAATCCATTAGTTATAAAGTAATATCATCTTCAAGTTAGGTGGATTTATGTAAGGATTTTACGAAAAGAACGATTCTCGTTATGTTTATAAAGCTTTGACGAATTTAATAAATCTACTTCGGAGTTGAGCATTGCAAAACAAAAGAGATAGAGCTTTCATACATACTTAGGTTTTGAATTTAATAAAATATTATTTATTTAAAAGGTAATACTGTAATTAATTATTCCTGAAAACATGCCTGATTTTGGCAAATCGAGAACAACAAAAATGTAGATTATATAATTTACATTTTTAGTCAGCTAATGCTTGCTAAAAAATAAGCTGATTTAATTTTAGTTCTCAAATTATATCAGCTTATTTTTTTAAAGATCTGGATTAATCGCGTGTTTTGTCGTACACCAACGAGTAACTATAGGTTTTTAGGAAATAACAAATAACTTTACTTAACACGCAAAATTGCACAAACGAACAAAGCAGGCCAAAGTGTGCGACATTTTTCTTCTACCTGTCAAAATATTATTTTTTTCATGTCCTGGTATCAAGGTATACTTAAAAAATTAATCGATTCACATAAGATGTTTGATAGTAAACATTAAAGTAGTTAATCTTTCAGGATTTCGTCTACATTAAAATAGAACTGTTTTCAGATATATTAAAGCTACCAAGATAGCAATATAATCGGATTATATTCGGCAGTATTCAATTGTATCGGCTGCTTCTAATGCTAGTGTATCTTTCCCAGATTGCGGGTTGGGTTGTTGTATTGGATTTTACGTTACTTATAAATAAGTTGAAAAAAAAGAGTACATATTCCTATGCATTTTGATCGAAAGTGCCCTTTTTAAATAGATCTTTTAATTCTATCGAACAGTAATAATGCCTTATTAATTGACTTAACACGCCAAGTACACAGATTAGAATAATAAATAAATAAAATAAATTAATTAGTTTTTTTTTGTTTTCCACCAAAATACATTCTTTATTATTTTTTTAAAATACAACTTAAAATATAAAAACTAACGCTAGATATTATAAATTTGACTGAATAGTAATAGAATAGTAGAAGAATAGTATTGTCTTTACTTTTAAGGGTTTCATGAAAAGCTAGACATAGGCAGCAGCCTCTTTTGAATTATTGTATTGTACTGTGATCTTTAACATTATCTCCCCCTCTTTTTACTGTAGGCTTCCATTCGTCAGTGCCCGCCTTTCAGCTGACATGATGATGATGAATTGACTTAACAGTGGAGAATAATAAAAATAAAGTTTAGTCTTGTCGTTTATCACTAGTCAGTAGTTTTATTTGATGATACCAAGTACGACCCTAGCTAATCTGAGATAAAATATAATTGTGTCCATTGAATTAGGATTCCTCGAATATAAACCTAAAGGTTGATAAATTAAAGTTTATTTCTGAGAATTGTAAATCTCGGCGTATTTTCTTTGATTGTGAGTGACAGAAAGCTGGGAGTGTCAACGGAAATAGAAGAAAGTAGTTTATAAGTCTAAAACGATTTATCCTTGCGATACTATATTAAAAAAAAGTTAATCTTTTTTTCAAAAAAGGGCTCAAATGGCATGAACATAAGTCCTAAAATATATTAATTTTAAAGATCATGTCTTCATTGCTAAGATCCTATGAATAAAAAGGAAGAGTGGGCTCAATGCGATTGGGATTAATGGGTACTAACAACCATAGATGCAGCTGGGATCAACGATTTAGCGTGCCTTCCCAAGCGCGATAATATAACGATGTCCCCAAGCAAAAAGTCAGTAAAATACTATTATGGACTTTTGACTGTTTTGACAAATTCGGAATTTGCCGACTTGAATATATAAAATTAGTTTTTTAAGAGTTTTTATAATAATCTATGAAGATATAAAATATACATTCATTGCAGGGAAATAAATTTTCAAATTATGTCAAATGCCTACTTACAAAAAAACTGGTTTTGTTTCTGTAAGTCGCGTTTACCGGCAATAATTCCATGAAAAAACTTATCATGGTTTTGGTAATCCCAAATACAACCAGTAATTGCCTCCATTCTTCACATTTTTAGATTATAATAAAAATACTCTCGCTACTTTGAATTTTATAATACAGCTACTCGGTAAAGTCTAGAATATAGATTCCAGCCGAGTATTTATTATATCACGTATCGCTTTTTAGACTCATTGCTGGACAAAATTAAGTGTGTGTACACTTACCTACGACATAAATATTGGTTCAAACATTACTAATCAGAACTGCTACCGTTATTATTCAGTAATGTGTGTACGCTTATAGTTCTTGAGATTTCGTGCTTAGCCAACCGGATGAAATTTCGTCTCCCGGAGGCAGAGTTTACATGACAAACATATCTGTGGGCTTAATGGCCTCTGAGATATCATGATTACTTAGTGACGTAACTTCATTCCCATAGTCTTATAGTTACTGTTATTTAGTGATGAGCCTGTTAAATAAATCTCTGGCTAATTAAATTTTCTATTGTACCTAGTATTATTCAGGAAAATAACGACTCGTAAAAAAGTCGGAGAAAGTAAAACTGTTTTTTTTATATACATAAACATTTCTTTAGACTAATTAATTAGCCAATAACAGTAGTTAGTAGTACTTAAGTATTCAATTTTATTGGAAAGATTGAAGCCAGTTGTAGCCTTGACTACAACTACGAAAAACAAATCTGCCCATGAGGCATGAGAACTTTATACCAAAACGTAACTAAAAAAAGTTACGTTACCGCAAAACATGAAACCGTCTTTCTCATAACCAACGCAATGCAACCGAAACTGAAAACGACGCGCCGCGCCGCGACGCCACGATCGAGTAAATGCACCAAAATAGTGATAAAAGCAATAATAAAACAAATAATTTTGTAATTTATTTTTGATAATATTTCTGATCATTTATAGGGTAAAGGCACCAGTGGTCAGCCTCATAACGACTTTTTGAAGTTTGAACAGTTGCCCTTTCTACAGCATATGTCGGATAATGAAATCTACAACATGATTTGATTTATTGTTTATTATAGTTTTAAACAAAATATATGATAAAAACAATAATTTTCCTTTTAAAATATATAGTTAGGTTTAAACAAAAAATGGCACTTTGTCCCAGTGGACAGCCTCTAAAAACCAGTAAACAGCCTCGATGAACCCAGTGCTCAGCCCTTGTAAGTATGAAATAGTTGTAAAATGTATATTTATAATCATTGATTATAAATATACATTTCATAACTATATCAGGTAAAACTTAAGTATTGCTTATAGATTCTCATACAAATAACCACATTCGTCCCTATAAATACTATTTAAATAAGATCGTGGCTGAGTACTGGATCTTCAACACCCAGTGATCAGCCGCATGAAAAAATAATTTAAAATGTGGCTGATCACTGGGTTTTTCGACCATTAGGAAATGTTTGTCGTACTAAATTTGGAAATATATATTTATCGGTTCTAATGGTCGTCTTGTAATTTCAAAAATAATCGAAAATCTCAGTTATCAGCCCCGGGGCTGTCCATTGGATCTTTTGTAAAAAAGTGGTATCCAACGGTCAGCCCCCTCAATTTATACGTAAAAAAGCGATATTTTTATTAAAATTTAATATAATTTAATACATGAACTAATTTATAAAGCTACCATGTAGAAAACACAATCACATTTCATAATAAAATAGGTTCTTTCTTACCTGTTAGGAGAACACTAGGTGTAATAAAAAATATGGCGGACTTGACACTATTGCTCTTGTCGTTGGACAGCACCGATATGAACGAGTTTGATCCTCTGCTGCTCCTGTCGCGTGACACATTAACCAATGAGGAACCAGAGCGTCTATTTAAGTGCAAGTGATTTGTTTATTTTGATTATAGTGATATTTATGGCCAATAAACGATGTAAAAGGCTGAGCACTGGTGCCTGGCTGGCCACTGGTGCCGTTACCCTATTATGATCAGAAATATTATCATAAAAAATTCGAATAAAAAATTATTGTAAATATTACGATTTTTAAATGCGCCAGAAAAGATTTCAAGTTCTCATTTATTCACATTACATTAAAAATTACTAGTTCATAAATTAAAGTTTTAACAAACTAGTCCTAAGCCTAGTAAAAGCACGATGGGATATCGTCATAACCATAATTACGTAAAACTAAAACAAAAACTTGCGTTACGTTAGCTAACAGCGTTTCCGTTTTCATTCGTTTTGCAGTAGCCAAACCATCTCGACAACCGCGCAGTAGTAATAACCAAAACTGAAAACGGTTTTTGAAAACGTTATGGAAACTTCAAAACCGTTACGTAACGGTTTTAAAGGAATAGCCAAAACGCCCATATCTAGTGCCCATCAATCTGTTATTCTTTTGACTAGCCACTTGCATCGTAATATTTGACCCTTATTAACAAGCTAACAATTTTGACATTGAAACATTAGTAGCCTATTTCATAGGTATATAATAACTAGGTATATAATTAGACACATGTTTATTATATACCTATTTATACTTTGAAATAGGCTACTAATATCATACTACTAATACATAATTACACATAGAAACATGTTTAACAAAATGCCTATTCAA